>JARGCV010000084.1:1527500-2235000 GCA_034064705.1 Bothrops alternatus
TTCTATTTTTTTAAAGAATATATTCAATCATTTCATCAATCTACATCTATAAAGTCTTTTTGTCCTCTAAAAAAATTAACTCCCTCAAATAATTATCAACCATAATAACAATAAATTTACATCCTTCATTCGTTATTAAATCAGACAAAATTTCTAAAGCCTTTTTAACCCATCAAGTAACATTTTATGTCACATTTAAACCTGACTCTAGCTTTATTTCTATGCCAATTTGGTTCCCATAACAAGGCTTTTCGGTTATCAAACCTCAAGATTTGATTACAAAACTTTCTAACCAGTTCAAACTTAACAAATTTTCTTTCCCTTTCCGCTTTATTGTATGTAATTTCCAAAAGATTGTGTCTGAATGTCAATCTTTGTTATTTTTGGTAGTTGAACTGAGTCAATTACAGTTATTTCTTGATCATCAAAGTTGTCCATCAGTTGCAAGTGGCGTTGTGTAAGATTGGTTGATTCAGTAGTTTCCACATTTTTTCTCAGTGTAGATTCACAATTAAGTTGTAAGTATAGTGTCTCTGTCTCTTTAAGTTGTATGTAGGCCTGTTCAAAATTACTCTGTTCATCTATTGTTCCTTGTTCCATAACTTGGTTCAATATTGGAGGGTCGATGTAAGGTTCCAAGGTGGCATCTTTAGATTTTCTCCAAGATTTCCAATAAGTTTTAAAATATTCTGTAAATTCTAATATTTTTTCCAGTATTAAATCATAGTCAAGATGTGAATAACTTTCAGTCATTTTGGTGGTAAATTTGCCTATTCCTTTATTAGAGACTACTTTAAAAAGATCCACAAATGTCCGCCTCCAAAGGTCTAATAGCCAGCTTCACCACCCAGCTGTCAAGTTATCTTTTCTCTTTTATTATCACATAGAATCCAATCCCTCTTCAAATAACAGGGAGAAGTACACGCTTTTCGCCATCAGATGTCCTCAGTGAACTATAAAGTCTTTTTTTTTCAAAATTAATAAAGTTAAAGACTTTTTCTTTTTTTTCAAAAAGTCAACAAAACGAGTATCCCCAACATTATCAAATTTAAAAAAACCAAGTAGCAATGTCCCTTTTTTCTTCTTTTCCCCTGAAATTCACCCAACAGAAGTCTAATAGTAAAAAAACAACCACACACACAGAAAAAAAAATCTTTTTCTTTTTAGCTCTTCTTTCCATCTAGGCAGCCGCTGCTTTCTTAATAAAGGAAATAAAAACTTTTACAGGAAAAGTTAGGATAGCGAGAGAAGGAAAGGTCTCACCCGGATTCACCACGGTGGTTCTTCATGCTTAGTTGTTCTTTTGACTTGCGGTTGGTATGGCTAGATGATCGGCCATTTTACGGCCGATCTTCTTCTCCGTCGGCCCTTGGAGAAGCTCGAACAGCTGGAGGAGCCGCCGCTCCTCCGCAGCTGAGCACAGCCTCCTTGACGGCAGTTGTGCCCTCCAGGGCGACTTTCAACCCCCACAGGGGTCTACCGGCGGAGGGAAACTAGCCAAACGAGGAGACAAGTCTCTCCGTGCGGCTAGAGGCGCCGTGATCCGGAACTGGAAGTCTTCTATTGCCACTTCTAATGCACATGGACCCACTTAAGAGTAAAAAATTGTCTATTAAACACTAGATGTGATCAAGTTCATCTCTCATTTGAACATGTAACAGAAAAATGAAAATAAACAAGTAAAGCATCTCAGAGAAAGAAATGATCATATAACATTTATCTTTATGTATAATTAATATATTAATTAATTCTATATAATTATTAATTCTATGTAGTCTTTTTGGACCCAGCTGGGAAGTAAGTGCTACAGGACACCAACTTTTGTTTTGGTATAATCAGTGGCTGAGTTTTGCAGCCTATGTGGCTAAACAGTGCTCATACAAAAGCAGCGGATACCCAGCTTAATCATACTGTGAGGCTAAATTCAGGAACTATTAAATTGACACCTTCCTAATAGCTATATATATTCTATAGATTGGCCCAGTTTGGTTAATGAAAGTGAAATTGAAGATGAATATTAAATACAGTCTTTTAATATGATTTCAAGCCATCTTCACTAATTTGCTATTTTCCATCCTTGATTTACAACCACAATGGAGCCCAATGGAGATATATGTTAAGTGAGTTTTGCCCCTTTTTATGACCTTTCTGACCACAGTTAAGTGAATCACTGCAGTTGTTAAGTTAATAACATGGTTATTAAGTGAATCTAGTTTCCCCATTGACTTTGCTTGTCACAAGGTTGCAAAAGGTGATCACATGACTCTGGGACACTGCCACTGTATTAAAATGAATCAGTTGCCGGGCATTTTAATTTTGATCATATGACCATGGAGATGCTGCAACGTTTGTAAGTGTGAAAAACGGCCAAAAGTACTTTTTTCAGTGCCATTGTAACTCTGAATAGTCACTAAATGAACTGCTGTACGTTGAGGACCAATGCCAATTATGGGAGTTACAGTGCCAAGATTTATACAACATACTAACTTTGAAAAATTACCTAAGGGCCACTATTTGAAATTCTTGAGAGAATAAAAAAAATTAAAAAAACATATTGTCATGCCTGACATGTCTAAGTTTAGAGATCACTCCTAATCAGAAATCAATTACAACACACCTCTATATAAATTCCAGTCAAAAGAGAAACATTACGAAGTACTGCATGAGTTATATCCCTATGGCTCGTGTCATTAATGTTTACAACTGTTAAGAAATATCTTGGATAATGAGACTTTATGAAACAGAGGGCAAGTATAGACTTTATACTTTCTTTGCTATTCCTGTGATTCTTCTTCCACTTTACTATCTAAATATGTTCTGCTCAGAACAGTTGCAGAAAATTTAGACAACTTTTGGGAAATGATGTAGAATTTTGAGACAATACTGATACATTATCATGTATAAAGTAAGGTTAAGGCAAAACAGTGATCCATACTTTTGTCTGTCCATCCAGCTTTTGTCTTTTTTTCTGGACAGATGGACAAACTTCACAAATAACTAAGAATATCTACTGTATGTGGAAACTACTCAGCTTCCCTAAAACAAGCAAATGCTGAGATAATTATCAAGTCAGATTAGGCAGGAAGCTTGGTGGATGTCAATGTTCATCAGGCATTATTGAAACAGATTGCCTATCCCCGAACAACAGATTATAATTTATTATGACTATAGCTATGAATACCAAACATTCACCAATGAAAGAAAACTAATGATATCATGGTGAATTGTTAAAACCTATAAATGAGAATTATAAAATATATCGCTTTGCTAGATATATACAAAACTGTGCATTTATGATTGCTCAACTGCATGACATATATACAGTCCTGACTGCATCCTTTTAAGGATGCAAATGGACATTATAGCGGCTACATTTAACTCTAGAGATGAGTTCACATATTTATCATACATGGAATGCATGGATTTAGAAGACTAAAAATTCTGTTATCTATTTCTAGGAAGTTTTACTTTAGAATTTTCTCTACTTCCAGACACTTGCATTTTAAGCTATATTAGGCTAAAACAAAACGAACTTCAAAATCACAGTGATGAAGATAATTTGTTTCAATATATTAAAATCAACTATAGTTTAGGGTTTGTACACAATGGTAAGTGAAAATAGAAGCAAACATTTCTCATCTCAACCTCAAGGCTATCCTGGAGAAGGGAAGACAAGGCTCACGCCTAGAAATATATTCACATAAGCTATGATATAACACCATGATAACTAGCAGCATCTAGATCAGACATGTCAAACTTGCGATGTCATATGACATCGCACAATGTATCAGAACTTTTTTCTCATTGCCAGCAATGGGGTGGGCGCGGTTTCGTTGTGACGCATCCAGCCTGTGGGCTGGCAGTCTGATACCCTGATCTAGATGATCTTAAGATCATGAAAAAGCTAAGTAGAGAGGTATTTGGGGAAATAAGATTCAGAAATGCAAGTATTGGCCAAATTGGAAATGCAAGATCAAAACAAATATTTGAATTGATAATTCAAGCCCCAGAATCTGACCTGACTTGAAATAGACTTTTTTTTACAATTCATCATAATATTTGAAGTCTGAATGTAATCCTACTTAAGAATTTCACTAGTTGTTCATTCTAGAAACTACTTGAATCCTAGAATAGAGAATATTTCAGTAATTGTTGCTTATTGTATGTTTGATTTTCTTTGAAGTAATATCATTTCTAGTCTACTTTCTAATCTTTACAACCAAAGGTTAATACCTCTTATAATAACTATATCTCAAAGATTTTTTCCCTTGTTTTTGCATTAAAGGCTCTGGTCTACTTTCATTGCATTCTTTCCTGGCTTTCTTTTAGATTCTGACTTTTTGATGCCTTGATAAAACTAGGGATATTTTTTCCCATTGTGGTTTTCAGAGGAATTGGAAATTATACATCACAAATACCTGTGCTCTTGTCTGCAGTGACATGAAGCCAAAAGAAAAGTTAGTTTATTTTGCCTGCTTTCTGTTATTGAAATTATCTGCTGAATGTGGGCCAAACTCAAAGCAAAAGAGGTGTTAGGACAGGGCAACCAAGAGCAAGCTATTTCATTTATTGTACTTTAGAACCTATTTTTGTGATTCTGGGCCTCATATCAGTCTCCAAATAATTGGTTTCAGTACATCTTGATTAGGATAGGAGGGGGAAGAGTTGCCATCTCAGGTAACAAATTGCCTTTGGACACTTCTGGCTGAGTTTTTTGTGATAGGAGAGATTTGCTCAAAAACACAAAAAAAAAAAGAATGCAGAAATATTAAAAATGTATATTTAATTTCAGAAAAGGGAAAATAAGTAAGTACAGATTATGCTGCCTCTGGCATTCCCTGTGCAATGTGAAGTTCACACATTAGAGACATAGCTCAGCTGGGAGGAAAACACTTAAACAGAAGGCTATAGGAAAGGAAGAAGGAGAATTGATTCTTCATTTGCATATCTTCCTCTTATTTTATTTTAAGCCCTCCAACCCTTCTTTTAAAATAATTGGGGCATGGAGAATTCAAGGATATGCTGTGACAATATGCAGTTTGGCCCTAAGAAAATTTCAAACCAAAAGACTTCAAATATCAAGGAGCACATTGGGAGGTGTGGGGGCGAGAAATGGGTAGAGAAATAATAATGATAGTGGTGATGATGATGATGATGCAGCCAAAATCTCCATTACAAGGCAAGAATATGGGTAACCAAACACAAAAAGCTTTGTGAAAGATGGAGTGATCAAAGGAGTTAAAGATTAATATTCCACACCAAGAACAAAAGGATGCTATTTTGTGGTCCTGTGCTTATTCCTTTGAATATAAACATTGTTCTAAGAACCATTTTTTTCTTTAAACAATCCTTAAAGGATAATAAATTAGGCCTTGGACAACCATACAAGCTGCTACTAGATGTGAATGTGAATGTGTCTGTAGAAAAGACTGACTTTCAATCAAAGTCCACTGAAAGAATAGTTGGATTTTCTAAAGAAGCATGTTGTGCCTATTAAGAAACTTACAAAAGGAGCTATTTTCTTGATTTATGTTTGGTTGCTATGGTGATATTGCAATATAGACAGACAGATGAAGCCTTCGTTTAACAATCCCATAAGCTTTCCCTCACTATATTCAGAAGGCATACAGCTACAGTAGATAAAGTATATTGTGCAAGTATATTGTACCTACAATATATCCTAAATTAGCTTTAAACACTCTCAAAACTAGCTATGAATAAATAGAATTAATTCAGGTCCTTGTACTTTGAACTATTTTCATACAGTTTTGGATCTTTCTGTCTTGATCAACAATTGTTTTGTTATCTTCTTCCTTCTCTCAGAAGAATGTCCATTTCATTTGGGCTTAGAACCAGGGTTGAACTTGATTAGTGTTTGGATGAACGGCTTTAAGGAAATCCCAAAACAGAAGCAAATTAAAAAAAAAAAAATCATCCAGAAAGAAGGCAACGGCAAAGCACGGTGTCTCTTATTGCCAATAAAATCCCACGGAAGCATTCATGTAGTCATCAGGATTTGAGCTGATTTACATACAAAACAAATGCCTTGCCTCAAGGATTACAGCGGATTTCCCAGCAAAGGCCAACTGATTACCTGGAGCTATGTAGAAAGCCTAGGCAGGATAGTTACAAAAATATGTAACAGCAGGAATGGCAATCTAAAACAGTAGATTGTCTTCAAGCACCAACTAGCCTTTACCTCTGGGGCAAAGTCTGGAGAACTGCAGACCGAGAATCTGCAATTATCATGTTGTGGCAGCTGATGGACACAGAGCAATTATATTCAATTAAGTATATGATATACAACATTATTTCTGCACTTTTAAAAAAAAGATTTAATAAAGATTAGCTAGCTACTCATGAACATTATACTGATATTTACTATAATTCTCCCTTAAACCTTTCCTGTAACAAAATTATGTGTATTACTAAATTAGTTGCGCAAGTTACAACTGCAGTATTAAAAATGCCTAAAGGATAATGCCATAGGATGCGCAGGATCTTAAAGCATACAGATAAAAGGTAGAATCCTACAAAAGAAAGAACCCTACAAGCACATTTAACAATATTCTTCCTTTAGATTTGAAGATATGACTCTGTAAGAGATGGCAGTGCCCTTTTCCCAAAAGGGAAGAACAGAAGTGAGTTAATATTAAAATATGGCAATGGATGATTATGTATTAGACATTCCCAAATTAGGGCAAACATTTATACAATATGCAAAACTAAATAAAATACATTGTCAGGCTTCCTCAAAATGAATTCACAAGAGAAAAAGGTAGTTAATTAGTTTTGATTACTGTTCTACAAATCAGTTCAAGTTCTTTCATCTCCACTCTGTGTCTAGCTGCTACGTATGGACACTATAATGTGACATTATAGAGGTTACCTTTCTGATTAAGCACATGCTTTGATTACCATTTTATCTTTTTTTCTCAAGTCTTTTTTCTCAAGACTATTATTGAATTACTTGTGAAGAACTAAAATGAACAAATCAATATTGGAATTTGGGTTTTATTCTATGCTACTACATTACCACAGATCATCTGATATCGAAGTTCAAACAGGATTTGATTTTTTTTATATTCTAAGCTACCATGCTGCTGATGTTTGTGAACAGCTATATAATCAAGTCACTTCTCATTTTTTATTAGAAACTGTTTATTTGAAATTTAATCCTTTTTATAAGGGTAGACATCCTGTGGTTTTATGTTACTAGTTGAACTAGTTCCTTGTAACAGGCACAGTAAGTTATAGTTCAATATTTGACAATTTTTCTTGGAAATACACCAATTATGTATTCTTCTAGTGACTTTAGACTTGTCTGCCATTTTGATATCTAGCCTAGATTTCAAACTAGGACCCATAACACTAATACACAAAATATTGCTTTGCTCACCTGATTTTAACTGAGAATTATGAACTAGCTCAGTTCAACCAAGCACCAACTCTACTTAGTGCCTTGTTTCAAAGAATGCAATCCAGTGCATTGGAAGTATGCCCATCTTATCAGAATAAAACTATTGGGAAATTAATGAAGCTTAAGTATTATTATCATTATTATCATTATTATCATTATTATTATCATTATTATTATTTATTTATTTATTTAACTTCTATGCCGCCCTATTCCGGAGAACTCAGGGCGGCTCACAACATGATAGAAATCACAATAAAATATATAAATATAAAAACCCCTAAGTTAAAAAGAAAAACCAATCATTCCACAAACATACACACAAACATACACTGGCTAGGGGCAAGGTGTTAGCTGCCCCAGGCCTGCCGGCAAAGGTATGTTTTAAGCAATTTACGAAAGGCAGAGAGGGTGGGGGCGACACAGATCTCCGGGGGAAGTTGGTTCCAGAGGGCCGGGGCCACAACAGAGAAGGCTCTTCCCCTAGGACCCGCCAGGTGACACTGTCTGGCTGACGGGACCTGGAGAAGGCCGACTCTGTGGGCCCTAACCGGCCGCTGGGATTCATGAGGCAGCAGACAGTCCCGTAAATAACCTGGTCCGATGCCATGTAGGGCTTTATAGGTCATAACCAACACTTTGAATTGGGTTCGGAGACCAATTGGCAGCCAATGCAGCTCGCGGAGTGATGCCGAAATGTGGGCATTTCTAGGCAAGCCCAACACTGCTCGCGCGGCTGCATTCTGCATTACCTGAAGTCTCCGAACATTTTTCAAAGGTAGCCCCATGTAGAGAGTATTGCAGTAGTCGAGCCTCGAGGCGATAAGGGCATGAGTGACTGTGAGAAGAGACTCCCGGTCCAAATAGGGCTGCAACTGGTGCACCAGGCGAACCTGGGCAAATGTCCTCCTCGCCACAGCCGAAAAATGATGTTCCAAATTTAGCTGTGGATCGAGGAGGATGCCTAAGTTGCGGACCTTCTCCGAGGGGGTCAAAAGCTAATGGACGGATAGATTGAAATATCTTTGGGAGACAGAACCCATAGCCACTCCGTCTTGTTGGGGTTGAGTTTGAGCCTGTTGGCACCCATCCAAACCCTAACAGCCTCCAGACATCGGCACATCACTTCCGCTGCTTCACTGAAATGACACGGGGTGGAGATGTAAAGCTGGGTATCATCAGCATACTGATATCTCACCCCGTGTTGTCGGATGATCTCACCCAGCGGTTTCATGTAGATATTAAACAGCAGAGGGGAGAGGACCGATCCCTGAGGGACCCCACAAGGGAGGAACCTAGGAGTCAACCTCTGACCCCCTGCCAACACTGACTGCGACCGACCAGTGAGGTAGGAGGTGAACCACTGCAAAACAGTGCCCCCAACCCCAACCCCTCCAGTCGGTGCAGAACGATACCATGGTCAATGGTATCGAAAGCCGCTGAGAGGTCAAGTAGCACCAGGATAGTGGATAATCCCTTATCCTGGGCCCGCCAGAGATCATCCGTCAGCACGACCAAAGCAGTTTCCGTGGAGTAGCCGAGCCTGAATCCTGACTGTTGAGGGCCCAGATAATCGGCTTCATCCAAGGACCGTTGGAGCTGGAGTGACACCACCTTCTCAACAACCTTCCCTATAAAGGGAAGATTGGAGACAGGACGGTAGTTGTTTAAGACAGCTGGGTCCAGGGAAGGCTTCTTGAGGAGGGGGCGCACAATTGCCTCCTTGCAAGGAGCCGGAAAGGACCCCTCCCTCAAAGAAGCGTTGACAATCTCCTGAACCCAGTTTGTCATTATTCTGAAGTTTTTATTCCTGGCTGTCATTTTTTCTTTCTTGAATTATATGTTGAATTTTATAGTGTTTTAATTTTAAATTCTGGTATATATTATCCTAGGAGTTCAGACTACATGGTAAATGGGTATTGCCCTTTAGTAAATGGATGTTTAAGTCAACATAGTGGCTATTTTTTCAGAGTTCCCAAAACATGCTTTTAAATTTCAAATTTGCCTGGATATTCAAAAAATACTGAAGATCCTTTCTGCGTAAAGTATAAATAAAGCAGGGTTCAAGATCGTGCTGATAGCTGTAACTATGTTAAAATAAATGTAAGTTCTCTTAGCTAACAGCATGGAAGTTAGAGAGAGATAAAAGTAGAGCCATGTGTATATTTCACTTTCTTCAAGTTAAATTCTCCAGGCATTCAAACATATCTTTAAACAGCTAAAATTAAATTTTAAGCAGTAAGAAGAAATTGTAAGAAAGATGCACTTCTGGAAAAAACCCAGCCTGAGAGTTTGGGAAGACCCTATTTAATAGCCTTGGAGCATTCAATGTGCCTTTGTGCAAATCATTATCTCCTAGCCTAACAAACATTAGAGATTTAGTACAAATATAAAAATGAGAAAGGGAAGTAGGTAAAAGGAGAGAGCCACATATACTGATTTTAGTTCTTACAGTAAGTTGCGATAAAAATGTAGTGTTAATACAAATTAACATATAATTATTAAAAATGTGTTTAATATACAGATGATTATGTTTACATTGTCAATACACAAGTGATAATTTACCTTGCTTCCCTGTTTTGCAGTCTTGAATGATGTAAGGTAGGCCTCTAGCCAGCATGGAACTATGTTTAGATTTTACCTAATGATTCAGACTATGATGCAATATCTCACTGATACACCAAGGATAAAAATTGGGACTAAGGGTTGAATCCATGAAATCCAAAGTTGCCCAGTAATCTACATATTACTAAAATTCTTAGGTCTGTTTGACTGTTTGTAACACTCCGTTGGGCAAAATGTTCCATCAAAGAGGAACAATTTTTAAATCAACTTACCTCAAATGACCTAACTTGAGAATGTATCCAAAATCTGGGACTTGTGATTACTGTGGGATTGAAATTTAGCAAAATTGTAGTCAGTTAATGCTGCAATGCTGCCACATTGTTAACGGTCAGGTCAATCACATGGTTGTTATTTAATGTCGCCTGCCAGCTTCCTACAAGAAAAATCAATGGGGAAGCCAGTAGGAAATTGGAAATCAGTTCTGCTCCCACTGTGCCTTTGGAAATAGCAATAACATTTAGGCTTATATATCACCTCATAGTGTTTTACAGCATTATCTAGGCGGTTTACAAAATATAAGCATTATTTGCATATTGCCCAACAATTTTGTCCTCATTTTATCAACCTTGAGCTCACCAGGATCAAACTCCAACCTGTGGGCAGAGTTTGCCTACAATACTGCATTTTAACCACTATGCCATCATAGTGGCATTAGTCATTTTCTTTCTCTGCTTGTCTACAAGTTGTCTTGTTGAAAGATAAAAATCAAATAAATAATAATTGTGACTTTACATACTTTAATTTTATATACATACATTGGGAAGGAATATACATATATATGATCAATAATACTTAATAACAGACAAATTCCTTCCCAATGTATGCTCTTAAAAAATAATTCATCATTTATTTCTTATTAAGCATTCCAAAGTTTTGTTAATTTAGGTCACTTAATGGTAGGAGATTAAAGAAATCCTTGCTCTAAAGATTTAGAAAATGTGTTGTTAGTGTTTACTTTATAAACATTATTCAACTAGATGACCCATTAGTCTAACTCAGTAGCTTCGAATGAAGCTGTAAATGGACAACTTGAAAAAATGGAGTGTCTTCGGAAATTATTTTTCATCCTTATCTTTTTAGTTGTGAAACCTTTAATACCATTAATGCACAGCTGTTATAAATCATGATTCATATATTCTTCAGAGCTCCCAGGAGTTTTATTCTCTAACACAGAGACTGACAACTATGCTTGTTTAGCACAGTTGTTTATGTATGCTTGATTCAACAGAGGACTGATACTGCAAAACCATAATAGCACATGACAAATCAAAGTTCCTATAAATTATACAAACAAACCAAAAAGTTTTATTAACTGCAGTATATAGTGCCTTGGAGCATTTAGAGAAAGAGACAGGTGCACTAAACCAAAATATGATTGGTTCTGAAGTAGTATCTTGTTAATTCAGCCACCATTGTTTGTAAGCATGATTAATAGCTTAATGCTAATATGAATTCAGGCAACTGTGTTTTACACAATAAAGCTACTAAATGTACCTTAGTGCAATATATAAACTAGATAACCGGCAGGGGGTTACAAGGCAGGAAGGCGGGGCCTAGGGGAAGAGCCTTCTCTGTTGCAGCCCCGGCCCTCTGGAATCAACTCCCCCCGGAGATCCGTATTGCCCCCACCCTCTCCGCCTTTCACAAATTACTTAAGACTCATCTTTGCCGACAGGCCTGGGGCAGTTAACACCTGGCCCCAGCCAATGTATGTATGTTTGTATGTTTGTTTGGATGATTGGTCTTTTAATTGACGGGTTTTACAAATGTTTTATATATTAGATTTCTACATGTAGTATTTATGTTTGAGCTGCCCTGAGTTCTTGAAATAGGGCAGCATAGAAATCTAAATAATAATAATAATAATAATAATAATAATAATAATAATAATAATAATAATAATAAAGTTACAAGGAGGTCCTCACTTAACAACTGAGAATCACATTTAATGATGGCAATGAGAATAGCTGGGACTGCAATTGCTAAGTGATGCAGTCATGTAACATCACAGTGTACAACCACACTGCTTAGTAATGGAAATTACCATAGTTAACTGAGGGACTATATGTAGTTTGCAAATAATTTCTTAATTATAACTCATTAGAGCAGGGGTGTCAAACTATCGGCCCATGGGCTGGATGCATCATGCTAAAACTGTGCCCACTCCATTACCAGCAATGGAGAAAAAAATCGCAATACATCGTGACACATCACGTGATGTTGTGAGTTTGATACCCCTGCATTAGAGAGACCTCTGATGAGCAAAAACTGGGTGAAAGTACAGGTAAATTTAATTTTCCAAATTCATGGCACACAAAGACAATTATGACCCCCAAAGAGACATGGTTCAATTAAAGCAACCATGTCCCTAACTGGTTCAAAGCAAGTCAAAGGCAAATGTGACTCCAATAAGTTTGAAGCAGGACATTATTCATGTTCATTACAGATATTTCTCCATATACAAAAGTAATGGAGCTTGCCATTATGGTTTTATTCTGTATCAATCATAAAACGGATTATAATTTTATAATCTTTTTTTGCAATGATCAACTGAATCATTATGGTTTGTTTGGTCCAGTGGTTAAGACACCAGGCTAGAAAGCAGGAGACTGTTAGTCCAAGTCCTGCCTTAGCCATGAAAACCAGCTGGGAGACCTTGGACCAGTCAGTCTCTCCATCCACCTCACAGGTTCGTTGTGGGAAAAATAGGAGGAGGAAGGTGTTTCAGGTATGCTCACCATCTTCAGTTATAAAAATAAAAAAGGTGGAAAATCAATCAATCAATCAATCAATCAATCAATCAATCCATAATTGTCGTGCAAATACCACAGTCATTAAGCAAATCAATGGTCTGAAATGGGTACAGTTTTGCCAAAATTTAGAAATGCCTTAAACTCAGTCATGTGACAATGGAGGGGGTTTACCATTGAAAGTTCAAATTCAGGTCATAAGTTGCTTTTTTTCAGGTTGATCATAATGTCAAACAGGCAGTCACAAGTTGAGGGTTATAGATAGGGTTATGATATAAATTTGGTCAGAATAAAAAAGTTTTCTTCTTGCTCAACTTGAAATCTGAGAGGTATGTAATAGAGCTGATGTTTCTCTGGCCATTCGTAAAATGGAAAATGATTGGGCATTGCTAGAAAATTGGTCAAAAATGTGGATATTTCAATTTAGTGTTTCTAAATGTAAGATAATGCACTTGAAGAAAAAGAATCTTCTGGCACAGTATTGTGGGTACAGTATTAGACAAAACAACAAAAGAAAAGGATTTAGCTGTGATATAGCAGATGACTGCAAAATGAGGAAATAATGTGGCCGGCCAACTGTAAAGCAAACAAAATTCTGGGATATATTTTTGGAGGGATTTGCAGCAGGAAAAAGAAAATCCTAATTCTGCTACATAGGCCTTTCATCAGACATTTGGAATACTATGTCCAGTTGACTATGGAGATTCTTAGTCATCCAAGTCATGGTTGTCACAAAGGTGTTTTTCAAAAGGCAACTGGACTTTGTTTTTCCTTGAAGACGTTTCGCTTCTCACCCAAGAAGAAATGAAGAAGCTTCTTGGATGAGAAGTGAAAGGTCTTCAAGGAAAAACAAAGTCCAGTTGCCTTTTGAAAAAGCACTTTTGGGACTGTGCCCAGTTTTGAGACTTAAAAAAAAATGATAAAATTGAGTGAGTCCAAAGACGAGCAATATAAATGGTGCAAGTCTGAGAAACAGAACACATCATGAGTGTTTGGAGGAAGTGAATGTGTAGAGCCTGGAGAAGGGGAAAGGGAATATGATTGAAACTCTGAAATATATTAAGGGTGTGAATAATATTTTAGAAAGCAGTATTTTCAATATTATGCAAAAACCAAAAACACAAGGACATAACCTCAAATTGACAGGAGGAAAGTTCAAAAGTAATGTTAGAAAGAATAGAAGCTTGGAACCAAATTCCATTGGAGGTAATGGGTCAATCATCAGTAACTGAGTTTAAACATGCTTGGGATAAATGCATGTCTATCATCTGACAAAAATTAAAAACATAAGTAAAATGAAATAAATGATAATAATTAAATAATTAAAAATAATAATTAAAAATAATAAATAAATTAAAAAGAAAACAAAAACAAACAAACAAAAAACTCAAAGAACAGACAATGGACCACTAGATCTTTTTCTGCCTTCAGTTTTCTACATTTCTATGTTTCTGTTTCTGTTTTGGAGCAACTCAGTTCTAATGAAGTTGCCTTAAATAGTTATGTAGATTTAAAGTGAGTTTGATTTATCATCTAATGTTGATAGGTATTTGATTAAATTGTTCCTGAATTATTTGATCTTGATGCTTTTTTGCTTCTAAAAGTCCACAATACCAAAGATTTTAGATATGTCAACTGAATCTCCTCCCAATAACTCATTTTCGGAAGCTGAAACTAATACTATTTATGCAACTTTTAGACAAATCAAACAAATAATCCAGCAGAATGTTACTTTTTAATGTTTTTTAAATCTTTATATGTGTTAATAGACCAGAAAAATCTATTTAGACTATTTAGACACATCAGAAATACTCAATAAGATTAGACCACAATTACAATTTAACTGCACTTTGAGACACAAAGTGACAGAAAATATTAATTTACATAGCATAAAATATCTTGTTATTTCCCCACTTTCATCTGAAATCATCTGGATTCTTAACTTGAATTTAGACTGTTACAAACAACTTAGCTATATTGTAACAAGTGGAACACATTTTTCATGCATGACAGATGGCCAAAAGAATCACTGGAAAGGACAATTCTATACATTATTTGCAGCAATAGAGATGGCTAATAATTCTCATCTTTGAATTAGGTTTCTTTTGAGAAAGAGACAAAACATGAACTTTTGTGCAATTTGATCAGATTTCATAATTATTTTTAAATTGTAGTTTTTAAATGCTAAAACAAAATTATTTCATGTCTGCATTTTTGTTAATTTAATACAATAAATTAAAAAGCAAAAATAGCAAGTCATTCACCATATCCCCTCAATTTGCATAAAAGTTATTTATATAAAATTTGCAAATTTTTCAGTTACATGATACAGTTCTAGTATTCAGCAACTTTCTCAAAACACCAAGAACATTTGTAAAAATATAATATAACTGAGAAAAAATGTCAAGATATTCCAGCCTGTAAGAAAAATAATATTATTGACATTTGTTAAGCCATCCTTACAGCTTGTAGGGTTTTTGGTCTGGTTACAGCCAACATTCAAATCTTCTATTTATCTTCAGGTCAGGAGTTACAGGCAGTACAAGGTTTTTTAAGCTGACCTGCTAATGACCTCCAATCAGGCCTGGAGTGACTAGCATCCCTGGGAATCAGCGGATATTTAACTTTGATGCCAATTCAACCTCGGGATGATGCTCAAAGAAACTGCCAGAGCCCTTGCCTAGAACATCACATAAATTTGATTAAATCGGGTTTTATCCATATCTTATGCTGAAGTTAAAATATCTATTAAAAAAGCAAAACAAAGCAAAATAAACAAACTTGAAGGCTGGGAACAGGAGGTGTTTCAATCTGATTCCTAAGTAGTTTATACTGATTCCTATTATAATCCCTGGTAATATAATTATATTGGGGAGGTACATTTTCTTGATCACTTAGCTGCTTTGTGTTCATTTAAATGGTTGGCGATTAAACAATGAGCAGTATCAAATTGAGACTAATTTTCCCAGAACTAAAATTCCCCACAGGACAATTTCATCATGTACCACAATCATTTCCAGATGCACTGTGCTCTCTTGATAAATTACACAGCATTTTTCATTCTAATAGACAGCTAGTAAGAAATGACAAAGACACTAATATAGTAATATGCACAATGCTGCATATCAGAATATCAGTATATTATATGCTTTTCCAGATTTGGTTGGTGCTCTTCAGAAATACACTTAAAATCTGAGAAGCAGTTTCAGCTAATGCTGACTATGATGTGTGCTTATGTGTGTGTGTTAGATGCATGGAAAATACCTATTTTTTAAATAAATAAGTATACCCCAGTGAAGTTATCTAAATTCTGGCTAAGAAATATAAATGCTATGCAAATAATTTTCATATATTGTTTCATGCCAAAGTAATTTAAAACCTACTTAATTCATTTATTATCATTATTTATTATTTGTTCAGTGTTCAAAGAGAGTGAAGGCTTGCAAGACATTTGATTATAACAATATTTTGTAATTCTTTGTCCAAAAGATACTCTCAGATCAATGATATCTCACAAAACATGATGATTTCCCAGTTTCTACTATTACTATATAAAGACTAATAGTAGACAAGAATTCCATAAAATTTCCTACATACAGGTTCCTGCAATATAGGAATATAATACAGATAGTCATCAACTTACAACATTTCATTTAGTGACCAAAGTCACAATGGCACTGCAAAAAGTGACATGACTGTTTTTCAATCACAACCTTTGCAGCATCTCCATGATCATGTATCAAAATACAGATGCTTGGCAACTGGTTCGTACTTATGACCACTGCATGTCCCGTGAATCATTTGATCATCTTTTGCAAACATCTGAGAAGCAAAGTCAATGGGGAAGCCAGAATCACTTAACAACCAGGTTGCTAACTTATCAGTTGCAGTGATTCACTTAACAACTGTGGCAGGAAATGTAAATGGGGCAAAACTCACTTAATTTTGGGCTCAATTGTGGTCGTAAGTCAAGGATTACTTCACCTTGCTGCCCAATAGACTAAGTCTGAGAAGTGGGTCTGGGGCTTGACTGGTGGAAGGGATGGGTTGAGGTTCTTGATCAGGGTTAATCTTGGCAGATGTAGTTGCCTTAGACAGAAGTGATTTGAACAATGTCGGATCAAACAATCCTAGGAAGGGGGAGTGGTCTTGGGATGACTCCTCATCCTCCGACAATTGTAAATCCCGTGGCTCATCTCCATCCAAATATGACCCTCTTTCCAGAGACGAGTGATCAGAGGCAATGGAACAAGGATATTCTGGGGGATCAAGTAGTATTGAGGTGGAGATGCAGGTCTGGGTCTCTGGAATGATGCCATGCCCTGGGCAATCAGGGCCTGGAAATGCTCAGGCCATACCCCTTGAGGCACACTGGGGTGGAGTCCAGCAACTGTGGGTGTGAACATGGCTGCAGGCCCCGGCTGATCCCTGGTTGAAGGGGCTATCCCATGAAGACCTGATCCTGGGACGAGGGGTGTACTCTCCCCCTGTCCGGCCTCTGCATCTGGGGACAATGACCTTTGGACTAGAGATGTAGGTGCGAGCTAAGGATTGAAGAGGGAGCTCTCTGGTGGAACCAGAGAAGTGCGAGGAGCCACACTTGGAGTTTCTTTTTGGGCCTTGGAAAACTGCCTCTCCAAGGCCAAGTGCCTTCTGTTGGCCTCCCCCTCAGCCGCTTTAGAGGGTGCTTTACCCGAGATAGCTTTGGCTTTAGCCTTAAGCCTCTCTGCTGTCTCTAATTTGGAGGATTTGCGCTTCTTTTTTGTTGGAGTGTTGGTAGCACCGTGCGCAATCTGCAGCTCTTTGTCATCAGCCATCATGCTAGAAGTCCTTCAGTATAGTACTGAGAGTGGACTCAGGATATGTGAGATGAGCACTGGGTGGGCAGTACCCACGATACTGGGAGAACCAGTAATTGCTCTGATGGCACAGTGTTTGGGCAGACGGTGGCGGCCAAAACCACAATTTGGCGAGCGCCTGCCAACACGTCCTGTGCTAGAGATGTATAATCACCTGCGTGATTAGAGCCTGAGTCCTGGACCTGGGTGGTATGGGACTGCTGAGGTGAAAGTGAGTAGTTGGTCAATCACTGTATGCCCAGGGACAAGTTGTGAGTTCTGAGTTTGAAAGCTCAGAAATTGCCAAAGGCAATATTAGTCAGGGAATAATGTTGTCCTCTGTAGGTGCTGGGGATGTGAGAGTAATCCAGCCCTGGATTACTTTGAAGTGCAAAACGGTGCCAAAACGTTTCCAAAATGGCAGCCGTCAAGAGGACGACTTGGGGACGCCTGTGAGGAAAATTACAGCCTGATCGAGGAGACCCAAGGTCGTAAAGTTGCGAGTGAGCACAGACCCTTCAGTAATTTAATTCTACCCTGTTCCTTCTTCTCCTCAATTCAGTTAAATAAAGTCAATTTTGAGTCCTAATTGAAATATCGGCTGTCGTTTAGGCATTCAAAATGCCAGCCGCTATCAGCGAAACAATCTGAAGCGGCTGTGAAAGCTTTGGGCCGAAGCCCAGCTGGTCTGTGGCAGGCCGGGGAACTCCCTGTAAAGCTGCTGGTCAGCTGTGCTGTAGGTGTCAGAGCAGTGATCGAAAAAGAAAAAAATCAGGACTCAGTCCGAAGGCTGATCTTCATGAGCGCGGCAAACTAACCAGCGCTGCAAACGATCCGAGATGGCTGCTAAGGAAAAAGGTTAAACTTTTGGAAAAGTTACTTTAAGGCTAAAAGGGTTTGGAGAGGATTTGCAAGCAGCGCTGTGCTCAGTGTTACGATGAAAATCCTTGGAGAATTCACAGATGGGTACAACCTGTCAGAAGTCTGGAAAACAAACCAATGCGTCCTGCTGGGTACAAAACTAACTTGTAACTGGGGAATAGTACTCCAGCAGGAGGCGTGGCAACTTGTCAGACTTAGTCTATTGGACAGCAGTATGAAGTAAACCCGTGGATTCTCCATCATCATGCTGAGAAAAGGCGTTCAGGTAAGACAACGCCCCTTTTAGTCCAGTATTACTTACATGCACTGGAAGTTGCTCTTCTTAATTTAAGGTAAGAATTCTCTGACTTTTCTGGAGATAATGAAACTTGAATTGGGGATCTGCTGCAGATTAAAGCTTTCCCACTAAATGCAGTGCTTTTCAATCCATAGTATGCATACCACCGGTGCTACCTCAACACCTGGCAGGTGATACGCATACAACAAGTTGAAAAGCACTGTAAAAAAAAGTGTAAAAAAAGTGTAAAAGTGTAGTAGGGGGAATGAGCTGAAGCACCGACAATGCCACACAGGCCTGTAAGAGAATCAGCAGTTGCCAGGCCTCTGTTGAACACCCAGGATCTGTGCAGAGCTCCAGCTGATTGGCACTTCTGGAAACAGCTCACAGCCTTGTGGAAAGGAGTCAGATGCAGCTACACTGAAGAGAAAAAGAGGAGGGGAGGGAGAGGAGCGGATATAAAAGGAGGTTTTGGAGGAAAAGGAGAGAAAAAACATGATGTGGAAAGAGAAGTAGACGGATAAGAGAGATGGAGAAACATGCAGTCTTGGGGAAAGGAGTCAGCTGTAGCTACACCAAAGAGAAAAGGAAGGGGGGAGAACAGAGATGATATGGTCCATTAGTGGGAGAAAGTGGCATTAAGGTGACAAACAACAGGGAGAAAGCATAACTACTTAACTTGTTTTTTGCATCCATCTTTACACAAAGGGAAAAAACAGTCCAACCTAACAAAAACAGTACCATAAAAACCAGATTAGAAACACAAGTTAAGTTAGGCAAGAAAATGGTAAGTGAGCACCTGTCCAGCCTAGCCCAGTTCAAATCACCAGGACCAGATGGATTATATCCCAAGATTCTGAAGGAACTGGAAGATGTGATTTCAGAACCACTGAACTACATCTTTCAAAGAACCTGGAGCACTGAGGAACTACCAGAGGACTGGAAAAGAGATGATGTAGTTCCCATCTTCAAAAAATGCAAAAAAAAAAAAAAATGAATGCAGGAAACTACAGACCTATCAACCTGACCTCAATAGTTGGGAAGATTCTGGAAAAGATAATCAAACAACGAATCAGTGAATACCTAGAAGCAAACAAAGTCATTACCAAAAGCCAACATGGGCTTCTTATTGCATTCTTTGACCAGGTGACAAAATTGCTGTGGATATAATTTATTTGGACTTCAGTAAGGCATTTGATAAAATAGACCACAACCTACTACTTGATAAGATAGAAAAATGTGAGTTAGACAGCATCACCACCAGATGGATTCATAGCTGTCTGACCGGCCGTACTCAGTGTTTGATCCTCAATGAAACTGCATCTACATGGAGGGAAGTGTATAGTGGAGTGTCCTAAGGCTCTGTTCTGGACCCATTTTCTTCAATATCTTCATCAATGATTTGGATGATAGGGAACTCATCAAATTTGCAGGCGACATCAAGCTGGCAGGAATAGCCAACACTCCAGAAGATAGGCTTAAGATACAGAAGGATCTTGACAGACTTGAACATTGAGCACTATATAACAAAATGAAATTCAATGTTGAAAAAGTAAGGTCTAAATTTAGACAAGAAAACAGAAACCAAATGCACAGGTACAGAAAAGTGGTACCTGGCTCAGTAGTAGTAACTGTGAGAGGCATCTTGGAGTCCTAGTGGACAATCACTTAATTATGAGCCAGCAGTGTGCTGCAGCTGCCAAAAAAGCCAACACAGTGCTAGGCTGCATTAACAGAGGGATAGAATCAAGATCACGTGAAGTGTTAATACCACTCTATAATGCCTTGGTAATACTGCATCCAGTAAATGTACTGGACTGTGTTCACTATTTAAGATCTTACAAGGAAAAAAAATCAAATACATTTTATTCTGAAAGTAGATGATTTAAAAATATTGCTTTCTCATATGTTCTTCCACTTTTATGAAAAATACTTTGTTCAGTTCTCAAGATAATCATCCTACTTTTACTGTCTTAAAATAGCTAATTTCTCTAATTTCTCTTAATTGGTTGTATTTTTTTTCTTACTAATGCTTCCTATCACATCCTTTATTTAAATAAAATAAAGTTGCTTTCAAAATGCAAGGTTAAACAGTACTCTCATTTTTTTTCAGGGACCAAATGCAGTAGGCATAATTCATACAGTATATCTCTTATATTGCAGTGATTGGAATTTGCAACCAAGCTAATATCATTTAATACTTGAACAATTTTTCAACAGTTAAGAATATATAGAATGAAGTCCCACAGAAATTTAAGGTATCATGGTAAGAGATCTCCATATACAGACAGTTCACTTAATCACTTGCCATTTAAGAAAAAAAAATGATAAATTCCAAATATTTACTGATCATGAATACACAACCAATCATAGTTTGAGAAACAGAGACAAGGTTTATTATATCTACAAATGATGCTTCTTAAGGAAAGACCCAGATTATTATGGAAATGCCATACAATTTAATAAAACCTCTTTGGTCATATTCTATTTCTTTCAAAACCCTGCATCATCTATACCAGGCACATTGTGTGAAGAATACATCCTTATCACAGAATTTTTTAAACAATTCATTTTTGTACTACTTAACTAATTATTAAAATTAGTAATTATTAAAACAGGCACATCAAATACCAGACATTAAAATCTTCTTCAACAGAGAGGCATACTGTTTAGGCTATTAGAAAACTTGGCAGCCACCCAAAACCTACAATAGCTTCTAATTAATTGATCTCACCTCTAATCTGCTATTGTTCGCCCAATGCCGGATCATTTGTTTGGCCTACGGATCCTATTGCCCCTTTCATTTGATTGTATTTGTTACTGTACCCTTTCTATCTCTTTCAATTAAGTACAGGTTAAGTGGTTCAACCACAAGAGAATAGGAGATAATGGCACCAATCAAAGTAATCTCTTTAATTTGCTAAATGGATTACAAGGAAACCCCAGCCAAAGTGAAGTCATTGCTGTTGGCCTTTGCTTGAACCATACACAAAGAGTATTAACCCATGAAGTGCCAAACCTAATACTTCAGTATACTCATTCAACCTGGTATCTCCATATCACAGATCTGGCCATTGTACATCATTCTAAAGTACAGCCATTGCTGGCACCTGCCCAACTCAGCTACATATCTTTGCTTGCAAAAGTTAGCACTTTGGTATTGCTGGGTAAAGCATTCAAAAACAAGCTCAAATCAAAACAAGTAGATTTATAATCTCTTTAAGGACAAGCTTAGAATAGACTCCATTTTTCATATTTATACTATAAATGCAAATTAAGGTTCCTAGACATTCTTACTTTCGCTGAGTGAAAATGCTAACAGTAAAAATGCTTTGTCCTTAAAATGGTATGCAGACTTTTCTTCCCCTCCCAATCCTTTTCTAATGAATTTTGAACTAGGCAAGCACCCAAAAGAGCTGTATGTTCAGTATATCCTTCACTGATCAATCAAACAGTGGTTTTAAAAACGGGAGCTGCATAAGATCAGCAGTTATTTTATTTTATCATTAGACAGCAAAGAGGGACCTAGAAAAAACATTAAATGCACAAAAATTACAACTATTTATTATCTAGGATATTTTTTTCAGACACAAGACTCATGTTTAATTAAAAGATGTATTTGAAGATCCATTGTTTAATTCACTACCATTGATTTATATAGGTAATAACTGTTGTTGTTGTTGCAGCTCAAGTAAATCAACCCAACAGAGCATTTTTCTCCAAGATGGAGATTTCCAGTTGTTGGACATCAGATCTCTTATTCTTCAGGCAGCAGGGATATTGCTCAAGAAATTACTAGAGCTTAAGTTCTGCATTTAATCCATGTCTGCTGGAATAGTCACACTGCTGCTAAATTCTGCACAAATCTTCACTGAGAAGACTAGCTTGAATATCCATTTTAGCGAAAAGGAAGAAAATGAAAAAATATCAAAACCCGGTAAAAATACAAACATTCATTCTTGAAATGTCTGTGTCTTTCACACCATCCTTGCCCAAAAGGACTGTGCTTTCATAGATGCCTATAAAATGTTTCAGTATTACTTTTCAATAGTTTTCTAAACCTTTATTAATTAATTTTAAAGTATTCAACGTTTATAACATAAATTTGGGTTCATAGATACAGACTCTTATTTTGCATCATATTATTATTACTGACAATCCACAGGTATTTAAACTGGATTTGGCATAAGGAGCTAGACAGACAGGGAGATGTTTAATAATATTAAAGGCATCAGTGGAGGATGTAAGTTGTTCCACAAAAGTTGCCTTTGCATTTGACTGATGGAATTTTTTTCAATTCCAAAGTATCTGGAACATACATCATTGTTCTGAAGTTTTCCTAACTTGATTTTTGAATTTGTTTGTTCCTAAGGTACACCACAGAGACCTTCCAGCTGGCTTTTTACTTAAGGTGGAATTCACGCTCTCCCAGTTTCTAGTCCAGTATCTTAACTACATCAAACTGGGTCTCTAACTTGTACTGTAGAATAATTAGTAATTCAAAAAATTCTAGATCCATGAAACTTCAAAATTTTATTAGTTCTCAAGTTACATCCTTGATAGCTATTTCTTTTCTTGGTCTACAGTTGAAGTTGAAAAAAAGGTAAAGTTATAATAAATATTATGTACATTAATACATATGAATACCCAGTTTTAAACAAATAGCTGGAAAGTAGGAGACAATGTTGTAACCACTGTGAATATCTCAGCAGAAACATAAAAATGTCGTGCAAGAAGAAAGTTCACCACTGAAAATCTCTTTATTGGAACAAAGGAAAACAACATTTCTTCTTCTTTACTCTCTGTAATTGAAAAGAAAAGAAAAAAGAAAGAGAAGACAAAAAGAGAAGACAAAAAGAGAAGAGAAGAGAAGAGAAGAGAAGAGAAGAGAAGAGAAGAGAAGAGAAGAGAAGAGAAGAGAAGAGAAGAGAAGAGAAGCATGTTAAGAAAAAACAGAAATAAAGATCTTGAATTCACAGGATGTAATGCTGCCCTACTTCTAAATAGGTTGCAAAACAATCCTTCGCCATTCCATCTTTCTTCTCTAAACCAGACCGTCTGATTCAAGCCCCTGCCTATCTCGCTTGCTTTCTGCTTGCTTTCTATCTATCTATCTATCTATCTATCTATCTATCTATCTATCTATCTATCTATCTATCTATCTATCTATCTATCTATCTATCTATCTATCTATCTATCTATCTATCTATCTATCTACCAATAGCTTTTGATGCCTTTCTGTGTCTTCTGAATTTTCTTTCGGCCGCAAATAATGCAGCCAGGCGGGATTCACCTGCGGGTTGTATGGGCTCTTCCTCGGGGCCGGCTGCAGCAATGAATGAACCACTTCCCCACTTGCTGCTTTTCTCCGGCTGCGGCCACATGCAACGCACCAGAGGGAGTCCGGCAGCCACGGCTCTCCCTGCCCGTGAACTCCTCTGCTGCCTATGCTTTCCTCCCCCATGCAGAAGAACAGTTTGGCTGCACCAAGCGCGACCGCCGCTCCTTTTCAGAGGAAGCAGACAAGGAGAAGCAGCGGGCAGGAACCGCAGCAGCCACCATCATGCAGCCGTCTGGCTTAGCAACAGCAGCGGTGGTGACAGCCAAACTCCAATTGCCTCCTCCGGGCTCTTTTATGCCCTCCCCACTCCCATAGTGCTGGACAATGGGAGGGAGGGAGGGAGGGAGGGAGGGAAGGGACAAAGAAGGATGGAAGGAAGAAAGGAAGGAAAGAAGGGAGGGAGGGACAGAGAAAGGGAGGAAAGGAAGATGCCCATGCCTGGCCCAACCCCCTCCACCAGAGACTCACAGATCCCCCCACATCCCCCCAAACCCCCCACAGGCATCCCGCAACCTGAGTGATGAGCTGGCCACACCCTCCTGACTTCGCTTGTCAAAAAGTTGCAAAAGGTGATCACATGACCCTGGGACACTGTGACCATCATAAGTATGAATCAGTTGCCTAGCATCCGAATGTAAATCACATGACCCTGAGGATGCTGCAACAGTCATTACGTGTGATAAATGCCGTTGTAACTTCGAACAGTCACTAAGCGAATTGTTGTAAGTCAAGGACTACCTGTACTTTATCATTTTCCCCCTTTTTTGGGTTATCAAGTTTTTGACACCTTGCTGAGCAACTGGTGGTTCTCGGATATTGGCTTATCCTAAAAGTGGTACAATGGGTGAAAAGGTTGAAAAGCCCTGTTCTAAACATTATATTCAGCTAGATTTTGAATGAAGGTGGTCTGCCATGAACTGCTATGCTGTACAAAGTTATTTCAAATTGGAACATGGAATGTTAGAGGTATGTCCCCAGGGAAACTTAAAATCATAAAACAAGAAATGATTAGAATGAGCATTGATATCTTGACATCAGTGAGTTACACTGGACAGGGAGTGGTCAATTCAAATCATACAAGTTTATGATTTTTTTTCTGGAAACAATATCAGATGAAAAAGAGTTGTATTCAAAGTAAGCAAACAATTAGCTAAATGTGTTGAGAGTCACAGAGCATAGAGCAATCTACCCAAATTTGAGGCAACGCAACATCTCGTTACTACAAATCTATGTTTCAGCTGTAGACAAATGATGATGAAATTGATCTTTTTTAGAATAAGCTTCAATGTGCTCTCAAGCAAATACCAAAAAGGACCTTTCATACATTATGGGTGAGTTCAATGCAAAGTTAGGCTAAGGAGAAGTTGCAAGAATAGTAGCAACTTTGAGCTAGGTGGATGGAATGAAGCTGGTGACTGCCTAGTGCAATTTTGTCCAGGAAAATCATCTCAGCATTATAAACATAGTTTATTCAACACAAGCAACATTTATACACATGGACAACATCAAATGGACAAAATCAAAATCAGGTAGACTTTGTTTTATGTAAACAACACTGGAAAGGTTCAGTTGCATGTTAAGACACTTACTGGTGCTGATTGCGAAGCAACCGACGATAGTCTGACGCATTGGCTCCTCCTACCCAACACAGGACCACACAGACACTAAAGGACGGGTGTGGATTCTCCATCATCATGCTGAGAAAAGGCGTTCAGGTAAGACAACGCCCCTTCTCCAGCATGATGGATGGAGAATCCACAAGTGGGATATACCAAAGCCTCTCTGTCCCTATGGGGGGAGGGGAACTAGTCTGGCTTGTATCCCACTGGATAATACAACTTGCTGTAATACCCTTCAGCCAAACGAAGCATCCGAAGAGGCAAACTTGTGCAACTTATAATGTCTGACAAACGAAGAAGATGAGGACCAAGTCGCCGCCTTGCAGATCTCTTCAATGGATGCCTGTGTCGCCCAAGCCGCTGATGTACCTGCACTGCAGGTGGAAAGGGCAGTGATATGGCCGGGAATGAGCAGGGAATGTGACACATATGCCTTGATCCATCTGCCTATGGTCGAGGATGAGACCTTTTGGCCCATGGAAGAGGGCTGAAAGGAAACAAACAGTGCCTCGGACCTGTGGAAGGCAGAACTCTGTTTGATATGATGTCGCAGGGCCCTGCGCACGTCCAGAGTATGGCACTGCTGTTCTAGCCCATGAGATGGATGAGGACAAAAATTGGAAAGTACCACCTCCTGCGCCCTGTGAAACAAGGTATTCACCTTGGGAACAAATGATGGATCTAAACGAAGGACCACCCTGTTGTCATGGAAAATACACAGTTCCCTCCTGAGGGAGAGGGCTGCCAGTTCAGAAATGCATCTGGCAGATGTGACGGCAATCAGGAAGGCTACCTTCATAGACAGGAGCCATAGTGTGCAAATCTTAATGGGCTCAAACGGTGGTGAAGTCAGAGCCTGCAATACCCATGACAAGTCCCAAGAGGGATATCGACGTATCGCCGGTGACTTGGCATTAGTAGCCCCCTTGATAAAGGAGTGTACCATAGGGTGCTGGGCCAAAGGGGCAGAATTGTCACATGTAAGCACCGTGGACAGTGCCACTACCTATCTGCGGATAGTATTTGGAGTTAACCCTTTATCTAGACCCTCCAACAAATAATCCAAGATATTCGGAATAGTGATGGAGAAGGGATGGAAATGGTGCCTGGTGCACCAGAGGCAAAAGTTCTTCCATGTGGCACCGTAAATCCTATTCGTAGAAGGGCGTCTGGAAGCCTGAATCATAAGAGATCACCCTTGACGAATAGGATTTTCTGGTCAGGTGCTGCCGCTCAAGTGCCAGGCGGTTAACTGGAGCCACTGGGGATCCGGGTACTGAAGAACTCCCTGGCTAAGGAAAATGCGACCTGGAGAAATCTTCCATGCAGGGGAGATGGAAAGGTTCACGAGGTCGGCAAACCATGGACATCTCGGCCAGTGTGGAACAATTAATATGATCTCTGCCTGTTCCTGCAGCATCCTGTGGATGGTTGCCGGAATCAGGGGAGGGGAGGAAAGGCATACAACAGCTCCCTGGGCCAATTGATGAGGAGGGTGTCCATCCCCTCTGCCCCTGGGGACGGGAACCTGGAGAAGAACCTCAGAAGTTGGGAATTGGCTGGAGATGCAAACAGGTCTAATTGTGGAGGACCGAATCTGTCCGAGAACTCCCTGAACAGAGCTGGGTCCAGGCACCACTCAGAGTGGTTTACCGTCAACTTGCTCAGGGAGTCTGCCTGCCGGTTTGCTTCCCCCGAGATGTGTTCTGCTCTGAGGGAACAGAGATTGGTCTCTGCCCAAGAACTCAACTAGTGGGCCTCGTTCATGAGAGATCCGGACCGAGTCCCTCCCTGTCTGTTCACATAGGCCTTTGCTGATACATTGTCAGTGAGCACCAGAACATGCTGTCCCGCCACTCTGTTGGTGAAGTGGCGCAAGGCTAGATGTATGGCCCTGAGCTCTGGCCAATTTATGCTGTGTCTTAAGTGTAAGTGGGACCGATGATCTTGACCTAATTGTGACTGAAGGTGTGCCCCCCAGTCGAACAAACTGGCGTCCATGGTCAAGGTAAGCCTGACTGGGTCCTTGAATAGAGATCCCTTGGCCATCTCCGCGGAGGTCCACCACTGGAGGGATTGTAATGTCTGATGTGGAACCCTTACTCTCTTGTGCCCAGAGCTGGTGCCCAGCCTCTGAAAGGGAAGTAGAAACCATTGAAGATCTCTAGAATGTAACCTGGCCCATGGAACAATTCCCATACAGGAGACCATTTTCCCCAACAGCTGCGACAGCACTACTAAAGGAATTACCCTTTCCCTTCGGATATGGTGTATGAGGGCCCGAATGCTGTCCCAATGTTGCTGAGAGAGATAGACCCTGCAAAGGTCCGAGTCTATGACTGCGCCCAGGTGAAGGAGACAAACTGAAGGGACAGTGTGACTCTTTTGGAAGTTCACGGAGAATCTGTGAGTTTGAAGGGTCCTGATGGTGAGGTTCAGGTCTGACTGGGCCGACAGGAAGGGGACTGGATAAGGATGTCGTTCAGGTACAATTAAACGCAAACCGCAATCATTCTCAGGTAGGTGGCTAGCACCTAGATTTTCATGAACATCCGTGGGGCCGAAGAGAGGCCAAATGGTAGTGCTCTGTACTAAAAGTGCCGGTGGCGTAGCAAAATCTGAAGAATTTGCGATGTTCGGGAAGGATGGGAACATGCAAATAAGCCTCCATTAAGTCTATGGAGGACAGGAAATCCTCCCTCCTGATACTGGCAAGGATAGACTTGAGAGTCTACATCTTGAACCGCTTGTAAGCCAGGTGGAAGTTTAGCCTTTTCAGGTCCAATATTGCTCTCCAACCCCCATGGACAGAGTGGAGTAGAACCCCTTTCCCCTCTGATCCTCCAGTACTGGTTCTATGGCCTCTATTTGTAGTAGATGTCCAATGGCCTTGGACATGAGCCCCGCTTTGGTTGCATTCCTCGGGTGGGACAAGTGAGGAAGCACTCTGGAGGACTGGTTAAGAATTCCAGGGCAAGGCCGTTCCTGATGGTGTTTAACACCCAAGAGTCTCTAGTGGTGGTGAAGAGAGAAAGCCGGCCACTATAGGAGAGGCCTCCTTAGAGTCACTTGGCCCATCTAAACGGACGGCCTCCAGAACCCCGAAAGGGATGTTTAGATTGAAACTGGGCTCTGGCCCTGGGAACTGGGCGGTCTGGTCTGGAGGGAAAGGAGTGGGGGTTTGTCTACCAGTCCCAGGTAGACCCTGAGTGAAAGGACTGCCTCTGGGAATATTGTTGGAATTTCCTATCTGCTCTCTTAGGAATGTGTGCTAGCACCTTGCACTTGTCCTTACCCTTGACCAGGTAAGGGTCGAGTACTCCACCGAAAAGATGTCCACCACTGTAAGGAGCGGTTGCCAAATGCCACTTAGATTTCAGGTCAGCCCGCCATTGTTTGAGCCAGAGAAGTCTGCGGGCTGACACATTTGCGACTATGGCTCGTGATGAGTACCTGGCAGCATGAAGTGAAGCGTCCGCCACATATTCAGATGTTGTGACCAGCTTGCTCAGGGTTTGATGCGCTTGTACCTGGTCTGGGGGAATCATAGCCTAGTTTGCGAAGCCAGATAATAGAGGATCTGGTGAAGAAGGACAAGGATGTCGCTGCCTTCACCAGCCACGTTGAGCTTGGTGAGACCTACGCAAAGAAAACTCAGACCTCTTGTCCTCCGCTCTTAGAACCTCAGCCATGTCCCTTGTTACAGTGGTGGAGGAAAATAGAGAGGTTAAAGCTGCGTCCACAAGCGGCTCCTCCAGGAGCGAAGAAAAGGAGGGTGCAATGTTGAATAGCTTTTTCTCTGTCCCACTGTGAGTGGGAAGAGTGCCAGAGTATGTCCACTGCTTTTGGACAGTGCTGTGGAAGAAGGGCGGGCAGGGAATATGTCTCTCTGTGACCACCCAGCTCAGAAAACAATGGGTTCGAATCCTGGGTGGTGGGAGGGACTTACTGTGGCTCCTGGTCTGGGGTGATGCTGGCAGAAGTATACGCCTTCAGGAGCAATGATCTGAACAGCAACAGGCCAAAAAAGCCAGTGAAAGGAGAAGGGTCCGGAGAAGCCTCCTCTTCTTCTGACAGCTGCTTGCCAGACTGCTCATAATCCTCAGATCCCGAGTCCCTGCCCTTAGAGGATCTGTCCGAAGAAGCAGAGCAAGGAAATAAAGGTGCCTCTGGCTGGGGAAACGGCATCATTGGGACTATGGGCTCCTACCGGGGCCACTGGCAGAGGGAAGAAGCGATACCTTGGGCAAATGCCTGGGCTATCAATGCCTGAAGCTGATCAGGCCATGGTCCCTGCTGTTCAACGGGGCAAAGTCCTGCTGCCGTAGGGTTAAAGGTAGCCTCCAGCTCTAGGTGAACTCTAGGAGATGGGGAAACCCACCGAGGACCTGAAACCTGACTAGTGGGGAGATCCACCTGCCCAGTTTTCCCCTGAGGAGACCAAGCCCGAGGGGCTAAGGTAGATGGCACAGGCTGAGGCCCCAAAAGAGAAGCCTCTGGCGGAACACGGGAAAGTGAATCTGTCCCATCTGAAGTAAGTTTCTGAGCCCTGGAGAACTCCCTCTCCAATGCCTGGTGTCTCCTCATGGCTTCGCTCCCAGCTGCCTTGGAGGGCTTTTTGGTAGACAAAACTTTGGCCTTAGCCTTAAGCCTCCCCACCGCCTCCAGTTTGGAAGACCTGCATTTTTTGTTGGCGGGGGAGTCTGAAATGCCCTGCGCAGGCTGAAATGATGGATTGTCTGCCATTCTAGCCAAGATATTCTGAATGGGAGATATCTGGAAACAGGAGCGGAGCAAATAACCTGTCAGATTTTGGTGTAGACAGGGCTCTGGTCAAGGCTCCTAATGGCGACAGTAGCAGACAGCGCTATGATGGTTGTCTGTGAGGCCCAAATGTGGCGGCACAGTGCCTGCACACCTTGTCCAAGGACAGATACGAACAAGACCCTGGGGGCTAGGGTCTGAGCAGAGCAGGTGGTAAAAAGGTGGCAGTGCCCACAGGTGTGCCTGTCCCCTAACTACCAGATGGGGGAGGGGGGGCAAAGTGACCAAGGCACTTTCTCAGAAGTAATCCCTAACACCCTCTAGCACCTAGCCATGAGAAGGTGATCCAAAAATAATAGAGGGGTGAAGGCCTCTGAGCTGCTGCAGAAGAGGCAGCACACAAAATGGTGGCTGTCCAACTGGGAGGATGAAGGCAGCCCACAAAATGGCGGCCATCCGAATCAAGGGGCACCCATTTTGAGTTGAGGCCGAAGGGAACCCTCAGGGAAAGTATACCTTGCTCAAAGGCTATTTCTAGCCAGCCAGATCAGCCAAATCAACCATGGCAATCGATGGGGTGACAGATGTTGCCGCCAGATCGTCGTCACTCCTCCTGCCATTTGCAGCACCTCCTCCTAAAATCTGAGAGGCCCTCTGGGGATAAAAGGTCCTTTGCGCGGCGCCCAAAATGATGGCAGCGCCAAAACGAGCCAAAATAAACGACCCGTTTAAGCTTGCTAGGGCCGGCCCGACCCTGAGGGAAAGTCAGCCTGGTCCAGCTGATGCTTGCCGCCATTCAGAATTGCGCCAATTAAGGCAGAAAGGGTGCAAAAATCCCCCGATCACCGGGAGGGCAAAAAATGAGCAGGCAAAGGTTTTTGATCTGTGGCTTGTAAGGAAACCCTAATAGAGCTCCAAGGAGACCTCTTGGCGTCTAAATCAGCTGGGGGTAGTTCGCTGCCGGCGAAACAACCCACGCTGAGGGGAGAAACCTCCCAAGTGGGCTGAAGACTGAAATCCCAGGAGAAGCCTGGGCAAACTGGAACTCTTCACTTTCTTCTGAACAAGCTCTGAGTGAGTGAGTCCACTGCCCAATAAAGAATGCTAATGTTTTTGTCAGGAAAATTAATAACTCACTTCGATGAAGAAAGAGAATCCACGAGTATATTCTATCCTAACTATTAAATCTAGAAGGAGCCATAAATAAAGCATCCTGCTAAGTGAAGTCTAAGTCGTAAACTGGGTCAGTCTAGCCCAGCAGGAGGCGTGGCAACTTTCTAGATTTAGTCTCATCTAAGCAGGAAGAATAAGACAACCCACTTGTGGATTCTCCATCCATCATGCTGGAGAAAGGCAATGCCAAAGACTGCTCCAACTATCACATGATTGCATTGATTTCTCATGCAAGAAAGATTCTGTTAAAAATCATTAAACAGAGGTTATAGAATGTCATTGAGTAACTTGATGTACAAGCTGGCTTTGGAAAGGGATACAGCATTTGAGATCACATTGCCAATATTAGATGGATTATGGGAAAGTATGTGAATATCAAGAGAATCTATATGTGTTTTATTAATTACAGAAAAGCTTTTAACTGTGTAGAACACAATACGTTATGGATGGTTTTGCATGATTTTTGTGTCTCAACCCATTTGATCAGACTTATCAGATCACTATAATTGATCAGGAGGCAATAGTGAGAAAATTTTATGACAACACAAATTGATTTAGGATCAATAAGGGAGTTACACAGGGATGTATTTCATCACCATTTTTTAAAATCTGTATACTGAAGCGATCAAGTAGAAATTGAAGTTGGAAGATTGCAGGAAGAACCATAAAATAATTTGAGGTATGCAGATAATACAATACTATTAGCTGAAAATAAGGAAAATCTGGGGAAAAATGAAAAGAAAATTAAGGACAAAAATGAAACAGCAGGTTTGAGTCTTAACATCAGGAAAATAAATATAATGACAACAACTGCAGATGGGACATAAGATGTTTAAAAGCAACCAGGAGGAAATTGAATTAGTTTGAGAATTTATCTTCCTTGGATAAAAAAAATTGATCAGGAAGGCAGTTCTATTCCTGAAATCAAATGTAGGATAACCTTAGGCTGCATTGCAATGCTTAACATGAATAAGATCTGGAAAAGCAGATACATTGATAAAAACAAAAGCAGGCTAGTTAGAGCAATAATCTCCTTTATAATGATGTATGGTTGAGAGAGCTGGACACTAAAAATGGCTGATCGAAGAAGAAAAAGAAACTTTTGAACTGTGTTGCTGGCGTAAATTATTGCATATACAGTAGACAACCAGAGTAATTAACAGAGAAGTGCTAAATCATATAAAACCAGATATAAAACTAGAAGTTAAATCATAAGATTACGATTGGCCATGCCATGCCATGCCTGCAAATTCACTGAAGAAATCACTGATGCTAAGAAGGCTTAGTGGAACAAGAAGACAAGCAAAGAATACTTGCTGGCTTGATAACATCAAATCTGATACAAAGATGAATATCCAACAACTGAAAGAAGCTGTGCCTGACAGGATACCATATAAAGCACTTGCCTACGAGATCACCAAGAGTTGGACACAACTGAATGGTTAAAACAACAACGTATATTAAATGCATGTGCATATACAACACACACACACACACACAGAGAGAGAGAGAGAGAGAGAGATGAGAGAGAGAGAGGAGAGAGAGGAGAGAGAGAGAGAGAGAGAGAGAGAGAGAGAGAGAGAGAGAGAGAGAGAGAGAGAGAGAGAGAGAGAGAGAGAGAGAGAGAGAGAGAGAGAGATCTGCAGTTTGATCATAATCTACCAGGCTACTTAAATTTATGGATGGCCAGAAAAATAACAACATGGATACATACATACAGACAGGATACACAAACCTGACAGACCTTGTTTAACTAGTAAAGATATCTGCAGAAAAACGGTTAGATGTTGATTTACAGGAGGAAACATAGAAGATTCCTATTTTTAGTATGAAAAAGTAGAAACAAATGCTTGAGCATGGCTAATGCCTAACCCTGTTTTTCATATTAGACTTCAGTTTTAATCTGAACTTTGAGAAAAGAATATGTTTCACATATAACTTACAATAAGAAGGGAATAAAACCCTATGAATCAATTCTGTATTCAGATTTTTTTAATGCAATGAAAAGAAAATGTGTGACAATTCTATAAGATCAATGCTTGAATTAGTTTGATTCAATTATTGATTTTAATGTTAAAGATGGAACTGAAAGCAGAAGCTGGTTCAGCCTACTTTATAACTGAATTAGTTCATGCCTGGGCAGATGCAGTAGATTATAGTGAATATTGCTGGAGAAGAAATGATGCCCATATCCTGACTATAAAGCTTTTATGGTCCTTCATTAGCAACCAGATGATGTAATTTCAGAACCCGGGAACTTTCTACTGGCTATGTATGTATGTATGTATGTATGTATGTATGTATGTATGTATGTACGTACGTACTGAAATGCAACAATATACCAATCTTATGTTGAGTATGTAAGTACAGCCCAGTTGGACCAAATTAAAAATTATCTGTTCCAGTACTATGCCACATTAAACTAAAGATATGGGCTGTAAACATCAGTAGACATCTAGATGGTAATAGTTCTAATTCCTTCATAGTAATAGTTGTATTTCCCAGATTGTAGCACCAGTCTGGATGCCTTATGGTAAGTTGAAATATGTATTGATAACTCAGAAGGTTATCAAAGTATGAGGAAATTCTCATTTTGTATGTGTGGGCACTAAATCTACAAATTTATCTCTCAAATTCCATTTTTGCATTAAAATTTCCCTTATTATTAAACCACTTAACTAGCAGATTAATGGATGGTTAAGGAAAAAGATCTAACAATATTTCAGTCATTTTTGAGACTGCAAAATTTGGGATTAGGGTATTTTGCTAATCTCTGACTGAAATGATACTGTGGAATGTTAGTTCAATCTTATTGGTGGAATTTACTTAATTTAGCGCTTTCTCTATACTTTATGACAGATAATTTATAACAGATCTGTGTAACCTAAAGGCTTTCAATGTATCCTTCAAAGCCTGTCCAAAATTTGCATTGAATTGTTTCTATTATGATAGAAGAAATGTAAAGTCACCACAGGTACTGATTCAATTAATGTAATATAATTTAAATTTAATCACAACAAATTTAGTTTTTTTTCCTACCTACATCTATTCCTTTAGCATGAAATTCGTGATAAGCCACACAGAGACTGAATAAGGCCTCAAACCACAAAAAATCTGCACCCAATTTATAAGAAGCAATGCATCATTCAACAAAGTGCCTTTTTTAAGAAAATAAAGTGCAAGGAAGAAGACCAAATAAACAAGACAGAAGTGTCCTTGAACTGTGGAAAACTGTGAATGATATCATTGAAAAGGAGTCATTCTTTAAATGGTGTTTTATGTCTATTCAAATATAAACTTAAGTAGACTTATTTCCAGGTAAATTACAGATACTCGAGATACAACCATAATGGAGTCTACCATTACGGTTTAAGCAAAACTTAATGACCCAGGCCTTGGTGTCCCTGATGCAGCCGTTAAACAAATGAAATACAGCTGGTGGAGGCTACATAAGCCCAGGATCGCTGCCTCAGGTCTCCTAAAGCCAACCTCTACCCTCTGAGGCACCCTGTGTTCCCTCCTCAGCCCTTCAGCTTCCTTCCCACTCTGCAAGCTAGGGGAGATCAGGTTTTCTGGAGTTTGCAAACCCCCAATGAGCAAGAGGAGATAAGGGAATCCATAGCTTGTAACCTCCAATGAGCAAGGGGTGCTCAGGGGAGCTGGAGCCTGCAAGCCTCAGTTGACTTTCCAACCAGCAAGCAAAGTGAGATCAGGGCAGCTGAGATGGGCAGCTATAGAACTGAATGAATAAATATTTTTCTTTGACCCCTGAGTTTGAATTTCAAGCAATTTTTAATCTCTCTAGGAAAAATGACACTGAAAACAAAAATAGTACTGTCTAGATAACATGGTATCTGCTGAATACATAAAAATAATACCCTGATTAGGAATGGTTCAATACCTTATGTGATTTGTCATCAAAGGAATATTAAAAAGAGCACTTAAGCACATTCTTTTTCCTCAGTTTCTATAGATATGTTATTTTCCTTAGTGTCATTTTCAAATTCTGGCATTCAGTACCCCAGAAGCAAATCACCAACACTTGTTGCTAAAAAAATACAGATAGTCTTCGACTTACAACTATTGTTTAGTGACCATTTGAAGTTATAACGGTGCTGGAAAAAGTAACACATGACCATTTTTCACACTTAAAACTGTTGCAGCATCCCTGTAGTCATGTGATCAAAATTCGGATGCTTGGCAACTGGTTGATATTTATGATGGTTCCTGGATCCCCAGGGTCATGTGTTCACCTTATACAACCTTCTGACTAGCAAAGTCAATAAGAAAGCCAGATTCATTTAACAATTCTATTACTAACTTAATAATTGCAGTGATTCACTTAACAGCAGTGGCAAGAAAGATTGTTAAATAGGTCAAAACTTACTTAACAACTGTCTCACTTAGTAATGGAAATGTTGGGTTCAATTGTAGTCTTAAGTCAATGGCTACCTTTATTACAAATGTAGAAAAAGACTTTTTAAAAATAAATTAGCCATCTTAATTTGTTTTTAATTCTAGATTCCACTCCACTTCTCCCTTTATTTGTCTTTCAGGGCTATTTCTCCCTCTGTAGCAAATCTTACTTCTTAAAAAAACACTTATTCTCTTGGGACCATTTGCAAACACCATCACCACCCTTACCACCACAAGAAAACATTACAAGAAAATATACCTCTTGTAGAAAATGATTACATCCAGCAGTTAAACATATGATTAGCAACACAGAAAGAAAGAATCATCAGAAAACAGCTATTAAAAGGCCACAGGTGAAATACTGTATTTGTGTTGTATACTTTTGCACAGCAAAATGATTAAAGCCACAATTCAACATATACATGTACACATATTTCATGATATAATTAAAAAAAACAGTAATCACAATCCTCTCTTTTCAATCAAGCGCTAACACTGCTCTTTAAAATATATCAAGTGGTCCAGCTAAAATGGAATGGAAATGCTAAATTCTTAAATAATTTTTTTGTCTCATCGATTTTTACTGGCAAAAATAACTTCAAATGGTCATTAAACAAATAGTTGTAAGTCAAGGACTATCTGTATTTGTATCTGTATTCCTAAAGCCCATTTGTACATACTATTTATCAGATTTGGTATAAGTAATTTTTAATTTGGGGGAATTATTTTGTTCATTGAATTCAAAATTAGTTCCATCAACTGGAGTTGGAGTCAGAAAGGTAGATCTGCTTTACTCCAAGAGTTATATATAGGGATGTGTACAACAAATGTTCAGTGACTGCAGATAACTAAGAATCAAAGACATTTGTTTACTTGTTTGATCAATTCATAGAATGAATATATATTTTTATCAATCTTCTGTAAATATTCCAACAATCCAGAGTAAAATAAAAATTACCATGCTACCCTGCTCCTGAGTTGCTTCCATCAATTTCTTCCTACATGTTTATTTAAATAAATACGATAAATAAACAAATTCCTATCAGATTGACAAAAGCAAGAATACTTTTGGATTCCTTTTGCGTAGCTAAGACCTGCAGTTTTCTCTGTTAAGTTTTGCCTGGAATGTTGCAGAGATATATTGAACGGATAGGACCATCCTCATTCCCCTTTTATTTTTACTTTGGGAAAGGGCTTTTAAAAAGTAAGACAGGTGCACTGCAACTTCATAAACTTTCTTTACTTGTATGGGAAAATCAATATGAACAATCATGATACTGCGTCTCACCTGATGAGTCATTATGCTCATATCTGAGAATAGAGTAGAGACAGCAAAGGATTCCCAAGTCATTTGTGTTTCTTGAGAGACTTATTTCCAAGACATATATAGCTCTGTAACACAAACCAGGCATGGAATCTTGGTCTCTAATGATTGATCAATAACTGAAATGAACTTTAATGGCCCACATTAGCTTTCTAACATTACAGAACAAAATAATGAAAGATCTTAAAATAGGGAAGAGAGAAGAGGAAAAAAAATTTTTTGGCATAGCCTGTTCTTTGTTTCCCTTATCTGTCCAAAATCATCATTTGCCTCACTTGTGTTCTCAAAAAGCCAAGTTGGTGGCTTTCATTTTCTACCGTATCTTCTTTGTACAACAAACCGCAGCTCACTTCATTAAGGACCCTCTTTTGAAAGTGAATAAGCTACATTTCTGACAGATCACTCACACCTAAGCAATCAGTTATGTCTTTTGTCAAAACTGTTTACTCTTTCAAACTGTGTCAAAGTCATTAAGAAAGAACACTGAGCAGGACTGGTTATTTATCCTTCTCCTTTTGACCTCCTAGGGAATTAATCTTAAACTTCCCATTTAATGATTTGAACAAAGATCCACTGTAGAAGACACCCAATTGCATGAAGCAATAGCTATAGAAAGCCTTTGACTGAGAACATCCCTTCCCACCATTTTTTTCCAAATGGAATAGAAACTTAAAAATATACATTTTTAACCATTTGAGCACAATTATACAGTACTTTCATACAGAAGAAACAAAAATGGAAATGAATGGAAAATGAGAAACAGATCTTTATGCTAAGTTTAATGAATGGAATAAATTGATACTTTTGTCTGTGCTTATTATCATCTGGTTTCTTTATTTTAATTTAAATACTGGTAAATTTTTCATTATAAATTTATAATAAGGACCAGAATTTCCTTACAAGCTGCTTCTATAATCACGCAGTTCATATGATCATAGGTTTTATGTTAGACATGTAGGAATTATCAAGAGAGTCTTCTGTAATTTCTTATATTCTTAGAAGTCTTGAATTACAATGCTTAGAGTAGTGTACTTATCAGGATAGTCAATATGTACATATAGGTTGGAAAGGGATTATATTATTACAGAGATATGCACTGCATACATACACGTACACGAGTTTGCAGATGTAGATTAATCTTTCACAGTAAAAAAGCCCCTATTTGATATTTGTTTCTAAAGTTTCATCAATCTCTTTGTTTTATAAAAGAAAACAGTTTTTACAGAAATATTTATCTAATTGTAAGGCATTGTCTGAAATTATCTCAAAGAATATGTGATTTATCAGTAGATTTTAGATATTAGATCTAATGTATTTATGCCAAATAAAAACATATATTGTTAAATGATGAGTAATATAGGCTGCAGGTAATTGTTAACTTTATTAGCAAACCCTGTCCTGCCTACCGTGGCTGGAACGGATCCCATCTCATGCAGTCGAAATACAAAATTTAAGATGAAACACAAGGTGTTACCACTTATTATTGGTACATGGAATGTACGTATGCATCAAGACAATCCATTAGCAGACCGTCCAGAAAGAAGAACAGCTCTGGTAGCCAGAGAACTTGCAAGATTTAACATTGACATTGCGGCCCTGTGTGAAACTCGTTTAGCCAATGAAGGTCAGCTTACAGAAACAGGAGGCGGTTATACATTCTTTTGGTGTGGACGTAGTAATGAGCAACGTCGTGAGTCTGCAGTTGGCTTGGTGGTTAAGAACCATCTTGTTCACCAACTTGCCAGTCTTCCTAAGGGTGTGAATGATCAACTTATGACACTGCACCTCCCATTATTAAGTGGAAAGCAACCCACATTGATCAGTGCCTACGCACCTACAATGACAAATCCACATGAAGGACAAGTTTTACGAAGATCTTGATGCCCTACTTTCATCCGTGAAGCGCACTGATAGGCTGATTTTACTTGGTGATTTCAACGTGAGAGTGGGGTCTGATCATTCTACCTGGGATGGCGTTATTTGGTAAAAATGGAATTGGCACGTATAACAGCAATGGTTTGCTATTATTGAAGACATGTGCTGCTCATGATCTGGTCATTACCAATACCATCTTTCTCCTGCCTACTCATAAAAAGACATCCTGGATGCACCCACGCTCCAGGCACTGGCATCTCATTGACTACGTCATTGTGCGGAGGAAAGACATGCAAGATGTAAGAGTAACTAAGGCTATGCCGAGTGCTGACTGTTGGACTGACCATAGACTCATCATTTCAAAGTTAAATATTCACATCAAGCCAAAGAATTGTCCACAGGGAAACAGAGTTGTGCTGAAAAAGATCAACGTCAGTGCACTGGAAAACCCCGACGTAGCAGCTTCATTAGTAAAGGGGCGTTGTCTTACCTGAACGCCTTTTCTCAGCATGATGATGTAGAATCCACCGATGGGTAATTATAGCCTTCCTGCTCAGCTAGACTAAGTCAGAACTTTAGCCACGCCTCCTTCGGGGAGTGTCCTCCAGTTTTGACGAGGCAAAGCATCCATGACGAAGTCTGACACAATGGCTCCAGAAAAAAACAAACAAAGACACCTGCCTAGACTGTTAGAGGAGGGTGTGGATTCTACATCATCATGCTGAGAAAAGGCGTTCAGGTAAGACAACGCCCCTTCTCCAGCATGATGCTTGTAGAATCCACCGGTGGGACATACCAAAGCCCCAACATGTTCCTAAGGGTGGGAGTCTAGGCTAGTGTCTCCCTAGAAGAAACGACCTGCTGCAGCACTCTTCTGCCAAACGAGGCATCCGCTGCAGCAAATCTGTCAATTTTATAATGTGTGACAAAAGAAGAAGGGGAAGACCAGGTCGCCGCCCTACAAATCTCCTCCACGGAGGCCTGAGTGAGCCAGGCTACAGAGGTGGCAGCACTCCGTGTGGAGTGAGCCGTAATGTTTGAGGGTACCGGGAGTGATAATGAAACATAAGCTTTGGCGATACAGGCCCTGATCCACCTGCCAATGGTTGACGAAGAAATCTTCTGACCCATGGACGATGGCTGAAAGGAAACGAATAACGCCTCCGATTTACGGAAGGCCAAAGTCCTTTTGACATAATGGAGCAGGGCTCTGCGAACGTCCAATGTATGCCATCGTCTCTCCAGACAATGGGAAGGACGCAGACAAAAATTGGGAAGAACGAGGTCCTGTGATCTGTGCAACCAAGTGTTAACCTTTGGAACAAAGGAAGGATCCAAACATAGGATGACCTTATCCTTGGAAAAGGTACATAAGTCCTTACGAAGTGAACTCCGAAATTCTCCTAGCTGAAGTAATAGCCACCAGAAAGGCTACCTTCAAGGAAAGGAAGCGAAGCGAACAAGAACCCAGGGGCTCGAATGGCGGCGAAGTCAAAGCCTGCAGGACTTTGGGCAGGTCCCAGGACAGGAAGCGATGGACTACAGATGGCCTTACTGTAATAGCCCCCTTCAAAAAGGCACTTACGGCTGGGTGTTGTGATAAAAGAGGAAGATTATCACAGGAAAGGACTGTTTGTAAGGCCGCCACCTGTCTGCGGATGGTGTTGAGCGCCAGACCCTTATTCAATGCCCTCCAAGAGGTACTCCAGGATGTTATGTTATGACAGAAAGGGGTGTCAGTTTATGTTTGCTGCACCAGGTGGAGAAGTTCCTCCACGTGGCATCATATATCCAATTAGTGGAAGGGCGTCTTGAAGCCTGGATGATCGAAATAACTCCTTCCGAATAGGATTGTCTAATTAGACCCTCCCGCTCAAGTGCCATGCGGCTAGTTGGAGCCCCTGAGGGTCCGGATATTGAAGGTTCCCCTGACTGAGAGACACTCGGTGCGGGGGAATCTTCCACACTGGCGAGAGCGATAGGTCTACAAGGTCTGCAAACCACGGGCGCCATGGCCAATGCGAAGCAATTAATATTATCTCCGCCCCATCCAGTAATAGTTTGCGGATTGTTGCTTGCAGCAACGGGAGTGGAGGGAAGGCATAAAGCAGCCCCTGCGGCCATTTGCACCATAGAGCATCCGTTCCCTCCGCTCCCCTTGTTGGGAACCTGGAAAAGAACCGGGGAAGCTGGGCATTCGCCGGAGACGCGAAGAGATCCAGGTGAGGGTGGCCGAACCTGTACGAGATCTCCTAGAACAGAGCCGGATCCAGCCTCCACTCTGAGTGGTCTACTGTGACTCTGCTGAGTGAATCCGCTTGGTGATTTGCTTCCCCTGAGATATGTTCCGCCTTGATGGAACCTAGGATTGACTCCGCCCACAGACCCAGATCTCGGGCCTCCTCCATGAGAGCCGCCAATCTGGTCCCTCCCTGTTTGTTCACGTGGGCCTTGGCTGCCACGTTGTCCGTTAGCACCAGGACGTGACGACCTGCCAGAAGAGAAGAGAAGCGAAGGAGAGCTAAATGTATGGCCCTGAGCTCGAGCCAATTTATATTGTGTTTTAAATCCTGTTTTGACCACCTGCCCTGTCCAAGATGTGTTTGAAGATGAGCCCCCCAGCCGAACAGGCTAGCGTACATAGTCACTGTGATTCTGGATGGTTCTCTGAAGAGTGTCCCTTTAGACATTGCTGACAAGGCCCACCACAGGAGAGATAGAAGGGTGTGCTGAGGGACCCTGACCTTTCTTGAGGACGAGCAGAGGTTTTGTTTTTGGAAGAGAAGGAGGAACCATTGTAGACTTCTGGAGTGAAGTCTGGCCCAGGGAATGATCCCCATGCACGAAACCATCTTTCCCAGGAGCTGGAAGAGCTGCACGAGAGGGACCAATCTTTGTCTCCGAATGGCATGTACAAGCTGTTGGATGCTGACCCGACGCTCCTGGGAAAGATAAACCATGCATGAGTCGGAATCTATGACCGCTCCTAGATGGAGTAATCTTTTTGTGGGAACGATGTGACTTTGTTTGTAGTTCACCGAGAAGCCGTGAGCCTGAAGGGTGCATAGCGTGACCTGTAAATCTGCTTGGGCCGACTGAAGGGAGCTGGACTGGATTAAGATGTCGTCCAGGTAACATTGCACATGCACCGGTCACATGCGAAGGTAGGCAGCCAAGACGGCCAGTACCTTTGTGAATACTCGAGGGGCCTAGAATAGGCCGAATGGAAGGGCCCTGTATTGATAGTGCCAGTGCGCGTAACAGAAGCGGAGAAATTTTCGGTGTTCCTGAAGAATTGGGATATGTAGGTATGACTCTGTTAGATCGATGGATGAGAGCAAGTCCCTTTTTCTGATGCTGGTCAATATGGATTTGAGGGACTGCATTTTGAACCTTTTGTAGACTACAAAGTGATTTAGACTTTTTTAGGTCGAGAATAGCTCTCCAACCTTCCGAGGCCTTGGGCACGACGAACAGGATGGAGTAAAACCCTTGTTTCCTCTGTTCTTGTGGCACCGGTTCTATTGCCTTGATTTCTACTAGATGGTCTATTGCCAATGTTAGCAGCCTTGTTTGGCTGGGTTGCGTGAGACTGGGCATTTTATGAAGCGACAGGGAGGAGGGGAGTAAAACTCTAGGGCTAGTCCCTTTCTTATAGTGTCCCTCACCCAAGAATCGATGGTTGTTGTTTGCCAAACGTCGCTGAACCGCGCCAGGCAACCTCCAATGGGAGCGCTGTCCCTGGCGTCACTTTGACCGTCTGTAAGGACGGCCCCCTGCACCCCTAAAGGGTCACTTTGATTGGAATTGGCCCCTGGCTGTGTTCGGGCGGTCCTGGTGGCGATCCTGCCTGGGGGGGAAGGGTCACAAGCCTCTGGACCAATCCAAGGACTGCCCGCCACGAAAGGGTTGCCTCCATTCCCAGGAGCCGCTTGGGCGAAAACCCTGTCTGCGGAACTCCTGCTGTGGCCGCCTATCAGACTTCTTGGTAGGGTGAGCTAGAATTTTACGCTTGTCCTTGCCCTCAATGATGTGTGGCTCGAGAATTTTGAACCTGTGTACTTGGAGGTGAACAGGCACCATTTAGACTTTAAGTCTGTCCTCCACTGTTTTAGCCAGAGAAGCCTCCATGAGGCCACAGTTGCTGCAATAGATCTGGCTGAGTACCTTGTGGCATATAAGGAAGAATCAGCCATGTACTCTGCTGCAGTCAGTAATTTTGTCAATGTTTGGTGCATGCGTACCTGCTTGGGTGGAACACTTGATTGGAGCTCTCGGAGCCACATGATAGAGACCCTTGCGAAGAAGGAGACCGAAGTGGCGGCTTTAATTGATCATGCTGAGGATTGGTGTGCCTGACGAAGGGAAAATTCAAATTTTTTATCCTCCGCCTTCAAGGCCTCAGCCATGTCTCCTGGAATAGCAGAAGTGGAAAAAAGAGAGATTAAGGGATCGTCCACTGACGGCACGTTCAAGAGAGACGCAAAGGAGGATGAAACATTAAACAATTTTTTCTCCGTATTGTTAGGGGAGGGAACAGTTGCTAAAGATGCCCACTGTGTCTGCACCATGGAGCGAAAAACCTTTGGGCAAGGAATCTGTTTATCCTCTGCCACATGAGTGGTGAAGAGGGGATTGGATTCATCCTCCTCATCAGAAGTGGTGGGTTTGGCTTCCTTGGCCGAGGAAAGATTGACTGTTGCACAGGCCTTAAGGAGGAGAGAACGGAATAAGGAGGGGTCGAATAATCCTGAAGTGGATGCCTGTTCCGGAGCTGCCTCCTCATCCTCAGACATTGGAATGTCAGTCATCTCCAGGTCCACAGATCCCTCCTCTGCTAACTGCAAAGAAGCCTCTGAGATGCCAGAAGCCTGGGTTGCGGCCTGTTCCGTGCAGGAAGGGAGCACAGATGGAGGTAAGGTTGCTTGAGGAGGAGGATGACCCCTAGAGGAAGACATAAATTGGTCAAATGCCTGCTGCATAAATGAGTGGAATTGTTGTGACCACTGACTATGCTGAGCCCTGGAACTGCCCCCTGCCTCAGCGTGAGTGGCTGCAGAACCTGGGTGTTCAGGTGAGGATGATGTTGAGCAAGGGGAACTGACCTGTTCAGTTTCCCCCCGAGACCATGTCCTAGGGCGTTGCCCAGATTCCAATTGCGGCTCAAATGGAATAGGAGTGTCCAATGGGGCGGGAGAAACCACTTCAGCCCCACTGGCTCTGAGCCTCTGGGCCTTGGAGAACTCCTTCTCCAGCGCCTGGTGCCTCCTTGTGGCCTCTCACTAGGCTGCCTTCAACGGCTCCCTTGTAGACAGGTGCTTAGTTTTAGCTTTCTTCTTGCCCCTCCACTTCCAAATCAACAGATCTGCTCTTTTGTGATGTGGGGGGGTGCCTGAGCCATGGTATGCCTGGGGCAAGGCACTGTCTGCCATGCTGTCTGGATAATCCGGCAAAGGTACCCAGACGGTGGGGGCAGAAGGGGCGTTGTCTTACCTGAATGCCTTTTCTCAGCATGGTGGTATAGAATCTACTGATTGGGTTATTTCAGCCTTCCTGCTCAGAGAGACTAAGGCAGAGCTTTAGTCCTGCCTCCCTTGGGTGTGTCTTCCCAGTTTTGACGAGGCGAAGGATCTGACAATGACGCAATGACTCCAAACAGGAAAAAAAATGACAATACGCAAGCCTAGACACCTATCCAAGGGAGGGTGTGGATTCTACACCACCATGCTGAGAAAAAGCGTTCAGGTAAGACAAAGCCCCTTCTCCAGCATGGTGGATGTAGAATCCACTGATTGGGACATACCAAAGGCCCCCATGTCCCTAAGGGAGGGAAGGTCTAGGCTGGTGTGTCCCTAGAGGAAACAACCTGTTGAAGAACCCGTCTGCCAAATGCGGCGTCCGCCGCGGCAAACCTATCGATCTTATAGTGCGTAATGAAAGATGATGGAGACGACCAAGATGCCACCCTGCAAATCTCCTCCACAGAAGCCTGGGTAGACCAGGCCGCAGAGGTTGCTGTGCTGTGCGTGGAGTGAGCCGTGATACGAGCCGGGACCGGAAGAGACTGGGACACATAGGCCCTAGCAATGCAAGCCCTGATCCATCTGCCAATGGTGGAAGAAGAGACCTTCCTACCCATGGTGGAGGCCTGAAAGGACACAAACAAGGCCTCCGACTTAGAAAAGGTCGAAGTACGCTTGATGTAAAGGCGCAGAGGCCTGTGCACATCTAGCTTGTGCCACTGACATTCCAGACAGTGAGAAGGATTTGGACAGAAACTAGGCAAAATTAGGTCCAATGACCTGTGAAACCCGGTGTTCACTTTGGGAATAAAGGAGGGGTCTAATCTAAGGACCAACCTGTCCTCACGGAAGGTGCAGAGCTCATCCCTGACTGAGAGGGCGGCCAGTTCCGAGATCCTCCTGGCCGAAGTGATTGCAACTAAAAAGGCAACCTTCAAGGAGAGAAAATGCAGGGAGCAAGACTGGAGAGGCTCGAAAGGAGCAGTGGTTAAGGCCTGCAACACAGTAGGTAAATCCCAAGATGGGTATCTATGTACTGTACATAGGACCAGAATTGGCCGCCCCTTTAAGAAAGGTGGAGATAGCTGGATGGTGTGAGAGCGGACCCAAATTGTCACAGGTAAGAACCGTGGACAAGGCCGCAACCTGTCTACGGATGGTGTTGGTGGACAAGCCTGTGGAAAAGCCCTCCAGCAGATAATCTAAAATATTAGGGACTGTAACCGAAAGAGGGTCCAATTTGTGTGAGACGCACAACTGGCAGAAGTTTCTCCACGTGGTGTCATAGATCCGGTTCGTCGAAGGGTGTCTAGATCATAGAGATCACCCCGAGGAATAGGCCTGCTTAGCTAGAGTCTCCCTCTCAAGTGCCAAGCGGCTAATTGAAGCCACTGGGGGTCTGGATGTTGGAGCTCCCCCTGACTGAGAGCTACTCGGTCTGGAGGAAGCCTCCACGGAGGAGACAGGGACAGATCCACTAGGTCTGCAAACCACGGTCGTCACGGCCAATATGGAGCAATCAATATCACTTCCGCCTGCTCCAGGATCAGCCTGCGAATGGTGGCCTGCAACAGCGGAAGAGGAGGGAAGGCATAGAGCAGACCCTCCGGCCACTTGCACCGGAGAGCGTCCATCCCCTCAGCCCCCCTTGTGGGGAATCTGGTGAAGAATCTGGGGAGCTGGGCACTGGACGGGGAGGCAAACAGATCCAGGCATGGCCTGCCGAACCTGCTCGCGATCATCTCGAACAGACTCGGGACCAAGCGCCACTCCGAGTGGTTCACAGTCGCCCTGCTCAGGGAGTCTGCCTGTCGGTTTGCCTCTCCCGAAATGTGTTCTGCTCTGATTGAGCTCAAGTTGTCTTCCATCCACAAACCTAGTTCCATGGCCTCCTGCAGGAAGGCCCAGGAATGTGTCCCTCCCTGTTTGTTGACGTGAGCCTTGGCTGCCATGTTGTCAGTCAGGATCAACACGTGCTTCCCAGACACTAGGGAGGAGAAGTGAAGGAGAGCCAAATGAATCGCCTTGAGTTCCAGCCAGTTTATGTTTTGTTTGAGGTCCACCCTGGACCATCACCCTTGTGCCAATTGGTTTTGGAGGTGAGCCCCCCAGCCAAACAAACTGGCATCTGTGGTCAGGACGAGCCTGAGGGTCTCCTTGAAAATGGTCCCCTTGGACATTGCCTCGGAGGTCCACCACTGGAAGGAAGAGAGTATGTGGGGTGGAACCAGGACCTTCCTGGCGGAGGCACTGAGGTTCTGCTTCTGGAAGGGGAGAAGGAACCACTGAAGGTTCCTTGAATGTAATCTTGCCCATGGGACTATGCCCATGCAAGATACCATCTTTCCCAGGAGCTGGGACAGGGGAACCGTCCTCGCTCTCCGGACCTGGGATACCAATTTCTGGATACTCAGCTGTCGCTCCTGGGAGAGATAGACCCTGCAAAGGTCGGAGTCTATCAGGGCTCCTAGATGGAGGATCTGTTTTGTGGGGATTGTGTGGCTTTTCCTGAAATTTACCGAAAAGCCGTGATCCTGAAGGATCTTAATGGTGGTTGACAGATCTAATTTTGCTGACTGGAGAGACCTGGACTGTACGAGGATGTCGTCCAGGTAGCACTGTACACGCACCGGTATCATCCGAAGGTGGGCTGCCAATACCGCTAAGACTTTCGTGAAGACCCTTGGGGCCGAAGACAGGCCAAACGGAAGGGCCCTGTATTGGTAATGCCGGTGTGCGTAACAGAAGTGCATGAACGTGCGGTGCTCCCGGGAGATTGGGATGTGGAGATAGGCCTCTGTAAGGTCTATGGAGGAGAGAAAATCTCTCTTCCTGATACCGGCCAGTATTGACTTTAGTGTCTGCATCTTGAACCTTCTTATACTAGGAACCGGTTCAGACCCTTTAAGTCCAGTATTGCCCTCCATCCTCCTGATGCCTTGGGGACCACGAACAGGACGGAGTAGAAACCTGTTCCAACCTGATCCCCTGGGACTGCCTCTATGGCCCTTATTTCCAGAAGGTGCTTGATGGCGGTAGTGACTAATCGTGCTTTTGAGGGGTTCCGAGATACTGGGCACTGTAAGAAGTGATCGTGTGGGAGGGATTGAACCTCGAGGGCCAGACCCCATCTGATGGTGTCTCTGACCCAAGAGTCGATGGTGGTATGCTCCCAGACCTGGTAAAACTGTTCCAGGCGCCCCCTATCGGAAAATCCCGTGGTGTCACTTGGAACGCCTGTAGGGATGGCCACCGGAACCTCTGAAGGGACGTTTGGCCTGTGACTGACCCCTGGCTCCAATATTCGGGCGGTCCTGTTGCCGATCCTGTCTCTGAGGAAAGGACCGTGAGCCTCTGGACCAATCCCAGGACTGCCCTGCCCGAAAGGGCTGTTGCCACTCCCAAGAACTAGAGGGACGAAAGGGCTGCCTGCGGGACTCCTGCTGTGGTCACCTGTCCGACTTCTTGGAGGAGTGTACCAGAAGCTTGCACTTGTCCTTACCCTCGACCACATGTGGATCGAGAATAGGCCAAACAGGTCTTTGCCGGCGTACCTGGCTGTGGAGAGGCGCCATTTGGCCTTGAGATACGTCCTCCACTGCTTCAACCACAGTAGCCTACGAGAGGCCACTGTGGCGGCAATAGATCTGGCCGAGCACCTGGCCGAATGGAGAGAGGCGTCAGCCATGTATTGTGAGGCTGCCACCTGTTTGACAAGTGTCTGGTGTATTCTGACCTGATCCGGTGGGACAAGGGCCTGAAGGTCTCGGAGCCACATGATGGCCGCTCTGGCGAAGAATGAAGTGGACGTCGCAGCCTTTATGGCCAGCCCCGAGGCCTGATGAGCTCTTCTGAAGGAGAACTCAAACTTCTTGTCCTCCGCCTTCAAAGCCTCTGCCATGTCGCCTGTGACGGCGGAAGTAGAAAACAAGGAAATTAATGGGGAATCAACAGTCAGAACCTCCAGTATGGAAGCAAATGAAGGAGACACATTGTACAGCTTCTTTTCCATACTGCTTTCTTTCGGGGTGGTGGCCAGGGATGACCACTGGGACTCAACTGCATTCCGAAAAACAAATGGGCAAGGAATCTGTTTTAGGTCCACCACCTTCACTGCAAATAAAGGATTGGACTCCTGATCTACGGAGGTAGAAGGCTTTTCCTCCTGCACTGAAGTCAGGTTAGTAGTAGTACAGGCCTTCAAAAAAGGGGATTTGAAGAGGGATGGATCAAAGAGACCCGAGGTAGATGCCTGTTCTGGTGTTGCCTCCTCATCCTCTGACACGGGAGTGTCAGCTACAGCCAAATCCTCTCCTATTTGAGAGGAAGATTCAGAGATATCTGAACCCGGTGCCGTGGTCCGTCCCGGCACAGAAGAGGGGCTTGGGGGGGAGGCAGATGTTGGGAAGGAACCTGCGAACCCCTGGAGGACATAAACTGAACAAAGGCATGGTGCATGAATGCCTGAAATTGACTCTGAGACCACATGTCCCCCTGGTCCCTGGGAGTAGCCCCAACCACCGCTGGACCATAAACAGCTTCGGGGCTCAGATGTATTGAGGTGGGGGATGAGTGAGAGGGACCTGCCTGTTCGGTTGCCCCCGGAGGACTAATCCAAGTGGCTTCTTGCACAGGCGCAAAAGGTGGCTCCAGGATAGAGGTATCCTGTGGGGCGGGGGGAACTGGTTCGGCCCCACTGGATAGGAGCTGCTGTGCTTTGGAGAATTCCCTTTCCAGTGCCTGGTGCCTCCTCGAGGCCTCTCGCTCGGCTGTTTTGGAAGTCTCTTTAGTAGACAAATGCTTGGTTTTGGCCTTTTTCTTCCCCCTTGCTTCCAATTCACTAGATCTGCGCTTTGACTGCACAGGGGGTGCACCAGAGGCTTGTGTTGCCTGGGGCGAGGAACTGTCTGCCAATGCAACTAGGTAGGGCCTGACAAGGATACCTAGGAAAAAGGGGGAATCCAAGGACACAGATCAAACAGTCATAGATGGAATGCACCCGTTCCTCACACTGAACAGGAGATGCAAAGGCAGAGCAGTCAAACAGGCCTTAGTCCTGTCCGATTAGGCTTGGTGGCTAAAGGCCACTACTATAAATAACAGGCAGTCAAAGGAAAATAACTCCTCACTCCCAAAAACAGGGCCGTGGGCCTGTAAGCAATATTGAGCCCTGTATTTATGTATAACAAAACTCATTATTATTATTATTATTATTATTATTATTAGTATTAGTATTAGTATTAGTATTAGTATTATTAGTATTAGTATTAGTATTAGTATTAGTATTATTTTATTTATTATTATTATTTTTTAAAAGGAAACAGTAAATCCCTGACTAACTATATAAATTACCGCCGTTCAGGCCTGCCAACGCAGCCCCGGACAACCACTGTAACTCTGGCCTAGCCGGTGCTGATCAGCGTAGAGGTTAAAATGGCGTCCGCCTAAAACCTCACAAACTGCTGAAAAACAATCAAGCAAGTATTCCCCCCGCACGGACCTGCCAACACAGGTCAAGGCGACAATGCTCCTAAAGAGCGGTTTAGCTGGCCTGATGACTCTCAGACCAAAATGGCGGCCGGTAAGGGAGTCTGCAATGGCGACCGCCTGATGACCACGCGGTCAAAATGGCGACCGTGACTCCTCATATCTCCTAAAACGAAGGAGACAAGCAAAAAATTGAGAAACGCAGTAACTGTGAAGGCTATGGCTCCCCGCTTCCCCCCCGTCCTGGAACTTGCGTTTGGGAGAACCGGGAAGTCCGCGGTGATCCGATGCTGGAGCCTCATGGCGCCTGTCCTGGGATCGTAATGCGCCCGGCTGAGTAAAGCAGCTCACCGTTCCTGGGAGCTGCAAAAGCGGGTAAGAAACGATCCAAGGGTCCTGCTTCTAGGGAGGCCCAAGGCCTCGAAGGAGGGAAAAGAGCCCTGCCGGAGCCCAAAAGGCTCTAACACAAGAAGGACAAAGTCCTTTGAGCCAGCCAAAACCCAACAATAGTCTAGGAAGTTAGAAAGTTAGTAAGTTTTAGAAAAAAGCCAAATTGAACAAATTAAAGGAAAAAATCCTATGGAGCCAATAAACCTGTGTGCTGCTGAGCCTAAGACTAAGTCAAAACTGGGAAGACACACCCAAGGGAGGCGTGACTAAAGCTCTGACTTAGTCTCTCTGAGCAGGAAGGCTGAAATAACCCAATCAGTGGATTCTACATCCACCATGCTGGAGAACCCAAGGACGCAGATCTTGCTGCCAGTGATGGGAAACCGACCCTTGTTCTGGACTGATGTAATGGCAGTCACAGTCAGACAAGTACCTGTAAGTGTCTGCAAGGCCAGGTGACTAAAGATCACGACTAAATAACAACAGGTGGTATGAAAAGCCCTTATGCTCAAAGCCTCCAACAATAAAAGTACACCAGCTAAAGTTCCAATACCCTGTATAGTATGAATACAAGTAATAATAATGCCCTTGAGAGGAGTGAGCGAGTTCACAAATTGTCCTTCCCCCCCGGTAACGCCTGACTCAGCAGGCACTGTGACGGATCAAGCAGGCTCACTGTCCAAGTTCACACTAGGCCCACAATGGCCTCCGTGGCAAATTCGGGCACACTCTCAATCAAAATGGCGACCGCGCCTATTCTAAAATGGGCGGTCGTGTCGTTCTAACGATGGTGGTCGCGCCTATTCTAAAATGGGCGGTCGTGTCGTTCTTACGATGGCGGCTGCGCCTATTCCAAAATGGCGACCGCGACCGGTACACGCGGTCTCTGGCGACCGCAACCTCCGCAGCCTGCAATCAGGCGAAAACACTGGGGAAAATGATTACGGAGCCTTCAAACCCTGCTAGGGCGACCAGGACCGCTTCCCCCCACTCCAAATGCACTTGTGATTCGGTTGGAGCAGCTCCGCTGCTATCCGGATCCTCCTGCTTCGTCCGCTGCAGCAAGGGAAGAATCATTCCCAAATAAGGCTCGTTGTAAAGAGAGCTGGTCCACTGATCGTCAGACGAGCGGCTGAGAGCAAGCGAGGGGAAATACCCCCAGCCAGCTTGTGTCCAGAGCCTCTCAGGCTCTAAAGGCCCAAGGGCCTAAATCCAATAGGCAGCCAAATCTCATTTAAATCTAAATAAGATAGGAATTTAGAGTATCCAATAAAAGTTTGAGTTCTGATAAATTTTTTGGAATTTAGATTAGTAACAAGGAATGCTAAAACCAATTGCACTAACTAGGCCTAAACTAGCTAAGGAGCCACAAAAAACTGCTGCTGCTGAGCTGTAGACTAAGTCAAAACTGGGGGACACTCCCTGAAAGAGGCATGGCTAAAGTTCTGACTTAGTCTAGCTGAGCAAGAAGGCTATAATTACCCCCCTGTGGATTCTACAAGCATCATACTGGAGAAAGATCTTGATACTCAACTCCTGGAGTTGCAAATACAGGAAAATGCTGAGAAGGACTAGGAATGTTTCCGAAAAATCTTGCACTCTTCTGCACTCAAGGTTCTTGGACCTTAATATAGGAAGCAGCAGGACTGGTTTGATGAAAACGACAAAGAGATTAAGATCTTGCTTGTTGAAAAACACCACCTCTACCGTGCTCATCAAAATGATCTATCGTCAACTGCAAAGAAAAATGCTTTTATAAACACTCGCAGGATTGTACAGAGCAAGCTCTGCAAGATGCAGGATTCCTGGTTGAGTGCTAAAGCAGATGAAATCCAGAAATTTGCTGATAGAGGCGATGTCAAACGGTTCTATGAAGCCCTTAGATCCCTGTATGGACCTCAGCCCTTAGGAAGCTCTCCTCTACTGGATTCGAGTGGTGCAACTCTTATCACTGAGAAGACCCTGATTTTACAGCATTGGGCTGAGCACTTCCACTCTGTGCTGAGTGGAAGTACCCATCTGCCATCAATAATGAAGCGATTGACAGGATGTCCCAGGTAGATATCAACTATAGCCTGGATGCCCTACCATCAGAGGCTGAAACCTTATAGACCATCAGGCAATGTTCCAGTGTTAAGGCGCCAGGATCTGACGCAATCCCAGCGGAAGTTTATAAGGCTGGTGGCACTGTGCTTGTTGAAAAACTTACCCAACTGTTCCGATTCTTTTGGAAATAAGGTTCCATTCCCCAGGAACTGAAAGACGCATCCATCATGAACCTCTACAAGAGGAAAGGAAATCGACAACTCTGCAATAACTATAGAGGAATATCACTTCTCTCCGTCGCAGGCAAGATCTTTGCATGTGTGTTGCTAAATCACCTGATTGACCATCTGGAACAGAGTATACTACCTGAAACACAGTGTGGTTTCCGTAAAGAGCATGGCATGGTGGACATGATCTTTGCAGCTTGACAGCTCCAGGAGAAATGTCAGGAGCAAAATTGTGAACTATACACGACCTTTGTGGATCTTACCAAGGCTTTTGACACAGTTAGTCATGAAGGATTATGGTGTATTATGTCGAAGTTTGGGTGCCCTGACAGATTTATCCTGATGGTACGGCAGTTCCATGATGGCATGGCGGCTCGTGTTTTGAGTAACGGTGGAGCCTCAGAGGCCTTCCCTGTCACTAACGGCGTTAGGCAAGGCTGCGTGCTGGCACCAACCCTGTTCAGCATGATGTTTTCAGCCATGCTGTCAGACGCCTTTCAGAACAGCTCAGTGGGAGTTAATCTGAGGTACAGAACTGATGGGAAACTATTCAACCTGCGAAGACTTTGGGCTGTCACCAAGGTAAAGGAGACTGTGTTATGAGATTTACTTTTTGCTGATGACTGCGCCCTTAATGCAGGATCGGAGCAGGAAATGCAAGCCAGCATGGACAAATTCTCAGCTGCTTGTGACAACTTTGGCCTCCTCATTAACACAAAGAAAACCAAAGTGATGTACCAGCCAATTCCAAAAGTTCAGTATCAAGCGCCTATCATCACAGTAAAGGGACAAAAGCTGCAAGTAGTGGACCAATTTACGTATCTTGGTAGTACCCTCTCCCGTGCAGTGACAATTGACAACGAGGTCAACGTGGAAAGGGTTCGCAATTTGGGAGTCCTCCTGGATTCACGGCTGTCTTTAGAGGACCATTTGACGGCCGTGGCCGGGAGGATGTTCTATCAGGTTCGCCTGGTATGCCAGTTGCGTCCCTTCCTAGACCGGGACTCGCTATGCACAGTTACTCATGCCTTCGTCACTTCCAGGCTGGACTACTGTAATGCTCTCTACATGGGGCTCCCCTTGAGGTGCACCCGGAGGCTTCAGCTGGCCCAGAATGCGGCCGCGCGGGTAGTGACCGGAGCACCATGGCGCTCCCATGTAACATCGCTCCTGCGTGAGCTGCACTGGTTGCCGGTGGCCTTCCGGGTGCGTTTCAAGGTGTTAGTGACCATCTTTAAAATGCTCCATGGCATCGGACCCGGATATCTACAGGACCGCCTTCTGCCAGCAAATACCTCCCACGGTCCGGTACACTCCCACAGAGAGGGTCTCCTCAGGGTGCCGTCGGCCAAACAATGGCGGCTGGAGACCCCCAGGGGGAGGGCCTTCTCTGTGGGAGCTCCAACGCTTTGGAACGAGGTCCCCCCCGAACTCCGTACGATGACAGAATTGCGTTCCTTCCGTCGAGAGTTAAAAACATATTTATTCCGACAAGCCGGCCTGGGATAATGGCTCCAGCTCCAACAATGGCCATAATTGTTTTTAGGGGATTGCGTTTTTAGATTATTGGGTTTTTAAATATTGGGCCAAATTATTTAATTTATTTTTAATAATTTTAATTTTTGTATGTTGTCGTTTTAATTGGGCTGTACACCGCCCCGAGTCCTTCGGGAGGGGGGCGGTATAAAAATCTTAAAATAAATAAATAAATAAATAAATAAAACTGTAGAATTGCTAAGGCAAGCTCTGCATTTGGCAGATTGCGGAATAAAGCATGGGACTGCCGTGGAATAAGCCTTGCTACTAAGCTTAAAGTTTACAAGGCAGCAGTGTTAACTACTCTGATGTATGCTAGTGAGACCTGGACAGTGTACAAGAGGCATGTGAGGCAACTGAATTTTTTCCACATGACTTGCCTTCGTAGAATTCTGAGGATCCGGTGACAAGATAAGATACCAGATACTGATGTCCTCTCCAGAGCAGGCCTATCATCAGTTTACATTGTTGATGAAAGCCCAGATGCGCTGGGCAGGCCATATTGTAAGGATGCCAGATCATCGCATCCCTAAACAGCTCTTTTATGGTGAACTGTCTCAAGGAAAACGATCACACAGGGGACAAAAGAAGCGATATAAAGATACGTTCTAAGCCTCTCTCAAGTCCCTGGATATTAACATCACCTCCTGGGAACCTCTGGCACATGATCGATCGACATGGCGTACTCTGGTGTACCAGGATTGCCAGATGTATGAACATAGAAGGACAATCTTGGCACAAGAGAAGCATGTACTCCGCAAAGCCAGAGCTGTAAATGCCGAAATAACAGTGTCTACATTTCTTTGTTCAGTATGTGGCAGAACATTCCGTGCTAACATCGGTCTTATCAGCCACCTACGGACACATCGTTGATGGCCCATAACCCATAAGATGTCAAGGTCCTCATCGAATTCGATGGACGAACAACATTAGCAAGAAAACTTTATTTAATTACAATTAAAACTATTGTTCTTGCACTTACAAATAATAACTTCTCAATTTGCCTGTATCTCAAGTTTTGTATCAGTCTTCTCCAACAGTTTTCTATATGCTGACCATAAATGGTACTGCTTGTGTTACCTATGTATCTTGAACGTCCCAAATTAGAGAAGGCTGGAGTAATCTAAATACTGCACTAAACCTTTTATGTTTTCTTGGATACCTGAAACTACACTTACTATGACTCCTTTAACCCCTAGGACCATAATAATTATAATAATGAATTTGAAAAAAAATATTTCCCAGATATAATATCTATGTAGTTTATACAAACAAAACTACACAAAGTTACTCATGTTCCTTTTAGTAAATTTTTGTTCAAATAGTTGTTCATGGAAGACACCCTTAGAGGCAACAGAGATAAGACACACACCCCCAAAATGGACAGTGACTTATCCTTGATGGGAGCTAGTCATAGAATTCTAAACTACTTGTTCAATGGATGGAAACCTGTCAAAGAGAGAAGCAACCTGGAATTAAGAAGAGACTTCCTAACAATGAGAACAATAAACCAATTGAACAACTTGCCTCCAGATGTTTTGGGTGCTTCATCACTGGAGGCTTTTAGAAAGAGATTGGACAGGCATCTGTCTGAAATAGTATAGGGTCTCCTGCTTGAGCAGGGGATTGGACTAGATTAGAAGACCTCTAAGGTCTCTTCAAGATCTATTTTGAATTGAATAGTAGCACTGCTGCTAATGTCACATTAGATTATATTTCTTAGTTATCATGCTATGTTTGAATCACAGTGCAATATGATATAGAACAGAGGTGTCAAACTCGCAACGTCACGTGACGTGTCGCAACATATTGCAACTTTTTTCCCATTGCCGACAATGGGGTGGGTGTGGTTTTGGTATGATGCATCAGGCCCGTGGGCTGGCAGTTTGACGCTCCTGATATAAAAGGCATAAAGCACAGCAGTATATCAAAATATGATCAAAAAGCTTGTACTGATTAACCAATAGTATAATTTCAGAAGTCATTTTACCCTTAGAAAAATATATGGTGACCTACCAAAATTTCAAAATATATTTATTTCACTGTCTCTGCTCTTCAAAGAAAACTCAACAAAACATTTGTAGTGGGATGAAGATATCCATTCTTACACTGAGCCATGGTTTACTAATCAAAGTTTACAAATAGAGATAGAAGAGGCCATGGTTCCCTAACTCTACCCATGCTTTATGTTCAGTCAAGCTATGTCTTATGACTTAGTATGATGATAAATGAAAATCAATAAATTTACGGAAGAACCATTTTGCCTATCTGAATGATTTCTAGAAAGCACAGTTTATGCAAAGAAATGGCTAGATTTATTGGGGTCTTCCAGGATGCAATGAAATTGCAGAATTTTAAAACCCATGTAAAGCTTTTGTGTGATTATGTATGTAAGATGCAACCTGTCAATCACATCTGACAATCATATTTAATAAAGGAATCTTTTAATAAACAAATTTGCAAAAGATTTTAATAACTAATATAGAAACTAATGTTTTTTTCTGTGTAATCCTAAACAATTTTTTAAAAATATCCTCTGCCTTGCCAAAAGCTCGTAATAGCACATTTAGTATTTACAGTTGACCAGAATATATTTTTCCATACATTTCTCCCCTAACGTTGTCACTTTGCTCTTCTCTCTCCTTTGTCTGTTCTTTGGCAGTAGATGCCACACGTTTATTCTTTCAAAATCTCTTTGAGTATGAACATAAACTTATAGAGAATCTTTGATCCATGTTGTTATAATGCTTTGGCTATTCAAGGAATTGAAGTGATGATGGAGAACTGTATCAAGCTATAAAGCACTGTGATTTTTTTTTGAACTAAGGCTAGTGATTCAAAGTCAGAGACAAAGTTATCTGAAAATTCAATATGCTGATATGAATCAAGGGTTTGGCAAAGATCCACCATTCTTGCCACAATACTCTGGAATCAGCATAATTAGATGCGGTCACCATCAAAATCATTATTTATAACTGCATTTGGAAGACTTAGAATAGTCAGTATTTGTATAAAACTTTTTTTTCATTCAGGGTAGATGAAAATTGTCCTGAGTTAACCTTGTCTTTCAGAAGATTCTTAATATCCAGGGAATCATTAACAAAGAACATCCTAAAGCAGTTAAGAGAGGAAATAGGGAAAACCAGTGTCTGTTTGAAAGTGGCCTAGGCAGGCTGATTTTCTTCCAGCTCTCAGAGCTATTAAACCCTAAACTATTTTATGACTTTTTCACAAGGATCCTCTGTGTGAAGCAAACGTATATGAAATATGGCCAATAAAGCTAATAGTCCTGTGCTGCTTGGTTTTTAGAGGTAGAAATGAGTGGGCAATTGTCAAAATTGTCAATAACTTCATCCAGGAGGTAAGTGACTACATCGGATGGGCAGCAAATAGAAATAAGGCATGTGAATGAATATCCAGTGACCAAGGAAACAAAAATATTTTTTTTTCAAACAGAAAAATACTGAATGGGGAAAAGTAATAAATCTTGAGCCTTGCATCAATCATCTTTACTAGATGCACTGCTCTCTTAAACCAACACTTAAGCAACTTAATGAATTCTAGAAGCATTTCTAATATTGTGGAAAGTTGTACCACAGCAATTGCAAGGGCCAACATGAGTGTAAATAAATGAAAACTGCATTGATTTCTGAAAGCACAAAGAAGAATCTAACCTCTCTTTTTCTCCAAGAAAATGTTTCTGAAATAAGTCAGGTGGCCAAGGAAACAACTGTCATTCACTGGGTTAAAAACAAAACCTTCTCAATTTTAGGATACATTTTATTTTTTCTTAAATATGAACAGGAAAAACACAAAGTCAATAGGTTAGGGGTGCTCAAGAATCATTTCGAGAAATGATATACAGTTAACTGTCTTTTCTATTATAATGTACTCAGACTGATGTTATCATTCAACTGTAGCATATAAATTATTAGATACTTTCTTCATTAGATAGAGAAATGCATTATTAGTTTGGCTTCTGGATGATACATTACTCTAATGCATTATTAGAATGGTGTGTCACATCAGCAATACATTACTGTGAAACATTATCAGACCAATAGTTTACTCAATGCCAGATCTTACAGAATGCCAAAATCCTTTTGATTCATTTTAAGATGTCCATGCTGTGGCAGGATTTTATATAGAGGTTCATTCAATATAGTACTTCTTAATTCTAATGAGTCAAACAGCAGTCAGTTACAAACAAATGGACATCATTTCTTCTTATAGGATTCTCCAAGTAGACTATACTATTGATTGAAAAACAGTACATTTCATATTAGAAATGGTGTGATGTTTGTTATCAATGTCTGCAGCAGTACCCAACTGAATTCCTTTTCCAATTCTGCATCATTAGAACTTGTTCCATTCAAATTAGAATAGGATAGGATAGGATAGGATAGGATAGGATAGGATAGGATAGGATAGGATAGGATAGGATAGGATAGAATAGAATAGAATAGAATAGAATAGAATAACAGAGTTGGAAGGGACTGTGCAAGTCTTCTAGTCCAACCCCCTGCTCAGACAGGTAATACTATATCAGTGGTGGAGAACTTATGGCACGTGTGCTAGAGGCGGCACTCAGAGCTCTCTCTGTGGGCACGCCCGCCATGCCCGAGATGGCAACCATCCCTCTTCAACCAGCCACCTGCTAACTTGCCGAGGTCCCACATGGCCAGATGCATCCCAGCACAGCTGTCCTTCCCCCCATCTCATCCCTCCTGGCCTCCCATGCTCTCCTTTTCCCGGGCACGACCCACTGCATCGCCTCCTCAGCTGTCGGCCAGCCGTCCAGCTCAGAGGCAGCTTCTCTGAACTGCTGGTGGTGGGCTGCAGAGCCCGAGTGCACCGGTTGAGGGGCCAGCAGGCTGTGGCTGCTGATGGACACTGTTGGCCCCCATGCACTCGCTAGTCTCTGTGTGCGGGAGTCAATGGTATCAGGCAGTAGCCTCCCCAGCCCGATTTGCCTTTCCCTGCAACAACGGCACCCCCTCCCTGCCACGCATTGCCTCGCAGGACAAGCCTCCTGCCCACTGCCCCACCTGCCAGAGACCCCCTGGATCTCCCCCAACCCTGCCCGGCCCCCACAGGTGTCCTTCCCCATGAGAACATCGAGGTGACCATGCCCACCATGGCCACTCCCACCCAGTCTACCATGACCACGCGTGGCCCCATGGCATCCAGTGATAAATAAGTGGGTTTTGAGTTGCAGCTTGGGCACTCGGTCTCTAAAAGGTTTGCCATCACTGCACTATATCATTTCAGACAATATTTTAAGGTCCTTCCTTCAAGTTCTGAAATGTGTTTCTTTTTTAGATATTTTATTAAGTTTTTATAGTTACAAATCTTTAATGCTTAATAAACAACGTGTTGTTTGGGTCCACATATTTGACATTAATAATAATACAACTTCTATTCCTACTCTCTACTCCATTTTTCTAGCCGTTTATAAAATTATCCCATGTTTGAAAATATTCTGTATCTTCTTTTCCTTTCATTTTCAATGTAAGCCTATCTATTTCCGCACAATCCAAGATTTTACTAATTATGTCTTCTTCTGATGATGTTTCTTCATTTTTCCAATACTGTGCAAATATAATTCGCATTGCTGGTAATACATGTAATATTAAATATATACATACCTAGAAGAAATAGTTCTGGCTTAACATTTTGTCTAACCACGTGTATTTATGACCAATTTTTTTTTACTTTAGTCCATGACCACCAGAGGTGATAGTACATGCCTGGCTTTTGCCTACATTTCCAACAATTACTAGACATGTTTTTAAACATTTTGCTAATCTTATAGGTGGTAAAAGCCATCTATAAAACATTTTATATAAATTTTCATCATCATCATCATCATAAAGTTGGAAGGGACCTTGAGGTCATCTAGTCCAACCCCATGCTCAGGCAGGAAACCCTATACAATTTCAGACAAACGGCTGTCCAATCTCTTCTTAAAGACTTCCAGTGTTGGAGCATTCACAGCTTCTGGGGGCAGGTTGTTCCACTGGTTAATTGTTCTAACTGTCAGGAAGTTTCTCCTTAGTTCTAGGTTGGTTCTCTCTTTGGTTAGTTTCCATCCGTGGCTTTTTGTCCTGCCTTCAGGTGCTTTGGAGAATAGCTTGACTCCCTCTTCTTTGTGGCAACCCCCGACAAATTGGATCACTGCTATCATGTCCTCCCTCGTCCTTCTCTTCATTAAACTAGACATACCTAATTCCAGCAACCAATAATAATCTTTTGTATCTAAGGGTTATCTCTTTTAACCATGTTAATGCAACTGCTTAATAGTATAGGACCCAGTCTGGTAGCCCAAATCCTCCATTTTCTTTTGCTTCTTGTAACAGTTTCGGTCTTATTCTGGCTTTTTTCCCTTGCCAGATAAATTTCAAAATCGATGCATTTAACTCATCAAAAAATTTTCTTTAATGTTATAGGTATTGTTTGGAATAGAAAAAATAGTTTTGGTAAAATATTCATTTTCACAGTCACTATTCTTTCCAACATTGATAATTGTAGATTTTTTTCATCTTTCCAAATCTAATTTTATTTGTTTTAATAGTTTTAGATAATTATCTTCTTTTAATTTAACACATCTTGTTGTTAAATATATCCCCAGGTATTCAACTTTCTTAACTATCTGGAGATCTGTTTTTTCTGAGTTGGGTTTTTTGTTTATCTGTAAGATTTTTGACTATCACTTTAGTATTATCTCTGTTTATTTTCAATTCTGCTACTTCTCCATATTCTTCAATCTTTATCAATAATTTAGGGCTTGTCTCCAAGGTATCTTCTAGTATAAATACTAGAACCATCTGCAAATGGTTGTAATTTATATTTTTCATCTTTTATCTCCATACGGTTAATTTCTGGGTCCTGTCTGACTTTTCTATTCAGCACTTCCAAGTTCTGAAATGTGTTTCTAATGCCACTCTGAGACTGAATAGAGGTTTTGTGAAAGTGGACACCAGAGTCTGGATAAATTTGGGTAAACAGCAAATATAAATATACTATATCTTTTGATTGTTTCAACTTCTTATAATCATTCTACCACAGTTCTAAAAATCAGCTTTTCAAAATCAGACAACAAATAAAAATAATTATTTGATGATAAAATCCATTAAACCTCTCCTCCCCAAGGCTGATATTGTATTATTCTGAACAAAGCTGTGCTGTGCAAAGATTATTATTTTTCAATCTGCACAAGGGGAAATTGTAAACCTTTTGTTCTTGTATCTTAAACCAAAGGGTTTTTTTAAAGAAATATATAAAATATAAGAGCAAGGATTAGATTATTTTGCAGGAAAGTACATTTTGTAGCCCTTTTGTGTATATATGTAATTTGGTTATTTATAGATGATATAAGATTATGTGATTATTCTCATGCTTTCATGCAATTTAGACAATATATTAAAGTATATTTGTATTAAATATTGTAGGAATATATAATAATATATAAGGTGAGTCTGAGTAATACATTACTCAATTTAGTGCAATTTATAAATTGATACCAGTGTTAACTGTTTAATTCAAGGTATAATTCAATTACTGAAAGTCTGGTGCTGCCATTGGAGTTTTACACAATAATTGTTTGTGTAAAATATAGAAAAGGAAAGTTCCATTGGAAGAAGTGTTAATACCACTTTACAATGCCTTGGTAAGGCCACATTTGAAATACTGCATCCAGTTTTGGTTTATCACGATGTAAAAAAGATGTTGAGACTCTAGAAAGAGTACAGAGAAGAACAACAAAGATGATTAGGGGACTGGAGGCTAAAACATATAAGGAAAGGTTGCTGGAATTGGGTATGTCTAGTTTAATGAAGAGAAGGACAAGGGGAGACATGTTAGCAGTGTTCCAATATCTCGGGGGTTGCCACAAAGAAGAGGGAGTCAAGTTATTCTCCAAAGCGCCTGAAGACAGGACAAGAAGCAACGGATAGAAACTAATCAAGAAGAGAAGCAACCTAGAACTAAGGAGAAACTTCCGGACAATTAGAACAATTAACCAGTGGAATAATGTGTCTCCAGAAGTGGTGAATGCTCCAGCACTGGAAGTTTTCAAGAAGAGACTGGACAGCCATTTGTCTGAAATGGTATAGAGTTTCCTGCCTAAGCAGGGGGTTAGACTAGATGACCTCCAAGGTCCCTTCCAACATTATATTATTATTATTATGATGATTATGATGATTAAAGTTTAAAAAAGTAGCTCACTGTGAAGAACTATAGCAGAATATTTGATATAGCAGGTACACTTTGGATATGGTTTATCTTCTTTTACTGTTACATAGTATTTATAATAAACGTATAAAACTTATAAAATTTTATGTTTAAAAATTTAAATTCTTCATTTTTATCAAACTGGAACCAAATACCCATTTTTGATGGAAATATCACATTGAATAGTGTCAATATCAATAATCTGACTATTTCATGGCATTCGTTAACTGCTCTAATTGAGATTTACCTGGATCAACATTTTTGTAGTCCTGCATAAACCAATATAGTAGATTTGCAATACAAGAACACTATTTTTTCAACAGTTATCTTACAACAAGAACACTATTTTTTCAACAGTTATCTTACAACATATATATCACAAACTTCTCAAATTGATCAATGAATGCATTTACTTTCTAAACTATCTACCTTATCCTATTCTATTGTGGGAAGTCAGCCCTCCCAGAGAAGGAAATATTAAAAGGGCAGAAAAATATTTTAAAAGCAGAAACCAACCCCACCCCCAAGTTTCTCTGTCCCAAGCAAAAGCCAGCTCTGTACAAATGCAGATGTAAACCATCAGGAAAGTTGGAGCTAGGAGATCAAGAAGGCAAAGACACCTAAAAACTGCATACCCCACCCAAACTCTGGGAGTCATTAGCCTCATCACCAGGGAAGCAGGATATAACCCTTGGGACATAATAGGATTAACCCACCATCATCAAAATACCAGAAAGGCACACCCAGACTCAGGTCAGAATATGTGACACAGAAAATACAAAGCCTAAAACAGGAAGAGGAAACCACTTCAAACAAAAGGTTAGAGAGGATATAAAACCTACTACCCACATGTGCTCAGCCTTCTTTTCTCTCGTGTTTCCTGCCCAGAACCATCTTTCAGTTTGGCTCTTCAATAAACTGCAATCTTCTTTCTAAAGCAGTTGCCATGTAGTTTATTTATCCCCGGCTTGGATGAACCAGGATGAAGACTTTTCTATCCTATCCTAACCTATCCTATCCTACCTAGAAAATCTGGTAAAATTCTTGCAAATGGATGTCTGCTGTACAAGCTTCAACTATGGTACTTCTGGAGAATCCAAGAAACTTTACAGTGTTGACATCTTCCTTTTGGTGTCAAAGAAAGCGTGCTTGGCTTTAGAAAGCTAAGCAAGACAACCTGCTTCCCCTTGATTAGCAGCTATGCTCTTTGGCAGTCTTGCAGCTCGTATTTTATTACTAAATCTCAGGGATTTTTTTGTCATAGAACACCCAGAACGGAGTTCCGGCACCTTTTTTGGATGGAACCTTGTAGGGTAGGCAAGACGGCTTGTATGACCTGTGTGAGTTTCGGCACCTTTCTTTTCTTTTCTTTTCTTTTTTTTTTTTTTTTACAAAAAAAGCACTGCTAAACTTCATGAGTCAAATCATGCCATAGGAAATAACTCAATATTCAAATCATCCAACTTATAATGTATTGATATCACATATCTACAACTGCTGTTTATGTCAACTATATATTAAGGACATTCAAAACAATGTTCCAAAAAAGGCAAATTTGGTGTTTGACTATATTTGGTGCATAATAATAGGACAGCTGTCTTACGCAAATATATTGGCCACAATATAATGATTTTTAAAAGACTAAAATCTTGTTAAATGTCAATTATTCCAAATTAGAAAAATTAAATCTTATAAAATCCTATGAGATTTCACATCACTTAGATATTTTCGATAAATGGTTACTGTGAAATTTGACATGGAGTTGTGTTAATTTTAATAAGTAATGTATGTAGAATGAGATCTTGATATTAGATTATTCCGTAGTTTTCAGCCCTTTTTAAAATCTTCTTAATTTAAATATGCAATGCAAATGGTAAAGAGTGTGAGTGAGAGGATAAATACAGCATTGTGTAACATAGCACAGCACACAATACAATACAACACAATACAGTATTTCCTATTGTACAAGGAGAGTTTGGGGAGTTTAGAATGGCAGGATTTTTCACAGTTTTTTGAATGAGATAATTGAATGAGATAGCACACCTGTCAGCAACATAAAACTTTAAATCTTAAGCTATTACACAGAAATTACTTTTGAAATCATTTAGGAATATTACTGATATAAGTCTATACTATGTGAGGAACTGGATGATTCCAAGACAAAGAGGATGACAATGATTTTCCTTTCTCTTCAGGGCTCAATTAACTGTGTCACTGTTTCTCCATTTTCAATAATAATAATAATAATAATAATAATAATAATAATAATAATAATAATAATAATAATAATAATAATAATAATAATAATAATAAAAGTTGAAAGGGACCTTGGAGGTTATCAAGTCCAACCCCCTGTTCAGCAGGTAACCCTATACTGTTTCGGACAAATTGGAGATAATGGTGCTTAATAAGCAATTGAATTTAAGTAGATGCGACTGAAAAAATTGTTTGCATTACTTTTAAACCAGTTCAGAGTCAAGACAGGCACTAGTTTTGAAAATTATTTTCTTAATAGTATACCTTGAGTAGAAGTACATATAAGGAATAAATAAAGAAATAAGTATCACTGAGATCAATGGGGTAACAAGCACAAGATTTTTTAAATGATTGTTGCATGAACATTCTTGTTATAAAACATAAGTATGTATTAGGTAGAACAATGTAGCTTATCAAAACAAAGTTTTGGGGAAATAAACCATAGAATCCAGATAACCCATGTATTTTTCATTATTTATAAATGTCAAATCACTAGAAAAATGTATATACTTAAGAGAAAGATTAGAAGTTGCTCAGGCTGCCCAGGAATCATATTCACCAGCATCACTATTAATATAAATGATGGGATTATTATAATTTCACTATGAAATATGTTCATGATTCACTTTTTTCCATAAAATAAATAGCATTATGGAAAGATTCCAAGACTATTATCGCTTATAAATAATAAATGTGCATGATGCATATCCTATCTGTATTCTTTTCAAGAATACAAAACCAGAATTGAATGACAGAGAATATAAAAATGAAATGATAATAAACCACAACCCTCTTTTAAAATACGAATTACTTAGAATTACCTGCATGCACACAAACAGAACTGTGTGAAAAGTACTGATTCCGCAATTTTGTGAATATTCAAATCTTTTTACATTGAATTATATCACTTTCATGTATTTTGATTGATAGATAGTCCTCAGCTTGCAGCCATTCATTTAGTGACCAATCAAAATTACAACAGCACTGAAAAAAGTGACTTACTGTATGATCATTTTTCACACTCAGGGTTACATGGTCAAAATTCAGACACTTGGCAAGTGGTCCGGCCGGGATCACGTGATAACCTTCTGACAAGCAAAGTCAGTGGGGAAGTCAAAATCACTTAACAAACATGTTACTAATTTAATAACTGCAATGATTCACCTAACTGCAGGAAGAAAGGTCGTAAAATGGAACAAATTCACTTAATAATTCTCTTGCTTAGCAACAGAAATCTGGGGCTTGATTATGGTCATACATTGATAACAAATATCAAATAACTCAAATATATTAATATTAGTACACCAAAATGTGATTCTTTTTTTGAGTATTTGGTAAACATAAATCTGTCCATATACAATGTATTTATGATAAAAATAATCACCTCCCACAGGGATGAGGGGGCCAGTTAGTACTTCACAATCAGAACTGATTTAGACCTGATCTATCATATGCAAATCTTATAACCAATGAAGTTCTCACCTATGCAGACTGTAAGAAGTAAAGCATGCCTCGTTCAAAAGAAATTTGTAAGATCTCTGTATAAAAATCATTGAATTCTATGAGTTCTAAAAAGATTAGTGTTACCTATCCCTGCACGGTACAAAAATATTTCAAAAATTTTGAAAAATATGAAGTAGCAATAAATCTTCTCAAGAATGCCTGTCCTGACTACATTATTCCATAAGAAATAATTAAGCATAAACTCCTCCAGGAGGTGACAAGGACGACCAGAACTTAGGGAATATGCAAGCCTCTCTCACCATGGCTAAACCCTGTATTTATGACTTTACCGTAAGGAATTTTCTCAAAGTGGGTATATTATATCTGTACCCGCTACTTGTCCATTGCCAACAGTGGCACAGCAGCCCAATATAAGCTTTCATATACAGGTAGTCCTTATTTAGTGACCACTGCACAATTGACCATGTCTGATCCTTGAAGTTATGACTACTTCAGGCTCACGTGATCAAATATCAGGCACTCAGCAGCCTGCCTGCACTTACAACCGCAGTGTGCTCTTCAATTACTCCCACCTGCATATTTCCCCATCTCTGTCCTTTTGGCCACCCTATGCTCTGCCTCCCTATTTGGCCTTTGCTGTTTTCTTTTTCCTCCTGCTTTATGAGGCTTGGCTAGGATGGCCCTTTGCGAAGCAACTGCTAACTGAGCATAGCCTTCTTTCCAAGGCTGTACATGAACAACTGCCTGATGAAGGACCAGGATTACCAGCATACACAGTGGTGGGATTCAAATATGTGAACAACCGGTTCTCTGAGTGGGTGCCGCTTCCAGAAGTCCATTCTGGGCCTGGGTAAGAAAAAATTAGCTAGCAGTTCTGCAAAGTGGTGCGAACTGGCTGAATCCCACCACTGACTCTACAAAAGAATTCAGTTGCATTTTCTGACAACCGTATTTTCTATGCCTGAATGTTTCTCTAATGCTTTCTCTAATGCATGGAAAGTAGAGCTAGGCAGATAACAACATATTATTAAGTCAAAGTCAATTCATCTTCTATAATGCTATAGCCTTTTTTTCAGTTTGAAACAGTTTCCAGTCCAAAAGATGCAGAACTGTATCTAGCGAATAGTTCCATTTGAGTATTTCATTTGATTTCCTTCTGACCATAAGATCTGATAAAACAAAGGAGGCTATTAAACATACACTAAAAGCTATGGAACTCCAGATGAATATTGTAGCTGCCACAAGACTATGTCAATTCTATAGGGACACAAAAAAACTGCAACTCACAATACTTACACAAACTATCCTATTTCCAAAATTATTTTATTTTCTCAAGAGCGTGTTTCAATGCCCTTCGTTCTGCAATCAAGAATGCTAGACATAATATGACTTCCTATGGTGTAGATTTTACAGGGAGATATGTACTAATCTAAGCTTTAACAGATAGACTGCCTGACCAATAGTATTTTTTTTCCTAATGATATCTCCTACATAATAATTAAATTCTATGCCTAAAAAAAAGTTTGTTGTACTCAAACCTGACAAAAGAAGTGGGTGGTTTACTCAATTAATTAAATATTATTGTATTTTTAAATGGACAATAAGTTCCAGCAACGAATGTAATAAATAAACCATTGTGATGAATCACCAGGCTACCAAAACAATCTCATTAGGAGGGCAGTATCTGCTACAGTTTTACTTTTTGATGGATTCCTACAGCATAGGATCTAATTTGGATAAGCAGAAAATAAAGCTGTCAGCAACTAAACTTAAAATCTAATATACACAAGTATGCTTTGCCAATTTTTAGAAACAAATAGTAAAGAGATGATGAAATCCAGCATTGCAGCATTATTTTCTTGTTTTCTTCCCAAGTATTCCCTAGAAGTACTCTGAAGAGTTCTGAAAACTTCCTGAGAAGATTTTGGATTGTTGTAGGATTTATTGGGCTTAGACGCTCAATTCTTTGTTCTGCAAACAGAATTATCTGCATCAGGCTACACTGTATTTTATCTATAAACTATTATAGAAAGTAATAAAAGGTAAATAAATAAAAGCTTACTTGCTGGTGAGGGAACATTGTATTGATTGGTTGATGGATTGCCTTGCATGCCATGAAGAGTTGAAAGTGAGAGTCCTCCAATGACAGGAGGAAAAAGTAATGGGTATGGTGGCCCAGGATAATGAGTCATATGTCCACTGACTGTTGGTACAGAACGTGCACGGCTGCTGGTTGTCATGATTATACCTTCAAGGAAGAGATGTCCAGTCACTGCTCCATAGAAATCTGGAAACAGGACACCTAATCTGGCAATACACCATGAGTTATTTTCTCAAGAGACAATTGCTCATTTTTTTTCTCCTTATTGAATTTTTCCAGTCATTTTCCTGGTACATTCCTGCTGTAATTATAACTTTTTTTAATATCACATATGGAGATAGCTGTTCCTCTGTTGTTCCAAGCTTTTTCTTTTTTCTTGGAGCAATAGGTTCACTCCACAGCTGGTTGTGAAAGTGTTCTGTGGGGGACAGAAAAATAAATAGAAGCTATAAATACTAATAACTCTGCAAAATAATATTATTTTTGATAGAAGAAAATGTTTGTATCTCAGGGTTGAATTGGGAAGTCCTTGGTGCTCTCTGAGCTTGGTTGTTTTATATTTCAACATAGCTAGAACGCGCGCGCGCACACACACACACACACACACACACAAACAAGAGGGAGAGACAGAGAGAGAGGTGGGGGGAAGGAGGGAGAAAGGGAGAGAGGAAGGGAGGAAGGTCTGACTCCAACTATGAATCACCTTTGCAAGTAGGAAGCCAAATTAAACATTAAATTATTATTTTTCGCATTATAATAAAAAATAAACATTAACCTTAGCTGATTTTATTTTATTTTTTATTTTTTTCAATCTTTTTTATTAGTTTTTTCCCCTCATGTATGCAAATTTTCCAATCAACAAGTTGATTTGCTAAACTAATACATATTCAATTCCTAATCCTTGCTTCTTTTCTCTAACCAAGTATAAAATAGGTTCCAAATTTGATAATGGTCTGTATCTTCTTTGTCTTTTAGCCTCATGGTTAATCTGTCCATTTCTGCACATTCCAAGATCTTCCTGATTATTTCTTCCTCTTGTGGCAAAGCTTCATTTTTCCAATATTGTGCAAAAATTATTCTTGCTGCTGTGGTGATATGTAGAATTAGATATAATTTCTGCTTATTAGTCTTTTCAGGTATAATGCCTAATAAAAAAAGTTCAGGTTTAAAGTCCACCTGTTCATCCAATATTTTTTCTAACCACATATGTATATTTTTCCAATAAACCTTTGCCTTCCCACATGTCCACCAAATATGATAATACGAGCCTATATTATGTTTACATTTCCAACATCTATCTGACATATTTTTAAACATTCTTGCTAGTCTTACTGGTGGAAGGTGCCATCTATAAAACATTTTATACAAATTTTCTTTATATGAAGTAGACATTGTCAGTTTATAGTTTCTCTCCCATAACATTTGCCATTTTTCTAGTTCTATGTTATAACCAAAATTTTTTGCCCATCTTGTCATTGTTTCTTTCACCTGTTCACTTTCCATATCTAAAATTAACAAAAAATTATACATTTTCTTAATCAATTTCTCATCTGAGGTCAACAAAATCTTATCAAACACATTTTTATCTTTATAAAATCCATACATTTTTACATCTTTTTCATATCTATTTAATATCTGTAAATGTGCCCACCAAGATAACTTAATTCCTAAGTTTTCCAATTCTTGTTTGGGTTTTAGTTTTCCATGAGTATCTAAAATATCTTTATATGTCCATATTTTCTCAAAGTCCACTAGATTCGGATGTATAAATGCCTCCATCGTTGACAACCACCCTGGGATTTTAATATATATTTTAGCTTTAATTTTTTCCCATACTGTTAATAAAGTATTTCTTACAACATGATTTTGAAAATATTTATGGATTCTATTTTTCCCATACCATAAAAAAGCATGCCACCCCAATTGTAAGCTGATTTTATTTTTCTTGGCACAATAATCTAATCAAACCATGACAAAATTAATGAATGAATCATTTTTCTTTTTCTTTTTCTTTTTTCAAACAAAGACCATCCTGGGAGTAAGAAATAGATAGGATAACACCAGGAACTCAAATCAACATTAATAACAAATTAATGTGAATCAGTCTCTCTGACTGCAAAGTCTCATAGACATTCATTAATAAGGATGTATATTTATATTAATTATATTTATGCAATATATGATCATGCCTCACCACTTTTACAGATAGATCATAAATGCAATGTTATCTTCTATGAATTCTAGTGCTCAGCAGTTTTGTATGATGCAGGCTATCTTCACGTTAGCTAAAACCTAAGAAATGCTGGAGGAAGAATACTCAATTTGATGCAAGAGAAGCATGACAGCAGGATTAAGTCTCTATTAAATAATCCAGAGGTCACCTGAAGTATAAGGTTCAAACAAACATAAACATTATTTTCCATTAATAACAGCATGAATGCAATGTTTTCAATATAATCATTAAGAAGTTCCATCAGGCAAGTGAGCATTGAAATTCAAATAAAAGTTATAAGGCAATTTCAGCTAATTGTGGTTTCAGAGTAGATCACTGGAGCAGAAGTAGAGAATCCAGAACAACAAAGTGAGCAGAAAGTCCCCTAACAAGCAAGAATAATTGGTGTCAAATGAGATTAATGTCAGACATAGAACTAATAAGGAATTGATCAACAGATTTGCTGTAACTAATTTCCAGGCTTCTAAAGACATAGATCCTGGGAATCAATTATATACCATTTTATTGTGCTTTATAGTACTCTTTAAGTGGTTTACAGAATCAGCATATTGCCTCCAACAATCTGGGTCGTTATTTTACCAACCTTGGAAGGATAGAAGGTGAAGTCAATCTTGAGCCAATGAGGATCGAACTCCTGGCAGTAAACTGAGTTAGCCTGCAATACTGCATTCTAACCAATGTGCCACCACGGCTCTTCCAGATAATGTAGAGCTCAGGTTGGGCCACATCATTTCTTTGTGGTGACAGGATACCAGCCAAGAATCAATAACACAATTAATCATAACTGCACCATATACCTAGGCAGTCTGGAAGTTTTCTCTTTTGTCCTTCCTCAGGGTAAGTGTTTCCTCTTTCTTTAAAAGAAAAACTGTTTTAAGACTATTTTTGCCAACATGTGGCAGAATCAAGGAGGTGTATGACAGTATTACATGTATATATACAAATGTTTGATTCTTTTATCACAGTTCTATATCATTCTTTTACAATCCTACCAGACAATCCATTTTATAAGCAACTTTTTATTTTCAACTTCCCCCAATACATGAATTTGTATATGCATTTGGACCAATACAGACGTTTATTATAAGCAAGTTTTCCATCTGAGAAATATTTAAAAATTAACATAGTGAATACTGTGTACTGTATATATGTTTGAACCCAAAATTGTGTTTGGCAGATTATTCCATTTCATTTGAAAAGAAATCCATGACAGATTTCTCCAGTATTCCTAAAACATAGAGATATTTCTAAAAGTCATCTGCTATATGTCTCTTCTCTGCTTCTACAAAAAATAGTATAGACTATAAATATGTTGCTACTTCATTTAAGTGAAAAATCTATATCCTGATGCACAATAACCAGTGAGCTATATTTTATATTTAGTTTTCTCTATTATTTCACTTTCAAATACATTACACAAAAATCTCTCTCGGAAAATAATAATACATTCAGAACTATCTTTGGTGCTCTGGTGTGGAAAAGAATAGCCTATTTGCAGGTCCCCAAGCAGTTTATTAATTTAATGTATTGTAATGTTCTGCCATCTATGATGCCCATATTGTATTCAGTTATTTGGGTAGGCATATTCACATTTAAATTTAGACCATATGCATTTCCACAGAATTTGAATTTCCCTAGAAACATAGAAATATTGAGATGAAATGATATATATTGCCATCCTTAAGATAGTATTTCTTATTAAATTTTATACAGAATCACAAATGTCATTGTAAATCTTCAGTGCAATAGTGCTGCTGTTCAGGGTGGCCTAAATGGGGGGTAAGCCAATTGTTTTTCTTTTTTCAGGATGTATGTGCATGTGTATGTGTATATGTTTGACATATCAGCAGAATCAAGTTAGACATTTTCCAGTTTTTTACATACCAAACTCAAAAGGTTTGTCATCACTGATCTATATAAATAAAAAGCATATTCATTTATTATGGAGTTTTGCTTTTTGACCTACCTTAAATGGCTCAAAAAACATTTTGTACTTAGCATAGAACTAGAAAAAAGAAATGGGAAATACAATATTTTCTTCTTCCCTCTATGATCATGAAAAATCAGGAATGAATAGCAATATACTTCTAAACAAAAATGGATATTTCTTTTAATGGTTAATGTCTTGTCAATTGTAGTAAGATAAACTTATTTCTCCTTAGATGTTATTGTTTTCTTCAATGTTACTGTTTTTAATTGAAGTATACTTCAACGTTTGTTGAAAATTATAGTGTTAAGCCTTAAAAAATAGATCCCTATTGCCTGATAGAACACTGGAATTATAATTTTCTCAACAGACTGATATATCTTTTTGATTGGACTTTACTTCTTTTTTTGTCTGGCAGATGCTCAAAAATTGTCAAACAGTATGAAAAAGTGAATGTTGTTCACATAAAAAAGCAGGTTTCTCAATGCCTCTATTTTTCCATTCGAATAAAACATTCAAGCTTATAATACTACAAATGTATGCTAAACACAAACAATTTTTGAGCCTTTTTGAGAGCAAATTGATCAGAAAAAACAAAAGTAAATAATAATACTTGGAAAAATAATCTTTCCATTTTCCTTTCACTTAAAACTTCTACTTAAACCCCTTAAGAATATGCCAGAAGATGTATTTACTTCCAGGTAAATTAATAAGTCTTACTCCCATATGACAGCCTGCCCAGTGACTACAAAGGCTATTTAAAAAGGCGAAGAAAGCAAAATGCCAATCCATAAACGTGGGAGGGGATCAATCACTGCACAAGATGAACAAGATAAACCATGATATTGTCAGACATCCAATGGAGTGGTGTGATTTCAATGGCTGTTGCTTGTAAGCAAACTTTAAAATGCTTTAAAAATAATCATAGTTTAGTCATTTGATCCCAGATCTTTAGGCTGGTGGCCTTTCTAGGCTGAAGGATGTCTTTAGCCTCTTTGTGGTGTACTGTCTTCCAAACAGTGGTTGGTGGAAATGAGAGAAGCAGCATTTGAAATTATTTGATTTACATGTAAACCTAATTAAAATTAATTATATTTAGTTTGAATACTGTTCAGTCAGGTAGTTGGCAGGAGCAGGATAAAAACTAAATTTGACCTAATTTCATTTACATTTAAACTTATATAAAATTAAATATATTTTAATAGGATTACTCTTTGGCATGAGAGAGTAGTATTCCAGATTTAAAGACAAAAAGGTTTCCTTGAGTATGCAGTAGTGTATAGATATTACCTGCTGGCAATTTCTTCAAACAAATATGGATTTTCCCAGGTTTCTGCAGAAACAAAATCAAACCACTTTCTTGGTTTGAGGTAATACCAAACCATCTCTCAATTATTCAAGATTAAAAATTAAAACATGCTAACAATTTTTGGATGTTTTCCAAGAAATCTTGCAGCTTGAGACCTCTGTCTGTACAGCTTTAGCTACTGGATTTATGATAATAAGACATTGGAAGCTGAAGAAAAATCTCCATTTATAAAATTTAATCCCATTGTAAATAGGCAAAAACAGGTTCATTTGAATTTTTAATGGCTCATTTTCCACTTCAAATAATTAAAAAAGTTTAAAAGAATGGCTTTCTAATTCTAATGATATAAAGTAATACTCAAATTGTCTTTAACAGTAATAAAAATAGCATAATGATAAACTATGAAATAAATGAGATTTCTCTTTTATATAGAAGAGAAATCTTATTCATTTCATAGTTTATCTATGATTACAAGAAGCTGCTTACTGCATTTTGCAATAACATAAATCAACAGAATAGGTTAGTTATGATACAAAAGGTTTTTAAAAGAGCATGCGATGGAGGAGATAAGCTGTCAAAAGTGTTATGTTTCTTTTATTAATGCAGCTCTGTGAAACTAAACAGCATGAGCAATCTAATAACAAACATTCTTTGAGTTCTGTGTAAGGAGCAGAAGGACATCCAGTTATTGTTCAACCCATCCCATTGGTCCATATATGGTTTGAAAGCACAATAGAAGGAAACAGGAAACTGAGTGGTCCATCGGTATTATCTTATTAGCTGTTAATGGATATCAGAAAGGAACATGCATCTAATTCTGAGAGGCCTGTACTGATCTCCTATGTAATAACTCTTAATTAGCCAATTCTGTTTACAGATGGAACTTAATGTACCCTTTTGTCTGGAAGAGATGCAGGCATCTTGAAGAAAGAAAAATACAAATAGGAATTTTTCTCTCTGGCATAAAGCCATTGCTATAATTCAAAAAATAAAAATAGGATACTGATAAGAAAAACAGGCATAAAATCCTTTGATTTTAATACTGAAAGTTTAATTTATAAGATTGGTATTGAACAATATTTTTAATAAATCATTGTCTTCTCCATATTGCTTTGGATCAGCTTCCCTTATGTTCTGATCAACATGACTATTAATGTGTGACAGAATACTCTTATAGTGGCCCATGCTGGAGAAAAATAATGTAGCACTAACTACCTCACTGATCGAATAACCAATACATCTGCTAGACCTTTCCCATCCAAGCCAAAATCATACTAGATATCTGAACTGTAAAAAGCTTGTGTGAATTAGAGTTTTTTCAACAAACATATTGCTATTACCTATATAAATAAATGTATAAATAGTTGTCTAAGCATCATGCTCCTGGGAGTTGCTGTTCTTAGAAGGAATATAAATCGCTTTGTCTCTCTATCCATTAAGAAAAATATATTTTCTGTTTTATATTTTCATTATATAACTCTTTCATTAGTCAGCCATAGCCCAGAGAATTCTGCAAAGAAAGATAAATGGATGGGTCAATGGATGGGTTAACAATTTTACTGTTTGTAGAGCCTTGAGAAGCCAGATGTAGGAGAACTTGATTGTGTTTATGTAAAGGATAAGTAGTGAATTTCCTGTACTGCCAACTTCCAAAACATCCTGCAAGGGAATGCATCATAATTACCTCAACAGAGAAGAGGCAGTTATAGAGATGTTTTATTCGTCTTCCATATAATACTGTGATTATACCCTACAGCGGCAATTATGTGCATTGCTTTATATACATACATGGTATTAAAATCAATGCCTTATGCTAGTCAAACTTTGCTTAATAGGCATACTTTTTTCAGATTTTTAGTGGTATTTCTTGTAAAAGCAGTGCTATGTAAACTCAATATTCTTGAAGTAGGGTGTAGTAAGACTAAATTATGTGAATTCAATGCATGAGGACTGAGTCAAACATATGGTGATCAATTTTATCCAAGGTGTCATATTGATTTCCTTAAATCTCTATGCTTGACATTTATCTCTTTTGATGTGTAAATTCATCATGAACTGCTCTGGAAAGTTATATGGCCATTAAAAGTATATGAAGCAGAGCGTCAGCAATGTGCCTGGAAAGACAGTCCACAGGCTACACAGCAAAAGTCTTGGAGTTGGCAGAGTATACATTCTTTATCTTAGATACTTCCAAACCATCATTAAATTTAAGGAGCATAACATTTTAGGGATGGAAAAAAGTATGTGTATCAAATTGAAAGTGTTAGGGGCCACAAAGAAGGCATAAGAAGGAAACCGTGAGCATGTCCAGAGTATAAAGTGTCTGTATGCATAACATCTTATCTTATTCTGCCACTTGGCACATTAAAAAAAAGCAACAGAGGTAGATAGCACAGAAAGGCAGATGGCAGAAATAAGAAGCCACACAAGGAAAGAATGGAGATTTTGGTAGGCATCACTGTACTGCCAAAAAACCAGTGGCTGGAAGGTGTTAAATATTATTGGAAGAATCTCATGTTGTCCATGGATTATGCACTAAACACCTCTTTGTTTCTGATGCACAAGTTTTTACATTGAAAGTGCTGGAAAGGAAAAATAATTGATGGGGAAAAGCAAGCAGAAGAACTTTAATTTAACCATCTCCTTTCTACTGAAATAATCTCTCTTTTAAAGCTGCCATATGTTCTGTGGGAAAAACTGCCAATGAAAACCTGCTCATACAATTTGTCTTTTAAAAAATGCAAATTAGATGCAAGAATATTCCACTATGTACCTGATTTGTCTTCCTGTTTTTTTCAAAAAATAATCTTAATAAACTACTGCAGGATATTCAATTGCAAAGTTTACTAAGAACCAGCTAAAATATTATACAGTGGCATGATTATCTTACCCTTCTCTTAGAGTAAAAAAGAGATAAACAAAATGTTTCAGGGATGAATAAGCAAATGTATAAATAACTCATGCTTCCTTTCTAAAGGAATTCTGTGAAATTAAGTTCCTACATTGACACATTACAACAAAATTCAAAGACCTGTAAAATTAGATCTACAAAATTACCAGAAGATGCTAACAATACACAATACACAAGAAAACCATTCATTTTTTCTTCCTTACACACTTTGAGATCTCAATATGCTTCAAAATAGAACCTGGGTGATAAAGGAAGGAACCAACCCATTTCTTTAGGATAGAGGATGCACTATTTTTTTAATATTCTTTTCCAGTCTTTCATTTATAAGCTCAAGCACACTTCAATCACACTAATATTTTGCAAGATCACCTAAAGATACTACTGAATTGATCATGATTATGTGCCTATTTTAAAAGCTATATTCTCTATTTAGTTTCTTGTCAAAAAAATAATAAGGAAATAATACTAGAAAAGAACAACCATTAACTGAGAGGAAATAAAATGATGTGATGACTGAGAGGGTGAAACAGCAATTTCTTACTCAATATTTTGCTTAACAGGGAGTCACAACTGCTACCGTACATGCATAATATATTAAGATAATTTAGAACTGCTAAATTATTTGCTACCACTGCAAAAAAAATATTGCTATGAAAACAAAGTGAATATTAAGGACCAATTTTATTGTTATTTTAACTTATATTACTACAACAATGTAAATAGGCAGAAATGTCACTTAGATAACAAGTAGGGCTACTATGTTGTATACAAGGACAGCTGGTAGAACCATATCAATATGACACAGCCATCCTAAGCCATTTTTTAAAACTTGCACCTTTGGAATGTAATTCAGAAGTGGCATTGCATCCCAAGGTTGTTTTTTTTAACGTATGTGCTGTGCATGTACAAAAGAGATGGAGCTTATTTTGTACATGCTGTGCATGTACAAAAGAGATAGAGCTGCACAACACTGTTTTCATCTCTCTTTCTCCTATGCTATTCAATAACTAAAAAAGACATCCTGTATGTGAGGCTCTGAATTTGGTTTGAGAAGTGTAAGAAATTAAAATTTAATTACATCTTTACCATTTTTCTGAATATTCACTTTAAATAAGATTACAAAATGAGGAAGATGAACCTAGCAAGTGACGCATGATATAGACAAATGGAGTTATATTTAATGTAGCAAGCTACATTGCTTATTAATATGTAAAATGTACTATTTCTTGTAAATCAATCAACTGTATCCCTTTTCAACTACTCTTTCTACTGATTATTTTTTGCAGTCACCTAATTTGCCACAGCAGACCTTGACATATACACTGCATCACTATTATTATAAAGGCATTAAACAGTTTATTTTCAAACCTACTCTATATGTAACAGGTATTAGAATTCTATTTTTATGAAATGTTGTGATACACATTCCACAAATGCTTAAATACCAGATTTTACACTAAAGCTGGGATGGAATTATAGTGAGGAAGGAGACAAGAAAGGACAGGAACCAGACTTTGTTATTACTATCCTCTGAACCCTTAAACTATTGAGGATAAGATATCACAAACTCCACATAGCATTCTTATTCTTTGCAGCTTTCTCTCTACCCGAACCCTCTCAATAATCTGCCTTTTATGCATGAGGATCTCTATTCATTTTATATCCACAAAAACAACCCTGTGAAATAAACTGAGCTGACTGGTGCAAAGTTCCTCAGTAAGTTTCCACAGCTTTCAGTCCTAATAAAACTATTCAATTTAATAATCAATAATTATTGAAATAAAGAAAAATTGAAAAAGTAATCTCTTCTTGAGTCTTTGGAACTTTGGCTTTGACCTATTCAGTATCAGATTTCACACTTTTAAGAATTCTTTATTGAACATATTATTCATAGATAAAGTAAATCTGAAACAGTTACATTTTAAAGACTGTTTTGAATGGTAATTAAGCTATTTCAAAAGTAAATAAAAATAAGTTTTTCATTTGAAATCTCCTAATACACATCAATAAAAATCAAAATTGTTAATAGGCGATCAGTTCTGAATAAGGAGTACTAGAGAAATACAAGTCAGACAATTAAAAATCAGACATAATATTATATTGCATTAGGACATAAATTTGGCTATGTCTTGGAATTGACAGTGAAGATATCAAAGTGGTGTATAGCTTCTGATTTTTAGGATCAGCCATCAACAGTAAAGGAACAAGAAGGGTTCAAGAAACATGTTGCAGGGTGGCAGAACTACAAAGGCCTCAGCAAAGATATTCAAATGTTGTGAAGTATCTATACTAGAAAGATCAGAACCGGGAACACAATTGCATTCCTTGTGACACTCTATGGAAATGAAAGTTGAACTCTGAAGAAGCAGGAAAGGAACAGTATTAATGCTTTTGAACTTTGGTGCTGGAGAAGTGTCCTGAAAATGCCACAGTCAGTCAAGAAAACAAGCTAACAGATCACTGAATGAGTAAACAAAGAGTTCTCACTAGACATATAAATATCCAGGCTCAAATTATCTTAATTTGGACACTTATGCAGTAACCTAGCTCTCTGGAAAAAAATTCTAATATTGAGAAAGATGGAAGGAAAGAGAAGGTGTGGATAGCTAGCAATAAGGTTACAGTGGGAACAAAGGTCTGGAGATAAGATTAGAGACAGACTGTCCTGGAAGAAGAAACAAGAAGCTACAGGAAAATCTTTATTTTCACTATTCTGTTGAAAATATTTTAAAGCTTAAATTAAAGAATTCCTACTCTAATTCTCAGAATCCAATATTGTACTGATATCATATTAGTTTCCAACTGTGTAGATTCTGGTTAAAAATGTCCAGTCATTGGGCCATCAATCAAGAGTAATGGACAATTTCTATAATCAAAAGCACTGGCTTTGCTATAATCAACTCTTACTACACACAGAAGGGTTTTTATGTAACAATATGTTGAACATAATTCTCAGAGACAACATACCAGTGCATAAGATCAGGCAAAGATCAGAGAAAGTGAATTGTTTCTCTGAATAAAGGAAAATATGGAAAAATATTCTGGATATTTTTAAAATGCAGATTACTGTTGTTGTTGCTAGGATTATTTATCACAGTGGTTCTCAACCTTTTTAATGCCGCGGCCCCCAACCGGTCGTAAGCCGAGGACTTCCCAACCGGTCGTAAGTCAAGGACTTTCCCTGCCCGGGAGCGCAGCACATACGTGGTGCCGCCCCCTGCGCCGGCTGAGGCGTAGCTGGCAAGGGTCAGTGACACCGCAGGGCGACCACCGGCTGGGCCACCAGCTGGCCCAGCCCAAGGGAGGTAAGGCACCCACCGGGCCCCACACACGCCAGCAACCCTCCCTGCGCCTGCCGGCCTCCCACCCCTGGCCCTCTTTTACTTACATTTTTAGTAGTTGTTCAGCAGGGAGGGGTGGAAACTTCCAGACAGCTCGCCTTCGTTGCAGACAACTTGCAGCACCATTTGCAAACTGGGACTTTTGGCGGGCTCAGCAGGGCAGAGACAGCCTGGACAATTCCTACTGGCTTTTGAAAGCCAATAGAATTAGACTCTATTCAAGAGAGTCTATTCTATTGGCTTTCAAAAGCCAATAGAATAAGAGGGAGTAGCACAGCTAAGGAAAAGGGGAAAAATGGTGGACTGCATTGTTTCGTGACCCCTGTGAAATGGTCGTTCGACCCCAAATGGGGTCGCGACCCACAGGTTGAGAACTGCTGATTTAGCAAAAGAACAATTCTTAATTGAAATATATTTGCACTTTTAGCAAAGATATGAATCCATTTCTTTTAATTTGTGAATGTTAAACTCCAGGAGTAGTATATTAGTTCAATTACTCATTTAAATTGCCCTAGCATTTGTGATGAAATTTATAAATCAAGTTCAAAATATTTATAAAATGTTCAATTTTATAAAAGCCAATTTGACTTTATTGTGTTAAGCAATGTCATTACACTGTACTGTCATAAATCCCTTGATACTCTTGGTATTGACCGTAAGTCCAATGCCAGATTTTAATGGACCTACAGCCAGATGATTTCTGATGCTCTATGCAACAGATATCTGATGGGCATTACCAAAGTCTATTGGGGCAAAAGTGGTGTATTATAGTATGAAAACTAAAATGCTGAGAGGAACATCTGCTTGCTTTCACCATTTTAATTTATTTCCAATGCTTCTAAGATCAAAATAATTAGGAAATGGATGACTGCTACAACTGTCAGATCTTTCTGCATGGGGTCATGGAACTCTGTACTTTGTACCAGTTAACTACATTTTGCAGCAATTTCAAACACTTCTAAGCTTTGCTCTATATAAAGAATATTAGAGTAGTCAATCTTGGTTAGATTGACTACTCTACACACAACAGGATTCAAAGAACCATTGAATAATGGTCATTTTTGTAAAATTGGCTAGGAAACAAGATCTAATCTATGATTGATATATATATATATATATATATATATATATATATATATATATATATATATATATATATATATATATATATATATATATATATATATATATATATATATATATATATATATATATATATATATATATATATATATATATATATATATATATATATATATATATATATATATATATATATATATATATATATATATATATATATATATATATATATATATATATAAGGCAGATGCTTAAACCTCTAAGCCTAGTGTGCAGACTGCCCAGGTTCGAATCCCGGAAGGGTGAGTTCTGACTGAAGAGAGTTAAATAACTTGAAATAGCTATCTCAGAAATCCCTTATTTCTTTGTTAACAATTTTAAAAACATATATATATTTGTGCTTGCAGATGGCTCTGGGTTGAGCTGAAACAAGCAAAGGAAAGAATGATTTCTTCCTCCCATATTTGGGTTTACAGGGTGCTATCTAAAAAAGAAACAATATATATATATATATATATATATATATATATATATATATATATATATATATATATATATATATATATATATATATGCTTTCTGAGGTTTTCGCGGGTGTTTGTATGTAGGTCTTTGGTTCTTCGGGTTTTCTCCCGCGTAGAATTTGAAGTGTCTTGGCAACGTTTCGATGAAATCTCATTCATCATCTTCAGGCTGGTGCTTTTGGCTTCTGCTTCTAGGAGCAATGTGTGGTCTAAGCTGTTTTTTCCTTTTAACTGCCAGTGGGGGTTTGAACTGATTGGCTGGGAGCTTGGCTATGTTCTGATTGGTTAGGGGCTTGGCTGTGCTCTGATTGGCTGGGGGGTTGGCTGTGTTCTGATTGGCTGGGGGAGTGTTCTGTTTGGGTGGGGGCTTTGTTATGCTGGAGAGGTTCAAAGTGGCCAATGTTGCAGCTCTGGTCTGGCTCCTGGTCTGTGGTCTTGCCTCATCATTGGTGTGGGTTTGGGTTTGCTTTTTGCGTGGATGTGTGGAGGTGGCATCCTGTGTGTTTCTGGTGTCAATCTTTGAGTTAGGAATACGTTTGTCAATAAGGGCGGGTTTCCAAATGGCTGGTAGGCGGGAGGTATCATCTCGTTTGTTCATGCTGTGGGGGCGTTTTTCTATCTCGATGGCTTCTCTGATTAATCTGTTATTAAAATGTTCAGTTTTGGCAATTGTTCTGGTCTTTTTGAAATCAATTTCATGTCCTGTGGCTTTAAGGTGTTGGACCAGGGAAGAAGTTGGTTCCTCTCTTTTGACTGAGTTTTTGTGTTCTTCAATGCGTGCATTTATCCTTCTGTTGGTTTGTCCAATGTATGTAGTGGGGCAAGCAGTACATGGGATTTCATATACTCCTTGATTTTCTAACTCAATTTTGTCTTTAGGGTTTCTTAGGATGGTGGATATTTTTCTGTTTGTGCAGAATGCTGTTTTGACGTTATATTTGTGCAGGACTTTGCTGATCTTGTCTGTGGTGCCTTTTATGTATGGGAGGAGGGCTTTGCCGTTTTCTTGTTCTCTGTCATGGATTTTAGTGGGAGTTTCTTTTTGGATTAAGTTGGAAATCTTACTACACACTCTCACTAATGTACTAACATCCAACGGATTCCCAAGAAATAAGATTTCCAACTTAATCCAAAAGGAAACTCCCACTAAAATCCATGACAGAGAACAAGATAACGGCAAAGCCCTCCTCCCATACATAAAAGGCACCACAGACAAGATCAGCAAAGTCCTGCACAAATATAACGTCAAAACAGCATTCTGCACAAACAGAAAAATATCCACCATCCTAAGAAACCCTAAAGACAAAATTGAGTTAGAAAATCAAGGAGTATATGAAATCCCATGTACTGCTTGCCCCACTACATACATTGGACAAACCAACAGAAGGATAAATGCACGCATTGAAGAACACAAAAACTCAGTCAAAAGAGAGGAACCAACTTCTTCCCTGGTCCAACACCTTAAAGCCACAGGACATGAAATTGATTTCAAAAAGACCAGAACAATTGCCAAAACTGAACATTTTAATAACAGAATAATCAGAGAAGCCATCGAGATAGAAAAACGCCCCCACAGCATGAACAAACGAGATGATACCTCCCGCCTACCAGCCATTTGGAAACCCGCCCTTATTGACAAACGTATTCCTAACTCAAAGATTGACACCAGAAACACACAGGATGCCACCTCCACACATCCACGCAAAAAGCAAACCCAAACCCACACCAATGATGAGGCAAGACCACAGACCAGGAGCCAGACCAGAGCTGCAACATTGGCCACTTTGAACCTCTCCAGTACAACAAAGCCCCCACCCAAACAGAACACTCCCCCAGCCAATCAGAACACAGCCAACCCCCCAGCCAATCAGAGCACAGCCAAGCCCCTAACCAATCAGAACATAGCCAAGCTCCCAGCCAATCAGTTCAAACCCCCACTGGCAGTTAAAAGGAAAAAACAGCTTAGACCACACATTGCTCCTAGAAGCAGAAGCCAAAAGCACCAGCCTGAAGATGATGAATGAGATTTCATCGAAACGTTGCCAAGACACTTCAAATTCTACGCGGGAGAAAACCCGAAGAACCAAAGACCTACACACACACACACACACACACACACACACACACATATATATCTCATAGATTAGATCTTGTTTCCTAGCCAATTTATATGTATATCGAGTGTTTCTTTTTTTTTAAATTGCACCCTGTAAACCCAAATATGGGAGAAAGAAATCTTTCTTTCTTTTACCTGTTTCAGCTCAACCCAGAGCCATCCGCAGGAACAAATATATATATATGTTTTTATTTAAATTGCTAACAAAGAATAAGGGAGAACTGGTATAGCTATTTCGAGTTTCTTAACTCTCTTCAGCCAGAACTTACCCTTCTGAGATTCGAACCTGGGCAGTCTGCATGTTAGGCAACCTCTAGGCCTAACATGCAGACTGCCCAGGTTCGAATCTCAGAAGGGTAAGTTCTGGCTGAAGAGAGTTAAGAAACTCGAAATAGCTATACCAGTTCTCCCTTATTCTTTGTTAGCAATTTAAATAAAAACATATATATATAATATATATATATATATATATATATATATATATATATATATATATATATATATATATATATATATATATATATATATATATATATATATATATATATATATATATATATATATATATATATATATATATACACATACACATACACATACACATACACATACACACACACACACACACATATATATATATATACATACATACATACATATATACATACACACACACACACACACACACACACACACACACATATATATATATATATGCAATAGCTATCTGATGGGCTATATATATGAGAGAAGTTAACTAATCAAACAAAAAATCCTGTTGTAATTTGCTTAGCTACAAAAATGGGCAAGCTGCATTTGTTGAATAGCCATTGATTGACTTAAGCTCTGTGCATATTACTAGATATTGATTACTATGTATTTTATTTCTGTATAAGACTATATGCATTTTTGTATAAAAGCACTCCATAGCAAGTTAATTATGAAATCAGATACATGATGTATTAGCTAGGAATTTGAGGACTTGTAGTCAAACATATCTGGAAATATCAGACTGGCAAAAGTTTACACAGTAACATAGTGTTGTTATCATATTACAAAAGTGTTGTTGAACATTTATTTAATGACCACCACCCTTATTTATTCCCATTGATTTCCAATATTAATCAAGGTGGAAATTAACATTATGTCATTATGAGGAATAATAGTTCCTTTTGAAAAAAAGAACAGCAGTTACATAATCTTTCATGTTCCATTACTTCTTTTATTAACGTAGTTTGCCTTTCACTTCACCTTTATTTCCTTCATATACAATTACTCATCCAAACCCACATACATGCAATCGAACTTTTCAGTCGTTCATTGTCTCTTAAATACATTGGTATACAGAGTTCAAAAAAATACTTTTGAAAACTGTACTCGATTTATGCGGCCTTCTTTCTTGTCATTTCATTCCTAATATGCTACAGATATGTTGTCATTCCAGATGAAATAATTATTTTTATAGTAGCAGCTTTCTTTTTTCCTGCTGTGTTTTTTTAAAGTGCCTTGTAAAATAATTCACCCTCTGTAGCACTGGGAAGGCAATTAAGACAGCATCCAAAGTATCTTAGTTCTGATATTCTCATGAAGACCCCTTACCCTTTTTCTTAAGGAACCTCACCTAAGTCTTTGGTATTAGCATTCACTGAATCTCAAATCTTGGCATCAGTTCAAAAATGGCATTTAGTTTTGGACTGAAAAAGGAATATTTTCATTCTTTTTTATGTTTGCAAACACTGAAATTTCATTAACAGTTTGGAAATATCTGAATGGGAATGGTCAATCTGATGGTCAATAGTTACTTTTCACATATTTCAAGCATATACCCATCACTTTATTTACTTTCAGGATAATCAATTTTTTTGCAAAGCACAAGAGACTAAAAAAAGGAAGCCAAAGAATTAAAAGAATAAAATAAATCTGTATCTTGTTAATGTCAAGACCCATCTCACAGATACAGTGATTCTGGGTGGCTAACAACATAGTATAATAAAAGGTTATAAAACCCTAAAAATATTTAAATAATTGAAAAGATGAATAGAAAAGTTAAAAACCAGGATGATGAGCCTTGGGGGTCAAGATCTCTACCCGATCAACCACCAGGACCCTAGGCAAAGTAAAAGGGTTTTAGGCTCTTCTGGAAGGGTAGGAATGGAGAATATTCCAAAGGGCAGGGATCACAATAGAAAAGGTTCTTCTTTTGTAACCTGCCAACTGAAACTCTTTTGTCAATAGGATCCAAAATAATCCCTTTTCACTGAAATGGGTAGGCAGACTAATCCAGTGGTGGCATTCAAATATGTGAACAACCAGTTCTCTGTGTGGATGCCACTTCCGGAAGTCCATTCTGGGCCTGGGCAACAAAAAATTAGTTACCGGTTCTGCCGAACTGGGGCAAACTGGCTAAATCCCACCCACTGGGCTAATCTTCTCAGAATGAAATGGTTCCTCAGATATCATGGACTCTTGCCATAAAACACTTTGACCAAGAGTGGGAGATGTGAGGGCATCTGGCGGGGGCGGGCCCAGCAACCTTACCCTGAGCGGCTTCGGCAGGTGCCTGGCAGGGGGAGGGAAGCAACTGGTCTACCACCATGCTAGCGCCACCGTGTTGCTTCTCTAACCCATGCACAGGCCCAGTCCCACCCCTTGCATGGAGCGCCCTGCTCCCGCTGCTCCCCCTACCCCTACGTGGCACCTTCTTTCCAGCTCCGATGCGTCACTTCTTCCGCCGCTGTGTAGGACTAAAAATAAAGTTCAACCAATCAATTCCAACTTTGTGAGATCTTTTTTTTTCCATGAGAAGTTGAAATTGATTGATTGATTGAACTTTTTTTTTTGCACACAACGGAGGAGGCCTAAAGCAAAAAGGTTTTATAAAACCCAGCTTAAAAAGCCACTTGCCCAGGAAGATTTTGATGCAGGTTGCTCATGGATGGGACTTAAGGCCTTGGACTGGGGCGATGGTACGTGTGCCCACAGAGAAGGCTCTGCATGCCACCTATGGCACGAGCGCCATAAGTTCACCATCACAGCTCTAAGATCACAGAAGCCACTTTCATGTAGTGGGGCAGAATTCAGAAGATTTTCATTAGATGATCTGCAATTGCTAAAATGACAGAAGAGACAGCAAGGGCATCATGAATTTGAAAAAGCATAGCATAAAGCCCAGTTGAGTGTTCTTATTATAACAAAGAGAAGAAGACTTTTTCCCACTGAAATAGAATTCTAAGAGGTGACTTATATTTCTGCTTTTTCCTACTATGTCTACCAAACTTTTAATGGCTTGTGATATGATTTTTTGTCACTTAAAAATTCTCACATTCAGATCAGTCTAGATTAGTGTTCTCAAAGTGTTCAATAATGACTCTCAAGGATTAATGGGATGAACCACTGTTATTGTTATTTCCAATACTATTAAATATTTGAAAGTTGATTAATAATCTGAAACTTTTATGAAGGGGTTGATGAGTTGAAGAGTTTGAGGACCTCTGGCATATACGCACCATTTATACTGAGTTCATTATAGAGGTATCTGTAGCTTGTCTCATATGGTTAGACCAGAACAGTTTTAATCTGTAATATCAGAGGAAAGCTGTTGCAACTAATACTTCCTCTGATCAGCAATCAAAAAAGTTTGTAATTCCTACCCAAGAGATTATTAGAGAGGCCTTATTTAATATTATCCATATTTTCTAAGGAAGGACAGATTGCTTCCCTTTTTAAAGGAGAGAGTTATCAGACCTTTTCTTAAGAAGCATTATATCAGGTCAAATCATGCAATTATAGTATGATCTCTCAACACTCACTTTTGCAAAAAGCAATCAAGGAGCTAGTAGATTACTATCTATTTTAGAAAAGGCATTACCATGGCTGATTTCAAGTTGGCTCAAGGTATGATCTGTAAGGTTGAGATTGCTATGTAAATCCATATGGATGATCTTTCAGGATCATGACAAATTGTGTTACTCTGACAGCTCTTCCTGACTTATTAGTGACGTCTATTATTTATTTATTAAATTTATATCCAGACCATGTATGTATGTATGTATGTATGTGTGTGTGTGTGTGTGTGTGTGTATGTATGTATGTATGTATGTATGTATGTATGTATGTATGTATGTATATATAGAAAGTTTTTCAAACAGACCAGTCTGATTGATTGCACCTTGGCATTTTGACTGCTACACTGCAGTTCTACTTTTTTTTAATAATCTCTTTTGCCTTGCAGCCCCTCAACTAGGGGCGTTAAGCAGGCTCAAGTCGCAACTGCGATACATTACAAATTCAGATTTCTTGTCAGCAAAAAAGAAATCTGAATATGTATATATGTATATATATATATCAATAATCTTCTATGCTATTCACTTAAGAATCAACCTTGGAATTTTGTTGCTCTCCTGAGATAATGCAAAATAAGAAACACTGCTTCACAATCGTTTTCAGGCAGATTTAAGATAGCGTCATTTAAAAATATTTGTTCCACAAACAGATGTTGTTATATAGAATCTCCCGGGGTTCCATTTCATCTCAAATACTTTTCAATATCTCCATGAAAGTGCTGGGAAAGGCTACCAGAAAATTTGGATTTGAATGCTATTTACTTGGAGACTTATGGCATCCAATCTCTTTCTAACATTTACAGTTAATGATATAGGATTCTGCAGAATGTCTGCTTGTAATTGATAAAATGTCAGATGAGGCACATCAAAGTGCACCAAAATCAAGATAAAGCAGAAGGGCCATAAACTCTAGATCTGATACCTACAATGCAATCTGGGCAAGAACTAGTCTAGTCAAGAACTTCAATTTATACAGAGCTCAGCAACCAAGATCTCAATGAGACCATATTATATCTCTGCTAAAATTGCTGCCAATTGATTTGCTGGTACAATATAAAGTATTAATTATTACCTTTAGGTTGTATATGGCTTTAGTCTGGGTGACAAGAGGTCGCCTAAAAGGTGCACCACCTATACCTGTCAGGGTTACATATCAAACTTGAATTTGAAATTTTTATTAATCCAGCTCAGCAAACTAGAACTATCAAGACTGCTGACTGAAAGCTTTTCTTTAAATCACATATTTAAAAATGCCTCAGAATACATATTTTTAAAATAGAATTTGATTAAATTTAAGATTTTAACAGTTTTTGTTTTAAAATGTAAAGAAAGTTTAAGCTTTTGTTTTAAAACTCTTTTACACTTGTACACTTTAGTTGTTAGCAATAGAAAAAGTAATAAACACAGAAATAAAAGAATAATCTGAAAATATCCCTCTAGGATTGCAACATGTTTCTTTCATAGTGCAATCAAGGTGGGTGAGCTAATGTTGCGTTTAAATTACATTTGATTTTTCCACATAAAAATATATATTTGCTAATATTCCTCTTATGTTATAGCAGTAATACTGAGCAAACAATTGTCTTAAGCAAATGATAAAATGTACAGTAAAAGTGACTTGTTTTGTGTAAAACCACTTTCTTTGACCATATATACCACAGCAAGTGCTAAAAAGACAATATGAAGTGGCTAGGAGGGGGGAGTAAAAATCTGAAGAGTAATGAATGAACAAATTCTGTATCAAGGTAGTTATGTAAAACTGGCTCCTAAAACTTTTGAACAACCTGATAAGAAACAGTAAAAAGAAAGGGGCGTTGTCTTTTCTCAGCATGATGAATGGAGAATCCACGAATGGGTTAAGTGTGTCCTCTAGCCCAATTAGACCAAATAAGTCAAGTTGCCACACCTGTGCTGGGCTAGATGCCGCCCCACTTTCGAATAGGGCGAAGCTAATGACTGATGACGTGCTGGCTCCCAGATCCCTGACACTGGACCTGACTGCGGACATGGGATGGGGGTGGATTCTCCATTCATCATGCTGAGAAAAGGCGTTCAGGTAAGACAACACCCCTTCTCCAGCATGAAGAATGGAGAATCCACAAATGGGACTTACCAAAGCCCTCTACTCCCTATGGATGGGAAGTAGACTGGGCCTGTGTCGCCGTCGCCGGCACTACCTGCTGTAAAACCCGTCGGCCAAAAGAGGCCTCCGCAGAAGCAAACTTATCGAGCTTGTAATGCCGCACAAAAGGGGAAGGTGAGGATGTTGCCGCCCTGCAAATCTCATCTATGAACGCTTGTGTAGCCCGTACAGCAGATGTAGCAGCACTACGGGTAGAGTGCACTGTCAGATGACCTGGAAACGGCAAGGAGCGCATCTGATATGCCCCTGCGATACAGGCCTTGATCCACCTGCCAATGGTAGCAGAAGAGACCTTCTGACCCTTAGAGGCAGGTTGGAATGAAACAAAAAGGGCTTCTGACCTGCAAAAGGCAGCTGTCCACTTGATGTAATAACACAACACCCTGTGGGCGTCCAGAGTATGCCATTGTAGTTCCAAGTCATGAGATGGGCTAGGATAAAAGTCCGGTAACACGATTTCTTGTGCCCTGTGAAACAAGGTGTTAATTTTGGAAATGAAAGAGGGGTCCAACCGCAGGACCACTCTGTCATGGTGAAAGATGCATAAGTCCTCTCTGACAGAAAGAGCTGCCAGTTCCGAGATGCGTCTAGCTGAGGTAACCGCAACCAAGAAGGCCACCTTGAGAGATAAGGACCGTAGATTGCAGGTTCTGATGGGCTTGAAGGGTGATTCGGTAATGGCCTATAGGACCCGCGATAACTCCCAAATGGGATACCGATGAACTACAGGCGGTTTGCTGTTCATGACCCCCATAGTAAAGGAGCGGATCTTGGGGTGCTGAGCCAATGGTGCTGGGTGGAGAGGGCCGCCCCCGTGGAGAAGGCTGCCACCTGTCTGTGGATAGTGTTGGGCACTAAGCCCTTGTCCACGCCCTCCAACAAATAGTCCAGGAGCCGTGGAATAGTCAACTCCGAGAGAACCAAGTGGTTCCCTTCACACCAGTAGCAAACAATTTTCCACGTGGCATCATAAATGTGGTTCGTTGCCTGCCTCCGGGAGGCTTGAATCATTGAAATCACTCTTGATGAGTAGGAACCCTGTGTTAAGAACCGGCGTTCAGATGCCAGGCGGCTAACTGGAGCCACTGTGGATCTGGATGTTGTATAACTCCCTGTAATAGAACTATCCGATCTGGAGGAATCCTCCACAGGGAAACTATGGATAGACTCACAAGATCCGCAAACCACATTCGCCTCGGCCAGTATGGGGCAACGAATATCACCTCTGCTCACTCCTGCAGTATTTTTCTGATGCCTGCCAAAATCAGAGGGGGAGGGGGGAAAACGTACAGCAGTCCCCCTGGCCATGGCCTGCGAAGGGTGTCTGCTCCCTCTGCCCCTTGAGAGGGGAACCGAGAGAAGAACCGTGGAAGCTGGGAAATCGCCAGAGAGGCGAACAGGTCGAGAATCGGTTGACCGAACCTCTGCAATATCTCCCTGAAGAGATCCGGATGCAGATGCCATTCTGAATGGTCTACCGTTGAGCGGCTCAGGTAGTCCACCTGTCGATTCGCCTCCCCCAAGATGTATTCGGTCTTCAGGGAGAGGAGATTCTGTTCTGCCAAGGATCCCAACAACTGAGCTCGGCCATGAGAGACTGGGATCGAATACTACCTTGTTGGTTCACATGGGCCTTTGCTGCCACATTGTCCATGAGGACCAGCACATAGTACCTCGCAACCTTGTTGTGGAAGCGGCAAAGGGCCAGATGTATAGCTCTGAGCTCCAACCAGTTGATGTTATGCTTCAGGTCCAGCCGGGACACCAGCCCTGAGCCAACTGAGATTGGAGGTGCCCATGGTCAGGGTTAGCCGGGCAGGTTCCTTGAAAAGGGACCCTTTGGCTAACACTGGGAAGGTTCACCACTGAAGAGATCTGAGGGTCTGGGGTGGAACCCGTACCCGTTGGGTGGAAGAGCTTGTGCCTAGTCTTTGGAAAGGAAGTAGGAACCATTGAAGATGTCTAGTGTGTAGTCTGGCACAAGGCACTATAGCAATGAAAGATATCATCTTTCCCAATAGTTGGGAGAGCATACCCAGAGGCACTATAAACTCCCTGTGGACCTTGAGGACCATGGTTTGAATGCTGACCTGATGCTCCCAGGACAAACAGACGTGGCAACGATTGTGTCTATTATCATGCCCAAGTGCAAAAGGTGGTTGGAAGGTATCAGGTGGCTCTTTGGAAAGTTGATCGAGAACCCGTGGTCCTGAAGCGTCCCTATAGTCAAGGCCAAGTCCACTTGGGCGTTCAGAGTGGAGGACGACTGGATTAGAATGTCACCCAAGTAACATTGAACGCAGATTGGCACTGATCTGAGATGTGTGGCGAGTACCGCTAAGACTTGGTGAAGACCCTGGGAGCTGATGAGAGCCGAAAGGTACAGCCTTGTATTGGTAGTGGTTGTTGGAATAACAGAACCTGAGAAATTGTCGGTAACTGGGATGAATGGGAATGTGGAGGTATGCCTCCGTAAGGTCTACCGGTCATGAAGTCCCCCCCCGTCGGACGCTGTTTGCATTTTGAATTTGCGATATGAGAGGTGAGAATTTAGACCCTTGAGGTCTAGTATCGCCGTCCAACCCCCCGAGATCTTTGGGACAACAAAAAGGATGGAGTAGAAACCCTGACCTAGTTGGCCTGTTGGCACCCTCTCTATGGCTCTTATGCTTAACAGATATTGAATGGCATCCTCCATGAGTCACTTCTTTACAGGGTTCCTTGACGGGGGACAGGCAATGAAACATCGTGGAGGTCTTGTCACAAACTCCAGAGACAGGCCGTCTCTGATGGTGCTTAGCACCCAAGCGTCCGTGGTTGTAGTCTCTGGCCAGTAGAGCAACCATCCTTCACCGACCAATTACAGGCCATGATCTCCCAGACGGTCACACAAACAAGGGCGTCCTCGGTGTGCCCACAGGTGTTCCTTGCCCCATTGACTTCTCTGGGCATCTCTGGATCTCTCATAATCCGGTGATTATCACTACCTGCACTTGGAGTCGCCCCCATGCGAGTATGGCCATGCAGAAGGTCAGTGGTCGGACGATGAGGAAACTCCCTTGGAGGTCCCCCCTTATAGGCTTGTTCAATCCCACGTTTTTCCCATCTCTGCTCTGCAAGGCCTGTGCCACCAGTAAGATTGGAGCAGCCCTCAGTGCCTGAACAGGTGCCCAGTCAGGACACCAGCCCGTTTTTTTTTCAAACCAGTCGTCAAACACCAACAAATCCCTTGCCCCCCCATATTTTTGAAATCTGTACAGGGACAATGTGGATCGCCGGGCATCTTCTCCACCCTCAGTGGGTTTGACCATAAACTGATAGATACAGTACCGATCCTAAATTCCGATCCTGAGTTTTCGGAATAGGGCGGCATAGAAATCGAAACAAACAAATAAATAATAAATAAGGCGCTGGACGTGCCTGGAGTGGACAAGTCTTTAACTCCCCTGTTTTCAGATTCCAAGGTACCAGGGGATATGGCGGAGGCATTGAAAGCCGAGGACAAAAAATCCGAGGTTTCCCTCCGCAGGACACACCAAACAAATTGCCTCTCCAGGGCACGATGTCTGTGGCCGGCTGTTTTTCGGCCACCTTGGAGGCTCTCTTGTCTAGACTGGCCTTTGTTTTGGCCTTAATTTTTGCAGCTGCTGTCTGGTTAGATGACTTATGCTTTGTATGCCCACCGGAGGTGGAAGCCTGTGGCTCGGTGTTATCCGCCATTGTAAATCGGGAGTTTTCAGCAGAATGGTGAAGAGTCCCGGTCTGCAAGAGATATGGCTACGGCCCACCAATGTGGGACTGGCCTACACATGGATCGGCAAGCTTGGAGTCACATTTCGCAACGAGTGTCGCACGTCACTAATAGCAATGACCAGAGAGGTGATGGGCCAATGTCAAAGCTAAATGTTCTTTTAGTGATGGGATCCTATGTGTGTCACTTAGTGGCGGCTCCAACAGTATCAGCCGTTCCATTAGATGCAGACTGTGGCAAACAGGCTATGGTAGAAGAGGCCCAATGAGCAGTAATGAGCAATTGATAAAGGTAGTTATGCTTGGGATTTGAATGAGTATGGTATCCTGACTCTTTGCTTGAGGGGTGCAAATAGAAGTAACCGGCTCGGTTCTCCGTCCAGAGTTCTGGCCAGCTAAGTTCTTTTAAAATGGTGGCTGCTATAAATTTGATGTCCCAACAACTGAGCTACAGGGGACTGAGCGTAAATTGAGTCCCTCACAATGTAGCTTGAGAAGAAGCTATCCACTCTTCCTGAGGCCTCCAGTAAGAAGCGCAAGGAAAAGGTGATCGCGAGTGCTTGAAAACCTCTGAAAATTTAGATGTAGCCATTGGCCACGTAGCGCTACAAAATGGCGGCCGCAGCGATCGCAGAGTAATCCCTGAAGTGAGGGATGTCAATCTCTCAAGGAGAAGCCTCCTTCGTCCCTGGTCAGAGAAAATCGAAAATGTAAATAAGCCGATTGCTGCACAGCACTCAAAACGGCAGCTGTGACGATCAGCCGAGGTGGTCTTGGGAGACTGTTTGAAATAGCAAAGTACTTTCGCACGGCTTTTACCGATCTGGAGCAGCGCTGATCCCTCTTCAGGGGAATGTAAGAATCCACGAAAGGAGTAAAAAGTGTGTACAGCCTGTATTCTGAAATATCTGGGAGCCAAGTTACATGTCCCTCTGGGCTGAGACCAAATCGAAACTGGGGTGGGACCTAGCCCAGTACGGGCATGGCAACTTGACTGATTTGGTCTAATTGGCCTAAAGGACACACTTAACCTATTTGTGGATTCTCCATTCTTCATGCTGGAGAAAGGACCATCTTTCTATACAAAAGTATTGTGTGTTTTTTAATGTTTATTGTCTAACTACAGTGCTATATACCAATATTAATTTCAGAGAAGGGAAAGAGTATTTCTATTTCTGTTTCCTTAGAATATATAGAAACAGAAGTGCCTTTTTTCTTTTTAGTACATCGAAGCATTCGTTTGACTAGTATATTTTTTACAATACATCTCCAAGAGGCCAGAATGAACATTTAGGATCTTGTTAGCTGTAAAAAAAAAAATGAGGCCACTCAGCATACCATCTCCATAGGGATATTCAGTGAAGTAGAAATTGCAAAGAATGCCATTCTCCTCTATCAAGAAAAGAAATAAAATGGGAGCAGAAGTCTCATTATCATGGAAAAGACTGCCACCACATACACCTTGTGCTATTTATTATTTTTCATGCCCTCACATTAACAAATAGTTGTTTATTAAAAGTGATTTACTGAACTCAGGCAAAAACTGCTTCAAAGCACCTGGTTGTGGAACTAAAAACAAATAACTCAGAAGGATATTGTAAACTTACATTAAAATGTCCTGATTGCAAAGCTGAGAGACAGGCAGTTATACATCAATTATAAATATTTTAGGTAATCCCTGCAACCTTTATAAGATTTCAAAAAAGTTCATAATTAGCTAAGGTGACCAAAAATCTATAGATATTCTCACTCATCCAAATCATGGTTGTCCCAAAGGTGCTTTTTCAAGAGGCAACTGGACTTTCTTGGTTTTCTTTGAAGACATTTCACTTCTTATCCAAGAAACTTCAGCTCTTCAAAAAAAAACCAAGAAAGTCCAGTTGCCTCTTGAAAAAAGTACCTTTGGGATTTAGTGACAAAAGTATAATGACAGGATCTATAAGATCTTGCCCGGTTGGGGTGCCAGGAGTGAAAAATTATTCTTGGTACTAAATTCTGTATATCTCATAAAAAAGACACCTGAAGTAGGGATTCAGTAATTTCAAAACACAGGCATATCAAAAGGGGGACGTGCTTTTTTCAGTTATTTCAGTCTGGAGATCAGTTTTTTTGTTTCTCTAACAGGCAGTTAGCAAACAATTTACTCCCAAATAGTTCTTTCAGTGCAAAATAAACCATTATAAAATTAGGCAATTATTCAGAGATCATTAATACTTTACAAATGTTTAAATGTTGCTCAACATAATTAATATGCTTTATTATGAAATACTTAATTCTCATTTATCATATTGATACTGTTCAACCTATTCTATGTGAACATGTATCTCCATCTAAATATTATGAATGGAGCTCCATCTTGGCCACAAAAGCCCAGATCTTTTATCAGCCTTAATGTATTCTGGCAAAAATATTAAATAGTATCTAATGTTGACTATCATATCAATTCTGAACATAGTGCTGGTTCATAATAGTAGCTTCTAGTAGGACAGAGATAGTGTAATAACCATTCTCATCTTCTGACTATAAATCCAAACATCATCATGCGTATTAAGGTCAGTACCATACCCCACCGTGGTTTGTAGAAGAATTTTAAAGATAGTTTTATTAATCAAACTTTCAAACTTGGCTAGGTTTCATTGAGTTTATCTCAGGGAAGGGTTGATTTATTACTGCTTATTTTAAATCATTTTAATTTATAGTTGCTTTCACACTTTTAATGTAATTTGACCAATATTTTAAGTTTAATATAAGATAAATACTGTAAAAGTCTTAAATAGCTTGAGTTCTGGTTTTTGGAAAGGACTTCAAGCTTCACATGACAATGACTTAGTTGACTTCACATGACAATGACAATAATTGCATTATTGCTGATGATTTCTGGTGATGCAATTGTCCTGGCTCTCCTAGATCTCTTGGTGACTTTTGATATAATCAACCATGGTAGCCTTCTGAACCATTCCAGGGGTTAGGAGTAGGATGCATCATTTTATTTTCTCTGTAGTCAGTTTTAGTTGGTGTGGAAAGAGATTGAACCATATGCACATGTATCATTTGCAGTGTATCTCAACTTTTCTCCCCATATCTTTTCATGGTTGCCCTTGTCTAATGGAACACAATTCAACAGACTTTCATTCTTTTAGTCGCTGGAAGATTTTACTCAGGCACTGGGATGGGATAGAATGGGATGGGGGAATGGAGGGGATAGGATAGGGTAGGGTAGGGTTGGATTGGATAGGGTAGGGTAAGATATGGTAGGGTAGGGTATTGGAACTTGTTCAGGCATTTTAAGAGGATTATTAAAGCACTGGAATTTTGTTTTGATTGTTTTATGGTTTATGGTTCTACTTTATACTTACTGGGTTTTATTCATTTTGTGAGCTCCTAAACCATGCAAGCTTTTTAAATAAATATAAATAAATAAATACAAAAAGCTCTGCAAGTCTGAATATTGGAGATATTAGATGCAATCTGGTCATTTATGCTTGACTAGCTCAGGAACTTCATATAATGAACAGGCATAGACTCTCTTCATTTCTACTTCTCAGAATGAAAGTTAGCTAAGTGGGCAGATATGGGGGGGTCTTCCAATACATAAACATCTGGCTACTTAAATTAACTGAATTCCTTTCTTTTAATTATTCTACAATGAACTATCACTCATTTTAATTAGGATTTTGAAGAAAACCTCTCATATATAACCCCTATTCAAGAAAACACCCACTAATACAATATATGTTTTCTGAAAGGTGTGAACTGACCCTCTTATCATTTCCAAAACCAGTCAGTTTCCCTAGGCTAGGACTTGACTTTTTTCTCACACTCAACTTTCAATCATGCCTTTCCAAACTTCTTCCTTCAGTCCACCCACCTTCCCAAGTTCCTACTTTGTAGTGGTGTGCTACATTGCCATTGTCTGAAAATCAGTTCTAATACCCAATTATCTCAGCCTTTGCATCTGTGTGTAACTAACTTGCTAGATTATCACCATTTGCCCTAATTCAATTATGAAATTGGGGAAATCCTATCATTATGCCAAGAGGTGCTTTGCATTCAATTCACTCTTGGAAGTACAAGCCAGTCACACAGACTTCCAATTACTCTGTGATCCATGCTCAGATCCAGGAGTAAAGACCAGTTAAACTGAGCTAAATAATACTCACTTCTAAACAAATATGAATCAAACAAAACTGCTTGTGGGAAAGTGAGACCAATTTTTCCAAGTGCCACATTACAGTTAGATGACTCTTGACTCTTACTTCACAAAATATTTAAGATTCTGCTAATTTTAAAACAGAAAGGAACTCTGTTCTTCCCATGACTGTACTAGAAAGCTGTTTCAGTTTGCAAGGAAAAGAATCTAAGAAGCATCAAAAGATAGTGTAGTTGATCAATCTTCTTGGAAGTATTTTTATATTCCACAGTTTTAAATCTTTCAAAAGTGCAAACCTCAGTACAAATATGATAGTTCCGTAGGAAGGATTCCCTCCTTAATCTAAAAACCTACATTCATTTCTTTCATATTCAACTTCATGCACACTTACTTTAATCCTTTACAGTAGCTAGGCTATTTATAAAATGGGATAAAACGGATAAAAAAATCATAAGGAACTAAGTAGGGAATCTGCTACTCAGTTACCATTTTAGCTTCCCCCCTCCCGGCCCCCATTCTTTAAAATAGGCAACAACATATAATCTGATTAGTTTATATAAAGGATAGTTCCAATAATTTTTCTATATGTGTTTGTATCTTAATTTCTGTAACACCTTTCTGAAGCGCAAAGCAGAGTATGCAAACATTTTTAGCTCCAATTTTCCCTAACAATACCATAGTGAGGTAAGTTAAGCTGACTGAACTAAAATCACTCAGTGAGCTTCCAGATTTGAGTTTGGCATTTTTGGTCATATTTCACTTCACTACACAGGGGGCCACTGTGAAAAAGAATTGTCCATATCGGCTCTTTCAAGAGATACAGCCGACTTTTTAATTAATGCTAAATTTAGCAACAAAAGTAGACTGGCTAGTAAACAAAATGGCTGTTATGTAAAAAGAGCCACAGTGGCAGAGTGGTTAGAATGCAGTATTGCAGGCTAATTCTGCTGACTGCCAAGAATTCAATTCTGATCAGCTCAAGGTTAGCCTTCCATCCTTTCGAGGTTGGTAAAATGAGGACTCAGATTATTGGGGACAATATGCTGACTCTGTAAACCACTTAGAGAGGGCTGTAAAGCACTATGAAGTGGTATATGAGTCTAAGTGCTATGTGATATTATTCTCCTTCTTCCTGTAATTCACTGTTATTTATACAGGAGAAGAAACTGACTGGGATTAAACTGTATATGGATCTCTATTTATTTCTCTCCAGTAAGATATCCCAGAGAAGGGCCACTATAAGTAAACAATAATTACCAATCAAGCAAAGCAATTATAAAGGTAGTTTGAACATGCCATGAAAATGTTTAGGATTGTGAAAATGTTGAACAAAGGAGTCAAATAAATCAGGATATTTTATTGACACAGCAAGCAAACATGAAAACTCTTTAATAAAAAAAGAATGAAGCTGGCTTGAGTTACATAACGACTAAGTGTGATGGAAAAATATTTTTATTTACTACAAACATATAAATTTAAGTTTAATCAGCCACAGCAATAGCTGGTTAAGATGATATGGGAAAATAACTCTGGTTACTATATTTGTTGTTTGACATTGTACTGTAATCATGATTATTATGATTAGTATGTTTCTTTGTCCTCAAAATTTTCTTAATTCTGAATAACTTTGCTTCCAAGATATCTTAAGCATGATGCTTAAAAAAAATATTGCCTTAAGATGAGATGCATTCTCCATGATAAAAATGACTTTCAAAAGACTTTATCACATCTAAGACATATATGAGAATAAGGCCTAAGGCACGATGTGGGTAAAGTAAATACACCCAGGATATAACATTGGATTCTGTTCTAAGCAGAGTTGAGTGAATTGCAGTCCTTGTTTTCACTTCATCCAACTTGTATGCAAAGGTCAAGTATTTTGTGAGCAACCAAATTAAGCCTCTAGCAAAAATCATTGGTCTTTTCCCTGACAGAGATTATCCAGAAGAAAGAGACAGAGTACAGGGAATGCCAGGCAAAGTGAAAAAACAAAGCAGATAGAAAAGTTTTTGCCCCACTTCAGTCCTAATCCTCTTCATCATACAACTCTACTCCAACAGATTAGTTTAATAAAAAGATTACGGTATTCATACCTGTTCTAAACTCCATATCTCTGATCACCTCAAAACTAACTAGTTGATTCATTAAAACCAATAGAACCAAAGTTATTTATTATTATATTTGAGTCCAATTCATTGGGTAGCTCTTGACAAATTGTTTTTGCCCAGCCAATCTTGTTGAATATACTATTTATATATAGCTTAAATGTGCACACAGAGAATATTTTGACCTTGACTAGTTTTTTTATAACTGCAACGGTATCTGGCACCTCTTATTTCAATATTAGTCATGTTAAAATACTCTAAATATCACCTATATCAAGTTAAAATACTCTAAATATCCACCCATACATTAAATATATAGCTGTCTGTTTCACACTCAGAATATTTCAGTGACAATAGATGCCTAAGGACTACCTGGAAATTAATTCAATATGACTTAAGAATCAATTGCCAGTGAAAGGCATTCAGCTCCCAAGCTAGTTTTTTTTAATGAAAATTTGTCCATTTTACATTATACCACAATTATGTTATTTTAGATATAAATATATTTTATCTGTTTTGTATTATTTCTCAAAAGCAGCTGGTTTTTTCTCTTTTACTCTGTTATAGTAATTTCTCATTTATTTCGCATAGTATTTATTCACATAGTATTTTACTGAATCTAAATCCTCTCACCAGAATAATCTCCATCCCAAAATATATATTGTTATGCAATTAGTGATGCACAAACAACTCTTTTTTAATGCTATCTCAATGAATACATTTACTTTAACATCTATTCTTCTAATAAGTCATTTTGTGGGAGTTCACTGTTTTATTTTCTTTTCACAAACATAGAAGCAGTCGTAAGAGACTCTTCACTATGATTAATGGGCTCCCATTGGGTATACAGAAAATTTCCCAGTCTGGTTCCCTTGAGAATGCCCCACAGCATGGATTTCTAGGCAAAGCTAGATTAAAAGAGGAGGAGCAATAGCTATAGTCCACCTACCCCACAGCCATCAATTACATATAGTGATAAATCAACGATTTCAGCCAGAACAAAGACTAGTGTGGCAAACAAACAACAGCAGTCACAGCAAATTGTTTTGAAGCAGAATATAACTTTCAAAAGGTACAATGGAATTAGCAAAGATACTGGCAATAGCATGATAATGTGCCGCAATTTCATGAAAAATTAGGCACAGCGCATCCAATTACTTCTGAATTAAATTGAACAGAAGTCAGCAGAAAAAGAAAACGAGGGAGTAGTTGCTTTTTTTTTCTAACTCTCCTCTTTGCTTCCTTGTTAAATCAAAGCAACTGGGAGAAGAAAAACATCTTTATGTTCTTAAAAATTGTAAGGCAAATGTGTGGAATTGTGGTCCACAGATGTTGTTCCAAAAAAGAAGTCAGAGATGACAATTATAACTTAGCAATATGTGTAGGCCACACGTTTCACACTTCCACTGTAAAATAGTATTAGCAATTTAGCAAAATTTTCCAAATAATTTGGATATATCATGACTGTAAACTGTTATATGAAAAAACATAAATATTTAATTTACATTACTTCAAAATCTCCCACTAATTACCAGACAATGTGCTTTAATTAATTTTTACAAATCATTTACATTTCACTTCATCATCCTTGCAAATTTCAAAGTTGCAGAGAACCTCTGAGACATAAGGCAGCAAAGTGAGAAATTTAATAGCTCTTCTCCTTTTTAAGCAATGGGCAATTATTCTTTAGGAGGGGTTCATTTGATCATTTCATAATCTGTGAGAAAATTTAAAATGTCATAAACTGAAGAATAATCAGAACTGTTTATGGGAATTATGGCAAAGAGGATCTCTTGTTATAAAGTACAGTTTTTCTGGCAATGCTGAAAGATGTTATAATATGCTAACTTCTACACTGCTTAAGGCAGCATTAAAAATCACCTTCTGTTAAATTTCTGTTGCAAACTGAGAAGCATTGGAGAAATTGCTAAGCACTCCTAGAAATATCTTAAATTTCTGGAAGTATTTTCAGAGGAACATGTTTGATCTTCAAGAGAAAAGAAATGGAATTTCCTGCCTACCTTGCATTTTTCCCCATTTCCCCCCTTTTTTTCTCCTTTTTTCTTTTTTTCCTTTTTCCATCAGTCATTTGCACATAAATAGACGTTTTTTAAAAAATACAATCCCCTTGAATGATACTTGAGATAAATTATTATAAGTAGCCCACAGTCACTTCTCCTGAGATGGTAAACTATATAAATGTGATTAATAAATAAATAAAACCCACATGGAAGCATTTCTAAACTTCTCTAGATAGTCTAAAATGAGAGCCTTGGGAACTAGTGACTTAAGGATCACATGAAGCCATGGAACATTCCATTCCAGTGTTTAGCTCTCTTTTGAAACATCCTTAATATGTTATCAAAGATTTAGGATATGACCACAAAATGGCCTCCCCAGTCTAAAACTTGGTTGCTCCCTTATGCTCTTTGCATCAATGAATTTTGAGATACAATTGAGAATCAATCATTCAGTGCTTTGAAGAGATGGCAGAGGTGTGATACTGGTCAGTAATTTTTTGGATTGTTTGGGTCTTTACCAGGTTTCAGTAAGGCAGCACCTCTAGCCTGTCTCTACAATTTTGGCTATACAAACAGCACTTACAAGAGGACTGTACATGTACAAACAGCATGTACAAAAGGAATGGTATTTTATATCTTGCTGAATTTAAAGCTCTCATCATCACCAGTCATTCCTGTCATGCAATATTTAAAATACAAGGACAACAGGACACCATTCTGAACTGCTACGCAGCAGACATTCACACAATGTACAAGTATCTAGACAAAGAAAACCTCTGATATGGACCAACAAAATCATATCAAGTTTTCTTGCAAAAATAAAGTGTAGGTTAAATTCTTATCAAATGGGGTGACAAACACTAATCAGGAAGGAGACTGGACCAATTCATGAATGATTAGTATATAGTAAGCTTGGATACTATTGATACAGTCCAGGTTTCTTCTATTAAGCAAGCCATCTATTGAGATCCTGGAAGTCAACCTTCCCCTGAGATCCAAGGTCTTCTACCCCTGTTTTTCTTCCAGAGGACCTTAAAGATCTGACTCTTCTCCCAGGCTTTAAACTAGGGTCCATGTATGTTACTGTTGGCTGAATACAGCATCTTCTTCATTGTCGTTTATTTGGATTCCATATAGTTATTATTATTGTCATTGGCTTAGTAGCAATAAAAGAAGTAAAATCATGAACAATAATGAATTCAAATGCCAGATGGTCAAATCATCAGAAACCATTACCATGACTTCCGGTTCTGGATCGCGACGTTTGCAGCTGTGCGAAGAGACTGCTCTCTTCGCCAGTTGATTCTCCGCTGCCGGTAGACCCTTAATCGGGTCGAAAAACCACCCTGGAGGGGCGGCTACCATTGAGGAGGTTCTTGTCATCTGTGGGAGAGCGACAGCTTCTTCCACAGCCCGAGATTGCTCCTTTGGGCCGACCATGGAAAGACCGGCCAGTAAAATGGCCGTTCACTTTGCCACTGTCAGAAGAACATCTAAGTGCAGGAACCACCGTGGCTGAGCTGGGTGAGACTTTTCTTCTTCCCTCTCTTGGTTCTCCTTTTTCTTTTGTGCCTGTAAAAAGCACTTTTGAAATCATTTCCCTGTTCTAAGTAAGCGGCATTTGGGAAAAGAAACTTAAATGGACTGAATTAATTTAAAGTGACTTTTTTTCTATTTTTATTTTTTATACACTTTGGGGTCGTGTAAAAAAATTTAATATTGAATTTACTACTGGACTTAGTCTACATCTGAAGAATTCTCCTTTTTTGTGTGTTTTCTGATTTTGTTAACGTTATTCCTGGTGTCTGGGAGGAGATTTTATATTTTATTGAGGACACCTGGTGGAAAAAGTCAAAATTGCAACTGTTTCTTTTTCTGATGGTGAGACTGACTTTAACCTTCAGATTACCATAAAAGGGAAAAGATAAAGACATTTAACAGCTGTATTTATTAAATGTTCCTTGAACATAGTCTCTACTAAAAGATACAGATTGTTTCTAATTATTTTTGAAATGGAGAAACTCTATGTTCAACTTGACTATAAACTCATACTGGAAAAACTTTATGAAGCTACTGACCAAATATGTTCGCAAATAAAAGAGTGTACTATAACAATAAAAAACAGAAATTCCGCTTTGAATCTACAATTTGACCCCCCGACTCTATTTGAGCAATCTATAGACCAAAAAACAACAGAAGCGGAACCAACTAAGATTAAAGAAGACTCCACTTTAGTTCATATGCATTCTGATGAGATCTCCGAGCAACCAAAAAGGACTGTAGTTACAATTTCAAAACCAACAGAAATGGATAGATAAGCTCAACTAACCGACTACTATGGTAGCTTGGATAAGCAACTATTAACTACAAAGTTGGACATAACTGAGTCTGTTATTCAACAGTTTCAAACATGGAGACTTGACTCTTTAAAACAACAAGGGATTATTTACAAAGGAGCTAGGTCTTTAAAACAGAAAAGGGGATGCTTTTGTTTGGCCCAAAGGATACCACAAGGCACAAAAAGTGATTTGTTCATTGAAATAGAAGAAGAAACCTGTCTGGCATAAAAAGAAAGCTAGAATAAGATTTAAAAGTGTGACTTAAGGTTCTACATAACAGGTTTAAAAGGTTTATTAGATATGGATTGATTTATGGTTTAAGACAGTTAAATAAAATGTTAGATTAAATAAAAATTAATTAAAGATTTGAATTTAATAAGAAGATGTTTGTCTATGTATTAACATGTTTGTTGTGGATATAGTAATTTTGGGGTGGTTAAAGGAGTTTGACACAGATATTGAGGGATTGATAGATTATATAGTAGAGTAGAAAAGTATTTTTTCATTTTTGTTTTGTTTTTGTTTTTTGTTTTCTTTCTTTTTTTCTGAACTAATATTTTTGCTATTAGAAATGGTAGTTATTTTGTAATGGAAGAAGAATAAGAAAAAAGAAGAAATGATATTAATAAATGATTATTATGTTAAGGAAAAGGGGAATGGAGAGACACCTGAAGTGTTAATTATGTATTGTATTAGCAATATTGAATATAACAATTGAAATAGTAAAGCTTAATACAGGATTTATTTATTTATTATTTAGTGGGGGGGTCAGAGGTCCATCTCTAGGTCACTCCCTTGTGGGGTGCCTCAGGGGTCGGTTCTTTCCCCCCTACTTTTTAACATCTACATGAAGCCACTGGGAGAGATCATTCATCGGCATGGAGTGAGATACCATCAGTATGCTGACGATACTCAGCTGTACATTTCCACTCCTGCACAAATCAGTGAAGCGGTTGAGGTGATGTGCTGGTGTCTGGAGGCTGTGAGGGTCTGGATGGGTGTTAACAGAATGAGGCTCAACCCTGAAAAGACAGAGTGGCTGTGGGTGATGCCTCCCATGGACATTTCAATCTGTCCTTCCATTACCCTGGGGGGTAAAGTTATAAACCCCTTGGAGAAGGTGCGCAACTTGGGAGTCCTCCTCGATCCACGGCTGACATTGGAACATCATTTGTCGGCTGTGGCAAGGGGGGCATTTGCCCAGGTTCGCCTGGTTCACCAGTTGCGCCCTTATTTGGATCGGGAGTCTCTACTCACAGTCACACATGCCCTTGTCACCTCGAGGATCGACTACTGCAATGCTCTCTTCATGGGGCTACCCTTGAAGAGTGTTCGGAGACTACAATTAGTGCAAAATGCAGCTGCGCGAGTAATTGTGGGCCTTCCACGTTCTGCCCACATTTCGTCAACTCTCCGCATGCTACATTGGTTGCCTATCGGTCTCCGAGCGCAATTCAAAGTGCTGGTCATTACCTATAAAGCCCTTTATGGCATTGGACCAGGATATTTACGGGACCGTCTTCTGCCACATACTTCCCTTCGACTGGTGAGAGCGCACAGAGTCGGCCTCCTCCGGGTCCCGTCAGCGAAACAATGCCGTCTGGTGGGTCCTAGGGGGAGGACCTTCTCTGTTGTGGCACCCACCCTCTGGAACCAACTGCCTCCTGAAGTCCGCATTTCCCCCACTCTCCCGGTCTTCCGGAAGAATCTAAAAACTTATCTATGCCGGCAGGCCTGGGGATGACTGTGATTGTGTGTGAATGATGAATGTGTTTGGGGGTCTTTTAAAATGCTTTTTAGATTTGGTTTTAGATTTTTGAAATGCTGAGATGTTGTTTTTGTTTATGTTGTTAGCCGCTCCGAGTCCTTGGAGAGGAGCGGCATAAAAATTTAATTAAATAAATAAATAAATAAAATTTGGACTTACTTAGATGAAATGTTATTGATGATTGTTTTGATTGACTTAGTTGTATTGAAATACATTAACTTGAATATAATATATTATTAGAGGGAATAGAGAGGGTTTTTTAATGATTTTTAATGATTTAATCTGAACTATATGAGTATGACTTTGTTTTTGGACAATTGATTACCCTGCCACCACATTGATTCTTAAGCACTTGTTTGTAAAATGAAAAAACTAATAAAACTTGTTTTTTTCAAAAAAGAAACCATTACGATGAATCCTACAAAAAATGGGCCTTTTTATGGTTTTAAGGATAATATCAAGCATGGACAAATTAAAAATATGATTAGTACAGAATACATCCCAAAAGTGAGAAAATTACTAAAACAAATTGAGTAGTGAAAACACCATCAAAGCCATCAACATCCATGATATGATATATTGTTGGAATTATTAACTAGACACAAACTGTACTGGACAGCTTGGAGTGAAAAACAAGGAAACCAATAACTGTTCACTATGCCTTATATCTCTGTAGTGATATTGAAAAACTATACCTGCCCTGAAAAATAGAAGTAGATGTTTACTTAAAATCAAACAAATTGTCAAAAAAGGAAAAACATTCTGATTAAGTAAATTAAGATCAAGCATTGATGCAAGGTAAAAATTGGAACTTAATGAAAACAAAACAAAACATGAGTGTAATAAAACACAAATAGATGCTGGTAAGGAAAAGTACTACAGAGGTCATTATTACAAAAGATTGAGGTAAAAGTAAATATAAATAAAACCTGGCAATGTTAAAACTCGAATATTAAAAAAGTAACCAAAGGCTTGATTTTGTCTGCTACTTGAATTACAACAATCAAGGCCAGAATTTGAAAATAATCAAATGATTCGAAGTGCAAAGAATCTTTGCATATATTCTTCTATGCAAAGAAGCAGAAGAAACAGTAGTTCATATATTCAGCTTCTGCAAGAAAATCACACTGTAATTGAAAAGAAGAAAGTGTTGGTAAATGATGTGGCAATACCAGGAGATGGAAGACAAAGATTTGGAGTATCAAGATCTTAAAATAAAAAAAAGATTGATTTTTTTTACATTATGGTAGTCTCAGTGATTATGCTGATCTCAATTGTTATTGGCACACTGGGTGCCATACCAAAAAAATCTTGGAAAGCACTTACAAATATGCATATTAATAAAATTTCCATCTGTCAATGATAAAAGATCACACTGTTTGGATCCATTCGTATTATCAAAACTTTATGATATCCTAGGTTTTGGGGAAGAACTCGATGCATATGAAGGTAAACATCAGCTAAAGACCTGGCAGATGTGATCTCACATTTTTGTGTATACACATCAAACATCCATATATGTCTATTCCAGGTCCTTTGGAAGGACTCAATAGATAGATAAAAATGCCAAATCCAGTCTGAACATCTAACTGACTATTTGATGACCCATAATAATAAAAAATATGCAAACACTTTAATATCAAATATAGAATTGGAAGAATATTTGAATGATACTGAAGAGTATACATTAAAACTAGTGACCAAGAAGGTTTATTTTTTTTGTTTTTCTTTTTTTATTATTATTAGATATCCATTTGTACATGCAAACAAAGAAAAAATTCAAGTTAAAGCCATTCAGCTTAATACAATCATTTCAAATTTGTAGACCTTCACTCCGTATATCAAAGTCCAACTATAAGCCAACTACATTTTATAAATTTTAAGTTTCACTTCTTTTCAAATCTATCCATTGTACATCACACAAACAAGTCTTCTTTCTAAAGTTAATAATTATCATGTCTTTGCACCCCTCCCTTCAATGTGTACATTCCTAGTCTAGTTAATATACATCTTCCATTAATCACCCTCTCATGTCTTTTGCTCTTGCACTTAGTCCTTAAATCAGTCCATAATTCTTTGCCTTTAATTCCTTGCATAAAATATTAAGTTTCTCTTCATTTCAGACGAATTCAAGGTTTCTTCCTCTGCCAGGTGGCCTTCCATAGCACAGCTTCCCTTCCACGTAATAAGTCTCTCTTTATTGCTTGCAATGTCCCTTGGTTCCATATAAGCCATGCTCTATGGATTCTGTCAGTTTGCCAAGAGAAATTTTTAGCCTCCTCTCCTAGATATTTTCCCCATGTGTTTATAACAATTCTTTTCAAATCTTCTTGTCTCTCCACCTCTTCCATCTTTTCTTCAACTCCTTCCCAGACTCTCTTCGAATTTCTCCCAGTATCTTCTCTCATTTCCCCACTGTACGTTCCTCCGGTTTGGTCCAAGTCCTCAATAACTGCTTTGCTGTGATTCTCCACCATTTTCTCCATTTCTCCATTTTGTTCCACTGCCTCCATCCTTCCCTCACATGTTTTTGCACACGTCTATTATCATGTCCATCTTTCTCTTTATTTTTTCAATAATTGTTGATATGTCATCTTTTAATTCCTTCATCGTCATCTCTGGGGAGCTGGTATACATCCTTAGGTTTATTCTGCAACGTTTTTAAGTTATGTGTCTCTGGTGCCCTCTAGAGGTCTCTTTCGCATTACAGTTTCTCTTCCTTAGGTTTATTTTGCACAGGTTTTAAGTTATGCCTCTCTGCTGCCCTCTAGAGGTCTCTTTCGCATTACAGTTTCTCTTCCGCATTTCTCTTCCAGTGCCTATCCCTTTAAATTAAGAGCGGTCGTCATCTTGGGTGCCTTCTGTTCAACGTGAATGTATTTGATCCAAGGTAAAATATAAGAAATACTTGCTTTTTAAGCTCCTGGGTTCAGTCTGTCAATCTCTGTGCTTCTTCGAGATGTGTTCCTCGGGTGGTGGCTAGTCTCAGCGTCTTGATGCTGCGCCGGGCTGGAGTGATTGTGAGCTTACAGGGAGTCTTCTTTCTTCCCCCCTGAGCGTTTTTTCGGGGGGCTTTCAGAAGATCTCAACCCTCACCCACAGCTCTTCACCCCTACTCCTACCGAGGAGGGTTTTTTTCGCCGCGAAAAATAGCTGGTTTACGCTGCTTTGGCGGCTTTACAGGTCCCGTGTCGCAGAGCCTCTTAGCAAGGCTATTTCGACCCTGAGGCAGCCACGCCCCCTCTGCCAAGAAGGTTTATTGAATACCAGAGACCAAAGTGAATTTCTGGCTGACTGTGCAACCCAACTTTAATAGTAAACCAAAAGGAAATACCTAGCCCTGGATAATGAAGGTGGAAGTAGATCATCTACAATTGTTATCTGTATATATTTATGAATGTGTCTAGTTAGCCACTGTGTGACACACAAAAGTGTATACTCTTGTTCCGACCTAACAAGGTCTTTATCAACAACAGTGTTTTATTTTCACTCTATGTATGCAGTATACACATAGCAGCTTTCTTCAATAATTTACATTGGCTAAGCCAACTGAGAGATTGGGAAATTGAAGATCCATACATCTGTATACACTAATTTACAATTTCAATTTCCAAGAGGTCACACTGTTTAATAAAATGAAACTAAACTAATAATTATAATAACAATAATGACACTTTTGCCATTACAGAAATAAAAGTCTACATTGAAAGCCATAGAAAATGATAAATGAGCATGAGACTAAAAAAAGGAGAAGCAAATCGAAAGTGGGATGGAATTATACCCACTTCAGAACTAGATTGTTTTGTCATATTCTAGAAAAACAGAACATATCTCAAAGTACAGCTTTCACAGCAACAAAGGCAACAAAAGTATTTCTCCGTCTCTTATGGAGAGGAGTGGACTTTCATCTCCACAAGTAGAAAGAAAAATTCACTATATGCAGTAGCCAATAGGATTCACAAGGATCACAAATTCAGTGAGTTTTCCAAACACTACCTGAGTTAGTGCTTCATCTTTTCTTAGCATTTACGGTTTTCAATGTATATTGCAAATGCCTGTACAATATAAGCACCTATTCTAATTTACTTAGCAGAGCTAAGCAAGACTGAGACAGAAAGACCAGCAAAAAAACTCATTGCTCTTTTACTATAACTATTCTACACTTTGGAGAAGGATTGGGATATCTCAAAGAGAAAATAGTCTAGCTGAGCAAGAAATATGTCTGGAATTAACTGGCCTTTCAGATATCACTGCATATCTTGTAAATTTTGCACTGTCAAAATTTACTAGTCTAAGGCTGAAAGAAATATTACACAGTATATCCCTAAATGAAAAACAATTTAACAACTTGATTTAAAACTTCACAAAATCATGTATAAATTAGTTGTGATACAGTAATTATTAATCTTGTCTTTTAAAGAAACCCATAAAATCCCAACATCGTTGCCTGGTGGCTTCATGTTAAAATTAACATTATTATTGTTATTACATTAGTTATTTTCCTTCTGCTTTTTCCCCTTGGCAAAAGTCAAATGAGTATGATGTTTCCTTAATAGTCAGAAGTCTTTATTTTTAATCTTTTTCCAGTGACTAGATGTTACTTAAAGACAAAATGTCAAACTTTAAAAACTACATCCATTTGAAATCAATAAAAATGGCAAGGGCTCAGCATATCTGAAAACAGGACCAATTGTTTAGTTCTCTAAATATGGATTTAGAGCATACCTAATTTCACAAATATTGTTTGACTGTTATTAAACTGTGTCTAGTGGAATCTCACTGCCTTTTCCACAGTAGACCTAGCTATGCGCACATAGCAAGAACTTTATAAATACTAAATGCCTCAGGCAACACTTCAAAATGTATCTCCAATTGAGTCCCATTGAATTTATTGGATCATACTCTCTGAATAACTGCCTATAAATGAGACTTCTAAGTCACTTAGGAGCTTAGCTCATAATTAAGAAAGAACTAGAAATCTTGCAGTCTTATGTATTTTGTTAATTACAACTTTCAGCAACACCAGCTAGGACTGCAATAGATGTACTGTAGCTCGATAGCATCTGGACTTCAGCTAAAAAAAAATCGTATTTTAATTAATATTATGATCCCTGGTTTCGAAGCTTCTATAAATGTTTATTTCAAAGTTAGTCCACAAACAGAACTGAGCTCTCATACACCCTCAAAATATTAGTATGATATAAAAAGTATATTAGTACTTTTCCTCTCTGAACCACAATCTGAAACTAAAAAAGATGTTAACATTCATATTCATAATTAGTATGTTTGTTTGTTTATCCTATATCTTAATCATCCATCTCCCTCAGAAATTCCGATGATCAAAATGGGACCAATCATATACCATCACTGTTTAACCTATTTTATTCAGTAGAATTAATGCTTGCAAGCCAGATGTCTCTATGCAAATGAGTTTGTATTTCATATGCTTTCCCATGTGAATAAGAATTCAAACAGAATAGAAATAGATTGCAGTTCTCAGTTCATAAATATTTTCCTTTCTCCAGTGTTACTCCTACTAATCCTAAATGCTTTTAATACTGAGAATAGATGGTTCTGTCTTTCACTAAATAGGAATATCACAACTGAATATCCATTGTGGCTCATAGTCCTATCAACCAGACTACTCACTTAACTTTACTTCCATTCGTCATTCTATAAAGTACTTTGGAATGATGTATACATTACATGGTTGTTAAAATAATGAAATTCATTTATCTACAAAGGTCATATGTAAAAAAAATAAAGCCTCCTAAATTACTTGCTGAAGTTAAAAGATATAGTAGCCATTGTCTGTTTTGTGATGATTATCTGCTAAAATGTTACCAACATAAACATTACCAAACAATAGAAAATAAGGAACATGGATGGACACATATATACACAAACACTGGGTGATCTTGGGCCAGTCATTGTCATTCAACCCTAAGAAGGTGGCAAAGAAAACCAACTTCTAAAAAAAAAAATGCCAGAAAAACTGAAGGGACTTGTCCAGGCAGTTGGATGGATGGATGGATGGATGGATGGATCGATGGATGGATCGATCGATAGATAGATAGATAATAGTTGCATTTAAAGAGTGAAAACAACCACATAAAACAGGACCCAGTGAAAACAACCACATAAAACAGGACATGACAAAGATGAAAACAGGAAGTGACTAGAATATTCCAGTTTTGAATGTACATTTATGAATTTTACATTTGCATTGGATTTTAACACCATGATAAATAACTAGCACATGCTGATATTACCATTCCCACTTTTCACCATATTAATAAACCAAATTCTCTTTAAATATTTAAAAGATAACATGCACACAAATGCACACAGAGGTAATCAATTTTCTATTTCAAGAAAATGATGCAATTTAAAAACTAAGATGACTCTTCCATAATATTTCTGAAGTTTAATACTATTCCTTGTCTGAAAAGCCTTAAATTCATACCATGCTGAATATTCCTTAGTTTTAAATAGCCAAGATTTTGTATATTTAAAACCAAATTAATTTTTATTTTGTTTTGTTTTTTCTGGAAGTCATCTAATGTACTTCAGAATTAAGGGTAATTAGTAATCAAGAGCTGCTCTATTAAAAAGAAACTGTTTTTAAGGCATCACATCAAACAGGGAAAATCAGCAATGTGCTCTATGAAAGCATCATCTTCTTTAAAAACAAAATTAAAAATACTGGCAATAACTCATTCAACTCATAGATGAACTGAACCATCATAGCCATCCCTCTTCTTAATGGATTAATAGGCAATGTTATGGACTTTTTATTATTATTGTATGTTAATATAGTTTATTCAAATGAAAATGAGAACAACATTTACAGAAGGCTCATTGCAAAACTATATTTATTTATTTATTTATTTATTTATATCCTTTATTATTTTTACAAATAACTTGAGGAAATGATCCTATCTTTCCTGTTCCTATTTTCATCACAACAACCTTGTGAGATGAGTTGGACTGAGAGAGATTAACTGGCCCAAAGTCACCCAGCTGAATTTCATGGCTAAGGTGGGACTTGCATTTACACTGTTATGCTTTCTAACCCGGTGCCTTAACTACTAAACCAAACTGGCTCTCTATTAAAGGTCTATTAAACTATGTAGACTAAGATATGGAAAAATATTTCTAAGAAATCACTATAAAATAAGAGTGTAATACTTATTGTCCTAGAAATGTTACCATGACTCATGATCCATCTTAGCATCCTTTTACTAGATTTGGGTTGACAACTAATTTGGTTCCTGAAAAGATTCCTGAAGCAATGCAAAATAAATAAATAAATAAATAAAAAATAGAAAGAAATAAAAAACCAGCTTAAAATGAAAAGCATCAACTTGGCAGCTAAAAGTATGCTATTACCTGTGAAGTGAACAATAGTATATTATAAACTGAAAAGCAAAATCTGTAATAAAAAAATTCATTGTTATTGCAATTTAATTGATTTGTTGAACAGCATGACTAAATAAACTTGCTGGAACACTAAAAGCTATAAAAATACCCAGTGGCTCCCTTCAAATTTCAACAAAGAAATAAGAGATCAATTAAGGAACATAAACTTCTTCCACAACTCCGGTGCTCTGATGCCACATTCCCAGAATCCTAAATTTTAAAAACTGTTTTAAAAAGCAGATCATGAGCAGTCAGGGACTCTAGTTAGAAGGGGCATTGTCTTACCTGAACGCTTTTTCTCAGCACGGAGATGGAGAATCCACCAATGGGTTTAGACTGTTTTCCTGCCCAGTCAGATCAAGTCAGCCAAAGTTGCCACGCCCGTCCTGGACCATAGAGATCCCAGTCTTGATGTGAGCGTAGCCATTGACTGACAGCAAGACGTTGTGGCTCATCAAAACTAAAACTAACCCTAGACCTAAATGACCTACATGACCTACAAAGGTAGGAGTGGATTCTCCATCTCCATGCTGAGAAAAGGCGTTCAGGTAAGACAACGCCCCTTCTCCAGCACTGGAGATGGAGAATCCACCAATGAGACATACCAAAGTCTACTGTCCCTGAGGGTGGGAAGCAGACTGGTCCGGTGTGGCACTTTGCTGAATAACCTGTTGGAGAACCCTCTTACCAAAGTAGCTGCACTCCGCATGGAATGGGCAGTAACCCGTCATGGAATCGGCAATGCCTCAGCTTGATACGCCCTGGCAATGCACGCCCTAATCCACCTGCCAACTGTAGAAGAAGAAACCTTCCAACCACTGGAGGAAGAGTGAAAAGATATAAAGAGGGCTTCAGCCTTGCGGAATTCTGCTGTCCGTGAAATATAGTACCGAAGTGCTCTATGGACATCCAAACTGTGCCATTGTCGTTCCAGAGCGTGTGATGGGTTAGGGCAAAAATCTGGCAGCATTACTTCCTGTGACCTGTGGAACAGCAAATTGACTTTTGGGACGAAGATAGGGTTGAGTCAAAGGATCACTCGATCCTGATGGAAAACACACAAGTCATCCCGGATCGAGAGTGCTGCCAATTCAGAGATGCGCTGTGCCGACGTGATTGTCACCAGGAATGCCATCTTGTGTGACAGGTAGCGAACGTCTCACATCCTTAGAGGCTCAAAGGGTGGTTTGGTAAGGGCCCGAAAGGCCCATGGTAACTCCCACGAAGGGTACCTTTGCACAGTAGGGCATCTGGTGTTAGCGGCCCCTGCGGATTAAGGAGTTATGACCCAAAGTCCCCGCTGAGTCGCATGTGAGGACCGTGGACAGGGCTGCAACCTGTCTGCGCAATGTATTTGGGACCAAGCCCCTCTCCAGACCGTCTAATAAGTAGTCCAAGATATGGGGAATTGTGAGTTCCGAGATCGACAACTGTCGGCTGGAGCACCATAATCGGAAGTTTTTCCACGTGGCCTCGTAAATGCAGTTGGTGGAAGGGCGGCGGGAGGCCTGGATTACTGTGATGACCCCTGGTGAACAAAGGTCCCTTGTTAAAATTGAGCGCTCAAGTGCCAGACGGCTAGCTGGAGCCACTGGGGGTCCGAATGGAGAATGACCCCCTGGTTGAGAGAGACCCATTCCGGATTAATCCTCCAAGGGTCTGTGAGGGAGAGGCTCATCAGGTCGGTGAACCAAGTTCTCCTTCGCCAATAAGGAGCCACCAGGAGAACCTCCGCTCGCTCCTGAAGGAGCTTGCGTATTACTGCCAGGAGAAGAGGTAGAGGGGGAAGGCATAGAGCAGACCTTGAGGCCATGGGCTCCAAAGAGCATCCGTCTGTTCTGCCCCTGTAGATGGGAACCGGGAGAAGAATCGAGGCAGTTGGGTGTTGAGCGGGGACGTGAAGAGGTCCACAAGCGGGAGGCCGAAACGGTGACAAATCTCCCTGAAAACCCTTGGATGGAGACACCATTCTGAGTGATCTACCGTTGTTCTGCTCAGAAGGTCGGCCTGGGTGTTTGCTTCCCCTGAGATATGATCGGCCTTGATGGAGGCCAGATTGTGTTCTACCCAGGTTCCCAGTGAGAGAGACTCGGTCAGGAGATTCCGAGAATGGGTATCTCCTTGGCAGTTTATGTGAGCCTTGGCTGCCACATTGTCCATCAGGACCAGTACGTGGCAGCGGTTGTGAAAGTGATGACCCTTGGTGAACAAACTTTCAGTTGTGAAAGTGAAAGAGGGCTAGGTGGATGGCCCGTAGTTCAAGCCAATTTATGTTGTGCCGGAGGTCTGAATTGGACCAATGGCCTCGTGCCCACTGCGAGCGAAGGTGTGCTCCTCAGCCGAACAGGCTGGCGTCTGTCATGAAACCTGACCCTCTTAGCATGGCTGGTGATAGCCACCACATAAGGAGCACAGTACCTGTTGTGGGAGTCTTACCCTTTGTTGGGAAGCACTGAGGTTCTGCCTCTGGAAGGGAAGCATGAACCATTGCAGTTCCTAGAGTGAAGCCTGGACCACGGGACGATTGCTATAGTCGAGATCATCTTCCCTAACAATTGGGAGAGACTGGCCAACGTTACTGCCCAACTCCTATGTATCTGGAGAATTGACTCTCTTAAACTGTCCCGACGTTATTGAGACAGGTACACCGGCACTCTACTGTATCTATGATCGCACCGAGGTGTAGCAGCCTTGTTGTGGGGGCCAAATGGCTCTTGAGAAAGTTTACAGAGAACCCATGATTCTGGAGCAGCTTTACCACCAGATTGAGGTTCGACATGGCGGACTGGGTGGACGATGACTGGATTAATATGTTGTCCAAATAGCATTGGACTCTGATTGGTACCATCATTAAGTGTGCTGCTAGAACTGCCAGGATCTTGGTAAACACCCTGGGTGCCGATGATAGGCCAAATGGAAGCGCCCTGTACTGAAAATGGCATCCCTTGTACATGAACCGTAGGAACCGTCGGTGGGCCAGAGAGATGTGGATATGGAGGTACGCCTCTGTGAGATCGATAGACATCAGGAGGTCCCCCTTTCTTACGCTTCCCAAGATGGAGTGGAGTGTTTGCATCTTGAATTTACGGTATGCAAGATAAAAATTCAAGCTCTTGAGATCCAAAATGGCTTTCCATGCCCCTGATGCTTTTGAAATGACAAAGAGGATGGAGTAAAATCCTTGACCCCTCTGGCCCAGCGGTACCGGTTCTATCACCCGTATGTGTAGTAAATGTTGAATGGCTTCATCAACCTTTTCTTTGTTTGGTTCTGGGGGTATAGACAAGAGAGGAACCAATTTGGAGGGTTGGAGATATACTCTAGGGAAAGACCGTGACGAACAGTGTTGAGCACCCATGCGTCCGTGGTGGCGGCCTCCCATTGGTGGGCAAATAAAGAGAATTTGCCCCCTATGGGAGGTACTGATGAACAGTCATCTGGAGTGGCGGAATGGCCTATTGTTTCCTCGAAAGGACCGCTTACCCTGAGGTTGTTGTCAGGGTCTGGGAGTTTGCCTATCAGACTGTCTCTCCTGCCTATCTTGTCTGGCCGGAAAGGAGTGGAAGGGCTGGGTGTAATTGTATCTAGCTCCTGCATGAAAGGACTGTCTTCGTGGATAATAACTGGAGTGCTTGTCCGACTTTTTGAGGAGATGATTAAGGACCTTATGTTTGCCCTTATTTTCAGTTATGTAGGGATTTAGGGCATCCCCAAATAATTTACCTCCCTGATATGGAGAAGCCACCAGCTTCCACTTAGATTTAGCATCGGCTTGCCAGTGTTTCAACCAAAGCAAACGGCGACCAGTGATACTGGACACCATAGTCCTGGACGGAAACCTGGCGGCCTGGAGGGTTGCGTCTGACGCATACTCAGTGGCCACCACCATCTTGCTGAGGTCCTAGTGTGTGTGTGTATGTCCTCCACTGGAATCCGGGCTTGAAGCTGCTGGAGCCAGCAGAGGGTGGCCCTGTTAAAAAATGATGCGGAGGTTGCAGCCCTGATCGCCCAAGCAGACGCTTGGTGCATTCTGCAGTAAGTGGATTCGCACTTGTGACCATCAGCCTTAAGGGCCTCTGAAAAATCCCCGGAAATGGCGGTGGCCGATACTAGGAGGCCTAAGGACTCGTCCACAGCCAGTACTTCCAGAGCCTCCTCCAGATCCTTGGCAACATTATACAACTTTTTGTCAGTGTTACCTGGGAGGGGAAGAGAAGCCGGAGAAGCCCACTGTTTCCGGATCGCATTCAGAAACAAAGAAAGGCAGGGGATGCGGTGTTGAGCCACGACCGGTTCAACGAAGTTCGGGTCTGCCTTTGAGTCTGGGGGAGCGGAAGTTGTTGCTGATGAAGGCTCAGGTCCAAGATGGGTGGTGCATGTGGCCTTACATAACAAGGTGATAAAGAAAGAAGGATTAAAGAGGCCACTGAATGAAGGGGCCTCTGGAGGAGCTTCCTTCTCTTCAGATATTGGGATCTCCTGTTCTGTGGCGGGTTGGTGGAGGTAAGAATCCTCAGACACTGATGACCTAGATGGAGAGGGAGGATTATAACAGACCTCAGACCCCGGTTGTTGGATAGGATTGGGAATGGTAGTTACTGGCCTGGAAACCTGTGCCCTGGCATCAAGGGTTCGGTCTACTGCTTGTGCGATCAGTAATGCTAGGCGGTCCTCCATAGGGAAAGGGGCCAGCTTGCTAGAGCAGAGTCCTGCCGCAGTAGGGGTGAATGTGGCCTCAGGAGCCCCCTGAGGAACCTGTGCAATAGAAGATTGGGAAATGGAAGAAAACTCGCCTGTCCCGCCCTGCGCAGGAGAATATAAGGATTCCCCTGTTGACCAGATTCCAGAGAGGAGGTTGGAGACCCCAGGGGTAAGTCAAAGGCTAACACTTCAGTCTGAGTTGTCTCCAACCTGGCTCTTTTCTGCGCCTTTTCTAAGGCCTGGTGTGTCCAGTTGGCCTGCTTGTCTGTCCTTTTGGAAGCTTTGGTGGTAGATCTGACCTTAGATCTGGCTGCCATCTTATCAATGCCCTTCAGACCAGCTGGACCTGATGAAGATGGCAAGGCTCTTTTTGAGGCAAGAATAGAGTCCTCCATTCTCCAATAACACAGGAACACGATAGGGGGCTCATGGTATCTGGAGAGTATTTCACACTGGGTAAGGACAGGCATACTACAGGGGACGTCTGGAACCCAGGTACAGCCTTTGTGTGGATAAGGATAGGCGCACGACTGGGGACGCCTGGAATCCAACTATGGTTGTGCACAGATAAGGACAGACACACTACTGGGGGTTTCTGGAATCCGGCCTGAAATATTGTGGATAAGGACAGGCACACTACTGAGTGCATCTGGAATCGAAGTATAGTTGTTACCCGGATAAGGACAGACACACTATTGGGGGTGCTTGGAATCCGAGTGGAGCCAAATTGTATAGATAATGACAAGCAGGAACCAGGAGACACCAAACCCTGAAAGGTGAAAACTGGATGCTCAAAAACCCTCCTGCCAGAATTTAGACCAAAGTGGGGGGATGAATTTCAAAGATGCCTGCAGGGTCTGTATTTTCCTGACAGTAGGCCACAGGTCGAAACAGGGCCGGTCCTGGCCCCAAAATGGTGGCTGTCTACAAAATGGCAGCCTGAGTATATTACAAAATGGCGGCCGTCCACAGCAGCACGGCCTGGCTGAGAAATTCGGACCCGCTCTGTGTCCGCTGCCTTAAATACCTTCCCACGGCGAGAGCCCCGGTTTTCAATACAAATCTCGGTGGTGGAAAGGATCCCCTTTCTCCACAATCGACCGAGATTGAAAGTGACTGTTGTTCCTTGGGGAGGCTTAATTGGCCACACAGCCAAAATGGTGGTCGCGCATGAGGGCAGACTCTAAGGAGCAAGCCCAATCCGAGACTAAAAGGGAGGAACGCGACCGAAGTGAAAAGGGAAAAAAGTGGCCCCTTTTACCTTCCTGAGCAGCCGCCTGCCAGCTGATCGGCACTGCCTTCCTGCACGCGCGCACTTCCTCCAGTGAAAATGGCGACCATGAGCCTAGTGAAGCAACCGGGGCTTAGATCTGCTTAAACAGCCTCAAAGAGCCCCGCACGGTCCTGGAGGAGATCTAGGCCTGCAGATCTTCGGCCTGTCAGCCTCCTCCATGGCAAACGGCCACCGGAGCTGCAGCCACAAACTCCGATGGGAATTCAAGATTTCCCCCCCCCCCACGTTTGAATGCAGCTAACAGCCATTAGACCTGCCTGATCAGGTATTGAGGTAAGGGGAAAATTTGAGAAGGGAAGAAAACGGGGAAGGAGCCCCTTCCCCCAAAGTAAGTTAGCTGTATTATCCCCCCCCCAATACAGGAGATTGGGACCAAGTTCCAAGTTCCTGAATGGGAGAGGAATGGAGATTTTGGCAATTTTAGGCCAAATTCTGAGCTAAATTAAGCACAACAAAGCTACTGGAGAAAGGAAAATCCACCAATGGATTTGCCTAAGAGCCAAACTTGCATGTCTGTCCTGGGCAAGATCAAGTCAAGACTGGGATCTCTATGGTCCAGCACGGGCGTGGCAACTTTGGCTGACTTGATCTGATTGGGCAGGAATACAGTCTAAACCCATTGGTGGATTCTCCATCTCCAGTGCTGGAGAATAAATATTTTTTAATGCAACCTTCCCTCTTCAATCACCATTACTAGAACATTTTTTAGACAGGAAAGAACTAATATTTTACTAATCCATTCAGTGGATACAGAACTTTTGTCCTTAGAATAAACCAACTGCAATCAACAGCATTCAAGATGATAGTGATTAAATCTAGATACAATCAAAAATCTTGCTAGCATAGTATTCATCTATTGTACATCCAATTCCTCTTATAACAATATGGCATTTAGTATTTAGACATCCACAAAACTCAAACGATATATGATATAGCATGTCCAAATGAGGAGCCAAATATAGTTTGCTTTTAAAAAAAATGTCCTGCTAGAAATGAATTATAAAACTGAATGAAGAAATAACATGTTTTTAAATAAGGAAATGTACAAGCAGCTCCATGTACATTTGAAAGAGAAAAAATAAGAGATCAGAATGCTTTGCAAAATTTCAGAATGAAACAGATCTAGTGCACTATAAATAGGCATTTTGTAATAGCCCCCCCCCTGGATACAACCTGGATTCTTCAAATCCCAACATTTCAGTTAGTTTAAATAACTAAATGGTAGTAAGCCTCGCTTGAATTCACTGATCATTTTATTACAGAAAGCTGCAAGAACAGTGGATGTTAATTTACAGACCGCTGAAACTGGCAAAAGAATGGAATGGAATGGAATGGAATGGAATGGAATAGAATAGAATAGAATAACAGAGTTGGAAGGGACCTTGGAGGTCATCTAGTCCAGCCCCCCCCCCCGCTCAAGCAGGAGACCCTCTGCCATTTCAGACAGATGACTGTCTAGCCTCTTCTTGAAAACCTCCAGTGATGGAGCATCCCCAATGTCTGGTGGGAAGCTGTTCCACTGGGTAGTTGTCCTCACTGTTAGGAAGTGAAGGCAGGACAAGAAACAACGGATGGAAACTAATCAAGGAGAGAAGCAACCTAGAACAATTAACCAGTGGAACAACCTGCCTCCAGAAGCTGTGAATGTTCCAACACTGGAAGTTTTTAAGAAGAGACTGGACAGCCATTTGTCTGAAATAGTGCAGGGTTTCCTGCCTGAGCAGGGGGTTGGACTAGATGACCCCCAAGATCCCTTCCAACTGTATTATTATTATTATAAGTAAATGTTGGCAATTTCACTCGAAAGCATAAGAAATCCCAGATGTTTAGTATAAACCCAAAGAAAGCTAGGAATAACCCTAGGAAAAATAAGTGGGAACATATCTCTAATTATAGTAGTAACTTCCTTAGTAAGAATGGCAAACTAGGTCAGAACAGCTGGTTTTCATTCTGATTTAAATCCTTAGCTGAAAGCTGATTAGCATTCTTTGTATAGAAAACTGCATTGCAGACTACATAAAGCACATGATCTCAATGTAAAACTCCAATTCACTTTTCTGGTATGTATAGCATTATATCTTAATCTTCGAAATGCTTAAATACTTATCCATTACTACAGCCTTAAAAAAAGAAGTATAATATATTCTGTATCTGACTTTTTTTTCATTAAATAAAATGCATAAATGCAAGGTAAATCCCATAGTGTTCATAAGCACTCTGAGGTACACAGGTAGTCCTGAGGTTACAACAGCAATTGGGGCAGGAATTTCCATTGGTAAGTGATGTGGTTATAGAACAAAATGACATGACGTTAAGTGAAAATCTCACTTGACTGGCAATGGGAAGAGGGAGGAGTGCCAGGCAAGCAGGTTGTGGGTGAGAGCTATAAGTTATTGGCTGCAGAAGGCAAGGAAGCAAAGCACAAGCAAATGAGTACACATGCAAAAAGCGCTAGGAAAGCTTTGCCTGTAGAAGCCAGCAAAAAAGGTTACAAATTAGATCACGTGACTACGAACTGCTGTAACCATCCTAATTGAGAACTGATTGCCAAGCTCCTATAGATTACCAGGATGTTCCAAAGGCTGCAACTTCATGAAGAGATAGTAAATCTTCCTTGTAACTTTGAACAGCCACTGAACAAGTGGTCATAACCCAAAGACCAACTTTTCTCATCTAAGTAGAGAAAAAACAACTCAAGAAGGCCATTATACTTCAAAGATCTAAAACAGTCTTTCTCACCTGGATGGTATGATACTATTCACATCATCCACTGGCTTGAGATAACAGAAATTATTTTTGGCAAAGATAAAGTTAGATACAGTTGATCAGGAATATATAGGAAATCTTTTTTCAGGGTATGGGAAACTATTTTGGTGTTGATATTCACTGTAAAAAGTGATTTGATTGGAAAGAATACAACACCAAGAGGACATACTATTATTTTGTTAAGAGGCTATGACCTGTAGGCTACAATGGTTATTAAAATAATTCTTCATCCTCACCACTTTATTGGATTCATTTTCAGCCTATACTCTTAAAGAATTTTTAGGACAGTGAGAATTTATCAAATCCATCTTCCAAATACCTAATAAAGGCATCGTACAGAACCCAGAAGTGACCTCAAATAGTCCTATTTGATCATTAATTTTATTTGTTATTACCTTGGAGAATCGTGTTCATAAAAAAATATAGAGCCATATTAAGATAGCCTTCACAATTCTCAATCTTACATAACAGAACACCATGAAAGATTATCTTAAATTTTCTGTTAATATCAAGATATATTATAGTGGTCCCACCTAAATAAATATTTTTGCTTCTAAAAAATTCATAGCAATTAACATAATGAAAAGAGTATTTTTAACTTATGTACTTCATTTATATTCCACATACAAATGTGAAACCATATTCACATGTAATGTATAACCAAAATAATTAAAACAGTAATAAAGAAATAATAATCCTTCAAATATTAAAACCTGTAAAAGATTGTTGGTGATGAATGGAAAATTGAATGGACATAATGAAGCTTATTTCGCAAATGGCAATTTTAAATCATTCAAGAGATTTCTCCTTTTAATTAATTCCCCATCAATAAGGAACTTCCAAGAAATGGCAAACAATTTCTGAAATCTTGGTAAGCAAACTGCAAGGTCTTATCCAAACAGTCACCAGGAATCAATACTGACTTGAAGCTCTCTCCGCCCCAAAAGATATACTGATGGCAGATTTTGTAGGCCCTTCTGAATATATCTTGAAGTTTTGCTAAGGTCAGGAACAACAGAACCTTGTGGATTTCTGGTAGAAGGATGCTTTCCAGAATTACCATTATGATTATTTTTTTAAGTAAGGGTAGCTAAATGTGGATCAATTCCACATTCCAAATTAAGATCATTTCTCATTTGCCACTCTAATATGGCAGCAAACTTTATAACAATTTTAAATTAACATTTAAAAATGGTAGCAACAGTTGAAAAACAAACACCAGAATACAGCCCAAAGATTGCCAATAGATCAGGCACGTTAACAAAAGCAGAATCCATTTTCTTAAAATAAGCATTTGACTTTTTTCAAATCTTTTACAAATAAGCTTAATTCTAATCTCTTGCAAAGAATGCTACAGTAAACAGGAGGCCATATTTTCAAAATGTGACTGTCAACTTCCTACTGACGTCAATGGACAGATTTGTTTTTAAAAATGTCATTATAAACAAATGTGATTTAGAAAACAGGTAGAACGCCAAAAAAACCTCCACCTTGCAACAGTTAAAACAATGAATGGGTATAAATTTTTAACAAATATACTACAAGTAGGAATTTTGCATATATGTGCTACCAAATGAAACTCCCTATTCACAAATATTCACAACATAAATTAAAATATTTTTTAAAACTTTTGGAGAAAAAAACAAATAGGAAAAAGGAGAATATCTGATATTATTCTACTTACTCCTTTTTATTTACGCTCTATTCTCCCCAGTTTATGAACTAAAATACAATTAAAAATGTAATAGTGATGTGAAATGGCATCTTCTCTATTCCTGCATATAACTGAGATTATGAACAAAACAAAATGGAGATGCAGTTTCAAGACTATATACTTCCAATTACTTGTTTTACAATAAATGTAAAAATAAATTAATATATAAATAATAATTCCATGACAGAAATTAATTTATGACCTCAGAGAATAAACTTAACTTATTAGCTATTCAAAACCTAGATTGAGGGCTTATGTAGAAAGTTCTGGGAGGAATTGCAAAATTCCTTGAGGCTTACCTTTAATCAAAGAGAACAGGGGCAATTTTTACTAGGGATGAAAAAATTCTTCCTTGGTTTGCATTTTATGAAAACGTCATTAATTCATAACATCTAAACCTATAAGCAAAAAACCTGGGAAAAATATACTGTAAAATAGTTGTCCATTTTTCCAAATACTAGAATACTATTTATAATTTTTAAATTGCAAATGTATCACTAAAAAGTGTTTACAACTATATATAGTACAGAAATAACCGTAAAATGAATATATTTTTACAATGAATTTAAATATGTTCTTGCAGAAATTATTTAAAGAAAATTACAAGCCATTACAAAAACAGAATGCATTGAAATTAAGACTAGTGTGTATCTTATTTCCAGAATATATGAAAATCTCTGAAAATGTTAAAGTTATAGGCCAAGTTGTCACTCAGTGTATATAATTTAATTCCAATGTACTGTTGAGTTAGAAAAAAAATTAAAATGTGACATTGGATTGTGATATAGGAAAGGATTATATAGTAAGGAAAAAGGATGATTAAATAAATAATGGATTGTAACAGCCATTATTTAATAGTGCATTAGCTGTCATTAAACCATTATAAAAGGGAATAGTTATAGGCTTATTATTAACTTACATAATTAATAATAATAATAATAATGTTGGAAGGACCTTGGAGGTCATCTAGTCCAGCCCCCTACTGAGGCAGGAAACCCTATACTATTTCAGACAAATGGCTGTCCAGTCTCTTCTTAAAAACTTCCAGTGTTGGAGCATTCACCGCTTCTGGAGGCAGGTTGTTCCACTGGTTAATTGTTCTCACTGTCAGGAAGTTTCTCCTTAGTTCTAGGTTGCTTCTCTCCTTGATTAGTTTCTACCTGTTCTTCTTGTCCTGCCTTCAGGCGCTTTGGAAAATAGCTTGACTCCCTCTTCTTCGTGGCAGCCCGAGATATTGGAACACTGCTATCATGTCCCCCCTCGTCCTTTCAACATGAAAATATTCTGTCATTATATAAAATATTTCCAATACAGATTTTACTTCTAAATTATTGCCTTTCTTTGAAAATAACATTGATTTCTGCAAGTACTTTTTTACTATACCTCTAAAAACTGTAAGCTGGGATGAGATGACAATTCATTAAAAAAGAAGTAAATTAAAAAATTGAATTGATGGTTTCAATTCCTGTGTATTAGTGAGCAAAGAAATAGTTCAACACATTTGGATCAAAACTGTTAGATTATTATAACCAATACTGTAAAATTCCAGTGTTCTTAACTTTGTTTATCACAGCATTTCTCAAGTTGGCAACTTGAAGTTGTGTGGACTTCAACTCTAGAAATTTTCCAGCCAACATGCTGGTGTATACAAACAGATAGGAGATGGTGGAAAAATAAGATTGAAGCTAATAAGAACTGATTCATGTAACACTAAAGCATTATCAATGTTTCTGGAAATCACTATGTTTAGAAAGAGAAATTCAACATTACAGCTTTTAATTGTCATAAAAGAGAATCAAAGAACTATCTCTATCAAAGAACTTAAATTCCTCTATGAAAAAAATCAGAAAAAAATACATCGTAATAGGAAATTAACTTGTTTTTATGAGCATGTGGTTGTTTTATATATAGTTTACAGTTGCTTCAAAGACTTATTCCGTGTCCCACCTGTTCTGAGACTCTTTGGTGATATGTGCTTCACTGGTTCTCAATTACAAGTTTAGCATTGTATTTGAACTAATCTGTGGCAAACTGATTTATATTTATCAATGACCAAAATTTTTTTATGTGAAATCAGAAATCTAATAGGTCAAATATTGTCTTAAAACCAAGCTGAATTTATTAATTCTTTTTTTACTTTTGACAAAAAGGGAAAAGGAAATATATAAGCTATTAAAAGAATCCAAACACATTGCCGGAAAAAAATGTAATCTTCTGTCCTTACAAATCCCAACAATGCACTTTTCCTCTTCATTGCACAAGTGTGTATTATTGGGAAAAAAAAACAAGGACTGAATATCAAGGGAAGAAGAACAGAATTTATTAACCTCCATTTCTAAAGTTCTAAACTGAATCTCCAAATAAAGAAGTTTATTTCACCTTAAAGCAAGAACATGTTCCTAAACAATCTGAGATGACAAGGCCTCTTCTGTAAATCCTCACTGAAGTGTCAGAATTTGATTTTTTAAAAAATTGGCACAATGTGCTTTGTTGAACTGTCTTCAAGGGAATACATAAATAGTGACTTCAAGATGCTTAATGTCATCTGTTCCCCCCCTTCCCCTAGAGTTTATAGGTCTTTTTGTTCTTTTATCATATTCTCATAAATGAATAACCTTACTGCAAATACCCAGAGGAAATCAAAAAATCCATACTGCTAGGGGATACAAGGTACCGATCCAAGATCATTTTTAAATGGAACAACACCTACTTAACAGTAAATCTCAATATTAATTTCAGAGATCAGTCTAATCTAAGTATGTTATCGCTGGCTTCAACTCTATCCCTTCTTGAGCATATTCAGGGCCTTGTTGTCAGCAACCTCACAATGTAACTCTGGCTTTGACAGTTAACTGAAGAGATCAGTTAAAAAATAAAACAGATTGGAAGAGCAAAAAAAAAAAAGTGGATCTGTACATTTGAATCTACACATTTTACTTGATGCATGACTCAAATTATTTTGAACTTATTAGAAGAAACATGACATTTTGTGTATAGATTTGTGTAAAAAGAACCATCTCTTTATGCCAAATAGCAATAAAGAATCATAATGGGGGCGGGGGGAAGAGGAGAAACAAGACCAAATTGAAATAACAAATATTTTCCAAATAGATGTTAATCGCAAATCTAGAAATAACAAAATCTCTTTAGAAAGACAAGGAGGGTCAAGATGTATATTTAATATTATCCCATAGCTTTTTCAAAAAAATTGACAGCTAGATATACACATTATATGAAAACTGCACTTTGTTTAATCAGTGTTTGCTAATAAAACTTAATTGGCTGAACATACTAAGTCACAAAATTTGATTTACAATGGTTTACATAGAACATATTGGTTCACACAATACCTTACAATGTGAACGTTATCTGTCTGTGTATTCATCTAATTTATATGGCTGCCAATCTCACAAGAAATGTATAAAATAATAAATACCTCAAACACATGAATATTAAAAAATATTTTTCCAAAATAGTAAAGTTATTGTTGAAAATTCTGGGAACTACAATTTACACATATGGAAGATGACCAATTTGGCTTAGTGAAATATATAAACCAAGTTAATCTATAAGTTTAAAATATCCTGAAACAAAATGATGTATTTGCAAACTATTATATATTAACTATTATATTTAAAAACAGAATCTATTGGTATTAATATTTAATTTACTATTATTATTTAAGTCACTGATGATTCTTGGTAGGTACAAAAACAGGTATAAAAGCAGGTACAAATTATTTGTCATCTTGCAGTAATAGCCCCTCTCCCCAACTTATCAGCCTAAACACGACAAGAATATCAAATGTGTCACTAAGACGCTTCATTGCATCTCTTTCCACAGTGTACCATCAAGTTTTGTTTAACCATTTTTTAGTGATATGTTCTCAAAATGTTACAGATAGTCCTTGACGTATGAGCACAATTGAGCTCAGAGTTATGTTCTTAAGTCATGGCAGTCATTAAGTGAGATACCCATGTGATCACCTTGTTTAACTACCACATTTCCTGCTTTCCTCTTTATGGTAAAAAAAAGACCATATGAATGTCATTAATCAGAGCATGGGTATCTGAGAGGGTAGGTAAAGCCCTGAGAAGCCCAGCGCAGGCCAAGGTCTGCACTGCAGCACTCTCCAGCAAACATATGACTTGCCCTAGGCTTTCCAGGGATTTTCTCACTTCCTGAGGTAACCATGCTCCACTTCCTTCCCCTGCTTCAGGAAAGAGAACCGACCATATGGTACCCATCCAAAAAGCAAATCACCATTTTTTGCAAGTGCCCCATTCTGAGATTGTGAGAATAGCAGCTATTCTTAAAATGGCACCTGCTTCCAGGTTGGTACCTGGTGGGCCTACATACACTATAAGCAAGGGTAGGCAACCTTGGCTTTTTATGACTTGTGGACTTCAACTCCAAGAATTCCTGAGGCAACATGGCTGGCTCAGGAATTCTGGAAGTTGAAGTCCATGAAAGAGCCAGATTGCCTACCCCTGCACTATACGAAGGCCACATGGCAAATTGCTTACTTATTCTTCACAAGCAATTCTTTGGAAAAGATAAGTGACATATGAAACTACAGAAATTATCTAGGATAGATAAATATACTTCTAATCACTGCTGAAAATGTGAAAAACATGAAGGGACATTTTATTATGCATGTTAGACTTGTGAAAAAGTGAAAAAATGGCTACAAATACATATGGTGATGCAGACAGTTTTAAAAATATTCAGGCAAAATAAGGCATATGTCCTTATTAGGACATATGATCATGCAACTAGAAAAGACTTTGGACAAATGGTAACCGATAAGGCTATTATAAGCACAAAATAGAAGATTAGAAGTCTATCAAGATTCTAACCCAAGAATATACTCAGGTAGAAGCCTGTCCACCCCAGGGATAAACTTACCCAGACACAAACTGAGCAATGTACAATATGAGTACAATGCAGTGAGCCCTGTGCAGATCTGTACATTGGGGAAACAAAACAACCAGTTCATAAACGCATGGCACAACATAGGAGAACAAACCCACCAGGACAAGATTTAGCAGTTCATCTGCATTTAAAAAACAAAAGGCCACTCTTTTGAAGGCAGCAAAGTTCACAGTTTAGAAAGAGGGGACCACTGATTTGAAAGAGAGGTCAAAGAGACATTCTATGTCAAAATTGAATCGCCCTCTCTCAACAAAGAGAAAGAGATACGACATGATCTACTTCCAGTTTACAACACAGTCCTTTCAACAGTTCTAAGAAGGCTCCACATTAATTTGCACTACTCAGGTGACCCTGATGACACATATAAACCCCCAGGTGGCCTCAATGACTCTCCAAAAGAATGCAAATGACCAGCTTCTGCAAGAAGTATAAATCCTTCCATTCCCCACCATCCAGTCAGAACTGAAGAAGCTTCTTGGATGAGAAGCAAAATGTCTTTGAAGAAAAACAAGAAAGTCCAATTGCCTCAAGAAAAAGCATCTCTGTAAGACTAGAGAAACACCAATGAAGGAATATATTATGAAGATGGCCAAATTTGCAGAAATGGTTATATTAATTTGTTTGTTTAAGGAAGGAAATACAACTATTTTTATAAAAAGATTTAAAAGAGTGTTGACTTACCTGAACGCCTTTTCTCAGAATGATGATGAAGAATCCACCAATGGGTTATTTCAGTCCTCCTGCCCAATCAGACTAAGTTGTCAAGTTGTCACGCCTCCTCATTATCTGGTAGTTCCAGTTTCATCGACTGGATGAAATGTAGCCAATGACAACAGATCGACGTCATGACTCTCAAGGAGGTTTTAAGAAAATAAGAAAGGAACAAGAGTCCAACTCGGCCCTAACTGACCGTGAAAGAAAGGGAGGGCATGGATTCTTCATCATCATGCTGAGAAAAGGCGTTCGGGTAAGCCAACGCTCCTTCTCTAGCATGATGACTGAAGAATCCACCAATGGGACATACCAAAGCTACCGGAGTCCCTACGGGCAGGGGTCAGTTGGGGCTAGATCCCCAGATGGTATGACCACTTGTTGCAAAATGCGCCTGCCAAAAGCAGCATCGGCCGACACAAATTTGTCCAAACGGTAGTGCCAAATGAATGGTGAAGGCGAAGACCATGTTGCCGCCCTGCAAATGTCCTCTATGCCCACGCCGCAGTTGTGGCAGCACTGCGGGTCGAGTGAGCCGTCACATGAGCCGGAACTGGCAATTCGAGAGAGCTGTAAGCGCTTGCGATACAGGCCCTGATCCACCTGCCAATTGTGGAAGCAGACACCTTTTGGTCCATTGAAGAAGGCTGAAAGGAAACAAACAGAGCTTCCGACCTACGGAAGGATGCTGTGCGCTTGATATAGCATCGTAAGGCTCTCCTCATGTCCAGACAATGCCACTGCCATTCTAGGTCTTGTGACAGGCGTGGGCAGAAGAATGACCTCCTGGACCCTGTGGAACACTGTATTAATCTTTGGGATAAATGTAGGGTCCAATCTGAGGACAACTCTGCCCTCATGAAAGGTGCAAAAGTCCTTCCTGATCGACAAAGCTGCCAGTTCCGAAATGCGTCTGGCTGAAGTAACCACGATCAGGAAGGAAACCTTGAGCGAAAGGTGTCGTAATGAACAAGTCCTGAGTGGTTCAAATGGGGCTGAAGTCAGTGCTTGAAGAACCCGGGGAAAGTCCCATGAAGGGTACCTATGAACCACTGGGGGTCTACTGTTGGTGACTCCCTTAATGAAAGACCGGATAGCAGGGTGACTGGACAAGGAATCTGAGGAATCCCAGGACAATACTGAAGAAAGGGCCGCCAGCTGCCTGCGGATAGTGTTAGGAGCCAACCCTTTCTTAACACCCTGCATTAAATAATCAAGTACAATGGGAATGGTTACCCTTGATAGACTCACGTGACGCTTGTCACACCAGCGACAGAAATTCCTCCAAGTGTGGTCGTAGATGCGGTTAGTCGATGGCCACCTGGCTGCCTGGATCATATCAATCACCTCCGCTGAATATGACTCCCTGGTCAGCGTGTGGCGGTCAAGTGCCAGGCAGTCAATTGAAGCCATTGGGGATCCGGGTGTACATGGGCCTCCTGCGTCAATCTCACCTTGTCGTCTGGAAATCCTCCATGGAGTGGAGGCTGATAGACTCACCAGGTCCGCAAACCATGGTCTCCTTGGCCAATGGGGAGCGATGAATATTACTTCCGCCTGTTCCTCCAGAATCTTCCTGATAACTGCGGGAAGTAGAAGCAACCGGGAAAAGGCGTACAAAAGGTCTTGCGGCCACCTGCTGCGTTAGGGCATCCGCCCCCTCCGCTCCCTGTGAGGGGAAGCAAGAGAAGAACCTGGGCAGTTGAGTGTTGTGCGGTGAGGCGAACAGGTCCATCAGCGGGCAACCAAACCAGACCGAGATTTCCTCGAAGATATCTGGGTATAACATCCACTCCGAGTGGTCCACTGTCGACCTGCTGAATCCGCCTGCCAATTTGCCTCCCCCGAGATATGCTCGGCTTTGATGGAGAGCAAGTGTTTCTCTGCCCAGGTGCTCAATGCTCGAGCCTCTGTCATGAGGGACTTGGACCGGGTGCCCCCTTGCCAGTTCACGTGGGCTTTCGCGGCCACATTGTCCATTAGGACTAGCACATGTTGCCCTTTGACCAGTGAATGGAAATGACGTAGAGCTAAGTGTATCGCTCTGAGCTCCAACCAATTTATATTGTGGGTCAGATCGGATTGCGACCACCGACCCTGAGCCATCTGGTTTAAGAGGTGAGCTCCCCAACTGAAGAGACTCACATCCGTGGTCACACAGATGTGATTGGGTTCCTTGAACAGAGTGCCCCTGCGAATGGCTGAGGAACCCCACAAGCCCAGGGAGAGTCGTACCTGACAAGGGACGCGCACCAACTGGCTGGACGTACTGGAATGTTGTCTCTGGTACAGGAGCATGAACCATTGAAGGGTCTGGGAATGTAGACGGGCCCATGGCACTATGGCTATACATGAAATCAATTTCCCCAGGAGCTGGGACAGTGTGGCTAGTGATACATTCCTGCTCCTGCACATCCTGAGCACCAGATCCCTGATGCTCTTGCATCTCTCATCCGACAAATACAAGTGACAGGAGTCCGTGTCTATCACCGCGCCTAGATGTAACAGGCGGGTTGAAGGAATCATCTGACTCTTCTTGAAATTGATCAGGAATCCGTGTTCCTGAAGGACTGTGAGTGTGAGGGCCAAATCCGACTGGGCCAATGAAGGGGACAGAGACTGTATCAGGATATCGTCCAGATAACACTGGACCTGTATGGGAATTAGCCATAAATGTGCCGCCAGTACCACCAGGATCTTGATAAAGACCCTGGGGGCTGAGGAAAGACTGAACAGCAGTGCCCTGTACTGGAAGTGGCGGTTTAGATAACAGAACCGCAGATATCTGCGATGTTCCGGGCATATTAGAATGTGAAGGTATGCCTCCTTCAAGTCTATCGAGGTTAGGAAGTCCCCTCTCCTGAGGCTGCCCAGGATAGAGTGCAGTGTCTGCATCTTGAACTTCCTGTATTGTAGATGGAAATTCAGACCTTTGAGGTCGAGAATAGCCCTCAATCCCCCCCGAAGCTTTTGGGACTACAAATAGGATGGAATAGTATCCCAGTCCCACCTGATTCAGGGGAACCTCCTCTATAGCTTTGATGCTGAGGAGGTGTTGAATGGCGTCTTCCATGAGACCTCTTTTTATGGCATTTCTCATTGTCGGACAGGATACAAAGTGGTTTGAAGGAGTGGACCTGAACTCCAGAGACAGGCCTTGTTTTATAGTGGCCAGAACCCAAGAGTCCGAGGTAGTGTTTTCCCATTGATGGAAGAATAGAACTAGTCTTCTGCCAATGGGAGGATTCCTTTCTGAGTCACTTACCGCGACGGAAGGGGCGACCCCCTCTGCCACGAAAGGAAGGCTTATTTTGGGGCTGGTACCTGGGCTTGTCCCTGTAGCTAGACCTATCAAAGGAGCGCTCCGTCTTGGGGACTGAGGACCGGAGGACTACACCTGTTCCGTGGAGAAACAAGTCCGAAAGGACTGACGGCAACTATACGGAACAAAACGTCTGTTTGATTTCCTGGTGACGTGAGAAATCACCTTTTGTTTTTGCTTGTTCTCAATAAGAAAGGGCGTTAATGATTCATTGAATAGTTTACCGCCAGTGAAAGGGGCAGTGGCAGCATGCCACTTATGTTTGCTCTCGGCCCTCCAATTTTTGAGCCAGGGCAACCTCCGAGTGACTACATTGGAAGCAATTGCACTGGCAGAGTGTTTGGCTGAGAAGAGGGAAATATCTACCATGTATTCAGATGTGGCTATGAGTTTAGTCAGGTCCTGGTGAATCCTGACCTCTTCCAAGGGAACCCTATCCCGCAATTGCCTGAGCCAACTAATAGAGATCCTGGCAAAAAAGAAGGTGGCCGTAGCTGCCTTCGCAGCCCAAGCCGATGCCAAGTGGACCTTGCGCAAGGAGAGGTCAGATTTTTTATTCTTCACTTTAAGGGCGTCGGAGACATCGGCCAGGAGGCTCGCTGTAGAGAAAAGCGGAGCCAATGACTCATCTACCTTAGGCACCTCCAGCAGATCAAATAAGTTCTTTGCCATATCCACAATCTTTCGTTCCGATGCCACCTGAGAAGGTTGAGCTGCCGGGGATTCCTGAATGTTTTTCAGGAACAAGGGGGGACATGGAATCTGGAGATGTTTCACCACCAATTCAGCAAATAAAGGATCCGTGTCCTGATCTGAGGAGGGCTGGGGGACAGGGCCCGCATCAGATTTGAGCTTAACCGCTGAGCAGGCCCTGTATAACAGGGAAGAGAGACGGATTGAAAAGCTCCGCCACTGCCTGAGAATCGTGAGTAGGTTCCTCACAATCAGACCAACAGTCCCCACCCTCGTCATAGTCTGAAACAATGGAAGACTCAAGAGTCCGGGGAATAGGGAGATCATACCTGAATGATCCAACGTAGGTCGTACGGAGATGGCAGGCATAGAGGAAGGTCCCGGAATAGGAGAGGCCTGCTGCTGACTTGCAGATGCCATGGCCTGTAACACCGCCTTGGAAATCCAGTTCTGGTCTGAAAAGGATGGCTCTAGCAGAGGCCGTGACCCCGCAGCCGTAGGTGTGAAAGTAACCACCAGCGCCGATGATGGCCCGGGCAACCCCAGGTCCTTCCCAAACAGGGGTGGTCCTACCTGACCATAGGTCTGAGCTGGGACCTGCTGAAGAGTAGTAGCTGACCAGGCTCCCGATGCAGAGGGAAGATGAGCCCCCAACTCAGGCGGTGCATGGACCAGGGGCATACCACCATGTTCTGCTGAAGATCTCTGAGCCCGAGAGAATTGCTTCTCCAAGGCCCTATGCATCCAGTCGGCCTGCCTGTCGCTTGCCTTACCAGCCTTTCTGCCATATTTTGATTTAGCCTTGGTCTTACCTCCGGGTGCTTCAGGAACCGGATCAGCTTGAGCTGCAATATCACCAGTTTCCAAAGGCTGAGGCTCAGTGGGTTCTGCCATAGTTTTGAGAATGGTCCCGGATGAGACTCCGAGACTGGCTCGTTCTGCAAGAGATGCCAGTAGACCCCGCGCAGGGGACTGACTGCACGTGGATCAGCATTGGCTGGTTCACTGGCAAACCAGACTCATGCTGCGCGCTTGGAGCACTCGTCACCTAGGCCCAAGGAAATCCGTCTGCTTGGCCTGACGTCAAGGTGACGAAGTCACACATGTCTCACATTAGTGGCTATGGTCAGGATCTTGCAACCACCAGATGCAGAAAGGCTAGAACCAGGCAAGCTGTGGTGAGCAGAAGCCAAAGACCGTCGTTTCAGCAGTGCTTGTTCACGTGAAATAATGTCTCCAGTTGAGACAGTCAATCTGAAACTAAATCTCACAAACAATCGCAGATCAAGGTAAATGTGAAAAAGGTTTATAACATACAAGACCAATTTGTATATATATATATATTCATATATCTCAAGCCTAAAATTTACTGAGTAGACAAAATTAGGCCTTAAGGAATCCCAAAATGGCGACCAGGTAGTTCTGGGCATTTCCCAAGGGAACTGATACCGGTAAAATGGCGGCCGCTAGGAATCCAGAAAAAGGGGAGGGGTGGTGGTGGTTGAGGATTTCAGTGGAGAAGCAAGGTAAGCAATCCAATAAACTCTGAAAATGTTTGCCTGTTAATAGGGAAAGGCTAGAACGAGCTCAGGCTTTCCAATTCCAACGTTAAATATATATTGCGCTAACAGCACAGTGCGCCTTCGTTCCGCTACTTTAATAAAGCTCCGTCCCACTGCAGAGAGTAATAAATGGAATGGTAGTAATTACTCCGTCCTCCGAGAGCTTTCAATGATAATCAGCTCAGAAAAAAACCCTCTACAATAAATCAGACCAGCGGAGCCAAAATGCGGACGCAATCCCTCTTCCTGACCGATCCCAGCCAGAAAAGAAGCCACGCGGTCTTTAAAATGGTGCCCGCGCGCGAAACGACAAAGCGGAGAGCCCCCACACACACAATACAGCAATTACCCCACCCCAGCAGCCTGCTGAGTCTGGGAGAATATATAGATATCCCCTCCCTCCCTGACCCCAGGAAAGGGAAAAAAGGGAAAGGCTGCAAACCTCAAGGAAAAAAAGGGGGGATTTATAATATCCTAATGGGATTCTACTCTATCCCTAAGACAGAAAAGGCAAGAATAGAGAAAACAAGCTACCCAGAGAGTAGCAAACAGCTAATTCCCCTAGTTAACAGAAGAATCCAGCAAGAGATTTGAATCATCTAGTCCAACCTGCATCCAAGAAGAGACAGTCAGTTCTCACGTCCTCATGGGTGAAAGACTAAGATGAAACTGGAATTACCAGATAATGAGGAGGCATGACAACTTGACAACTTTGTCTGATTGGGCAGGAGGACTGAAATAACCCATTGGTGGATTCTTCAGTCATCATGCTGGAGAAAATGCTTTTCCTAAGTTGCTGAAATGGATAAAAATGGACTGCTGATTTTGGGATGTATTGATTAAAAAAGGTTGTTAGAAGGAAGAAGAGAACCATGGGAAAGTGGATATGGTAATTGCTATGTTTGTAATTGCTGCAAAGAAAATTGGAAATCATTTCTTTAGTTATTTTTCTTTTTCTTGTTACTGTTTTATTCTACACTTCTTTTATCCTTTTATAATCTCTTTTTCATTTTATTCTTATATATTTTGGTAGTTTTGATAAATATTTATAAATATATTTTTAATAAAAATATTCATTAAAAAGGAAGACTATTCCCATAATCCCTAGCCAGCATGAGGATTGAAGTTTAGAATACAAAATATCAAAAGAATGGAGATAGTTGGGTTGAAGATCCTGAGGAAAGGAAGTGTAAATTACAGCCACCCAATTCAAAACCACATGGAGATAGGAAGTACCGGTAATTAGGAACTGCCCATCACTAAGCTCTGGCGCTGATGAGTACCTTATAGTAGATCAGTGATTGATGCAAAAGTTCCTAAAGCAGATTGGTGATTGATGAGGTATTCTCCAAGCAGAACAGCATGGATGGAGAGAAAGTCCCCTGAAGCAAAAGGCGAATAAGGAGAGTTGCTTTGCAACTCATCAATAATAGGGTGAGCAGAAGGTTCCACTTGACACACATTTTTCAGTCTTGCTGATAAATGTAATGGTCATAAGCCAGTTAGTCCTACTTTTTGTAATCAATTGTATATCGGCTCCTTCTGGAAGATTTATAACCATGTAACTGGAAAGCCTGAGTTTATGGGAAGAGAGAAACTGACCTCTCTTCTACAGGACACTTTTAAGAGTTTATGAGACACAGACAGAGAGGGGGGAGAGGGAGGGAACGAGGGAGGGGGAGAGGGAGAGAGAGGGAGGGAGGGAGAGGGAGAGAGAGGGAGAGGGAGAGGGAGAGGGAGAGAGAGAGAGAGAGAGAGAGAGAGAGAGAGAGAGAGAGAGAGAGAGAGAGAGAGAGAGAGAGAGAGAGAGAGAGAGAGAGAGATTTAATACTAATTGGGTTAAATGTTAAACACTCAAAGATTGACTTACTATATAATTAGCACTCACTGGAAATAGTTTAATTGGTAAAATAAAGAAGTAAGCAGTAGGACCATTTCTACTGCATTCCTTTGAAAATGCTTCTACAACATTTGAAGTTCTTTGCCAATTTTTGTTCCAATGCTTTCAATGTTACCAAGTCTATGTTTTTAGCCACTGAACATTTATTATTTTAATTTATAAAATAATATAAAAATATTTATAATTTTAAGCAAGCCAATTTTTATACCTTGCACAAACAAACATTCTTTGTTTCAAAATAAAAAGCTACAGCCATGAGAAATATGATTATTATACACTAAAATGATAGCATATTCACTGCTGTTATTAAATACTAAGTAGTATCAGAAATCTAGGATTTGCACATGTGAAGATTTCAATAACGATCTTTGGTTTTGGAGTAAGAACCACAAGTACATATGCAAAAAACTGTCTGAAATAAAATATGTATCTAAAAATATGCATACTTTTTAAAGGTCAATTTTACACTAATATATGCAATAAAGTGTGTACTAGGGAGATAAGCAGGTAAAAATTCTTGTATTAGTTAAAAAGGAAACACTGTTTTCCAACTGTTTACAAACTGTATGCAAAACTGCATATATTGTGAGTATATACAAAGGAATACATACACATTTTTGTATTTTAAAAATGTAGCCAAGGTACAAACTGGATGAACTGATATTCTAATTAAAAACACTTGAGAATAATTCTGTGTCAGTTGGGTTTTTTGTGTAAATGAACTTTATATATGTGTGTGTGTGTGTGTGTGTGTGTGTGTGTGTGTGCATATATATATATGTAGGTCTTTGGTTATTCGGGTTTTCTCCCACGTAAAATTGGAAGTGTCTTGGCGACGTTTCGACAAAGTCCCATTCGTCATCTTCAGCTTCGTGCTTCTAGGAGCAATGTGTGATCGTAGCTGTTTCTTCCTTTTAACTGCCAATGGGGGTATGAACCGATTGGGTGGGAGCTTGGCTGTGTTCTGATTGGGTGGAGGTGTGTTCTGATTGGTTAGGGTCTTGGCTGTGCTCTGATTGGATGGGGGAGTGTTCTGTTTCCATGTATGTATGTATGTATGTATTCCATTAAAAAATTAAAATGTTGAAAAAACAGTAAACCAAATGAAACAGAAACTGACCCATTTCTCCATATCTACCTAAAATAATCTTTAGAACAGGTATAAACTGAATGTTCAAGCAGAATATGTATAGTATACAGAAAATGCAATATGAATAGAACAGACATCTAAATAACATTTTAAACTATAATTTTATGCTGCAATTGTGTTTGGTATGTTTTATCACAGTGAATTAAATGGCTTTGGTTATGACACCAAGAATCAGCAGAGTGAGACTTAACACTGCACAGAAGTGGACCTATTTATTAAAATCACACAATAATTCTTTTTAGATTCACAACTACTGTTCCCAGCACAAAAAGAAATTAAGGAGCAAAAGTTAGTGAATAACCCTTTAATTAGCTGAAAATTAAAATAATGATGACACAGCCATTTTCACTCTGCTGTAATTTAATGCATAAATTCACATAGATTATTTAAAAGTCTGTTCAATTTTATTTTCTATCTTAAATTGCTCTTCCGGTTCAGTAAATGGTTGCCTGAATCAAAAACAAAATTACTTTATTCATTTTGCATCATTTAAAAATACTCTAACTCAAATTATTCACATGCCCTCTGAACGCCCTTTTCAAAGGCTAACAAATTATATAATTCCATTAACATACAACTTGAAACCCTACAGATCTCAGAGTCTTCAACTTGAACTTAACCCCACCCAGGTGCATGAAAGAAAACCCAATACAAAAAGTTTCACTGAATATGAAAAAAAAAAAGAGGGGGAGGGTTAGACCTAGGCAGAATAATGTATTCTCACCCTGAAGTTTACCTTTTTTAAAAGAAACAATGATTGCAATCAGTCACACAGTTGCCGTAACATCTTAAAAGGAATCTGAAAGAGCTATTCGAAGTGGTGTCTTAAGCCCGTCCCACAAATACTGAACTATGGATTAATATATAACATACACTTATATCTATTAGTATTTTAGCAATAATAAATTCCATCACTTTTTAATGTCAAAGTGCTTTGGTTCCAAACAAAAGAGTTCAAAGAAAAATAATTCCATTACTTTCATTTATAGTTATTGCTTTTAAATTCAATTGAAAAATGATTAAAATTTACTTTTAGTATATCCAAGTATTCAAGCCCTTCACAACAGTGTTCTCCATTAGAACAGACTACATACTTTGCATTTATTAATTGTATATATTTGTACATTTTATAGTTTTTGATCAATATCCCATTGTTTTTGATCAATATCCCATTATTATTAATAGGTTTATACTGTGTTCAAAAAATATTTGGAGACAGGGATTTCCAAAGAGATCAGATCAGTACATAAGCATATTATCTTGTAAATTTCCTTTATTGCTACAAGACCCTTTCTGTATATAACTTTTCTAATAGAAAAGTAAGCACCTTTGTCTCACCATTGATCCATAAATGTATATGAAGCTAATTACCCTGTATGCTGTTCTACTTGTAATTCTACCAACAATTACCAGGTGTTACTTTAGTCTATAATGTTCTGGCATTCATCCAAGTGACAATGTCATTCACAGCTATCAATTCCCTTTAAATTAGAAGTGAGGAGTACTTGTCTTTGTGGGCCACAATTTTATTATTCTAAGCTATAATCCAGCAAATGGAGGAATATGGAATTACTTTGGTATATTTAGCGATCTATCTGGTGGAAGATTCTTAGCATTGCCTACAACTTAATTCTGCTACAAAAAGAGAAAGAATTTTATTTTTACTTCACCCAAAGCTGCTATTTATACACAACTGGTCAGAATTTGATACTACAGCAATCTATTAATTGTTCAAACCATCTTAGTTAGGATCCCTATCTTAAGATTTCTCGGTCTATAATTCTTAATATACCGTACATCAAGTCTGAATCTTCTTTTGGTATCAAACTAATATTTGCTTCTATCCATGTATTTGGAAGTTTAGCCTCTAACGATAATCCATTGCAAACCTCTTTCAGCGGTTCGCTTAATATATCTTGTAGCTTTTTATAAAGTTCCGCCGGTAGCCCATCTGGGCCTGGTGTTTTCCCGTTCTTTTGTCGTTTTACAGCCTCTAATGTCTCCATCATTGTTATTCTTTCTTCTAACATAGTTTTGAATGTCTCTGGAATCTTTGGCAATTTACTTTCTTCTAAATATTGAACAATTCTCTCTTTTATAGCCTCTTCTTTGCGATACAATTCCATATAATAATTCTTGATTATCTTTTTTATTTCTTCCTTTTTAAATTGTAAACAACCTTTTCCATCTACTAAGTTATGTATTCTTTTCTTCTCTTTCTGTTTTTTAAGCTTATAGGCTAGCCATCTTCCTGGCTTGTTGGCATTTTTGAAGAAATTTTGTTTTGCTCTCTTTATTTGTTCCGCCAATTTTTCTGAGTCCAACAAATTCAGCCTATGTTTTATTATTTCCATTTCTCTTTTCAAAGTCTTTTCCTGTGGGTTTTGTTGTAATTCTGTCTCTAACTTTCTAAATTCTTCTTTTAATAATAAATATTGTTGTCTTCTCTGTTTGTTTTTCTTTGCCATATACATTATAGCTATGCCTCTAAAATACACTTTAGCTGTATCCCATACATTTTGTAGTGATGTGTCTTCTTCTTATTATTATTCCATCTACTATCGCATTAAAGTCCATAAAAGACTAATAAGCAGAAATTATACTTAATTCTACATATTACCACAGCAGCAAGAATAATGTTTTGCACAATACTGGAAGAATGAAGGATTGCCATCAGGGGAAGAAATAATCAGGAAGATATTGGAATGTGCAGAGATGGACAGATTAACTATGAGGCTGAAAGACAAAGAAGATACAGACTACTATCAAATTTGGAATTTATTTTATTCTTGGTTAGAGAAAAGAATGAAGGATTAGAAATTGAACATGTATTAGCTTAGCAAACTCCAGACAACCTGTTGATTGGAAAAATTAACATATATTGAAAAAATAATAATAAAAAAGATTGAAAAAAAAAAGATTTCTGCAGACTTGACTTCCCACAAGCAGCTCAGCAAGTTTAATCATCTAGTCAGTTTCTCAACCCCTTTAAAATGCTGACAGGCTTGATGTTCCATACTTAATTAAATTCTTGCCTCACCTTGTTTTTTTACATCCTGCAATCCTGTATAAAATGCTTGGCTGCAAAAGTATCATTGTGCTATTCTTACAGCCATGTAGGTAAAAAAAACTCTGGCAACTCAAGCAAACAATGTGGTTTGAGTACTTTAAAAAAAGAAACTGACTCGATTGACTGGAGGGAGAACTGATTGGCTTTTATTATTATAATATTCTGAAGTTGGCAGAACACTCCCCCTTCAAACTGGTTTGTGAAAGACTATGGTGAAAGGGCTCTATGTAGCTTGTTCATTACACATCATCATGCTTGCTGCATTCAGTTTACTTGATATACTACATTATTTCACTGTCATAGTAAAGGAAAAAATTGCTAACAGAATAATGTACTTGGTGCTAGCTAAGGCCTTGTTTCTTTAATAGAACATCTTTGCCAGCAGCTCTCCAGAAATCTCATCCAAGGGCTCTCCTTTGATTGCTTGCTACATTTGACCTTGCATGTTCGAAGTAAACTAGAGCTTTTAGACTAGAGCTCGCCTACTGAATTTTGATGCCTGAGATAGCCGTAGAAAGAGACAGTGCAGTACCATCACTTTGTAACCTTGTGTTTACCTCAAAAGGTTAATCAGGTTTTGAGGAACAACTACAAGTAGGTTTTATTCACCAAAATATGTATTGGCTTTCTTAACGTGGATGTTTTTCTTTCTACAGTAGAAGTCAGTAGGAACATTACTGTAGATATAGAGCTCGGTAAAAGATCCTTTAAGATGAGCCTAACAAAACTCCAAAATGAAAATATTTATTATAACATTCAGAACAAAAAATATGTAATGAATGTTCTTCATAAATTGAAGGAGAAAAAGTTGTTTATAGCCATAACAGTTGAAGCCATACCAGTCATGACCTTTATCAATGACATATTAATGCTATTCTTACTTTTTCATATTTATGCTGCTTAAACATTATTGAAACAGGAGCCTACTGTGTATCATTGGGATGCCAGAATCAAAAAAATATTCTGTTTTAGAGGTTGATGAGTTTTATGAGTAGCATGCTATTCATAAATGAACACTTTACAGGGAGGTACCTAAATGCAACAGCAACACTGGTACTAAGCCCACTTAACTCAATGAGCTAATCATTTATTTTATGATAATTTGAGGGCTTGTATAAATTTCATTCAGAAAAGGAGTAGAATAAAAAACCATTGTCTGCCAAAATTAGGTAAAACATTCAGTTGTGTCCAACCAGATGTAAATATTATCTATTATGCATGAAAAAATAAGGTTTATACTCTTGATCAAAATATTTTAGTTTAACAAATAAAAAGAATATTCATAACAGAATAAATATTTTGCTAAAATAAAGGGAGAAATAGAAATTAAAAGCACAAGTTGTGCTTTTAAGATTAAGATAGAGAAGAACTAGCTATAAATATTCTTATAATTATCTAAGATCCTATTGATTTATTCCAGGATGGAATAACTGTTTCCCTAATAAGGTTCCCATCTGGCTTATTTTTTAAGTTTCACAAATAGTTTACTTGAAACAGTTCCAAGGGAATCAATTAATATTGACTGAAAGATCCATCTTGGCACAATATGGAAAACAGTTTTGAACTATTTGGTGTTTACTACAAAATAGCTTCAGCTTCTACTAATTAAAGTTAATTTACTTAAAATAATTTTATTGCACTCAAACTTAGAAAAGAAATTAGGAAGTATGAATCTTGCTCATCAGCTGAATCTTTTCCATTTGGGTCCTACTATAATATTTGAGATGTATAACTGTAATAATTATATATCCATATATTCATTCCCTTGTTAAGACTCATATATATTTATGTAAGGCTTTAAATATAAATATTAATATAAAAATAGTACATTAAACTTCTCAATGACCCTCTGTGGCTTACAACAATTAAACTAAAATTTATAATGAAATAAATAAAACATAAAAAGATAATAGCTAATAATTTATTTTTGTCATTCCTAAATAAGAATGTAATTAAGTTCCCAGCATAACATTTTATTAAATTAAAGGTTTAAATAGTTTACCTATCTCTATGGTTATTATCTCTAACTATATTTGACCAAAGACTTGATTTAAATGTTATTGTTAATACATCTAATTAACAAACAGTTCAATAGGTAAGACTTCTTCTTTCTGTTTTTTTCCATCTCTAGGAAACTCAATAACCCAGAACAGATATAAGGGAAATACATGTTCACAAAATCATCATTCCTATCTCTTCCTCGGTGGAGAAATCCAATGTACAAGTTTGAATGCATCTAGCCAATGGGAATTTACAATTTCCTTTGGTAATATATGACACACTTGAACTGATCTTAAGGAATTTATAGCAAGATTCAACTAAAATGCTACCAACCATATAGACAATTTTTTCATGCCCTATATTCCAAGATAGTATTGAACTACTCTTGACCTTTTTCTGTATGTTTTCCTGTAGGTACAAAGGAGTGTGGTCAGGGTCATCCAGCAAGTCAATAGCAAGTGAAGCATGCTGGGGACTTGACAGAGGGTCACAGATCCTCCAACCCTAACCAAGAACAAATGCAATGCAGACTTTTATCTCTTGCTACTAGTACCAAATGCATCCCTCACCACAAATCTTGAATCAATGTATTAGAAATCTTCAGATTTTCAATTAGGTGTCATCAGATATCAACATCAGAGCAACTATAAGCCAAAGAAACTTGAAGAGTATCTTATAAATACTTATGCAGTGGCATAGCTTCTTATCTAGAATGCAAATGGATTTAAGATATTTTTTATATATCACAGAGTTTAAAAATGCCAAATAACCTATACTTTATCTTCATTTATTCTACAGGGTTGTATTGGAGGGCTGGTTTCCATAGCACCAACTGAAATTATGAAAGGCATTTAGAAAAGTGGTCCATTTCCGTTACTTAGTTGATGTATTTAATTGTGCTTAGATGTTTTTCAATTAAATTGCAAGATACATTTAAAATCCTTAATATAAAGAATGGTGCAATTTTTTTTTCAACAAGTACATTCAGCAGTTAAAAAATTCCAAGCTGGCTTGAAAAACCTATACAGTTATTTCGTGGCAGCTCCAAAATGTTCTGGCAAGCTTCCCTCCTCCCGTTTTATTATTAAAAATGCAAAGAATTTTTGCGACACTGATTTGCTCTCCGGCTATTAAGAGACTGCAAGCCTTGGAATTGTATCTGGCACACTGCCTGGCATATTTATTGCTACTTATAAATTAGACACTTGTGTAGGAATGCAATTTTTATGTAGGCTTCGCCTAAATGACCCTAATAATAGATGACCAAATAGGGGTGTTATAGACTTGCTAAATAATTATACTGCACCATAGCTCCTAGTGAAACTAACAATAAGGGAGAAAGCTGCTAACAAATCAAGCTAAAAAGAGCACCTTGTCAAAACTTTCCACAAACAAAAGCATATAAAAATGACAAATGTGAAATCAGGAAACCATAACTGATCATGCATTGCTGGAAGCCTAAAAAATATATGAAGTGACTCTTTTCTTTATGTATTATATTACAGAACTATTTTGTGTTTGATGTACATGAATTATAAAGGTTTCTAGACTTACAAAAGGAGTCTTTAAAGTATTTTTTTTCTATTCAATCAAACAGTTGATTATATACTATGTAATGGAAACAGCATGTTTCATCAGTCAAGAAAGATATTTTCTGCTAATTCTCAATACATTCACAATGCTTATGAGAGTAACAAAGTCTACCTTATGTCAAATGAGATAAACAGCACAAATGCCAATACCAAATCCATTATCCCAATTTATTATTATTCACATTTTATATTACGTCACATTATTTGTTAAAGCCTCATCTAGCCCTAAAAGGTTAGATTTCTTTTTTTTTTTTGCTTTATGTCATTTAAAAAATGAAAGCACCCTAAAACCAACACTGAATTAGTTTAAAGCCCAATAGAAGGGTGTAATACAAAGAATATTACCATAGTTCTGAAAAAAATGTGTTTAATGCTGAAAACCAGGAACATTTTAGAGATATCACCATCATCTTATTGACATCCACCTTGGTTCAGGAGGAAAAAGCAGATGGGGATGCAAATGTGTGGTTTATAAAATATCAGTAAGCTGTTATAGAGATATAATTGCAATTGTCCAATCTGTTGAAATAAAAAAATACACCTTCATGTTCCAGAGCAGTAAGTTTGATGCTGGTGCTAATCCTGGCGCTTCCACTGAGCCCTGACAGCCCCGAAGCACCGATTAGCTGGACAGCGGCACTGATCCTGACGCTTCCGCTGAGCCCTGAGAGCCTGCAGCTCCAGCCATCTCTCGCTCAGACTTGTGCGGTGCTGCCACCGGTTCAGCTCATTCCCCTCTCCCGTTACCACTTTTCTAGGATGGTTGCGTACCACCTGCCAGGTGCCAATGTACCACAGGTGGTACCCGTACCACTGGTTGAAAAACCCTGGCTTAAGGGACATAAATGGGCATTATTCCCCTCAAAAATACCCTACGTAAATTATCTTCCTCACGCCAAGCAACTTTCACAAAAATAGAAAGAAAATTCCTGGGCGATTTAATTGTCTTGGCTTGGAAACCTACTTGGCAAAGAAAGAAAGCGAGAGTTAGATTTAAAAAAATAAAAGATTTGACCTATTAAAGGGGGCATCATATGTTTAAGTACTTGTTTGAATATACTTAAAAGAACAGATGACCCTTAGATATATTTAGACTTTTATAATGAAAGATACGATTCAGAATTAAAATAACATTTTTTCTCTTCTTTTGATATGGGAAATATGAAAATAAGAGGATTGTTATGAATAAAAATTTTAGCTATATAAATGTAATTAACATTGAGAAAATCATAACTGACACAGATACTTTAAATATTGATGGGAAATTAAACCTTAACAAGAGCACAAAAAATAGGATATTGATTAATGAATTGATATTATTATTGTTTGTATAATATTAGTAAAATATGATGAAGATGTTTATATCTAACTCTGTATACATCAATAGTATCAAGAATTGTAATTGTGTAAAGAGGGGAAAATGGAAAAAATATGGGGAAGGAGAATCAGGGAAAAAATACTGGATTGTGCTGTACCGAATAGACTTATATTGAAGAAGTTAATGTTAAATATGTGAACCCAGACAACATGTTGTTTACTAAGCTCTAAAGATTGTAATTCTTAAAAATTATAAAACTTTTTATAAAAAAAGAAAAGAAAAAGTGGACTAGACTCAAGCAGAACTAAAAGTCCTGGATAGGAAGAACAGAATAATAATGACAATGAATCATGCCCTTCTCAATCTTGCAGCGATGTTGACTGACTCTGCTTACCAAGGAAAATGGGTCGATGTGGAATGCTGCAAGTACATCAGATGACTGAAGAAGAAAAAAGGACATTGGAAGAATACCTGAAGGATAATAAAGAAGTTGCACTGAAGCTAGTAGAAAGATTTATTGTGCACTGGAGAGACCTAACCAGCCTAGAAGAAAAATCAAGTGAAGAACAGAAAAGAGGCATGGGAAAACAAAGCATTACATTGTTAGTATCAATCACAATAGAGCTGGAAGGGACCTTAGAGGTCTAGTCCAAACTCCTGCTTAAGCAGGAGACCCTATACCAATGATGGCAAACCTTTTAGAGACCGAGTGCCCAAACCACAACCGAAACCCCATTTATTTATTGCAAAGTGCCAGGGCCGCATCAGCATTGTGGTGCCCTTGGGAGGCATGGGGGCATGGCCCACTGGATGGGCGTAGCCCACTGGGTGGGCATGGCTGAGGTTGTCATGGCAGACTGGGTGGGCATGGCCACCTTGATGTTGCTCATGGGGGGCATTCCTGTGGGGGCCGGGCAGGGTTGGAGGAGATCCAGGGGGTCTCTGGCAGGTGGAGTGGTGGACAGGAGGAGCATAGATGGGGAAGGCATGCAATCCTAGCTGGGACTGGGGGAGCATGGCACCGATGGGGTTCCGGCTTTCCCTGCTCGGGGTGGCCTTTGGCTTGCTGGGTGTGGGCGTGCTCTACCACCTCTACTTGAGCTTGCTAGCTGCCGCTTCACCTCCTTTATACTGGGTGGGGTTGCTGCTCCGGGCGGCGGCAGCAGCCTAATGGACCTGCGCAAGCTGCTGGCAGTTGCGGCGCACGTACCCAGAGAGGGGTCTGAGTGCCGCCTCTGGCACGTGTGCCATAGGTTCGCCACCACTGCCTTATACCATTTCAGACAAGTGACTGTCCAATCTCTTCTTTAAAAACTCCAGTGATGAATCATCCACAACTTCTGAAGGCAAGCTGTTACACTGGTTAATTGTTCTCACTGTTGGGAAATGTCTCTTTAATTCCAGTAATATTAATATTGCATTACGTTAAAAAAATAGCAGGGAAAATAGATAATAACAAGACTTGGCCATGGCTAAAAGGAAAGGGACTAATTCTAGCTGCATAAGGCCAACCCTTAAAAACAAATGCATACAAAGCCAGAATTGAGAAGATAGCAACAAATAACCAGTGCTGCCTATGCAAAGAAGTTGAAGAAACAGTGGTCACCTGGTTAGTTGCTACAAGCATATTTTACAGACTGACTACAAACAACAGCCTGACAAAGTAGCAACAATAGTGCATTGGGAGATCTGCCAGAAGTACCATTTGCCTACAAGCAAGAACTAGTGGGACCATAAAATAGAGAAAACAATAGAAAATGAAGAAGCTAAAGTGCTCTGGAACTTTAGAATTTAAACACACAGGCACCATATGTTACATGCTACATATCAGAGTTAACAACTGTTGATGAGAACAACAAAAAAGTTTGGATCGCGGACATAGCAGTACTTTGAGACAGCAGAAGAGAAGAGAAGGAACTGGAGCAGATAACAAAATACGAAGACCTGCAAATAGAAATAGAATGACTGTGGCCAAAAAAAGTCAGTGCCAATAATAATAGGCACCTTGGGTGCAATCCCTAAACAACTGGAAGACCACTTGAACACCAGAGCACTGACAAATGCACCATCAGTCAATTGCATAAAGCAGCTTTACTGTAACCACTTACATCCTGCCACGATATCTGTAACACCATCAAACATCCACATCTGCCTATACCAGGTCTTTGGAAAGGACTTCGTTGGCAGACAAAAGTACCAAATCCAGTCTGACTGTGCGACAAACCATAATAATAATAAACCCAGGCACTGTGCTATTCAACAAATTATAATCTATTATGACCTAGTCACCAACAAGGGGGGGGGGAGAAATCTCTGAAAAACCTGCCTGCACTATAATCTCTTCAGGAAAATAAATTTGTTCCAGAGAGAAATGAATGGAAATCAGTTGGGACAGTTAAGGCATTTTGCTCTAATTTCCAGACAAATATTTGAATTACTTTGTGACATTGGAAAAAAAGTTGACTTGTGATTGGAGTAGCATATAAACCCAAAAAGCAAACAGTTCAAAATATAGAAGGCCTTATGACAATTTCCCTCTCTTGGCCACTAATCTCTTGTAAACTGTAAGTATCTTGTTCTTCTGGGAATATTTTCAGTAGATTCTTCTAGAATCTTAATCCAGTTCTAATTTATTTGCATTTAAAGTTTATAAGACTACCATGTGCTAAGCATATTTTTTTTATAATCGATAGCTTTTTTGCTCTTTCGGGAATGAGTTGCTTTTTTCCATTTGCCCTAGAGTTGACTTCACTATGGTCCATCTTAATAGAAACAGCAGCTAAAGCTGCTTTGAAATTTTATTTATCAAAGGAGATGGGAGTGGGGGTGAGATGGCTCATGAAATTCCTTTAAACATGCTTTAATCTAACTGGAATGCCAGAAATTGCTTCCAGATGTGCTCCATGCAAAAGTCAATCATAGCTATTTATACTGACACACTGCAGTCCAAACAATCTCAATTGAAACACCATGTCTCCACTACAATAAAGTCATAAATGTCAGTTCTGTTGAATCTGGAAAGGTGTTGAAGAGTTCATGCTCATAAGCTTTCCTGGCTGTTTGTTAGCTCTGGAATAATTAAATAAAGAAAACAGCCAAGATGCTTTTCATACACATATTCTCAAAAAGTCCCTGACACTCTCAAGTGCCAGGTTCCCACCAATTACAAGATGAAATTCAATTAATAAACTAGAAAAATGTATCAGGCAAAAAACCCAAAAACAGCTAAAATAGTTGACAGAATTTCTATGTCTCCTGCATTTAATATACACATAGCACACATAGCACACCTGGGATTAAAATTAACTTCAACATAGTAAAGCAACAGATGCTCACCATATTATTCTTGCATTTAAAAAGCTTTACAATTGGAGGAGAAGGGTTAGGAAAGACACTTTATTTGTCTTCTCCCACAATAGTTTTCTGGAAACCTAGCTCAGAAAACATACAGAATTTTAATACTTAGAAAATTCATTAAATATTCTACTTTCATAAGCTTCAAATATATTAATGGTTGTTTTCAGGTACCAAGCTATGAATTTTGGCTTAATTAAACAGGAGAAAGTGAGCACCGATCAAAGCATGAAATCCTTCTACTCCATGATATTCCACTCCTTCTGCAGGCAAGAAAATAAACAAGAGGGATGGGGCTTTCTGTTAATTCATGAGTTCCTCAGGTTAAATGTAGCCAAATAAGTAAAATTAGGAAATCAGATGTAAGCCAAGGCTCATTTACAAATCTTATTATATGCACTTAAAAGCAACTCTGATTCAGACACAATATAATAAAAAGCTATCCATTTTTGTGTATTCTTTGACATAATGGAAGGAATAAATTGTGATGTATTTCATTTGTTATTAAAATAGCATCCTTTGTTTAACATAGTATCACCATCCTGCTACTTTCCATCGAAAATAATCAAATTATTTCAAAAATCTCACTTTGCTTTCGAATTTCCTGGTTCAAAAAACAAAGCATTGTATGTCACTATTTTAAGCAAAAGAAGTGCTTCCAAAAGCTACATAAACCAAGAATCAGATGGAATGGGTGAATATGCTTCATACTATTTTTTAAATGAACTGCAGTCAAATAGGTCTGTCCATCTATCCTATATTCATATAGGGAAGCTGCAAATTTTTATTGTTACATAATATCAATTGTTGAGTCCTTTCAGGGCAGAGTTTAGGTTAGATGAGGTGGTCAAATTAGCAGGATAGAGTATTATAAAAATATCAAAAGGTTTATCTCTAGTAGAAATAATATCTTTATGATATTCTTGAAAGGTATAGGTGGCTCATTTAGACAAAGCTACAACTGTTGGGTAAGGAACATTGTTTCATCAATGTTTCATATAGCAATTTTAACCTAAAACAGATTTTAAGATTTTTTTCTCATTTGTTTTGTTTGGTCATTTCTCCAAATTCCAGTTCAACTGAATCAGGCATGATAGAACCACAAAAATATGTAAAAGAATATTATTCCTCCTCCATGATACAGGAAAAATATAAATTAAACACATGTAACAAAATCACTATTTGATGATAGCCAGTTAAAATATTAATAGGATGGTAAGTTTAAGTTAGTAAACAAATATGTAAATTCCTTTTGAGCCACCATTTTTGATTTTGTTCCAAGATAAAGAAATCTGCAATCACTGAAAACCAAAACTTATATCTTACAGTTAAGATGCAGAGCAGAGCAATAGGAGAGAAAAAAAAACACTTTTCCATTACCCCTGCTAAATGACCAGCAACATTAATAAAATGCCCTGGGAGTTTTCGGAGTTAGAGAGAAGTGTAAAACACTTTAAATTTAAATAAAAATAATTTAAGCTAACCAATAAAGTACTATTCCTAAATCTGGCAGATGTGACATTGCCTCTAATAATTGGAATCTCAAATACTATATTCACTACAGAATGAATACACATTGATTAAAGCTAATCGTGCTTCAAGAATTATTTTAGAAAAGATACTTTGAATTTTGAAAACATTATTTCTTTAATGTAGCTTTATCTTTTTTAAGTTAACGCTTAATTTGTTGATTTCAGAAAAGGCAGGCACAGTCACACTTCTCTGTGTATTAATGATCCACCTGTGGAGATGGTTACCAGCATCAAATTCCTGGGTGTGCAGCTAATGAATAGGTTGACTTGGTCGCTCAACAATGAGAAACTGGCAAAGCAAGTACAGCAGCGCCTGCATTTTCTGTCTCGCACGAGAAAAGCACACCTGTCCTGACCTCTTTCTACAGGGGGACAATCAAGACCATCCTGTTATACAGCATCACAGTCTGGTTTGGAAGCATCACAGGAAGGCAATGCAGAGAGTGGTGAGATCATTGGCAATTCCCTCCCTCCCATCCAAGACATAGCACAGAAACGTTGCTTGAGCAGAGTCCGTACGATTGTCTGGGACACTACCCATCCTCTTCGCAACCTGTTTTCCTTGTTACCTTCTGGGAGGAGGCTCCGTAGTATCCATAGCAGAACATCCAGATTCAGCCATAGTTTCATTCCATACAGCATTAACCTTGTGAACTCTCAAGCTTCCTCCTTCCATTATATATTCAAGATGGACCGTATTTAAAATTTATTTGCTATGTATATGTAGGGGTGTGGGTCTATACATATGTTGTTCATAGTATGTTTAGGTGTGTGTCATGTATGTGTTTCACTTTGAGAGCGGGCAACTAAATTTCATTTTTGATGTGTGCCATTGTGCCCACAGTAAAAAAAATGACAATAAAGGTTATCTTATCTATCTTATCTCTTATCTAATTTGTCTTCAGGCTTTAAAATGATACTGTGCTTATGCTCTTGGGTATTCTAAAATATTTCTTCTGAGATTAAGTCATTTTTATTTCAATTGTTCTTTTACATTAAATTAAGAGAAGTGGCTTGAGAATGTCTGCCTTAATTTTGCCATCGTTAAGTTTATTTCTGGCTTGCAAAGAAAAATAATTTTATTTCCAAATTTTAACTCACTGAAAGATTTCGTATTCTTTTACTTCTTCCAGGTCAAATCCCTTCTTTTTCCAGATTTACACAAACATTGAAATGTGTTTTAACCAATTTCAGTAAGCAAGAGAAAAGAAGGGCTTAAATGAGAATACCATTCTCATGGGACTGCTCTGTGTTCAAGCAATTTCACTTCATACCCAGCTCAATATTTAAACAAGGCAGGATTATACTCTTCCTTTGTGTTTAAAGCTGGTCTATTCTAAAATCAATCATAAATTCAGATGCCTTTTATTCTTCCAGGAAAAATATCAATATTTAAAAACAGTTTCAGAATTGGAGGTCATGGTTGAACAACTGCCTACAGGTCTAAGACGGATGCTATTTTACTGCCAAAATACATAGAAGGAAATTCTAGGATCAAACAAAGGCTAGTTGTGGTCTTTTTTGTTTCACATTTTTCAGAATGTGCACTGGACAAAGAGCAGTTTTCACTGAAATGAATCACCCTTAGGGCAACAATTCTTTTATCCTTAACTGAAGTTTAAACCTACTATATGCCAAGAGGTGACAAGAGACAGATATCAACATTTATCTAAACACAGCTTGGATCCAACTCAAATTTGGGTGACTATGTACTATCATCTATTGAGCAGTTTCAACTTCTCCTGCTTTTTATTACGATGACAATATATTTAAGGTCACGATTTACTCACCTCTCTATTCGGCCTCTGTATTCCTTTGCTTTTCTTTATACTTCTTCCCTTATACTTTGCCTTCTTTTATTGAAATTAAAGTACTGACTAAGTCCAAACTGAAATTGTAGCTTCATGTCATCATATTAACTTTGATTGTATAACATCTATCCTATGGACCCTTTTCTATATAGAATTGTATCAGAACTTCAGTCTTAATTATAGCTTCAAAACAGCCCAGAATGAAATGTTTAGCTGCACACAAAAGGAAGGTAAATGGAAAAAGTGAACATTCAGACTTCCTCTCTAGAGCACTGGAGGATGTACTACATTGCCTTCTTTTTAATAATACTCTTACAGTACATAAAAATCATATAACATATAAAATAATATAAAATAATATTTTTTCATAATAAAAGTACACTTAGTCTATGGATTTCCATGGAAACAAGCCAATCTACAATGCTTCTACAATTTTGGTTATTAATTAGTAGAATCAAAAACTCTAGGACACTGGGTTTTTTTTTACTTAACATCAAACAACAGGTTTAGCCTAGTTTTAAAGTATAGGTCCATTGATGAATTATTTGCTTCTCAGTCTTTTTTCAATAATCATATACTTCTACAACAAACTATAATATCACATTTAAATTGCTCAAAATATTTTTTCACTTTGTTTTTCATGTGTTCAACTGATGTACATTATTCAGTTTTAAAGAGAAACATCTGATGAATTATGTGGATGGAGCTAAGGTACAGCTATTAGATACATTACATCTTTAGTACATCATCTGTAAAAATGTTCTGAGTAAAACTAACCCTCTAGGGGAAACCTGACCTTTAAGAGATTTGCCTACATTACATCTAAATTAACGTCAGTGACAGCCACTTCCATCTAAACTAGCAGGACTCTTTATTCTATCTAAGAATCTATTCATTCCCTTCACTTGTGAGTGCAAACATACATACGTGTAAATGAATGTATATCAGGCCTGGCTTACAGGGTTAAGCAGCAACGGTATGAGCTGAAACACAGGGGAGATCTATTGTATTCTGTATTGTCTCTATAGCTATATAGCTCCCTTAAATAGACAACTAAGCCAGTATTTATGAGAAAAAGATGATATTTATGACAGAGCCATTAAACCAGTGGGTGAAAAATACATTTTCTAAACATTTTATTTTTACATTTTCTAAGTAAAATCATTTTCTAAACAAATTCAAATATTTCTATTTTATCCACAATTGTGTACAATATTTTAAAACAGAAGAAAGAATAATACATGAACAACAACTAGGCTAAAAACATTTAAGGATGAGAAGAAGCAAATATAGATAAATAATCAATATCCCAGAATATGAAACTTACCAGGTGTCAGAATGATACCCATCAAATGAAAATATTTTCATAGACATAGCATTTCACTATATAATAATAGCCAAAAGTTTTTATCACTTTTCCATATTTAGGTTGAATTTGTGACAGTTATGCCTGTACATGTAAGATTTCTCTAAGTATTAGTTATCAAGATTAAAAATCATATTTACTTTTTCTGCTGTCAAAAAATATGGCTGTGTTACAAAATTATGTATGCCCAAGGTTTACCTTTTCTAATAGTTTCCCATTCTTGAATTACAAGTTTATAACTATTGAATTTGAAGGAAATACCAAAACAATTTGCAATAGAAAAAAATGGGGCATGGGGCATGCTATTTAAAAAATATTGGAAAAAAACCAAACTTAGTTTTATTTAAACTATCCATATTAAACTATTTGGATCTAGATATTAAAATATCAATATCTTAACCACCTTCAGTAGAATCAAAGCAGATGTAAATAGAAGATGATAAAATTGAATATGATGGCTTGCAATAGTTTTAATAACAAATAAAGTAGTAGTTATAAACAGAACTAACAAAATGCAAAACTCTAACTTAAATTGCACTGGGCAATTAATCATGAATCAATTTACCCCAATGATCTTCTGAAATAAAATCATCTTAATTTCCTGTCAAAAAGCTATTGAAGATAGAGCAAGAAGAAGCATTATCACAAAGGTTATATATGTTTAAAAAAATATGCCGATGTGATATTATATAAGGGATATATCCTTTACTACACTTCCGAAGCAGTTCATAGAATAGAGCTGCTGTTTCTGAGTAAAAATGTCAATCATCTGTACAGTTAGGATTTGATGTTACTTAGTCCTTATCCCTGTGGTTCTTTAGTAGGTTATCTCTTGTGTGCTAAATTCTTGAACTATCTTAGAAATATGTCTATCTTCTGTATTGGACCTCCAGAATATATCTTAACCTGTCTTGGAACTAACTGTGAGTTCAATCTTAGATTTAAGTATAATTATTGCTTACTGAATTAAGGTATTTATGCAACACATTAAGGCTAAAGCAAATAAAACCAGATAGACAGGTTGCTCTAATGGTTAAGACCCCAGACTATAAATTTAGAAATCCCAACTCACTTCACAGTGGTGTTGTTTGGGGAAAATAGAGGTGTATTAGATATGTTTGCTGCCTTCAGTTGTTTATAATGATGACAATGATGACGATAATAGGATATAAATCATCATCATCATTTTAGCCATTGTCAATCCACTGCAGAATGAAGGCCTCTTCCGCATGTTTCCAACCAATACGGACCTGAGCCTTTCTTTTGCCAATTCCGCGCGCAATACTTGCTGATGTCGTCGATCCATCTTGTTTTAGGTCTCTTTCATGGATGCTTTTTATCATGTAGGATCATTCTATGACTACCTTGGTCCACCTGCCATGCTGATGAAATGTGAACACTAACCTCGTAATCAATATAAAAGGTATGAGTGGCGCAAAGAGCCATGGAAAGATACATGTTCGGCATTACAAGACAAGATAAAAAGACCTGCACACGGATTAGAGAAAAAAACAAAAGTATATAATATCATCAAGAGAGTAAAAGAACTGAAATGGAAATGAGCTGGTCACACAGGAAGAAGTGATGGCATGATAGAAATAAAATGAAATAAATAAATAAAATGAAAACATAGATTAGTATGCTGTATAAACATAAGCCCACAGTATTCTGATGTGCTATCTTGCTGGCCTTCTACTGGACAAAATTAAAAATAAATTTAAAGTTTTGAATAGCTCTTTCCCAACTCCCTCTCATCCATACATTTCAATAGCTGACAGTATGAAACATTTCAGGCTATGTTCCCTACGCTCCCTGTAATTGATATAGATTCCACAAGAGGAAAATGTAAGAGCTATTATAAAGATATAAACTTACATTATTAATGCGTAGAAATATGAAATCCCTGTATCCTTGTATATTACCCCCATAATCTCTGAACTGTTCTTGAAGTCTAATTTTTCATATTTCCCTCCCCCCTTCCTATATATCTCATTCTGTGATAGGAACATAGTGTACAAATGATATAATATGTATCACAGCAAGTTTATTTCCTGCACTAGAGTATTGCTTCTCATATTGTACAGATCACTCTGATTAACCAGGGCTCCCCTGGTGACTCATATTGACTTGGTAAGGTCACAGAGCTCATGCTGCAATTTCCCTTTGCCTTTTATAAGTACCGTATTTATCAGTACAAGTTTGGACAGGATACTGTTGCATTTCCAAGTTAATCTCTCAACCAGCATAACAACATAGCGGCATCTGGTGGGATTATCTAGACATGTAATACAACTAAAACTGGGACAAAATTTTGTTTGAACTGGGAGAATTCCCAATTTTTTATTATTTTTAACTGTGATAAAAAACAAACAGATAAGTTTATCCAAAAGATACACTAATCAGAAAATCTAATCTGGCTAGAACAGAGAAAGAAAAAGACATAAGGATTGAATGTAAATAAAATGTAAATAAGAGGTAATAGAATAGTTAGAATGTACAGCACGGCTCTGTTAAAAGAAAATAATTTTGTTTATATATGTATGGTTTGTTTTTGGTGTATGGTGTTTGGTGAAAAAATAAAAATTAAAAAAAAAAGAAAATCTAATCTATAAATTTTTTAAATGTAAAATCTAATCTAAAAAATAAGGCCGATTCACAGATGAACACTGCTTATTTTTCTAGCTTTCTGCTACAGCTGAGTAATTTTTCCTACACATCTTTATTTAAATGTTTATGTGTCATCTCCATCCATTTTGCAGCTGTAGGCATTTACCAACATCTAAAATTCAATCTAACAATGAGATACATTGCAACTAAGCAATGCAGAAAACAATTATCGTATATTTTCCGGCGTATAAGACGACTGGGCGTATAAGACGACCCCCAACTTTTCCAGTTAAAATATAGAGTTTGGGCTATACTCACCGTATAAGATGACCCCCAACTTTTGAGAAGATTTTCATGGTATAGAAAGTTGTCTTATACACCGTAGGGAAAAAAATGGACAAGCTAATACACTCTTTCGCTGAAGAAGTTGAGAGGGAGGGGGGGAAATGAGCGAAGTTTTCTGAGTTCTCATTGGCCACTTGTAAGCCCAAATGAGTACAGTATTCCCTCCTCCGTGGGCGCCCCTTTATGCCAGTGCTGAGCTCAGGGTGTGTGCGTGCGCGCATACACATGCATGTGACTCCCCACTGCCCCCACCCACCTTGTGTCCTGCTCTCTATTCCCTCCTTTCCCTGTTTTGGAAACTTCCGTGCAGCTTTGTGGATCATGTAGAAAAAAGGGGGGGGAACCACTCCATCCTGTGTTGTCCATTTATGCAAATATACCCGCCTTGGTAGTTGCTTGGAGACAAGCTTGCTTGATTCCTCTCCCTGGCCCAAAAAAATCATCTTCGTCCAGCCCCCGAGTCCCCCCACCACCACTCTTTTTTTTCTTTTACTGCTCCCTCTCCCACACCCCAATTGGTCTTTTTGTGTATTTAGGAAGGAATTTTTAATAGGCACTTTTTATATTAAAAGAAACTGATATATTGAGTGATGAGGTTGCCTCCCGTGCTTTTGTTTGGTTGGACGCTGCTTGGGGGACCTCGGGTGGGGCAAAGGGGGGAGATGGCTTTGGGGCAAAGGCTTGGTGGGGGTGCTGCTGGCAGGGCGGCGGCGGGATGGATGAGATTTCTCCTGACCCGCGTTTCAAAGACGTTTGGTGATTAGACGCACAACAACGACACCCACAATAATTGGACCACGAGACACAATTTCCCCCAGGAGGCAGAAAGAAATTTGGGCAAGCGGCGTTTCAGAGGTCAGGCCGGGGCTCGGTCGGGTCCTTGCGGGGCACAATTAGGGGTGGCTCCATGGAGTCCTGGGCCCGCCAGAAGGTAGCTGATGTGGATACCACCACGGCGGTCAGGCGGCTCCCAAGCTCCCCAAGCCGGACGGGATTCCTGGCCAGCCGGCCATGGGCTGTCCTGGCCTTTCCAGGGCCAAATCCTGCAGGAGGGTGAGCTGGGCCAGACTGGTCGGCAGGAAAGGAGGCACGCCTTTCATGGTTTAGAAAGTCGTCTTATACACCAGAAAATATGGTATGTAAAAAGAAGTTTTATCAACAAGGAGAAGCTCAGATTTCTGATTCCTATTTCAGAAGAAGAGATAACTACTGATATTAACCATCTTTTTGGTAAGACTTGTATAAATGCTTTTTCTGTAGAGCACCTTGTGCAATCAAACTGTGAGGATTTTCACAAAAAAGAACCCATCTACTCGCAAAACGGATGTATGTATCCTCTGTCACAATTAAAATGACTCAAAATCAAAAAGGACTTTTCAATAATTCAGTCTAATCCTATTTGCTTCTCCATGATTAGATTTTTTTCTAAAAGCATTTTCTTTAATTTTATTATTTATATATTATATATTGCCCTTGTAGTTTTTATTTTGTTAATTTTCAATCATGATATTATTGGATATTGATTTTAACAGATGGTTATATGTTTTTATGTAGATTTAATGAAAACAGTATAAATAGAACAAAAAAGAATTCTTCAAGAACTGTCCTATAAACTAGATTGTTAATTATTTCAGAGAAGAGAACTCATTCATTTTGCCTTTGAATTATTTTTCATTAGGGAATTATTCTTAAAGACAAGATAAAACTCTTTTATTGCTCAATTTTTTCATATAAGAATTATTATTAAAGATGAATTGATATAAGTACTGAATTAACTAGTGGCATTGTACATGACCAAAAAATAAAATCTGACATGCCACATCCTTTCAGTCTGACATCTTACTTCAGTGTCATTCGATATAAGAAACACAATGTTCAAATTACAATAGATAATAAATGTTGTACCTTGTTCATCCTCTGGGGTTTAAAGAAAGCTTGGTTTATTTGTTTATTATAGTAATATGCATAAGTGTGCACAACACATTAAAAAAACCGATCTTTGAAGGCATCAGATATCTCAAGTGCAAAAAAAAAATCAATATCAGATCCTGACTTTATGGCAGTTTTCATTATTGATTTTAGTGCCTGAAGGAAACAAACAATGGATGCAATCCATTGGGAATGTTCCTGTGGAAGTTGTATTCAAATAAATAGAATTTATCAAGAATGCAACACAAAAGTAACAAGACATTGTTTCTGGGGGGGGGGAAATCTCAGCAATACACATGGAAACAAATAGAAATTATTACATAGTATATGTTGGTTAAACCTAATATGAACATGTCTATATGGGATTATGGAGAACTGGGTATTAAAAATGTGTTTAAGTATCAACAGTTTTCACTGGAGAATAAAACAGCAGTTTTCCAGAGATCAAATAATCCAATTTTTCTGGGCAACTGAAAATCATAGTCCAGTAATTAGATACAAATGAAGGAAAGACAAACTCTGCATTAAGTGGAAGATCAAACAGATTCCTGACAAACCCAGCAGACAACTTTGTCTCCCCAAAAGTAGAGAAGGGAACTAGGGGATTAGCCATTTTGGATCTAATTCTCACTAACAGAGATGAAATGATAGAAGGTGTTGAAGCCACAGGAACCTTGGGAGGTAGCGATCATGAAATATTGGAATTCAACATTATGGAAGCACAAACAATAGAACATAGTCAAATTAGAGTCTTGGACTTCAAGAGAGCTAATTTCAATAAACTTAGAGAGTGCCTGGGAAGGATTCCATGGATGAGAATCCTCCAGGGGAAAACAACTCAAGAAGCTTGGGAAATTCTGAAAAGCGAGATAATAGAAGCCCAGTCTAGCACAATATCAACAAAGAAGAAAAATAACAGCTCTCAAAAGAAACCAGCAGGGCTGCATAAAGAACTCTCTGATAAATTGAAAGATAAAAAGGACAAGTATAGAAAGTGGAAAGAGGGGCACATAACCAAATTAGAATATCAACAAATAGCCTGAGCCTGCAAAGATGAAGTGATGAAAGCTAAGGCTCATAATGAACCAAAAAAACTCAGTGCTGGGCTGCATTAACAGAGGGATAGAGTCAAGATCACATGAAGTGTTAATACTACTTTACAAAACCTTGGTAAGGCCACACTTGGAATACTGCATCCAGTTTTGGTCACCACGATGTAAAAAAAGATGCTGAGACTCTAGAAAGAGTACAGAGAAGAGCAACAAAGATGATTAGGGGACTGGAGACTAAAACATATGAGGAACAGTTGCTGGAATTGGGTATGTCTAGTTTAACGAAGAGAAGGATGAGGGGGGGACATGATAACAGTGTTCCAATATCTCAGGAGCTGCCACAAAGAAGAGGGAGTCAAGCTATTCTCCAAAGCACCTGAGGGCAGGACAAGAAGCAACAGATGGAAACTAATCAAGGAAAGAAGCAACCTAGAACTAAGGAGAAACTTAGTTAGAACAATTAACCAATGGAACAACCTGCCTCCAGAAGCGGTGAATGCTCCAACACTGGAAGTTTTTAAGAAGAGACTGGACAGCCATCTGTCCAAAATGGTGTAGGGTTTCCTGCCTGAGCAGGGGGTTGGACTCGATGACCTCCAAGGTCCCTTCCAACTTTATTTATTTATTTATTATTATTATTATTATTATTATTATTATTATTATTATTATTATTATTATTATTATTATTATTATTATATTGAAACAACATCTCATTTCATTTTAGGTTTATTTGTCTAACATGACTACATTTCCCGATAAAGCAGGTTAATGGTACCAATATCAGTGAACATTTAGAGTCACATATTTTCTGACATATAGGTTTGGATGGCAGCTGCCTATCAATAGGGTCAATCAGAAAAGTGCAGAAAATTAAGATCCAGATGAACATTGCAAGATTTCACAGAAGCTTCTAATAGGACAATGAGGTTAGGTAGCTGGGCATAAAAACTAAACAGTCCTGCCAATGAATGAAAATACCTCAATAAGGAAAGGCTAAGAGAAAAAGCTGAGTTTTAACAACATGATTCCAAGCTTATTCTGGATCATCTGTTATGTACCGTGTTTCCCCGAAAATAAGACCTACCCTGAAAATAGGCCCTAGCTTGATATTGGGGATGGGCCTAATATAAGCCCTACCCCAAAATAAGCCCTAATTTTGAAGCAAGATGCAGGTCTAAAAATCAAGCTAGGGTGGGGATGGAGCTCCCCGCACCACTTACCAGGCTTCCCATGAATTGACACCTGTCTCTCCTCTCCAGCCCATTCTTCTGCAGTATCCCCTGGCCTGCATTTTGCAGTCAGAAACTTTTCCACAGGACTTTCCGGATCTCTGACTGTGAAATGCAAGTTAGAACTCCATTCTCGGCCGCCAAAGAAGTGGGCTGGCTGGGCAGGACTGTTGGTGAGTGGAAAAGACACATACACACATACACCCCAAAAATAAGACCTGGTGCCTCTTTTTCACACAGCATTATATTGCTAATAGTTCTGTATTATCCAAGTGATATACCACTTCCAGAAAACAGTCACAAATATTAGATTCATTACTGTAATGTATGTATTTAGTTAACAACAATGGCATTATAACTCCTGAGTGATGTATGAAGGAGTCATTCTGCATGAAAATACCATCAGGAATTGTATGTCATGTGAAACAGGGTACAGAAATGGGTTTCATTCTCTTTCACCAAATTGTCCATCTCAATTCCCCATGAATATGAAACCCCATGGTTTCATGCAGAAACAGAGATTCTCAAAAGCTATTTTTATTAAAAGCAGGCAGTTCTGAAGTCTTACCTAATTAATATTAATGACTTTCTGCACTAGGGTAACTTTAGTTACTCTGTACTTGGCAACTATATCATAAATAGCAGCTGTTAGTAAGCAGGAACTAACATATATTGCAGACAATAAGCATTCTTGTTAACTGATCCATGGCAGTAAAAATATATGTAGCTTTAAGAGTATGCCTATTAAACTAATGTATATCTTATCTATTAGATTAAAACATGATTTCTATAAAAATCACCAGCTCTGCGCAGCCTGTGCCATTGACATATATGCTCAGGAAACATAAAGTTATTCAAAAATATTTCAACTTGCTTCCTTTTGATGTATGCCTTTATCTTGTAAAATGGCAATGAAATCCATAACAATCTTTTATTATTTAATAGTCATATTATCAGTTACAAATACAGGATCATTTCTGAAGGTGGATTTTACTCAAGAAATGTATACATTTTTATTATTTTATTATTACTAATGCATATGGCTGACATTTCATATGTCTAAAACTTAAAAAATCATATATTTTAAAGAAATAATGTAATCTACAAAATCAACTGTAACAATTGCAACCAATTCTACGTGGGACAAACATAACATCAATTAAAAAACCGGAACCACAAACATCAACTAACAGTCAAATGCCACACTCCCAAATCCTTAATCTCTACCCACACCAATACCAAACAGCACCATTTCAATTGGAGCAACACAGAATTCATTGGCTCTGCTACCACCTGCCACACTGGTGAGTTCATCAAAGCCTGGCACTCCACAAGCAATTCCATCAACAGACACATTGACCTCCAACCAGCCTACAAACCCCTCAGAATTCAAATTAACCACACAGCCAACCAGAGAGAAAGCACCAATCCTCAACCAACCCACGCAAACCTCCCAACCAGCACTTCATCTCCCAATGACCCTCATCTGATGTAACATCCCCATCATAAGACCCATCACAAGACTCTCACTGATGACTCACACCTGAACCCTCACAAGACCCATCACAAGACCTTCGTTTGATACACCCATACCTGACCCAACACAAGACCTACTGACCACACAAAGCCCTCATAAACAGAAGAACACTGACATTGACATTCCTTAAACTCCACTGAAGATGTTACCTAACCTGGTAACGAAATGTTTGGAAACCAACCCACAAGCTTGGAGAACAAACTTTCACCCTCATATAATTTATTTTCATATTATGAAAATAAATAATATAAAATATTATTAAGTAACATTTATTTTTAAGTAAATATTTATAAATAAATATTTATAAAATAAATAATAAATATATTATAAATAAATAATAAAATAAAATAATATTGCCTAAACTTAACATATGTGTATGTTTTAATCATTTAAGGCACAATGGTTTTGTATAACAGTTTATAAACATTTGCATTTCTTTGCTCCTTATTAATTTTTTTCAATCTCTACAATCCTTCTATTCTTTGAATATCCTGTATAATATTTTCTTGTTGTTAAATTATAAATACTTGCCGACCTTCAGAATTCTTGAAGATAGCATACTAAATCTGGCACCTTAACATAAACAATGAAAAGATTTCTAGGCACTATAGTTCATTTTACAGCCTGTAAATTACTCCATTTACAATTATATTTATATTGTGCTAATAAAATTGTTACATCACCTTTATAAATGCAAGATCAAATAATTCTATCATCTAGTTATTAATCAAAAAGTTATTTTAATCATAAGCACTGTTAACATGAGTCTTTTGGCACAAAATATTCCTTGCTGAAAAATTGCATATCTGTCAGTCAAAAAAATAAGAAGGGGCAGTCTTTGAAGAGCATTAGACTTTAAAACTGTGGAAATCTGTCACAAGAGCTTGGTGTCCAATTTATATATAGAAACTACTACTGAAATTAAACCATTTTTTAAAAAAATAAATAAATTTACTGTGGTAATTATAATCCTAGAGTTTTGGACTCTTATATTCTAAAAAACTGTAGTGAGTGCTCAAGAGTAGTCTAATTTTTGCTGCAAATATAACATAATGTTCAGTTTACCAACATTTTGTTTCTTGGTTTCGTCTCTAACACTCAATTCTTTAGGTGCCTCCCTTAACATAAGCTATTCATTATTCAAAAAAAAAAAACCTGCTCTTACAGCTTCATGCACCTTTCCCTTTCATTTTATTTATACTTATTTTCCTCTGGGTTATTTTAATTCAAGTCTGGGTAAAATTCCTTCTACCCTTCTATCCTTGTTTTCTGTTTCTTTGATTAGAACTATCTCCTTCATTAAGTCATTAAGTAACAACTGAATGACCACTTTGGGCTACAGCTGTTTTTAAGAGACGGTCAACACCCTGTCTCGGTCTTTTATTTGTCTGAGTACCATTCAAATTGGTTCCAGGGCATTTTATTTCCTGCTTGTTTCCAGCTTTCTGCCACTAAAGCTATAAAGCATTAACAGATGACCTAATGTATACAGTGGGGTTTACTTTTTTTCACATATTAGTTCAAGAAGCATTTTTATGTACCTTTGACTTCTGCTAAATTAAATTCATAGCACAATTATTTCTGCAAGTCACCTATCATCAATTTCTGTGTATGCTACACAGATTGAATGCATCATAGTTTTTGTCAATCTGGGGCTGTTCAGATCTATGTAAACTGTATTCACAAATAGTGACTCTATAAAGTAAATAAATGTATTATTGATAAATCACAAAGTTTAAAGTTTAAGTAGTATAATTCAGATTCTTAAAACAATAGTTTTCTATTCAATTAAATATATGAATATATACTAATTGCATTTTTAATGTATTGGTTTTCTCTATTGACAGAGACCAAAAGTAGACACTTTCATCTTAATCCACAAAGCCAGATAAATAGAAAATAATATGTGTTTCATGATGAAAATTTGAGTGTACTATCTAAATTATAAATATCTCTCTCATATGTAAACACTCCAATCAGAAAAGGAACTTGATACACTGCATAAAGCCATATGCTAACTGTTTGGTATTGGCTTAGCATGACAGCAAGCTTTTTAATGTTCAAAAGAGAAGGGGCGTTGACTTACCTGAACGCTTTTTCTCAGTACAGAGATGGAGAATCCGCCAATGGGTTTTCTCTGTCTGCCTGCTCTTGAAACCAAGTAGCCAAACTTGACACACACCCTGTTCCTCGGAGACCCAGTCTTGACAAGGGCGAAAGTGGCTGATGCTAGGACTAAGTGTTGGCTCTCTAACCCCTAATTCCGGCCTATTTGACCTTAAGAGTGGATGTGGATTCTCCATCTCCGTACTGAGAAAAGGCGTTCAGGTAAGCCAACGCCCCTTCTCCAGTACAGGCTCTGAGAATTGCTGAGGGAAACTATTAAGGAAAGGAGAATTCACAAATGGATTCTAACCTGACACATCCTTAAGAGCTTGAGACCAAGTCAAGACTGGATCTCCTAGCAACAAGGGGGCATGTCAAGTTTGGCTACTTGGTCTCAGAGCAGGCAGACAGAGAAAACCCATTGGTGGATTCTCCATCTCCTGTACTGGAGAAACAAATCTGATGAAATGCAAACTACATATAAATAAAAATTATTTTTAGATAAATACTTATTGAACATCTAACACCAGAGGTTAGCTGCTTCTCTGCTTATTTTGTTTACTACTGTAAAAAAAATTACTCATTCCTGTAAAATACAAGGCTTAGTAAATTCCATTAATTAGTGAATAATTTGTTTATTTAATATTTTTAAATTATTCAGAATATAAATTCCCTCAAAGCAACTGCACTTTAGAACCTATCTATTAGATTACCCAAAAGTTTATTCATCCAGTATCCTGTGTCACATTTGACGTATTTATAAATGTGAACAAAATGGCAACAGTCTCTTTCCACTCTTTATCTCAAGCAGCTGCTTATTTATGGCATCTGTAGTGATTCTAGGGCATGCAGAAGCCAAAAGTAGATAGCAATAATCCTAATTCATTAATTTATCCAGCCTCTATTTAAAACCATCTACACGAGCGGTTCTCAACCTGTGGGTCGCGACCCCATTTGGGGTCGAACGACCATTTCACGGGGGTCGCCAAACAACGCAGTCCATTTTTTCCCCTTTTTCCTTAGCTGTGCTACTCCCTCTTATTCTATTGGCTTTTGAAAGCCAATAGAATAGACTCTCTTGAATAGAGTCTAATTCTATTGGCTTTCAAAAGCCAATAGGAATTGTCCAGGCTGTCTCTGCCCTGCTGAGCCCGCCAAAAGTCCCAGTCTGCAAATGGTGCTGCAAGTTGTCTGCAGCGAAGGCAAGCTGTCTGGAAGTTTCCACCCCTCTCTGCTAAGCAACTACTAAAATGTAAGTAAAAGAGGGCCAGGGGTGGGAGGTGGGAGGCCGGCGGGTGCAGGGAGGGTTGCTGGCACACGTGGGGCCCGGCGGGTGCCTTACCTCCCTTGGGCCAGCTGGTGGCCCAACCGGTAGTCGCCCTGCGCCGTTGCTGCCCCTTGCCAGCTACACCTCGGCCAGCACAGGGGGCGGCACCACACATGCGCGGCGCTCCGGGGCAGGGAAACAGTCCTTGACTTACAACCGGTTGGGGTCCTCGAGTTACGACTGGTTTGAGGTCCTTGACTTTTGACCGGTTGGGTAGTCCTTGACTAACGACCGAGAACCACTGATCTACACTAAGGGCATCTCCAATTGAGTATAATCAAAAATAGTTAAGTTAGTGACTTCCGGTTCTGGATTGCAGCGTCCCTAGTCGCACGAGGAGACTCGTCTCCTCGTTGGCTAGTTTTCCCTCCGCCGGTAGACCCTTATGCGGGTTGAAAGTCGCCCTGGAGGGTGCGACTTCTGTCGATGAGGCTTCACTCGGCTGTGGAGGAGCAGCGGCTTCTCCAGCTGTCCGAGCCATCTCTGAGGGCCGAAGGAGAAGGAAGATCGGCCAGTAAAATGGCCAATCACCCAGCTGCTTCAAACCGCAAATCAAACAACATCTAAGCATTGAGAAGCACTGTGGTGAATCTGGGTGAGACTTTTTTTTGGCTCCTCTCTTTACTCTCTTTTGCTTCTTTTTTGCCTGTAAGAGTTTTGTTGGAACTATTTCCCTGTTTTGAAAAAGCAGCTTCTATATGTTTGGGAAGAAAGGCGTTGAACAAAGCAATAGAATAAAATTTTAGAGACTATATTTCATTTTCATCTATTTTGGGGTACAGAAAATTTTTTTTAAAGCTGTACTATTACTTTATGCTTGAAGATTATTTCTTCTTTCACATCATATTTTAAAAGATAGAAAAAAAGGAGCAAAAAATGGTGTATGGAAAAGATTTTTTTTAATCTATTGAGGACATCTACTGGCAAAAACCTAATATTGCAATCTCTGACTATTCTTTGGAGGAATATACCTGACCTTCAAATTTTTTCAAGAGAAAAAATAAACTGTTGTAGCAGTGGGAATTATGGGGGTGGATACTGCTCAACTTTTACTAAATACAGCCTCCACAATAAAAAAGGAAAAAAGAGACTCTCTTCAATTACTATCAATATGAAGAAAGCTCAGTCACAATTAAACTGCAAACTTATATTGGAAAAGATTTATGAGGCTACTGCAAAAATATGTGCTACAATAAAAGAGTTTACTACAGAATTAAGAACCAGAAGTTCCACTTCAAATCTTCAAACTGATCTCCAAACTATATCTGAACATTCTACAAATCAAAACTTACTAGAAGAGAAAATAACTGAGATAAAAGAGACTTTACTTTATAAACATGTCATTTATAGTTTTGAGGACCAGAAGGACCAAAGATTAAGACTTGAAACTTTAAAGCAATGAAGCTTTAAGGATGAGAGCAACAGAGGCCTAATACAGAGGATGGGATTCCTATTGCTTCAAAGGGCACTACAAGCAATAAAGAGAGATTTATCGGTTGAAAGGGAAGCTTGGTTATGGAAACCTGCCTGGCATAGAAAGTCCAGAATAAGACTGAAAAGAGAAATTTAAAATGATGTATAATGGATTAAAAGGCACTGTTGATTTATGGACTGTTTTAAGGACTAAGATTCAGACTTAGAAATAAGGGGGGGAAATAGTGGGGTGATTAATTATTAGAACAGATATCTTAAAATAGATTAAGAATGTAATTGGTGGAATAATAGGTTTATTTTGATGAAAATTATTATGTACTGGAATGGGGAAATGGTGGTTTTTTTTAGATCTGGATTGTTTCAATAATCAATTGAGTGTTTTAAATTAGTGGATGATGTTTTTGTATGATAATATAGATGTGGTAAGACATGATAATCAATTGGATGAAATTTGAAATTTGTTTAACGAACTGAAATGATTTAAAGCTTAATATTATTTTGTCACTTTAATTATATAATGGATTAAAGGTAATCTAGAAGATTAAGAATGTATTTTTTATAATGATAGGTTTATTTGTATGATAATTATTATGTAATGGAATGAAGAAAATTGAAGAGATGTTTTAGATTCGGACTGAATTAATAATTAATTGAGTTAATTTAACAAGATGATCTGTTTGTTTGATGACATGGATATTAGTAGTTATGATAATTAACTGGATGTAATTTGAAGTTTGTCTAATGGATTGAAATGATTTAAGGTCTGACATTATTCTGTCATCTTAAAGAGATTAATTGATGGATTAGATATGTATAGGATAGATTAATATTTTATTTCAAATAGGGGATATTAGTGGAAGAAGAAATAAATAAGATGTATGTTAAAATTAAGGAACTAGAATATATTTGGAAGGGATACCTGAATTGATAATGTTCTTATTTAAAGTTAATTTGATTACGGTATTTTAAATTCATAAAGCTTTAAAACAGGTTCAGGTTGAATAAATTTAAGCTAGAATTTGATTATTTTAAATATACTATGCTATTTGAGGGAAAAAGAGGGAATATTTGATGTATTGATTGTACTATGTATATATGTTTTGTTTTTGGATGTTTGATTACCCCACCACCACGGTGTGTCCTGAGTACTTTGTTTTCAGAATTAAAAAACCCAATAAAATTTGTTTTAAAAAAATAGTTAAGTTAGTGATGATAAAAGAAATATCATGCCACAAATAAAAACTCAAAAATACTGAACTCATGTAAAAACACAATTTAAAGGTGAGGACAAGAGGCCAACTACGCTTTCAGGAAGTTCTTCTGGAAATGAGCTCCATTGTGCAATCCAACATAGTGCCACTACAGGTAGCCCTTGATTTATGGCTTAGGACCAGAATTTCTGTCAATAAGCAATGTAAAGCGCTATCACATTGCTTAGCAACAATAATTCCTATAATCCAAGTTGTCATTATTAACTAAATCCCATAGTCATTAGGCAAGGCAACTTTCTACCAGATTTCCACAACCAATGTCAATGGAGAAACTAGTAGGAAGTTATAAGTGTAAAGTGTTCAGGCAATAGCAATAGCACTTAGATTTATATACTGCTTCATAGTGCTTTATAGCCCTCACTAAAGGATTTATAGAATCAGCATATTGCCCCCAACAATCTGGGTCCTCATTTTACTGACCCTGGAAGGATGGAAGGCCGAGTCAACCTTGAGCTGGTCAGAATCAAACTGCTGGCAGTCAGCAGAATAAGCCTGGAATACTGAATTCTAAACATTGTGCCACCACAGCTCTCTAAATTAAGCCACCACAGCTCTCTGAAATAAGTGGCTGATGCTGGATAAAAGAGAGAGTGAACAGGAGTATGGAGAGGGACAAGGAAGCTACATGAGATATATGGCACAGAATGGTGCAAGCTGTACAGATTGGGGAGAGGGTATAAGAGGTGTGATACAGTATAGAAGAATACAAGGGACGTGCAACAAGCATCAGTGAGGATGTGTAGAGATGAACAAGAGGCCAATGCTGCAATGCGGAGGAGCTGGGGAAAGTGACATCAGCTTATTTGCCACAGCAACCTATACTTTTCCCTACTGTCTTCCCAATGGCTTTTTGGAGAAAACATTAGGGAATGCTGCAAATGGCAATCACATGATCATAGGGTGCTTGGCAACAAATCATAAGTGCAAATTGATTGCCAAGCACTCAGATCATGTTTACATGACAATTGGAATACTGTATAGACTGGGACTCTGAGGACCAATCCTAACCCCCATTTATTCAATGACATCATAACTTGGAATGTTTGCTGACTGAATGGTCATAGGTCAAAGACTACTTGTATATACAGACATACATATATACATTCACAGACATGAACTAGACTAAGATCAGTCTATACAATTCTTTCCATTCAAAAATTGCTGGATCAGTTAGCATGCTTAAACACCTCACTCAAGATCAGTGTACCTAATAGTGGTTAGAAATGATCAAGCATGCTGGCATTAAGATTTCTTTATACAGTAAACTCCTCTTTTTGGCTAAAAAATCACAATATTTGTACTGTAACTATTTCACTATATTCCAAAAACATAACAGCCAGATTGATAAGCAATTTAGCAACAAACTTGGAACACTAACAACTGACATATTTATAAACATACTAATAAACATAACCATTTCTAAGGAAAATAGAAAGGTGAATAGACATGCAAATCATACAGCAATACTTTAAAACATGAGTATTATAATCATAGTTTCATATATGCCACATAAATTATATTCAATTGCTTTGCAAAAGTATTGACTAATAATATTTGAAGGTAACCTAATTTTATGGTTGAAGTCCTCTAATTCCATTTCACCAATAACTAGCAAAGTAAATCTTGACTATACATATGTCCATTTTGAAAATAAATAAATAAATAACAATATTGTTGGAATATTCATGAGCAGGAAGTCATGTGATAACTCAGTCAGCCAATGTGAGTAAAGAGCTACTGAGTCTGTGCAAAAGGGTACTGAGTTAGAAGCTGAATTGTCAGTCTCAGGTTTGTCTTTGTATCTCTCTGTAAGAAGTCTTCATTGAGCTATGTTGCTGTAAAGAAGAATGTATGGTATTGTAAATATTTTGATATGAATATAAAGAAGTTATTTTGAATCAGCTAAATGCAGTCAACTGTGAGAGCTTCTGATTTATTTTTCACCAACAGAGAAATTAAAATTCTCTAACAGGTTATGGGCCCAGAGCTTACTAAGGACTGCATTGTAATTTAAAGCTGGAAGAAATTGCCTATGTTTAGAAAGTATAAGAACCAGGCAGAATTAGTAGAATGGCTGCAATGGAATTTAAGGAAAGCTCTGTGCCTTGTTTGGGCCAGAAAAATTATATTGTGTGGACTGCAAAAATGGAATGTTTGTTCAAAGCAAAAGAGCTGTTGTATATCGTAGAAAATCCATCACAAATGTTTGCAGGTGCTGATCAGAAAAGTCATGATCAAGCAATGGCTTATCTCATCTTGAATTTAGATGATGAACAATTTCTAAATGTTGCAAATTTAAAGACTGCAAAGGAGATTTGGCTGAAGTTGAGAGCTGTTCACGTGAATGTTTCTGCATGCAATATAGTGCAATTGTCAAGAAAACTTTACAGGGCCTGTTTGCAATCAGGTGAATCTGTGGAACAGCATTTAAATAAAATGCAAAGTTTATTTTTGGATTTAGAACAACGTGGGATTAAATTCCCTGAGTCCCAGAAGGTTTTATTGGTGTTGAACAGTTTAGATAAAACCTGGGACATGGTTTCTGCAATATTTGAGTGTAAAGAAGAGCAAGACTTAAATTTTGAGGATTTAAAGGCATGTTTGCTTAATGAAGAAGAAAAGCAACATTTTAAGAACAGCCATGAGGAGATGAAATTCCTGAGGAGGGGGTCCAGACTGCAAGTCTCTGGAGAAGAAACAAGCAGATGGGACCAAGTTGCATCAAAAGAGAGCTTAGCAAGAAAAGAATTGCTACATTTGTGGAACAAACACACATCTGAAAAGGAACTGTTTGCAGAGGAACAATTTGCAGCGAAGTGCAAATGACATAAACACAAGGAAATCAAATTCTGGGATTATAATATTGTTTGGAGGGACTCTGATTGGATGGAAGTCCAGAAAACAAACAACTGTTGCTATTTCAACAGCGGAAGCAGAGTTTATTGCTTTATCTGAATTGTGTTCTGAAGTAACATGGTATGTACAGTTGTTACAAGATTTAAATATTAATGTAAAAGAATCTGTAAAGGTATTTGAAGACAATGCTGCCTGTATAAAAATGGCAACTGGTGACAGGGTGAAGAACAGAAGTAAACATGTAGACATTAAGTATTGTAATGTCAGGGAAGCTGTAAAAGGAAAATTGATTAGTTTACATCATTGTTCTTCTGAGGATAATTTGGCAGACATGATGACTAAACCATTGGGTAGTGTTCACTATGGAGAATGTATTAACTCAATAGGTCTGATGTCTCTTCCTGTCATGAAGGGAGGAGTGTTGCAATATTCATGAGCAGGAAGAGTCATGTGGTAACTCAGTCAGCCAATGTGAGTAAAGTGCTACTGAGTCTGTGCAAAAGGGTATTGAGTTAGAAGCTGAATTTTCCGTCTCGGGTTTGTCTCTGTACCTCTCTGTAAGAAGTCTTCATTGAGCTATGTTGCTGTAAAGAATAATGTATGGCATTGTAAATATTTTGATTTGAATATAAAGAGGTTATTTTGAATCAGTTAAATGCAGTCAACTGTGAGAGCTTCTGATTTATTTTTCATTTATTTTTCATTATTAAAATTCTCTAATAAATATTCTCTGTAGTATTTCAGCCATTGACAGAGAGTGGGAATCTTTTACTGATTCATTAGAGAAAATTCTGCTGGAGGGAAACTAATTAAAATTGATTTATGTGATAGAAACTGAAAGACAACCTTCTCAAATTGGACAATGGGGCAGATGGTAATGGATTTATGCATATTTATGCAGCATGTATTTACTTGTCGACTCAGTTATCTATCTTCCTCCCAACCCATCCCTCCCATTTATAATAAACATGATGCTTTGAAAAGCTGGGGGGTTTTTCCTAGCTTTTCATATTGCCAAACACAGGAAAAAGCATGATTTGCAAAGTTGTTTTAATGATTCTACACTTTAATTATAAAGAATTTTAGCTAGTATGCTACTTTATCTTGCTATAACATGTGCATTACTACTGTTCAGTGTTCTTTAATTCAGCTTGCATTTGGTAGTCCAGTTAAGTCAAAAAGATTGTTTTTTATATAACCTTTTAAAATGGAGTCAACAAATATTTACAGCAAAGGTACATAGTAGGCTTTTTGGTTTAAGATCTATGCTTGATCTAGTATACTGGAGGCCACATAGCAATAAATAAATCTGGAGGCCAACAACAACAACCTAATTTGTATTTAATAAAACTTTAATATAAGTAACACAATTTTTTATCATGTAGTTAGGCATTTCAATTAGTGTAACATTAAATTTACAATCTGATGACACCTTTAGAAGATTCTATGTGCCTGGTGGTGAAAGGAACGTCCAGTAGTATAAAGAACAATATTGCATAGAAATTTGAAGTGTAAAATCTATGTGTCAAGGTAAGCTGGATGTGGACAAATATGAACATCAACATCTTGGGAATCAGTGAACTAATCAGTGAATGAGCTAATTTAATTCAGATGGCCGTTATATATACTACTGTGGGCAAAAATCTCTTAGAAGAAATGGAGTAGCCCTCATAGTCAAGGAGTGAGAAAAACAGAATTGGGGTATAGTCTCAAAAATAACAGAATGATCTCAGTTTGAATCCAAGGCAAACATTCAACATCACAAGTCTATGCCCCAACCACTGATGTCAAAGAGGCTGAAAAGAGGCTGAAATTGACTGGTTCTATATCTACTGGAACTAACACCAAAAAAAGATGTTCTTTTAATCATAGGGAATTGGAATGCCAAAATAGAAAGTTAAAAGGTAACCAGAATAACAGGCAAGTTTGACCTTGGGGTACAAAATGAAACAAGACAAAGGCTAACAGAGTTTTGTCAAGATTTCCTGATCATAGCAAACAATCTTTTCCAAGAACCCAAGAAATAACTTCATACATGGATGATCAACACCAGAAATCAGATTGATTGCATACTGTACTTTGCAGCCAAAGATAAGATAAGATACCTTTATTGTCATTTTTTTACTGTGGGCACAACGGCACACATCAAAAATGAAATTTAGTTGCCCACTCTCAAAGTGAAACACATACATCACGCACACCTAAACATACTATGTACAACATATATATAGACCCTACACACCCCTACATATACATAGCAAATAAATATTAAATACTGTCCATCTTGAATATATAATGGAAGGAGGAAGCTTGAGAGTTCACAAGGTTAATGCTGTATGGAATGAAACTATGGCTGAATCTGGATGTTCTACTATGGATACCATGAAGCCTCCTCCCAGAATGTAACAAGGAAAACAGATCATGAAGAGGATGTGTAGTGTCCCAGACAATCTTACGGACCCTGCTCAAGCAACGCTTCTGTGCTATGTCCTGGATGGGAGGGAAGGAACTGCCAATGATCTTTTCGGCCATTCTCACCACTCTCTGCACCGTCTTCCTGTCTGTAGCAGTTATGCTTCCAAACCAGACTGTGATGCTGTATGACAGGATGCTCTTGATCGTCCCCCTGTAGAAAATGGTCAGGACAGAAGAAGAAAGATGTGCTTTTCTCGTGCGAGGCAGAAAATGCAGACGCTGCTGTGCTCGCTTCACCAGTTTCTCACTGTTGAGTGGCCAAGCCAGCCTACTCATTAGCTGCACACCCAGAAATTTGATGCTGGTAACCATCTCTACAGGTAAATCATTAATGCACAGGAAAGTGTAGCTGTGCCTCCCTTTTCTGAAATCGACAATGATTTCTTTGGATGATCCACCACTGCGCAAAAAAAGGTTCAATCAATCAATTTCAACTTCTTGCGGGGAAAAAAAGATCTCACAAAGTTGGAATTGATTGAACTTTTTAGTCCCACCCAGTCTGTCATTACCACCGCAGCCACACCCACCCAATGGGCCCACCCCCACCCGATGGACCAGCCGCACCCAATGAGCCACGCCTTCCCAGCACCTGACAATACATAAGTGGGTTTTGGGTTGCAGTTTAGGCACTCTGTCTCTAAAAGGTTCGCCATCACTGCCCTATACCATTTCAGACCTTGGCTGTCCAGTCTCTTCTTAAAATCTTTCAGTGTTGGAGCATTCACAGCTTCTGGAGGTGGATTGTTCCACTGATTAATTGTTCTAACTATCAGAAAAATTCTCCTTAGTTCTAGGTTGCTTCTCTCTTTGATTAGTTTCCATCATCTCTTCTTGTCCTGCATTCAGGTGCTTTGGAGAGTAGCTTGACTCCCTCTTCTTTGTAGCAACACCTGAAATATTGGAATACTGCTATTAGGTCACCCCTAGTCCTTCTGTGCATTAAACTAGACATATATGTTTTAGCCTCCAATCTCCTAATCATCATTGTTGCTCTTCTCTGTACTCTTTCTAGAGTCTCAACATCTTTTTTACATTGTGATGACCAAAATTGGATGCAGTATTCCAAGTGTGGCCTTACCAAGGCATTGTAAAGTGGTATTAATATTTCATGTGATCCTGAGTCTATCCCTCTGTTAATGCAGCCAGCACTATGTTAGCTTTTTTGGCAGCTGCAACACACTGCTGGCTCATATTTAAGTGACTGTCCACTAGGACTCTGAGATCACTCTCATGGTTACTACCATTGAACAAGATACCCCTTTTACTGTACTGTACATTTGGTTTTTCTTGTAGAATGTAGAATCTTACTTTTTTCTCCATTAAATTTCATTTTGTTAGATAGTGCCCAATGTTCAAATCTGTAAAGATTCTTTTGTATCTTAAACCTATCTTCTGGAATGTTGGCTATTCCTACCAGCTTGGTGTCATCTTTGTACTTTTGGTTTTTCCTGCCTAGGTGTAAAATCTTGATTTTCTCCACATTAAATTTAATTTTGTTGGATAGGACTCATTATTCAAGTCTGTCAAGATGTTTCTGGATCCTGAGTTTATCTTCTGAGCTGTTGGTTATTCCTGTCAGCTTAGTATCATCTGCAAATTTGATGAGTTCCTCTTCTATTCCCTCATCTAAGTCATTTATGAAGCTATTGAAAAGTACTGGGCATAAAACGGAATGTTGTGGTAACCAACTGCTTCCTTTCTTCCATGTAGATGTTGTATCATTAACTTTGCCATGCTGTCTGGGGATGAACAGTATATATTGGACTTTATTTGTAATCTAATATATATGAAGATAACTTAAGTGATTTATAAAGTGATTTATATAATAAAGGCCTCCTATGGATCCAAAATGTTAGCTTTCTTTATCTAAATGACTAAACTATCAGTTTGTGAGATGAACAGCTGCATAGATTTAATAAATAAGAAAATAATTTTCAAAGTTGCATCCATCATAGAAGTTATGGAAATTTAATAATTAATAAATTAAATAATGAAAGGGCCCATCATGATTAAACATCCAAAGCTGATAATTCATTGTGTAAATTCTCTCCTCATAATATTATTTGAAACTTTGGGATACATCAACCTAATAGTAAAACTACCAGATACCTCATTATGGGAAACATCATGCCAATCAATCTTTGGTTCATTCTTTCTTGATGGTTGCTTGGTTTTAATAATTATACTTCCTATGTAAATTTGTGCAGAATCTGTAAAGTGAAATTAAAAATGAATCTAAAAGAGCTACATGTGCCTACTATAAAAGTTTAATCAAATGGAAATCTTGCATTTGTGGAAAGAAACTAACATGTTAGCATCAATAAACACAGCTTTCACAACATTACCTTTCAGCATAGAGTAGCCTCAGGCAACATCACAGAAAAAATTGCCATTCTGTCACAATATTGACTAGTACAATCACCCAGAGCAGTCTTTATGTGCTTTCAAAAGCCAACTGAAAGAAAAGGCTGCCTTGTTATTCCATGTCATTGAACTGCTCTATCTAGTAATTGGAAGACAAGTTATATAAATCAATTGCTATTGTTTATCATTCTAGCATATATTAAATTACTGGCATTAATCAACCATTGAGAAAAACCACATCAATGAGTAACACAACAGAAAAGCACTTTATAGTTTATTCCAAATAAACTAATTCTAATTACTAGAGGGTTGATAGTTTGGAGACTCCAATTTATAAAACATTTAGCCTTTAACCCAATAGAACAGAATAACACAGTTGACCGGGACCCTGGAGGTCTTCAAGTCCAATCCCCTGCTTAGACAGGAAACCTGATAACATTTCAGACAAATACTTGTCCAATCTCTTCTTAAAAACTTCCAGTGTTGGAATATTCACAACTTCTGGAGACAAGTTGTTCCACTGATTAATTTTCCTAACTGTCAAGAAATGTCTTCTTAGTTCTAAGTTGCTTCTCTCTTTGATTAGTTTTCATCAATTGCTTCTTGTCCTGCCCTCAGCTGCTTTGGACAATAGCTTGACTCCCTCTTCTTTGTGACAACCAATGAGATATTGAAACACTGCTATCATGTCACCCCTAGTCCTTCTCTTCATTAAACTAGACATACCCAATTCCAGCAACTATACTTTATGTGTTTTAGCTTCCAGTCCCGATCATCTTTGTTGCTCTTCTCTGCACTCTTTCTACAGTCTTAGTCTTTTTTACATCGTGGTGACCATGCAAAGTATCATTTCAGTGTCATGTATTCCTAACCCTAACTTTGCCTCTATCTATAGAATGATCAATAATGAAAAAAAATGAACAAATGTTTAACAATATAAACTATTTACCATTAAGTTTGGCATGTTTGCCCATTCTTAATAAAGACATGCAAGCTCTTTGAAACTCAATTCAGATTAGAAAGTAAATTAGGAAATTATGATTCAAATGTAAAGAACAGTGACAAAGGGCTATTTCCTCTTGTACCATTGACCAAAATTTTCTGGATGAATAGCAATTCCATCTTTTGGGACAATTATTTAAATGCCTCAAATATCCCAATGCCATGTCTTTCACAATCTCCAGATATTGGATCAAGGTTTCAGTAGCATTTTCAGCTCAGCCAAAGATGGCAATATGTAACTGGGTATCATCAGCAAACTAACATCTCACTATAAATCAATGGGAGACCTCTGCCAATAACTTCTTACATATGTTCAGTGTTTTGTAAAAAAAAAAAAAAAAAAAAAAGATGCCGGAACACACGCACGTCATACAGCCCACCTTGCCTACCCTACAAGGTCTTCCTTTGTAGTTGAAAAAAAAACCCTTCAGTTTTTAGTGTATCTAAAAGACTAGGATTTTGTTCAAGGTAAGTTAATACTATTAATGTTACCATGCACAAATCCATTGAAAAAAGGTGCCGGAATTCCAGTCCGGTACGTTCTATGACAAAAAAGACCTGCATATGTTAAACAGCAGTAGGGAGAGGAAGCATTAAGAACTCAAGAATAAATTGAGATTTCCTCTGCCAAAGATCAAAGAGAACTAGAAAGTGCATCAATTTACTTATTAATATACAGCCCTTACAATGTTTTCTTTTAAATTTAATTTTTAAAAATAAGAACATTCTATGTCTAAATTAGGACTTGCATTACATTTATATTAAATTTTATATTAAAAATATATTAAAATTTATATTTTAAAAAAGCTTGGTTCTTCTTTACATATGGTGGGGAACTGAAAATTGAGAGAGAAGTAAATTTTAGGAGCATTGGCTAGAAATATTGTTTTATTTCCTAGCTCACAGTCTTACCAATGAAAACCTAATTAAAAACTAATAATTCCTTTGAGGATTTCAAAATGATTAAAAACCTAAAAATGTCCACAGCTATGATAATAGTTCTGCTTAATTTGATAGAAAGTTATCATCAGCTAAATAATGTTTTACAACCAGGAACTATCAACTCAGCTCATCCAGGGGACTTTCCTTGACAAATCTTTTTTTTTTAAATAATCATCAAAGATATTTCAGTACAACTAGGAAGAAAACAACTATCTATCTGAAATACTTTTTTCATCTATCTGAAATACCTTAAATAGCAGCTCCGGCAAGCAATGAGACAATTCCAAAATACAGATACTTTATCGTGTTGCATACAAGTTCTGTGTTTGTACTGAAGCACTTGATAAAGATCATATTCAAAGCACTGCATAATGCTAATATGTATATAATTGTATATAATTGAAGATATTATTACTATCATCTAAGAGGAAAAAGCACATTTATTTATTTGCTTTACTTATATGTTGGTCTATATCAGCGGTTCTCAACCTATGGGTCATGACCCCATTTAGGGTCGAACGACCATTTCACGGAGGTCGCCAAATGCCGCATTCCGCCATTTTTTCCCGCCATTTTTTTTTTCATTTTTTCGGCCAGCGTAGGGGGCAGCACCGCGCATGCGCGGGGTAGCATCGTGCATGCGCGATGCGGACCATCATGCACACGCTGCGCGTGCGCGATGCGGACCGTCGCGCCGCGCATACACAGTTCGGGCCGTCGTGCGCGCGCCGCGCATGTGCGGTTCGGGCCATTGCATGCGTACCGTGCATGCACTTCGGGCCGGCGCGCCGCGCATGCACGGTTCGGGTCGTTGCGCGCACCACGCATGCGCGGCACAGGTCGGAGTCGCGCCACGCATACGCGGCGCAGAGCGGGGTCTCGGCCTGAAAAAGGTTGAGAACCGCTGGTCTATATGCTATTGTACAATTTTAAAAAATAATCAAACAGAAAATAATCATTAAAATAATCAAAATGTTTCATATACTATAACAAGAAACAATAATAAGAATTTAATAGCTCTTAAATAAACACTCAAATTAAATAGAAAGTTAAATACTGTATTCATGCTTCTTTGAATCTGGGCAATTTTACTATTGTTAATTGTGTGAAAGAAAAGCAACCCTGCTAAGAATGACCTGGCTTGGATGAATACAGTACAATTTTGATTTGTAACAACAATTGGGGAGAAGAGAATGTCCATTATTCCATTATTAAATTGGAAAATATATCATCTGCATGTTGTCCACAGTTATAGTTAAGATGGTGCTTGAAAGCGATCTCTTGTTCCGGCCCTTCAACCTCTCCCGGGGTACTGGTAATGAGCGAAATCCGGACCCTGGACTCAGGCTGCTGCTGCTCAATGCCAGGTCAGTGGTAAATAAAGCTCTCCTCATCCGGGACTTAATTCTGGAGAAGGAGGCCGACCTGGCATGTGTGACTGAGACCTGGCTGACCCCAGAGGGAGGAGTTCCCCTCTCTGAGATGTGCCCAGCCGGGTTTCAGGTATGGCATCAGCCGCGACCCCAGGGAAGGGAGGGAGGAGTAGCGATTATAGCTAAGGAGACACTCGGGCTGCGCAGACTCGCTGCTACTGAGATATCAGGTTGTGAGTCCCTCCTTATGAGGTTGGACCTAGGTGTACAGGTAGGTCTGTTGCTTATGTACCTGCCTCCCAGCTGCATTTCTACAGCCCTGCCCACGCTACTCATGAATCCCAGCAACCGGTTAGGGCGCATAGGGTTGGCCTCCTACGGGTCCCGTCTGTTAGACAATGTCGTCTGGCAGGGCCTAGGCTAAGGGCCTTCTCCGTTGCTGCCCCAGCCCTCTGGAACCAGCTTCTCTCAGAGGTTCGTACTGCTTCCTCCCTCCTAGCTTTCCGGAAAGCACTTAAGACACATCTATGCCAACAGGCTTGGGGCATATGAGCTGTGCTCTGCCCCTCAGCCCTAAGAGTGTCCCGCCACCAGCGGCTGTGAGCTGAATGTGTTTGTATGTTGTGTGAATGAAATTAATTTTTAAAAATTTTTAATTTAATTGTGTTTTTTAATTGTGTTGTTGTTGTGAGCCGCCCTGAGTCTTGTGAGAAGGGCGGCATATAAATTAAATAAATAAATAAATAAATAAACAAACAATACTATGACTCACATTCTGCAATCTGTATAAAAACAGGGAGAGCTTTGATTACCTCACTGAGGCCATCATCTAGAATTTTATGACCATATGCTACTGACACCCGAGTGGCACCATTATACAAATTATATAAATAAAATGGGATGTTGTCCATTCCCTCTGAAATCTGTTGCATAAAGTCAAGGTTTTACTGAATTTCTCCTTCTCTCTTCCTTCTTCTCAGAGAAGGAAGTAAGAAGAGAAGAAGGAAGAGAGGAGAAATTCAGTGAAACTTTGATTTTATGCAACAAATTTCAGCGAGAATGGACAACATTCTTTTTATTTATATAATTTGCATATATCAACAAGAGAGATTTATTAGTTTCTCATTTATTTCCAATTAAGTTCTAAATTCTAAACCTAACAATTACTATTCAAAGCATTGTTTAGGGCATCCTAATAAGATTTTAACAGAATTTCTGGGCTATAATTCCCTCTTACTACTGCAGCCAATATTTTTGGAGATTGGCAAATGCTGTCATGAGATAAACAAAGGTCATAAATGACATTGTATTATTTGTTTTCATAAATGACATTTAAGACCAAATACAAGCTCATACACAATTATAAGCTGATTTACAGACGTTTCTGTGGAAAATTTATTATCTAAATCCTTTCTAATCATGAATTCAGAATAAAGTATGGAATGTAAACAACCTTACTAATTTTGTTTTTGATTTTTTCTTTATAAATTAACTCGTTTTAGTTAAATTCACTTTAATTATAAATTATGAAATAACATGAAATAAATAAATTGTAACCTTCAGTTCTTAGAGCATCTTATCAGTGGTAGATAGACCTAAATAGCATAAAGTAATATACTGTCTTGTGAATAATTCAAAAGAATCCAACAAGAATACCTCATTGTGACACTGTAGAACTTTTTATCACAAAGAGAGAAGTATTAAGATAATAAATCAATTTCTTCAATATGGAAGCAAGAATATATCATTTATTTGCCAGTCTGATATTTTTAACTCTTATAATTTTATTAAAATGATTAAATATAGTATCTCTTAAAAGGCATTGCTAAATTATTTTCCCTCTAGAAGGTATCTGTTGAATTTTTATTCCATTTATATTTAAAAAAAATGTTTGATTTTTAAATCTGAGCAAAAATACATAGTATCATGGCTTACAACAATATGCATGAAGTGCTAGTGCAAAAAATTAGAGCTTCAGCAGACCCTGCAATATTATGAAGAATGAATGCCCAATGTTATTATTTATTATTTCAAAAACCATGACACATCAATACTCTGTGCAGCATTACTGAATTAAACTATCAAAGAAATAAATTCTTCATACCTTCGGGTAGAAATTTTTCCTTGCCACCGTAATACTTTATGTGCATACTTCCAAGAAAGACTACAGAGCATACTAGTTTATTAAGGGAGTGGGAGAATCAATTGTAAAATGAAAAAGGCTGAGTGTGGTCATAATTCAAAGAGATGAATATGGTACATTCCATTATGTTGTAATCAGTTTCTCCCTTCCATTTTATAAGCGCCAATAGCTTATTCTAATTTGGAAAATGAACAATTTCACCTCTTTACTGCATGTCTTTCCTGGACAGGGAAAAAATTTAATGTGCTGAAGACAGTTTGTACTTAACATGGCCTTTGGCACAGATAATAGTGAAGTTGTTGGCCATTTTTCTCCTTAATAAGAAAAACATTTAAATGCTATTAATACTGCTGCCTTAGCAAACTGTACCGAACAGATGAGACTTGCTTTGCACATGACATATGGAACATTAATCAATAGTGGTTTTTATTTCAATTTATTATAGTTCTTCTCTGGATAGGATGGGGCAGCATACACTGAAGTCTCTTGTAATATCATTCCACAAATAATACAATTACTAGATTCTGGATATGAATTTTAAACTATTTCTAATTTATTAAATATTTAATAAAGGCAGTGAGGCAAATATCACAATTAGGAGACAGAAAAAGTAATTTATTCTTTGGGTGTTATTTCCTATACTTCTACTTAAAAATTCATATGTAGCAAATTTATTATATTTCATCCAATAAGAATAGCATATATATATATGATATATATCTGAATAATTCATAATAAATTACTTTAATCTTTCTTTCATTTAAGATGCATGTGCATCTTTTTCTCTTTCTTTTTAAATACGGTCATTAATCAGATCCTCTGTGCCCTAAACTAAACATAAGCTAGGCAAAAATAGAGATCAACCTGCCTATCTACAGAAATTCTTTAATAAAAATGCTGTATGCTAACCAAGAGAATTCATACTTTCCAAACTACTGGATAATGTTGATTTCTTTACAGTGCATCTACCTGTGCTTTTGCAGGTTAAGACAAACACATTTATGATAAACTGTTATAAAATCAAACACTTTTTCTAAATGAGTTTATTCAAAGTGATTAGTGCAAAAAAATCAATACCATACTGCTATGTATTGGTAATTTATTTAAATTACCACTACAACATAATATCAATTATTTTAATACATCCTTGTACTATTTCTAGTATTTATTAGTTAATGCCTATGAGGGGCTTTTGATTTTTAAGCACAAATATACCCTATTATCTTCATTTTTTTAATTCTTCAATTCAGTTCTGTTAAAAAATCAGGATATAAAATTTTTGTATTATTATTTATTATTATATTCTCCTCTTCAAATGAATATATGAGGCAAGTACCCCACAACTGGTAATAGTTTGTTTACCTTTTACAAATTCTAGGGAATATTATTTACATCCAACAAAAAGCAATATGCTTTGTGTAATCTCATATTATTTATTTCTTTAACCATTTTTGCATATTATCCTGTCCACAAATTTGGTGCAGTATATCAAAGACTTTTTAAAAAATTACTAACACTCCCCAGATGGCTATCACTAAAAAACAAACCCAGTTAAAAGCATCATGCTTACTTAATTTAATATAACTAATTTTATTTTGATAAAAAAAGGAAGATGTGGAGGGAAAAGAGATGCAGAGAAATATTGCACACATGTGGATAGGTAGATGGAGAGAGGGAAGAGGAGAGGGAGGAGGAGAGGAAAAGAGTAAGAGAGGGAGGGAGAAAAAGATAGATCCAGGTTTAATATAATAGCTATTCATCGCTAGACTGAATTTTTGAACATTACTTAAGCATTTAACATTTATCAGAAGCCTGCTTTTGTAAGCATATGGAGAACTGGCTAATCAAATCCTACTCTGATTGACTATCCAACTTTATTGGTCTATAGCTCTATAGTGACACTAATTTCATCAAACAATTAAAGAAGGAAATCCGCACTATTACTAAGAGGATATTAGCCTGGCTATTGCTTTCTCCCAGATTTAATAAAGCTATTAAGAGAAACAAGGCTATCAGCTACAGGTTGATATATTAAGGGAAATTATGGAATTCATACATTGCTTCCAAAATCCATATTAATAAATATACATTCAATATTTCAATTCAATCTTATTTCTCCCTCTCTTCATTGCAGAAATATGCAAATGACTTGAGGATACACATAAAAATCAAAATATAAGCCATTCTTTTTTACACTGAAAACCTATTTGTGAAACCTAACCATGATAAAGTATTAGAATGTTTTGAACAATGTTAGTTGGTCTTTCTGTTTTACTGATTTTAATTCTTTAATTTTGTACTTTTGTTTTGATTTTGTAAACTATCTGAGTTCTGTAATTCTGTTGTAGCATTGTCCTTCAAGATGGAAAACAAACCCTAAAATATTTTTTTTAAAAAATACCAAATTCATCCTTTCAAAATCAAACATTTAGAAAAGCATTTAATTGTTTCTTCCCCAAAATGAAACAGTATGATATACGTATAAAATGCAGGTTTCCTAGTTTCTAATATGGTGCCTTAATCACTAGACCAAACTGGCTGTCTAATAACCAATAACCATAGGTTATTCAGAAAATAACATTTTTACTAATGTATTATCCTTTTTTAATATTGCCATTCTCTTAGATGTATTTTTAGTGTAAGATGCTGACAGATGTCTTTGAAAATTTCTTTGCATATGTTATATTAAATCTGGATATTTTAATCATATGCTGAATATTCTACTTTTGGCTGTGTGCACACGATCATGATAATGGACACACTGATTATGCTCATATAAACACAGATCCAGAACCAAACAAAATGTATTTTGGTTCAGTGTATACAAGAAAAATCATACAAGTATATTACATTAGCACAGTGGTTCTCAACCTTCCTAATGCTGCGACCCTTCAATATAGTTCCTCATGTTGTGGTGACCCCAACCATAAAATTATTTTTGTTGTTACTTCATAACTGTGATTTTGCTACTGTTATGAATCGTAATGTAAATATCTGATATGCAGGATGTATTTTCATTGTTACAAATTGAACATAATTAAAGCATAGTGATTAATCACAAAAACAAACTAGGTTTGAAGATAAGCAGTAAGATGGAAAGAAAATTAAGCAATGAAACTGAGAGTTCCTGGATTAGAATTTATTACACCATCACATTAAAAATAAAAGTATTTCCAATCTTGTTGGAAAAACAGTGGATTCACTCCTACTGATAATATTATTTAGATCAGGGCTTTTCAACCTTTCCACCAATTGTACCACTTTTAGAATATGGCAACATTCGAGTACCACCAGTCACCTAGCAAGGTGTCAAAAACTTGACCCAAAAAAAAACTGGAAAAAAGTGATAAAGTACAGGTAGTCCTTGACTTACAACAGTTTGCTTAGTGACTGTTCAAAGTTACAACGGCACTGAAAAAAGTGATTTATGACCATTTTTCACACTTATGACTGTTGCAACATCCCCAGGGTCATGTGATTTACATTTTGATGCTTGGCAACTGATTCATATTTATGATGGTCACATTGTTCCATTGTTGCAACCTTCTGACAAGCAACATTAGTTGGGAAACCAGATTCACCTAACAACCATGTTACTAATTTAATCTCTATCTTCCTCTTTCTCTCTCCCTCTCTGTCTCCCTTTCTTTTTCTTTCTTTCTTTCTTTCTTTCTTTCTTTCTTTCTTTCTTTCTTTCTTTCTTTCTTTCTTTCTTTCTTTCTTTCTTTCTTTCTTTCTCTCCCTCTTTCTCTCTCCCTCTCTCTCCCTTTCTCTCCCCTTCTATTTCTCTTTCTTTCTCTCTTTCCCTCCCTTTCTCTCTCCCCTCCTCTCCCTCTCCTTTCTCTCTCCCTTTTTCCTCTATCTTCCTTTCTTTTTCCTCTTTCTCTCTCCCTCTCCCTCTCCCTTTCTCTCCCTCTCCCTTTCTCTCTCTCCCTTTCTCTCTATCTCTCCCTCCCTCTCTCCTTCTCTCCCTCTGTATTTCTTTCTTTCTCCCTCTTTGTCTTTCTCTCCCTTTCTCTCTCCCTCTCTATTTCTCTCTCCCTCTTTCTCTCTTTCTCCCTCCCTCTCTTCCTCCTTCCCTCCCTCCCTCCTTCTCTCTCTGATTGGGGATCGATTTGGAGGCACAGAGGGGAGGGGAGCGGCCGAGGGCTTCCCGTGTTGACTTTGAAGTGGCCTCCTTTGGAAGCACCAAGGCTGCTCCAGCCAGGCTCGCGCCGGGCAGAGTGGGCAATGGGAGAGGAGTGGGTCGATCACCTTACCTGCAGCCGGGACTCTGGTGCGCCTTCCTGGCTAGCAGGGCCTACAGTATCAGGAGCCCTGTGAGGGGGCAAGCTGGCATGAAGAGCCAAACCCTTTCTGCAACGGAGGGACGCGTTGAGGGAGCCAACCAATCACGGGATGTAGATTGTGACGGATGGTTGGCCTGAGCCAATGAGGCGCCAAAGGACTGGGAGAGATAGTTGAAGGCTGAAATGCCTTCAGCTGTAACTGCTTTCACGTGTTTGTGTGTGTGTGAGTGCGCTGGCCCGCTTTCCAAGTGATAGGCGCTTCTTCAGGGCTCAGCAGATGCACCGGGATCAATGCCGCTTTCCAGGAGATTGGTGCTTCTTCAGGGCTCAGGAGAAGCACCAGGATCAGCTCCGGAAGAAGCACCAATCAGGCAAAAAGGGGCGCTGATCCTGGCGCTTCCCCTGAGTTCTCCCGGCTTCAGAGGAGCGCCAATTAGGCGGAAAGCGGCCGAGCTCTCCCGGTCTTGGAGAAGCACCGATCAGGCAGAAAGGGGCACTGATCCTGGCACTTATTTATTTATTTATTTATTTATTTGTTTATTTATTTATTTATACTTATATGCCACCCTTCTCCCCAGACTCAGGGCGGCTCACAGCAAAAATACAAGTACAAAAATATAAATCAATTAAAATAGTAATATACAATATAAAAACTATAACTATTACCACTCATACAACATACAGTCCCAATAAAAGGCCCAGGGGCAGAGCGCAGCTCACATGCCCCAGGCCTGTCTGCATAAATGTGTTTTAAGAGTTTTCGGAAAGCTAGGAGGGAGGGAGCAGTACGAACCTCTGAGGGAAGTTGGTTCCAGAGGGCTGGGGCAGCAACAGAGAAGGCGCTAACCCTAGGTCCCACCAGACGGCACTGTCTAACAGACAGGACCCGTAGGAGGCCAACCCTATGTGCCCTAACTGGTCGCTGGGATTCATGGGGCAGAAGACGGTCTCGCAAGTATCCTGGCCCATTGCCATATAGGGCTTTATAGGTCATAACCAACACTTTGAATTGTGTTCGGAGACCAATTGGTAGCCAGTGCAGCTCATGGAGGGCTGGAGTGATAAGAGCGTGTCTTGGGAGACCCAAGACGGCTCGTGCGGCCGCATTCTGAACTACTTGCAGTCTCCGGACATTCTTCAAAGGTTGCCCCATGTAGAGAGCATTACAGTAGTCGAATCTCGAGGTGACAAGGGCATGGGTGACTGTGAGGAGTGACTCCCGGTCCAAATAGGGCTGCAACTGACGCACCAGGCGAACCTGGGCAAATGCCCCCCTCGCCACAGCCGAAAGATGGTATTCTAAACTTAGCTGTGGATCGAGGAGGACACCCAAGTTACGAACCCTCTCTGACGGGGATAAAACTTCCCCTCCCAGAGTGATGGATGGACAGATGGAATTGTCCTTGGGAGGCAGAACCCATAACCACTCCGTCTTGTCGGGATTGAGTCTGAGCCTGTTGGCACCCATCCAGGCCCCAACAGCCTCCAGGCACCGGTTCATCACTTCCACTGCTCTGCTGTAATGACGCGGGGTAGAGATATAGAGCTGAGTATCATCAGCATATTGATGACAGCTCACCCCATGTCGACGGATGATCTCACCCAACAGCTTCATATATATGTTAAAAAGCAGAGGTGAGAGAACAGACCCCTGGGGGACTCCACATGGAAGAGACTTCGGAGCCGATCTCTGACTTCCTGCAAACACCGACTGCGACCGGCCAGAGAGGTAGGAGGTGAACCACCACAAAACGGTGCCCCGCACTCCAAGCCCTTCCAACCGGCGCAGAAGGATACCATGGTCAATGGTATCGAAAGCTGCTGAGAGGTCAAGAAGCACCAGGATAGTGGAATAACCTCTATCCCGGGCCCGCCAGGTCTCCCAGCCTCGGAGAAGCACCGATCAGGCAGAAAGGGGTGCTGATCCTGGCACTTCCCCTGAGCTCTCCCGGTCTAGGAGAAGCACAGATCAGGCAGAAAGGGGCGCTGATCCTGGCGTTTCCCCTGAGCTCTCCCGGCCTCAGAGAAGCACCAATTAGGCGGAAAGGGACGGAGCTCTCCCGGCCTCAGAGAAGCACCGATCAAGCGGAAAGGGGGGCTGATCCTGGCGCTTCCCCTGAGCTCTCCCGGACTAGAGAAGCACCAATCAGGCAGAAAGGGGTGCTGATCCTGGCTCTTCCCCTGAGCCTTGCCAGCGGGACGCGCACCTCTCGTTGTCAAAGGTTTTCAATGTTTCGCTCGAAGCAGGGACGGAAAAAGAGAGAAGAGCCCCGCTTGTCACGAACTGAGAGCAGACAATTATTGGCGTCATGGCTCAAGGTGCATGACGAGGGAAAGAATATGATTAACACTGCGCGCGCGCACACACACACACACATGCTTGTCTTCTACCACATTTTATTCACGTCAATCTTTTTTTACTTCGTAATATTGGGAGTTGAAAATAGCGATTCTACACAAACACACACACAAATACGCAGGCGGGCATGCCCCCTGTCCTCATTCAGTTCCTTTCTTTGGCTCGTCCACTGCGCGTTCCTGTTGCGGCGGCAGCAGCTTTGGCAGTGTCTCAGTTCCTAAGACTATCGGAAATATGTGTTTTCCAATGGTCTTAGGCGACCCCTGCAATCCACAGGCTGAGAACCGCTGCATTAGCATAATATGCATATATTCAAAATTATATATCACATACTCATTAGGGTTGGGATTTTCTTTAAAAAAAAGCCTACACTGTTCAGTTAGTCCTTGAGTTAGAACCTGCTACTTAGCATCTTATTTGAAGTTATAGCAGAGAACGATACAAAAGCTATTTACAACAATTCACAAAGTTACATATATGACAGCATCCTTGTAATAGTTCACCCATACAACCATCCACAGGAATGCTGCAATGACCTCTGCCTAGATTACTTCCATCCTTACTAGCAGGTCCCCATTGGCCTTGAGTCCGCTTCCCACCCAACTCCACTATTCCTACAGCCTCCTTCTCACTTACTCTTCAAAGATCTCCAGAACTCTGAAGCTTAGGCTAGGGAATCATAGCAAGCCACTTCATTGCTAGACCATGTGTAGCAATCCTGGAAGCAGCTGACATTTTACAAGCAGCCACATTGAATTGTGGTCCCTCAGAAAATGGTGGCCCCTTCCAAGATCGCATCATGTAGCCCAACAATGAAACAGCTTTCCCAGGGGAGGAGATGTCTGTATGGACCCAGCAGAAGTGAAAGCAGACCAAAGGCTATGGTGGCCCCAAGTAGTGGGAAGCAGATTATGAGTGGATGGAGGGGCCTTGCGCACATGAGCCTATGCCTGCCCTTGGCCTCCCATCTGAGACACTCCATGCGCTACAAAACAACCCATGTTGTAATTTAACGTATCAGGAAGAGCAGTGGGTGGGATCCTCGTGCAATACAATAAGGTAGTAACATAAAATCTCAATGTTTTACTTTTATATGATGATATACGCTAGCCATTTCTATAACAACAAACCTATCCAATCAGCAAAACCCAAAACTAAAATTTCATTTTTTTCCATCTCAAGCACAAAGTCCAAAAGCAGTTTGTAAGTAAAATCAAAATTGTGTTCTTTTAATTAAAGCAGTCAATTTAGCCATTTAGCTTCATCAAGTTTTGCAGCCATTCATCCATTGCACTATTCCAAGAAGTCACCATAAAAATGCCTGATGTGATATAGAGTGTTATTAGAGAGACACTTTTAAAAACAATCATTTTTAAACAAAAAAAATCTTTGAAAATATTTAGCATGGCAACTTAAATCTACTTCCTAAAGTAAATCAAGTATTTATTCATAAACAGGCAGAACCCATGAATAAGTGTATGCAGAACTCTCCAAATCTTCTACCTGAACATGCTGGCTGGGGAATTTTGGGAACTGAATTGTACATATCTTAAAGTTGTCAACATTCCAATCTGATGTTGGAACTGAAAAAGTTAAAAGCAATGCTTTTAATGTCTGATCTTCAAAAGTAAATTTACATTCAATTCTACAAATGGTAAAATTGGAACTTTGTTGCTTCCCCTCCCCCACCCCCTAGACCAGGGGTAGGCAACCTCGGCTCTTTTATGACTCATGGACTTCAACTCCCAGAATTCCTGAGTCAGCTGACTCAGGAATTCTGGGAGTTGAAGTCCATGAGTCATAAAAGAGCCGAGGTTGCCTACCCCTGTCCTAGACAATTGCTTTATTCTTGTTCCCCCAGAAGCTTTTCTTTTGGATGAATGATTCTGAAGTTACATAATTTTTATGTAATGATAGGAGGTCTCTACCAAAAACAGTGATTTCTCACAGTTGGTATCATTTTTCACCAAAGCAATTGAAGAATTTTCTGAAAAGTAAAAAGAAATAAAATACAGAAAAGGGGCGTTGTCTTACCTGAACACCTTTTCTCAGCATGATGATGTAGAATCCACCAGTGGGTAATTATAGCCTTCCTGCCCAGCTAGACTAAGTCAGAACTTTAGCCATGCCTCCTTCAGGGAGTGCCTTCCAGTTTTGACGAGGCGAAGCTTCCATGACGAAAGTCTGACTCAATGGCTCCAAAACAAAAAACAAACAAAGACACCTACCTAGACTGGTTAGAGGAGGGTGTGGATTCTACATCATCATACTGAGAAAAGGCGTTCAGATAAGACAACGCCCCTTCTCCAGCCTGATTGGATATAGAATCCACCGGTGGGACATACCAAAGCCCTACATGTCCCTACGGGTAGGAGTCTAGGCTAGTGTCTCCTGAGAAGAAACGACTTGCTGCAGCACTCTCCTGCCAAACAAGGCGTCTGCTGCGGCAAACCTGTCAATTTTATAATGCTTGACAAAGAAAGAGGGGGAAGACCAAGTCGCCGCCCTACAAATTTCCTCCACGGAGGCCTGAGTGAGCCAGGCCGCAGAAGTGGCGGCACTTTGTGTGGAGTGGGCCGTAATGTTTGATGGAACCGGGAGTGACAATGAAACATAAGCTTTAGCTATACAGGCCCTGATCCACCTGCCAATAGTTGACGAGGACACCTTCTGACCCATGGACGATGGCTGAAAAGAGACAAATAACGCCTCCAATTTACGGAAAGCCAAAGTCCTATTGACGTAATGGAGCAAGGCTCTATGAACGTCCAACGTATGCCATCGTCTCTCCAGACGATGGGAAGGATGCAGACAAAAGTTGGGGAGTACGAGGTCCTGCAATCTGTGGAACCAAGAGTTAACCTTTGGCACAAAGGAGGGATCCAAACGTAGGGTGACTTTGTCCTCGGAAAAGGTACACAAGTCCTTGCGAACTGAAAGCACTGCCAATTCCGAAATTCTCCTAGCTGAAGTAATAGCCACGAGAAAGGCCACCTTCAGTGAAAGGTAGCGAAGCAAACAGGACCCCAGGGGTTCGAATGGCGGAGAAGTCAAAGCCTGTAGGACCTTGGGCAAGTCCCAGGATGGGAAACGATGGACTACAGGTGGTCTTACCATGACAGCCCCTTTCAAAAAGGCACATACGGCTGGATGTTGTGACAAAGGGGCAAGGTTATCACAGGAAAGAACCGTTTGTAAGGCCGCCACCTGCCTACGGATGGTGTTGAGCGCCAGACCTTTATTCATGCCCTCTAAGAGGTACTCCAGAATGTTGGGAATAGTGACAGAAAGGGATGCTAGGTTGTGTTTACTGCACCAGGTGGAGAAATTCCTCCACGTGGCATCATATATCCGGTTAGTGGAAGGACGTCGTGAAGCCTGGATGACCGAAATAACCCCTTCTGAAAAGGATTGTCTAATTAAACCCTCCCGCTCAAGTGCCATGCGGCTAGTTGGAGCCACTGAGGGTCCGGATGTTGAAGGTTCCCTTGACTGAGAGACACCCAGTGTGGAGGGAGTTTCCACACTGGCGAGAGCGACAGGTCTACAAGGTCTGCAAACCACGGACACCATGGCCAGTACGGAGCAATTAATATCACCTCTGCCCCTTTCAGAAGTAGCTTGCGGATTGTTGCTTGCAGCAACGGAAGTGGAGGGAAGGCATAAAGCAGCCCCTGCGGCCACCTGCACCTGAGAGCATCCGTTCCCTCCACTCCCCTTGTTGGAAACCTGGAAAAGAACAGGGGAAGCTGAGTGTTCGCCGGAGACGCAAATAGATCCAGGAGAGGGCAGCGGAACGTGTCCGAGATTTCCCCGAACAGATCCGGATCCAGCCTCCACCATGAGTGATCCACTGTTACTCTGCTGAGCAAATCCGCTTGGCGATTCACTTCCCCCGAGATATGTTCTGCTTTGATGGAGCCTAGGGATGACTCTGCCCACAGGCCCAGATCCCAGGCCTCCTGCATGAGAGCCACCGATCTGGTCCCTCCCTGCTTGTTCACGTGGGCCTTGGCTGACACGTTGTCCGTTAGCACCAGAACATGGCGACCTGCCAGAAGAGAAGAGAAGCGAAGGAGGGCCAGGTGTATGGCCCTGAGCTCGAACCAATTTATATTGTGTTTCAAGTCCAGTTGTGACCACCTGCCCTGAGCGAGATGTGTTTGAAAGTGAGCCCCCCAGCCGAACTGGTTGGCGTCAGTGGTCACTGTAATTCTGGTTGGTTCTCTGAAGAGTGTGCCTTTGGACATTGCAGACAAGGCCTACCACAGGAGAGATGAGAGGATGTGCTGAGGAACCCTGACCTTTCTTGAATACGCGCTGAGATTCTGCCTTTGGAAGGGAAGGAGGAACCATTGGAGACTTCTGGAGTGAAGTCTGGCCCAGGGAACAATCCCCATGCACGAGACCATCTTCCCCAGGAGCTGGGACAGCTGCACTAGAGGGACCAATCTTTGTCTCCGAATGACTTGTGTGAGCTTTCGGATGCTCACCCAACGCTCCTGGGAAAGATAAACCGTGCATGAATCTGAGTCTATGATCGCCCCAAGATGGAGTAATCTTTTTGTGGGAACGATGTGACTTTTTTTGTAGTCACGGAAAAGCCGTGATCCTGAAGGGTGCATAGCGTGACCTGTAAATCTGCTTGGGCGGACTGGAGGGAGCTGGACTGGATTAAGATATCGTCCAGATAACATTGGACGCGCACCGGCAGCATGCCAAGGTGGACCGCCAAGACGGCCAGCACCTTTGTGAATACTCGAGGGGCCGAAGATAGGCCGAATGGAAGGGCCCTGTATTGGAAGTGTCGGTTTGCGTAGCAGAAGCGGAGAAATTTTCGATGTTCCTGCAGGATTGGTACATGTAAGTAAGCCTCTGTTAAATCGATGGATGAGAGCAAGTCCCCCTTTCTGATGCTGGCCAATATGGATTTGAGGGACTGCATCTTGAACCTTTTGTAGACTACAAAGTGATTTAGCCTTTTTAGGTCAAGAATAGCTCTCCAACCCCCCGATGCCTTGGGCACGACACACAGGATGGAGTAAAACTCCTGTTTTTCCTGTCCTCGAGGAACCTGTTCTATTGCCTTGATTTCTATAAGGTGGTCTATGGCCAATTTTAGCAGCCTTGCTTTGGCTGGGTTGTGTGAGACTGGGCATTTTATAAAGCGACTTGGGGGAGGGGAGTAAAATTCTACGGCTAGGCCTTGTCTTATGGTATCCCTTACCCAAGTGTTGGTAGTCGTTGCCTGCCACATGTCGCTGAACTGTGCCAGACGACCTCCAATGGGACTGTCCCTGGCGTCACTTGGAACGCCTGTACGGGCGACCCCCTGCACCCCTAAAGGGTCACTTCGATTGGAATTGGCTCCTGCCTGTGTTCGGGCGGTCCTGGTTGCAATCCTGCCTGGGGGTAAAGGATCGCGAGCTTCTGGACCAATCCCAGGACTGCCCGCCACGAAAGGGCTGCCTCCATTCCCAGGAGTCGCTCTGGCGAAAACCCTGCCTGCGGAACTCCTGCTGTGGCCGTCTGTCAGATTTCTTTGAAGGATGAGCTAGAATTTTCCGCTTGTCCTTACTCTCAATGATATATGGTTCGAGAATGGGCCCAAACAATTTTGAACCCGTATACTTGGAGGTGGACAGCCGCCACTTAGACTTTAAGTCTGTCCTCCACTGTTTCAGCCAGAGAAGCCTCCGTGAGGCCACTGTTGCTGCAATTGATCTGGCTGAGAACCTTGTGGCATATAAGGATGAATCAGCTATGTACTCTGCTGCAGTGAGTAACTTTGTCAGTGTTTGGTGCGTGCGTACCTGTTCAGGTGGAACACTCAATTGGAGCTCCTGGAGCCACATGATAGAGGCCCTGGCGAAAAAGGAGACCGAGGTGGGACCCTAATTGACCATGCCGAGGATTGATGAGCCCGACGAAGGGAAAATTCAAATTTTTTGTCCTCCGCTTTCAGGGCCTCAGCCATGTCCCCTGGAATGGCGGAAGTGGAGAAAAGAGAAATTAGGGGATTATCTACCGACAGCACCTCCAACAGGGATGCAAGGAGGAGGAAATGTTGAACAACTTTTTCTCCGTATTGTTGGGAGAGGGAACGGTTGCTAAGGACGCCCACTGTGTCTGTACTGTGGAGCGAAAAACCTTGGGGCAAGGAATCTGTTTCTCCTCTGCCACCTGAGTGGTAAAAAGAGGATTGGATTCATCCTCCTCATCAGAGGAGGAGGGCTTAGCTACCTTAGCAGAGGAAAAGTTGACCGTAGCACAGGCCTTGAGGAGGAGAGAACGAAATGATGAGGGGTCGAATAACCCTGAGGTGGATGCCTGTTCCGGGGCTGCTTCCTCATCCTCAGACATCGGGATGTCAGTCATCTCCAGATCCATAGATCCCTCCTCTGCTACCTGCGAAGAAGTCTCTGAGATACCAGAAGCCTGGGTTGCAGCCCATCCCATACGGGGAGGGAGCACAGATGGAGGCAAGGGGCCTTGAGGAGGATGACCCCTGGAGGAAGACATAAACTGGTCAAATGCCTGTTGCATAAACGAGTGGAATGGATGAGACCACTGACTATGCTGATCCCTAGCACTAGGCCCTGCCTCAACATGGGTGGCTGCAGAACCTGGGTGTTCGGGGGAGGATGAAATTGAATGAGGGGAACCAACTTGCTCAGTTTCCCCCGGAGGAGACCATGTCCTAGGCCGTTGCCCAGATTCCAATTGCGACTCAAATGGAATAGGAGTGTCCAATGGAGCAGGGGAAACCACTTCAGCCCCACTGGCCCTGAGAACTCCCTTTCCCTTTGGAGAACTCCCTTTCCAGTGCCTGATGCCTCCTCGTGGCCTCTCGCTTGGCTGCCTTCGACGGCTCCTTTGTAATCAGGTGTTTAGTTTTAGCCTTCTTCTTGCCCCCCCGTTTCCAAATCAGTAGATCTGTGCTTTTGTGTTGTGGGGGGGTGCCTGAGCCTTGGTATGCCTGGGGCGAAGCACTGTCTGCCATGCTGTCTGGATGGTCCGATGAAGGTACCCAGACGGTGGGGGGAGAGCCCAAGGACGCAGATCCTACTGACAGAGAAGGGAAACCTACCCTAATTCTGCACTGGTGCAATGGCAGTCAGAGTCAGTCGAATTTCTAAATTCGTCTGCTAGGCCAAGTGACTAAAGGTCACCACTAGGTACAACAGGTGGTATGAAAATCCCCTTGAGATGCTTTAAATTACACCAGCTAAAATTCTATACTCCTAAACTAAGGTAAAAAACACCCTTCAACAAGTAATGAGATTTCACGATTAGATTAATGCTTATGCCTCTTTCTCCCCGGTAAGGCCTGACTCAGCAGACACTGTGACAGAAAACGGGCGCGCGTACTGTCGGCTAGGCCTTCACCTGGCCTCCATGAATTGTCCGGCCACACCCAATGACAAAATGGCGGCCGCGCCTCTTAAAATGGCAGCTGCGCCTGCAAAGTGGCCTCTGCGCCTGCCCCAAAATGGCAATCGCACCTGAACTCCAAAATGGTGGCCTCGACTTTCACATGCGGCCAACAACGGCCGCCACCGCCAATGCCTGCAATCAGGCAAGAACCCAGTGGGAAAAACGCTACGGAGCCCCCCACCCCTTACAGGGCAATCAGGGCCACTTTTCCCCACTCCAAAATGCACTTGCCCTTTTCGTCGTAGCAGCTGCGCTGCTATCCGGAACACCTGCTTCTTCCGTCTGAGAAGAACGCAAAAGGGAACCTCCCCAAGCTGCTCCTGCAAGGGAGCCGGTTCGCCTCTACCAACTGCAGCCAATTCCTTCTAATTAAATTTGACCGTTTAAAACCAATTGAATCCGAATTGTAAGAAATCTTGAAATTTTAGAGCTGTAAAAATTCAAATTAAATTTAACAAGTACAAACTACTCTGACTAGGCCTAACTAACTAAGGAGCCTCAATTTTTTGCTGCTGCTGAGCTGCAGATTAAGTCAAAACTGGAAGGCACTCCCTGAAGGAGGCATAGCTAAAGTTCTGACTTAGTCTAGCTGAGCAGGAAGGCTATAATTACCCACCGGTGGATTCTACATCCAATCATGCTGGAGAAAACATTCAAATATTCTGGAAATCTAACATACTTATATACAAATAAATTATTTTGCTAGCAATTGAAACCTTTGTAGAATCTTCTCAATACATTTGAATAAAAAATGCATCTGGCCGCTAAGGCTATGTGGCAAATGGCCGATATTTGTCCACTACACAAGTAACGAATTGCTTACTATGATGCAAACTATAAACCAATTTTTTTAAAAAACATATCAGAACAATTATAAAATTAACATTATAGATATCATGACAAATGAAAGCAGGTGAAAAGTTAGATGATCTATTGCCATACACAAAAATAATTGATTTTTCTCTGATTACTGCTTAGGTGATAAGAATGTATTAGGTACTTGTTGTCTGCTTGCACTGTGTTTTATTAATGATCCAAATCAGATGTCCAATTTGGAAATCAATGCTTACTTCATCATTTTTCCTTGAAAGTTTCTATTATTCACAATTGATTTAACAGAAATGAAATGCTTACCATTAACAAGAGCAAGCCGCTGACACTTTGAAGATGAATTATTGAACTTCTGAAACTGAATTAACTGAATCATCATCAAGAGCATTGTTTGACATCTCCCCCCTGAAGCAACACAACTGAAACCAGCACTGCAGTCATATATCTTAACTAAAAATCACATAAATAAAAAAGTGTGATAATTTAAAATCTACATGGCTTCACTGACTACCCAGCAGATTTTTAAGGTTACTAATATATTCAAATACATACTTATTGCAGGATATACATATTTTATGTAAGCTCATTATTTTTTTTCTGCAGCTAAAAGACTGAAAAACAGGGAAGCAGGTAATGGATTAATTGAAGTTTTACAAAAACAATGTAAATATTCCTGTAACAATAGTGGTTGCATGCAAAATACAATTTACAAATAGTCCTTGGGTTATGACCATAATTGGGATCAGAATTTCTATTTTTAAGCAAAGCGGTCATTAAGCAAAACATCACGTCAGGCCAGCAGCACGAGAAGTAATGAAAGTCAACCCAAGGTGTTGACATGGGGTACAGAAAGGGTAGGTGACAAAATGCAGGTTGGCCAAAAGAGCAAAGATGGAAGAGAGATAGGCAACTGTGGGGATACTGAAGTTGAAACAGTTTGCATAGGGAAGAAGCACATGACCCAACTTTAACTGCCAATCAGTTGCCAAGCATACAAATTTTGATGCCATGGTCATGGAGGCACTGCAGCAACCAGAACTTTAAGATGGGTCACAACTACTATTTGTTTGGGGATATCATTAACTATGAACAGTTGCCGAATGAATGGACATAACTTAAGGACTACCCATAATATGATTTCATCCTTCAGATTAATACTATAAGCAAAAATATTTAATCATAATTTCAAACAATTCTTGCTGGAAAGAATTGTTACTTCTGGAAGAGGAAAATATCACCAACACCAGTGATCTAAAGAAGACTCAAAGACTTACCTAACGTTTTAATTTCAAAATAGCCAATTATGTACAAGTAATTTTCTTGTACTGAAAAAATTAGTAGGAATTCTTACTTGTAAAAATTAACTTGTGATATAACATTCCATCAATACAAGTTTATTAAATTCACAAGTCTTGTTTAGGGCTGTGCATCTGTTTACTGGTGTTAACCCCCCCCAAAGTCTATTTTAATAAAATGCCAGATTTACATTTTAATATATTTATACAAATCGTATCTCCCAAAATATGCACGCATGCACGCGCGCGCGCACACACACACACACACACACAACTTGTTCTTATAAACACTGAATAGGAATTGATGTAATAATATCTTATTCATGATTTCAAGAGCTAACTGACGGTCAAGGTAATTACATTGTTTAGCTGTTCTAAACTTTAATTTTGCAGAATATTCTGTTTGGTCAAACCAGCCCCCTTCAGTTCAAAAAGGACAAAGTTTTCCCCCTAAAGTTTAATTGTCAGTAGGACTATTTCTCTGCAGTGAATCAGGACCAGCACCTATCTATGCAACAAAGAGGTACCAGGAACACAAGGAAGAAATTAGAATTTTTCCAGATAACACAAATAATAAATATCTGCAGCTTTATTATCAAATTAATTCAAATTAAAATTAATTAAACATTTAAGTATTATATGAAAATAAGTGTGCCTCTGTAGGTTTCAAGCTCTTTTGATTTGAATCAAATATGGTATCTTTTGAAATATCTATTTTACTTTGGAATTTGCAGGCACTACTGTAATGTCTTCTGTGGAATTTAGGGTATACACATATCTCGGGAAAAACTTTCTGGAATTTTGTGGTTTGGTGCCACCAGTAAATTTTTATCAAGACTTTGCCTTCCCATCAACACTAAGGATGTTGCCCAAGTTTCAAATCAGTATGAGGTCAATAAACACAATGGAAGTAAAATGAAGACTAGAAATATGATTTTTCTAGATCAATATAAAGTTCAAATATCTAGGAACAACATTCATCGAAGAGAGTAAAATGGACGAAGAGATGGATACAATGTATTAAGGCAAACCAAGTATTGGGACAGCCTGCTCCACTCCTACAACATAAGGAAGTACTGATCAGCACAAAGAAGCATCTTATACAAAGCATATTCTTTGCTACTCCATGTTACTAGTGCCAAACATAGACACTTACAACAAAACATAAACAAAAATTAGTCACCACAAAAATGAAATATTTGAGGAAAGCTGCCGGAGTGACCAGAGTAGATAAAATCAGAAATGAGACAATAAGAAAATAATTGGCATACAACTAATGTTAAATTATATACCAAAACAGCAAATAAAGCAGTTGGTTCACCTGGAGAGGATGTTCTGGGATTCCATACCCATACAAGGATACACAAAAACAGAAGGTCAAAAAAAGTACACAAGGAAGGCCCAGAAGAAGATGGAGAGACAACAACTATTAACATCAATTAACAATGGTTGAGGCCACTAGAAGAGCAACACCTGAAGTGGAGGAGGATAAAGAAAAAGAAGAGGAAGAAGAAAAAGAGGAAGAGGAGAACGAGAAGAAGAAAGGGAGAAGAGGAGGAGGAAGAAGAGGAAAAGGAAAAGGAAGGAGGAGGAGGAGATGATCTGCTCATATTTTGGCAATCATTACTATACTAATATTAGTAGATAGTAATATCTAGTCAATGTTGATTGATTTCATAAGCAGGATCAACCTTAGTTATTACTTGGATGTATTAACACTTGTGAATTTCAGCACTACTGATTATGCAGTTGAAAACATTCTAGAAAAATGGAAAACCATTTCCATAAAACTACCAAGAAGTCATGCTTGATATATAATAGCAACTTTTAAAAATATTATTATTATACTACATCTAATACCCTTGTTCATTTGGGTTGATGTTACATCTGAGACATCTTGTTTGAAGTAATATTATGTGCTTTAGATGAAATGCTTCTGAAAAGTATTTGCAGCTAATTCACAATGCTGCAAAGAGATTTTTCTTAGAAGAGACTATTTATAAGAAATTTAAAACATCCCTATTACTATAGTTCACTGATTTAATAATTCAGGATTTGGTTATAACCCATAAAACTTTACATGACTAAGGACTGGACAGTTACAGTTATTCATTTGCATATATCAGCCTGCCCTCATTTTGAGAGCCATGAAGTCTCACTCATTCTACAGAAGCTATCTGAAAATCTTCTGGCAAGAATACAAGATAGGACATTCTCACAGTCCATTTACACATGCTGGAAGTCCGTGTTAAGAGGTCATAAGCTATACATTCCATATTATCCTAACAGAGCATTTTTATTTACAGTATATGGACATAAGGCAATCTACTGCTAAGTTTGATATAATCCAATAGGTGCTGTTATTTATTACTTATTCGTGTGTTTGATTTAATCAGTCTTTAATGACTTTTAATATTTTAATTTGTTTTTCTAGTTATATTTCACATAAATAAATGCATATCCTCAAATTTAGCAAATAGCCAAGTGCTTTTCAAAAAAGCTCAATGAATTTCAGTAATACGTTACAGTAACCAAATTGTTTTATACTTAGAAATCTGGTTGTAATCCAAAATATGCAAAGTGATTGCACATCATAAAGGAAAATGTGCATTGAATAAACAAAAATTCTCTTTCCTGGTTTCAAATTTAAGATTATCAAGGAATTATTGTATAATATTTGTTGTTGAAGCCATTTGCAGGGAGGCATATAGAGTGATCCAGTGGGAAAGAATTTAAAGATACAGGATGGAAAACTGAGGGCAAGTTCAAAAGTTCAGTTTGGGTGACTGCCATCACATGTTACATGATTGTTGACAAGAACACTAGGTGGATAAAGACCTTGGAGTGATAAGAGGTAATTGTCACTGATGATTTATCACCATATGGCTGTCCACAGCACTTTCACACAGTAGAATACATCAATGAGTGAATTCACACTTGACAATCCTATCTATGAGAGGGTGAAATTTAATTCCTTGGCTTATATTTCTAAAGACAAAATACAGTTCTTCTCAAATACATTTACCAGAAGACTAGTGTAAAAAACATCCACTCGCACCCACACACACATCTGACCAAGGTGACAGAGACAAGAAGGGGAAAAAATGCATGTGACAATGTGGGTATTATTATATTATAAGAAATGCAACTGTTCAATCTCATGCAAAATGTTGACCTTACATTGTGACATTCAAGATTCTTAAACTACAATATGTTGGATTCTGAAGAAGAACTTGATACATATGAAGATTAACATCAATTCTGCAAAACCATTAAAAGTGGGAAAGAATTAGCTATAAATAATAAAAAGCCTGTTAAAGAAAAAGACTCTAAAATTTTGGAAATGTTTGTGGGAAAACAAGAATTACAATAGGAATTCAACACGGATCAGACAAGTTGAAAACATAGTGAAAATACTAAATATGAAAGACATTAAAATAACCAAAGAAATAGTATGAAAGCAATAAGAGAATGTCAAAAACTGAAGTGCTACTGAATCAGATGAGCTAAATGAATTCTGGCTAAAATCACTGACCAGTCTGCACTTGTGGCTGGAGACCAGATGAATAGGTCTTTGGAAGCACCAGAAAACAAAGAATGGCTAACAACAGGAACGACATTCCTAATTCAAAAGGGATAAGGAAGAGGGGAATGACTCTGAAAATTACCAACCCATCACTTCTTTGTCAACAATGTATGTTACTTATGGGCATAACTGCAAATAGCTATTTGAAAAGAAATGATTTATTCTGTGTACAACAAAAAGGGTGCTGCAGAAATTCAAGAGGAACAAAGCATTATTATTGAATAACAAATTAGTTTTAAAGAGTTTAAAAATTGCTTATGGCCTGGGATAGACTATAAAAAGGAATCTGATTTTACTTCACATAGCTGGATGGGGAAATGTCTCAAACGTTTTTGGAATCAACAGAAACATTCTGTAATTTATGAATACAATGAAGTTTTGATGAATGAAGCTAATGGGGAAGAGTTAAGAGAAGTCAAAATCAAGTGTGAAACTTTCCAATTTGATTCATTATCACCTTTATTCTTTAAATGGACCCAGTGTAAAAAATTTTAAACAAGACAAACTGTGCATATGAATTAGCCAAAACAAGAATAATAATGAATGAAGTCAATCAAGGAAAGCTCTTGAAAACTGATTTATTAACTGGAAGAACAAGAAAATAGAAATACAATCTTAGACTTATAGAAGGAAAAGCTGACAAAAACCCCACATGGTTATGGTTAAAATCAGAAATGATAAAGAAACAGATGGTTTTGTTTTAGTGACTCAAGAACAAGTTTTGCCAACTAACTGCATGAAGGCAAAAATTCAACATGTAACAAACAAAAACAAATGTCACCTTTGTGGAGAAAGGGGCGTTGTCTTACCTGTATGCCTTTTCTCAGCATGATGAATGGAGAATCCACGAATGGGTTAACTGTGTCTTCCTGCCCAAATTAGACCAAGTCAGTCAAAGTTGCCACGCCCGTCCTGGACTAGGTCAGGCCCCGTTTCGAATAGGGCGAAGCTAATGACTGCACGACGTGTTGGCTCCCAGATCCCTAACACTGGATCTGACTACGGATAAGGGATGGGTGTGGATTCTCCATTCATCATGCTGAGAAAAGACGTTCAGGTAAGACAAAGCTCCTTCTCCAGCATGAAGAATGGAGAATCCACGAATGAGACATACCAAAGCCCTCCTGTCCCTATGGGGGGGAGCAGACAGGGCCTGTGTCACCATCGCCAGCACTATCTGCTGCAACACCTGTCGGCCAAAGGAACTTATAAAGTCGCAGAAAAGGGGAAGGTGAAGACCACGTCGCCGCCCTGCAAATGTTATCTGTGGACACTTGTGTAGCCTTGCCGCAGATGTAGCAGCACTACAAGTGGAATGTGCCATCACATGACTTGGAACTGGCAAAGAGCGCGTCTGATACGTTCCAGAGATACAGGCCTTGATCCACCTGCCAATGGTAGAAGAAGACACCTTCTGGCCCTCAGAGGCAAGTTGGAATGAAACAAAAAGGGATTCCGACCTGCGAAAGGCAGCCGTCCGCTTGATGTAATAGCGCAACACCCTGCGGACATCCAGAGTGTGCCATTGCCGTTCCAAGTCATGAGACGGGTTAGGACAAAAGTCCGGCAACACAATCTCATGCGCCCTGTGAAACATAGTGTTAATCTTGAGAAATAACGAGCGATCCAAACACAGGACTACTCTGTCTTGGTGAAAGATGCATAAATCCTCCCTGATGGAAAGAGCTGCCAACTCCAAGATGCGCCTATCCGAGGTAACTGCAACCAAGAAGGCAATCTTGAGAGAAAAGGATTATAGGTTGCAGGTTCTGATGGGTTCAAAGGGCGACTTGGTAAGGGCCTGCAAGACCCGCGGTAACTCCCAAGTGGGATATACCTATGAACCACGGGCGGTTTGCTGTTCGTGACCCCCTTGATAAAGTGCTATCCGGGGTTTACCTGTGACAACTGGAGCCCATCCTGGGGTGCTGAGCCAATGGGCCCGTTGTCACAGGTAAACACCGTGGATAGAGCCACCTATCTGCGGATAGTGCTGGGCGCTAAGCCCTTATCAACGCCTTCCAACAAATAGTCCAAGACCCGTGGAATAGTAATATCCGAGAGAGCCAAGTGATTCCGTTCACGCCATTGGCAGAAATTTCTCCATGTGGAGTCGTAAATACGATTCGTTGCGGCCTTCGGGAGGCTTGAATCATAGAAATTACCCTTGATGAATAGGATCTCTGTGCTAAGAACTGGCGTACAAATGCCAGGTGGTTAACTGGAGCCACTGGGGCTTCGGGTGTTGTATGACTCTCTGTAATTATCCGATCTGGAGGGATCCTCCATGGAGGAGCCACGGAAAGGCTCACGAGGTCTGCAATCCACAGACGCCTCGGCCAGCATGAAGCAATGAATAACACCTCTGCCCATTCCAGCAGTGTTTTCCTGATGACTGCCGGGATCAGAGGAAAAGCGTACAGCAGGCCCCCTGGCCATGGACTGCGAAGTGCATCCGCTCTCTCCGCCCCTGGAGAGGGAAACCGGGAGAAGAACCTTGGGAGCTGAGAATTCGCTGGAGAGGCGAACAAGTCCAGAACCGGTCGACCGAACCTCTGCGATATCTTCTTGAAGAGGTCCGGGTGCAGATCCCATTCTGAATAGTCCGCCTGTCGATTCACCTCTCTCACCGTTGGGTGAGATCACCCGTCGACACGGGGTAAGTTATCATCAATGTGCTGATGATACCCAGCTTTATATCTCTACCCCGTGTCACTACAGCGAAGCAGTGGAAGTGATGAACCAGTGCCTGGAGGCTGTTGAGGTCTGGATGGGTGCCTATAACTGTCCGTCCATTACCCTGGGGGGAGAAGTTTTGTCCCTCTCAGAGAGGGTTCGCAACTTGGGTGTTCTTCTCGATCCACAGCTAAGTTTGGAACATCATCTTTCGGCTGTGGCGAGGGGAGCATTCGCCCAGGTTCGCCTGGTGCGCCAGTTGCGGCCCTATTTGGACTGGGAGTCACTCCTCACAGTCACCCATGCCCTTGTCACCTCGAGATTCGACTACTGTAATGCTCTCTACATGGGGCAGCCTTTGAAGAATGTCTGGAGACTGCAAGTAGTCCAGAATGCGGCCGCGCGAGCTGTCTTGGGTCTTCCAAGACATGCTCATATTACCCCAGCTCTCTGCGAGCTTCACTGGCTACCTATTGGTCTCCGAACACAATTCAAAGTGTTGGTTATGACCTATAAAGCCCTTTATGGCAATGGACCAGGATACTTGTGGGACCGTCTTCTGCCTCATGAATCCCAGCGACCGGTTAGGGCGCATAGAGTTGGCCTCCTACGGGTCCCGTCTGTTAGACAATGTCGTCTGACGGGACCTAGGGCAAGGGCCTTCTCCGTTGCTGCCCCAGCCCTCTGGAACCAGCTTCCCTCAGAGGTTCGTACTGCTTCCTCCCTACTAGCTTTCCGGAAAGCGCTGAAGACACATCTATGCCGGCAGGCTTGGGGCATATGAGCTGTCCTGCCATCACCGGCTGTGAGCTGAATGTGTTTGTATATTGTGTGAATGGAATTAATTTTTTAAATTTTTAAATTAATTGTGTTTTTGAATTGTTTTGTTGTTGTGAGCCGCCCCGAGTCTTGGGAGAGGGGCGGCATATAAATTAAATAAAATAAAATAAACAAATAAATAAATAAAAGACACCTGCCTAGGCTGCAAGGGGAGGGTGTGGATTCTACATCATCATGCTGAGAAAAGGCGTTCAGGTAAGACAACGCCCCTTCTCCAGCATGATGCCTGTAGAATCCACCGGTGGGACATACCAAAGCCCTACATGTCCCTACGGGTGGGAGTCTAGACCAGTGTCTCCCGAGAAGAAACGACTTGCTGCAGCACTCTCCTGCCAAACAAGGCATCTGCTATGGCAAATCTGTCAATTTTGTGATGTTTGACAAAGGAAGAAGGGGAGGACCAGGTCGCTGCCCTACAAATCTCCTCCATGGAGGCCTGAGTGAGCCAGGCCATAGAAGTGGCAGCACTCCGTGTGGAGTGAGCTGTAGTGTTTGAAGGAATTGGAAGTGACAATGAGATACAAGCTCTGGCAATACAGGCCCTGATCCACCTGCCAATGGTTGAAGAAGAAACCTTGTGACCCATGGATGATGGCTGAAAGGACACGAACAACGCCTCCGATTTACAGAAGGCCGATGTCCTCTTGACATAATGGAGCAGGGCTCTGCGTACGTCTAATGTATGCCATCGTCTCTCCAAACGATGGGAAGGATGCGGACAAAAATTGGGAAAGACAAGGTCCTGCGATCTATGGAACCAAGTGTTAACCTTTGGAACAAAGGAAGGGTCCAAACGTAAAATGATCTTATCCTCGGAAAAGGTACACAAATCACTGCGAACTGAAAGGGCAGCTAACTCTGAAATTCTCCTAGCAGAAGTGATAGCCACTAGAAAGGCTACCTTCAAGGAAAGATAGCGAAGCGAACAAGAACCAAGGGTCTCGAATGGCGGCAAAGTCAATGCCTGTAGGACTTTGGGCAGGTCCCAGGACGGAAAACAATGAACTACAGGTGGCCTAACAGTAACCGCCCCCTTTAAAAAGCCGGGTGTTATGATAAAGTGGCAATGTTATCACAGGAAAGGACCATTTGCAAGGCCACCACCTGTCTACAGATGGTGTTGAGCGCCAGTCCTTTATTTATGCCCTCCAAGAGGTACTCCAGGATGTTGGGAATAGTGACAAAGAGAGGTGTCAGGTTGTGTCTATTGCACCATGTGGAGAAGTTCCTCCACGTGGTGTCGTATAGTCTATTAGTCGAAGGACATCTCGAGGCCTGGATTATCGAGATCACCCCTGATGAATAAGATTGTCTGATTAGAACTTCCCGTTCAAGTGCCATGCGGCTAGCTGGAGCCACTGAGGGTCCGGATGTTGAAGGTTCCCTTGGCTGAGAGACACTCGGTCCGGGGGAATCTTCAACGGTGGCGAGAACAATAGGTCTACAAGGCCTGCAAACCACGGGCACCATGGCCAATGAGGAGCAATTAATATTATCTCTGCCCCTTCCAGGATTAATTTGCGGATTGTTGCCTGCAGCAACGGAAGGGGAGAGAAGGCGTAAAGTAGCCCTTCTGGCCACTTGCACCATAGAGCGTCCGTTCCCTCCGCTCCCCTTGTGGGAAACCTGGAAAGGAACCGGGGAAGCTGGGCGTTCGCAGGAGATGCGAAAAGGTCTAGGTGAGGATGGCCGAACCTGTCCGAGATCTCTCTGAATACAGCCGGATCCAGCCTCCACTCTGAATGATCTACCGTGACTCTGCTCAGGGACGATTTGCTTCCCCTGATATGTGTTCCACTTTTATGGAACCTAGGACTGACTCTGTCCACAGGCCCAGATCCCGGGCCTCCTGCATGAGTGCCCCTGATCTGGTCCCTCCCTGCTTGTTTACGTGGGCCTTGGCCGCCACATTGTCCATTAATACCAGGACGTGACGACCCGCGACTAGAGAGGAAAAGTGACGAAGAGCTAAATGTATGGCTCTGAGCTCGAGCCAATTTATGTTGTGTATTAGATCCTGTCTTGGCCACCTTTCCTGGGCGAGATGGGTCTGAAGGTGGCCCCCAACCGAACAGGCTGGCGTCTGTGGTTAGTGTGATCCTGAGGGGCTCTCTGAAAAGTGTCCCTTTGGCCATTGCTGACGAGGCCCACCACAGAAGAGATAGGACGGTGTGATGAAGAACTCTTGACCTTTCTGGTGGACGAACTGAGGTTCTTTTTTTGGAAGGGAAGGAGGAACCATTGAAGGTTCCTGGAGTGGAGTCTGGCCCACGGAACGATCCCCATGCATGAAACTATCTTCCCCAGAAGTTGGGACAGCTGTACTAGAGGTACAGATTTCTCTTTCCGAATTCTGTGCACGAGCTATCGGATGCTCTTGAGAAAGATACACCGTGCAGAGATCAGAATCTATGATCGCTGCTAGATGAAGCAGTCATTTTGTGGGATCGATATGGCTCTTTTTGTAGTTCACCGAAAATCTGTGAACTTGAAGGGTATGTAACGTGACCTGTAGGTCTGCCTGGGCCGACTGGAGGGAGCTGGACTGAACCAAGATGTCATCCAGATAGCATTGTACGCGCACCGGCAATTTGCGGAGATAGGCCGCCAAGACGGCCAAAACTTTTGTGAATACTCGTGGGGCCGAGGATAGGCCGAATGGAAGGGCCCTGTATTGATAATGCCGGTGCGCGTAACAAAAGTGGAGAAATTTTTGATGTTCCGGAAGAATGGGAATATGTAGGTACGCCTCTGTTAGGTTGATGGATGACAGAAGATCCCCTTTCCTGATGCTGGCTAATATGGATTTGAGAGACTGCATTTTGAACCTTTTGTAAATTATAAAGTGATTTAGGCCTTTTAGATCGAGAATTGCTCTCGATCCTCCTGAGGACTTGGGAACCATGAACAGAATGGAGTAAAACCCCTGTTTTCTCTGTTCCTGTGGTACAGGTTCTATTGCCTTGATTTCTACTAGATGAGATATGGCCAATTCTATGTCTTGCTTTGGATGGGTTCCGTGAAACAGGGCACTTTATGAAGCGACTTGGAGGGGAAGAATAAAACTCTAGAGGTAGACCGTTTCTTATGGTGCCTCTGACCCAAGAATCGGTGGTTGTTAGCTCCTAAACGTCGCTGAACCTTGCCAAGCGACCCCCTATAGGAGCATTGTCCCTGGCGTCACTTTGACCGTCTGTAATGGCGGCCCCCGGCACCCCTGAAGGAGCGTTTAGATTGAAACTGGCCCTTGGCTGTGTTTTGGCGGTCCTGTTGGCGATCCTGCCTGGGGGGGAAAGGATCGCGAGCCTCTGGGCCAATCCCAGGACTGCCCGCTACGAAAGGGCTGTCTCCATTCCCAGGAGCCGCTCGGGCGGAAACCCTGTCTACAGAATCCCTGCTGGGGACACCTGTCTGATTTCTTGGATGGATGTGCCAGAATTTTGCGTTTATCTTTCCCTTCAATAATGTGTGGTTCGAGGATAGGGCCGAATAAGTGAGAGCCAGTGTACTTGGAAGTGGACAGATGCCATTTAGATTTTAAATCTGTCCGCCACTGTTTGAGCCAGAGTAGCCTGCGCGAGGCCACAGTCGCCACTATGGATCTGGCTGAATACCTAGTGGCATAGAGAGAAGAGTCAGCCATGTATTCAGACGCAGCCAATAATTTACTCAATGTTTGGTGAGTGCGTACCTGCTCAGGCGGAACAAGCAACTGGAGTTCCCAGAGCCACATGATAGAGGCCCTTGCGAAGAAGGAAACTGAGGTAGCGGCTCTAATGGACCATGCTGAAGATTGGTGTGCTCGACGAAGGGAAAATTCAAATTTTTTGTCCTCCGCCTTCAAGGCCTCGGCCATATCCCCTGGAATAGCGGAAGTGGAAAAGAGAGAGATTAAGAGGGCGTCCACAGAAGTTACGTCCAAGAGCGACGCGAATGAAGAGGAAACATTGAACAGTTTCTTCTCTGTATTGTTGGGAGAGGGTACCATCGCTAAGGATGCCCACTGTTTCTGCACCGTAGAACGAAAGACCTTTGGACAAGTAATCTGTTTATCCTCTGCCACCTGTTCAGCGAAAAGGGGATTGGACTCATCATCATCAGAAGTGGAAGGTTTGTCCTCCTTTGCCGAGGAAAGGTTGACCGTGGCACATGCCTTGAGGAGGAGGGACCGAAACAGGGAGGGGTCAAATAGCCCCGAAGTGGATGCCTGTTCCAGTGCTGCCTCCTCATCCTCTGACAATGGCATGTCAGTCATCTCTAGGTCCACTGACCCTTCCTCTCCTAACTGCGAAGATGCCTCCGAGATACCAGAACCCTGGGCTGTGGCCCGTTCCACTTGGGAAGGGGGCGCAAGAGGAGGCAAAGGGTGTTGAGAAGGAGGTTGACCCCTAGAGGAAGACATAAATTGATCAAAAGTGTGGAATTTTTGTTACCACAGATTTTGCTGATCTCTAGAACTGCCCCCTGCTTCTGCATGTGTGGCTGCAGAACCCTGTTGCACAGGTGAGGATGATGTTGAGTGAGGGGTACCAACCTGCTTAGTTCCCCCCCCAGGGAGACCATGCCCTAGGGGCATCCTGCACAGACTCAAATTGCGGCTCAAATGGAATAGGGGGGAAACTACTTCAGCTCCACGGGACCTGAGCCTTTGGGCTTTGGAGAACTCCCTCTCCAGTGCCTGATGTCTCCTCGTGGCCTCTCGCTCGGCTGCCTTCGATGGTTCCCTTGTAGACAAATGCTTTGTTTTGGCTTTCTTCTTGCCCCCCCCCGCATCCAAGTCAACAGATCTGCATTTTGTTAATATGGGGGAGGGGTGCCTGAGCCTTGGTATGCCTGGGGCGAGGAACTGTCTGCCATGCTATCTAGATAATCCGGCAAAGGATACCTAGATGGTGGGGGGAATCCAAGGACGCAGATCTATTCGCCAGAGATGGGAAACCGACCCTCACTCTGGACTATTGCAATGGCAGGGACAGCCAGACAGATTCCTAGAACTGTCTGCAAGGGCGAGTGGCTAAAGGCCACAAACTAATTTGCAACAGGTGGTATAAACTTCCCTTGTGCTCAATCAACAGCCAGAAGAAAGGTACACAAGCTAAAGTTCAAAGAGGTATAGCATATATATATGTGCTGGCAAGACAATAGATCACCGTAAGGTGAGGTTTGAAAGAGAAACTTGCATGTTCGTTGTGCAAACTATGGAGACCTTTGTCTTTTGCCCCCCCCCCAGTAAGGCCTGACTCAGCAGGCTCTGTTATAATAACAGGCAGGCTCACGGCCGGTGGGAACATGAGGCCCCTGTAAATGGCCTCCGTAGCTGTGTTCGGCCACGCCCAACTCTGCTAAAATGGCAGCCGCACCTATTTCTTCAAAATGGCGGCCGCGATAAGCACACGCGGTCAATGGCAACCGCACCCTCTAATGCCTGGAATCAGGCGAAAGGCAGAGAAATTAGAAGGTTTAAATCGTCTGACAGCCTCTAAGGCAACCAGGATCACTTCCCCCCATTCCGAGGTAATTGCGATTCCGTAGCGCAGCTCCGCTGCGATCCAGATCTGCCTGCTTCGTCCACCGCAGCGAGGGAGGAAGAAAACCTCTCCTGGTAAGGCTCGGTTGAAAAGGGAGCCATTTTGCTGATCGCCAAGCAAGCGGCTGGATGGGAACGAAGGGAAAACGTTCCCCAAGCAGTCTTGCCAGACTGTTAGGCTCTTAAGGCCCAGAGGCCTAAAGCTGAATATGCAGCCAAATAAATCTTTTTTGGGGTCCAATCAATAGAAAAAATCTTTGGAAATACCTAATTAAATTTGGATTGAAAAAACAAGTAAAGAATTGGAACGAATTAAATCAATTAAAATGACTAGGCCTAAGCTAGCTAAGGAGCCACAAAACTTGCGTTCTGCTGAGCTGTAGACTAAGTCAAAACTGGAGGACATTCCGTGAGGGAGGCGTGGCTAAAGTTCTGACTTAGTCTCTTTTGAGCAGGAAGGCTATAATTACCCACTGGTGGATTCTACAGGCATCATGCTGGAGAAAACCTTTAAGGGACCTTAAGGTCCAAATAGAGAAGCATTGTATTCATAACATATGTAATATAACACTTACTGAACAAAAAGTTTGGTTCACTGAAGTTGCTATATTAGGTAATCCTAGGATTGAGGAAAAACAATGAGAAAAAAATTACAAATACCAGAACTTGAAGAATGAAGATGATCACTTAAGGAAAAAGAAAGGACTCCTTCAATGTCTGGAAATATTAAATTTATCAGACCTGACCACTCTAATTTTACAAAAAAAAAAACCTGCTTGGAACAGCCTATATTCTTAGATGATACCTTAATAATTCTAAGGTCCTTGGTTAAGACTTGAATTATTAAGTTTCCACCAGTTTTACACTGTGAACCTAACTATAGATTATCTACGCATAATATATATCACATCTGATGTATACAATAATAATAATGAGGAAGAGGAAATTTGCTTTATGGAAATCCAGAAATTGAAAGCTAATTATCAACAAACACTGTAAATTTTTTTAGCATGGATATAGCAAACAAATTTGGCCCAGAAAAATGTGCTACTGTAGCACAGAATAAGGATAAAATCACAAACAGCAATGACATTGAAATGCTGACTGGCCAAACTATAAGGAGCCATCAGGATGAAGTCCACAAGTATCTGTTCCCACAGAACTGGAGGCAAAGATTTACAGGTAGTCCCTGACTTACAATTATTTATTTAGCAACTGCTCATAGCTATACTTTTGCTGAAAAAAGGGACTTACGACTAGTCCTCACACTTACAACCATTGCAGTGTACCTGGATCACATTACTTGCAACCAACATGGATTTAAGATGGTTGCAGTATCCCAGGGTCATGTGATAACATTTGCAATCTTCCCAGCCAGTTTCCGACAAGGAAAGTCAATGGGGAAGCCACGTTCACTTATGACCATATGCTTCATCTAACAGACACCATAATTCACTTCACATCAATGTCAAAAATGGTTATAAAATCAGGCACAACTCATTTAGCAGTCATCTCACTTAGCAACAGAAGTTCCAGTCACAATTGTCATAATTCAAGGACTGTCTGTATTTCAAGTCAAACAAATTGTTGAAAAAGAAACATATGCAAGCTATTCAGACTAATGCAATGAAAGCCAAAATGGACAAATCATCAAATGATCCAAAGTGCAGACTAATGCAAAAAGCTGTAGTTCACATACCTTCAAACTGATTATAAACTATGACAACACAGTGGCCAAAATGATTCACTGGAAGATCTGTAAAAATTATCATGTACCAGTAATTAAAAACTACCAAAATCAAGGATTTAGAACAGCCATTATATGCTTTCTTCACAGTTGCTATATGTGCGTGTATGTGTGCATTCACAGGCAAATCTCCTTTTGTTACATGGGCATTTGTATTCCTCATTTTAAGCAGAAAACACATTTCTAATTACTTAGAAAATATCCTTCCCTGGTGAGAATATAGGCACCATGGATAAAAATGCCAAACATTCTATCAGCTTTAAGCACTAAAGCATTCAGCTACTTCAAATAAACATTTATGCTAAGCTATGGAAATACATCCCCCCCTTTTTGCATAATTTCCACTTATTTCTTTAAACCGAATGGGTACGTAAATTTTATCAAGGCAAATTAGGGTCCCAGTGTTTGTGAAAACTGAAAGTTCATGAGAAATTAGTAGGGATTTTGTCAGAGAATACTGAAAATACAACTGGGAGCTGGAAGAGATATTTACTTCTAATGAAGGCTGTCCCTAATTGGTTGGAGACAGTTCTATTAAAATCAGTATGCTATCTCTTTTGTCCTCCTTTAATGTTAAATTTGATTTAGACTTATCCAAGTGTTGAGGCATACCTACTCTGCAAAGTGATTGATGGGTAAGCATAGGTTCCAGATGGTTGCAGAAAGGCTGAACGTATCTCCCAAATCTCATCTGTACATTGTGCAGATGCACATCCTGTCTGGCTTCCTGCTGGTGCTTTGTACAGTGCCTCCTGGCCAGAACATTAACATATACAGAAATATAAATGCAACAGCTATGCAACCATCTCCAAACAAGAGACATGTATGTTCCCTAACATGCAGCAACGCAGAAGTCTAACACAGCCTTTACAGTACAGCACTCCATTTCAAGAGCAGGTGATTACTGGAACATTAAAAATCAGCGGTTCTCAACCTGTGGGTTGTGACCACATTTGGGGTCGAATGACCATTTCACGGGGGTCGCCAAACAATGCAGTCCGCCATTTTCCCCCCTTTTCCTTAGCTGTGCTACTCCCTCTTATTCTATTGGCTTTTGAAAGCCAATAGAATAGACTCTCTTGAATAGAGTCTAATTCTATTGGCTTTCAAAAGCCAATAGGAATTGTCCAGGCTGTCTCTGCCCTGCTGAGCCCGCCAAAAGTTCCAGTCTGCAAATGGTGCTGCAAGTTGTCTGCAGCAAAGGCGAGCTGTCTGGAAGTTTCCACCCCTCCCTGCTGAGCAACTATTAAAAATGTAAGTAAAAGAGGGCCAGGGGTGGGAGGCCGGCGGGTGCAGGGAGGGTTGCTGGCGTGCGTGAGGCCCGGTGGATGCCTTACCTCCAATGGGCTGGGCCAGCTGGTGGCCCAGGCAGTAGTCGCCCTGCACCGTCGCTGCCGCGGCCGCCAAGAAGCACCTGGGCCTGCCTTCCGCCACCCCAAACAGGCGGTGGCCAAGGTAAGGCTAGCGGGGCAGTGGCAGGCGCAGGGAGGGTTGCTGGCACGCATGGGGCCCGGCGGGTGCCTTACCTCCCTTGGGCTGGGCCAGCTGGTGGTCCAGCGAATGGTCACCCTGCACCGTCGCTGCCTCTTGTCAGCTATGCCTCAGCTGGTGCAGGGGGTGGCACCACGCATGCGCGGTGCTCCCAGGCAGGGAAATAGTCCTCGACGTACGACCGGTTGGGTAGTCCTTGACTTACGACCGGTTGGGTAGTCCTCGACTTACGACTGGTTAAGTAGTCCTCGACTTACGACCGGTTGGGGGGGTCGCAGCATTAAAAAGGTTGAGAACCACTGCTAAAAATGAAGGATTAAAAGTCTGGCAGAGTGAATGTATCAGGAGAGGGACAGAGAGAGAATGCCACCCATAAATAAAATAAGGGGACTTTCCCTGCACTTGATCCTGCAGAGAATTTGGTGTTGCCTTCATTTGTTCGATTTCAACTTTGTCCCAGGGTGAAGCTGAAATAATGGATTGTTTAACACAATACTAATTAAATCAATTAAAATGTTATTAAAGTTATCCAAATCCCCTTTATTATAGCTTTCATTCTAGCTTCAAGCACTGTACATACTAGTAGTAGTTATCTTTAGCCATGTTTAATAATGGTAGCCATTATTACAGTACTTTATGCTAGCTTTTAAGAGATTCATGCTCCAAGAATGAGCTCAAGAAAGAAACATCTTTTGATTTAAAGGGGCATTTTCTTACCTGAACACCTTTTCTCAGCATGATGATGTAGAATCCACCGGTGGGTAATCTCAGCCTTCCTGCTCAGATGAGACTAAGTCAGAACTTTAGCCACGCCTCCCTCTGGGTGTGTCTCCCCAGTTATTGATGAGGCGAAGTATCCATGATGAAGTCTGGTCCTAATATCAAGACACCCTGCCTATACTGTCTTAAGGGAGGGTGTGGATTCTACATCATCATGCTGAGAAAAGGCGTTCAGGTAAGACAACGCCCCTTCTCCAGCATGATGCATGTAGAATCCACCGGTGGGACATATCAAAGCCGCTCATGTCCCTACAGGGGGGGAAAAGTCTAGGCTTGTGTCTCCTGAGAAGAAACTACTTGTTGTAGGACCCGCCTACCAAACGAGGCATCCGCCACTGCAAACCTATCAATCTTGTAATGTTTTACAAATGAAGAAGGGGAGGACCGCATCGCTGCCCTACAGATCTCCTCAACCGATGCCTGGGTAGACCAGGCCGCTGATGCAGCTGCACTGCGCATCAAGTGAGCCGTGATGTGTTTAGCCACTGGAAGGGACTGAGAGAGGTAGGCCCGAGTAATACATGCTCTGATCCATCTACCAATGGTCGAAGAGGAGACCTTCTGACCCATGGCAGAGGGCTGAAAAGACACAAACAAGGCCTCAGTCTTGCGAAACCCTGAGGTCCGTTTAACATAATGGCGCAGAGCCCTGTGCACATCCAATGTGTGCCACTGTCTCTCCAGACGATGTGACAGGTTAGGACAGAAATTCGGAAGAACCAGATCCTGAGATCTATGGAACCAGGTATTGACCTTTGGGATAAAAGAAGGATCCAACCAAAGGACCACTCTATCCTTGAAAAAGGTACACAAATCACTGCTAACAGAGAATGCAGCTAATTGCGAAATCCGCCTAGCTGACGTGATAGCTACCAGGAATGCCACTTTTAGAGAGAGAAATTGAAGAGAACAAGACCTGATGGGCTCGAATGCCCTAGGGGCATCATGGGAAGGCGCATATGGAGGCTCAAAAGGAGAACAGTCCAATGGAACGGGGGGAAACACTTCAGCTTCACTGGATTTGAGCCTCTGGGCTCTGGAGAATTCCCTCTCCAGCACCTAATGTCTCCCCGAGGCCTCTCACTCGGCTGCCTTGGAGGGCTCTGTGGTGGATGAGTGTTTTGTTTTGGCCTTTTTCTTTTCCCCCGCTTTCAAATAAGTTGATCTGCGCTTTGCTTGTGTGGGGGGAATTTCAGAGCCTTGTGATGCCTGGGGCGAGGCACTGTCTGCCATTGCAGTCTGAATATTCCGAGTAGGAGATATCCAGAAGTGGGGGGAACCCAAGCATGCAGATCAGGTTGCCAGAAAGGGAAAGTGACCCACTTTCTGAACAACAACAATGGCAAACAGCCAGACAGTTCAGTAGAACTGCCTGTGTAGGCCCTGTGGCACAGTGCCACAAACTAATAAGAACAGGTGGAATCTAAGATAAACACCTCCTCGCGGAATTCACATAAATAATGAGAGTTATATTAACTAAACTCCAATGATTACTTAGAGCAACTATGCAATTGCAATAATGTGATCACTCGGGTGAATACTTTGATAACGCACAGAATTGTCTTGAAAAAGGCGTCAAACGCTTCTCCCCGGTAAAGGCCTGACACAGCAGGCCAAGACAACTAGTAAAGCAGGCCGAAAAGTGCACAGAGAAACACAAGGTCCCTACAAAATGGTGGCCGTGCTTAAAGACGTGCTCAAAATGGCGGCCACGCCCTAGGCACGCGTTCAAAATGGCGGCCACGGCTGTTCAGTCTCTCCTAAAAATGGTGACCGTGCCAAAAACCAGAGAATCGAGGGCTACAAGGCTGCCTGGGAGGTAAAGTTCACCAAGATCTCACAATCTAATCCAAAGCCCTCTCCCCCGTTCGTCAAAATCACTTGCAGTTAAGTCGCGCAGCTTCCACTGCAATCCGAATACGCCTACTTCCAAGGGGAGCCTCGTGGCGTCGGCAACAGTTGGAAAGGGAAGCCCTCCGGTCTGCCCGAGCTCCAAGGAACTCTTTTCCGCCACAATCCAACTGTCCTGCTGATCCTCGCTCCCGCTGATCAGCTCGATCGGGACTAAAAGCCCCACTCTTAATCAGCCTGTAGCCTGCTCCACAGGAGCCTGTTAGGCTCGTTGAAGCCCAATCAGCCTGAGTAATAAACCTAGTCTAATAGAGGAGCCAAAAGAATTGCGCCCTACTGAGCTGAGACTAAGTCAATAACTGGGGAGACACACCCAGAGAGAGGCGTGGCTAAAGTTCTGACTTAGTCTCATCTGAGCAGGAAGGCTGAGGTTACCCACTGGTGGATTCTACATGCATCATGCTGGAGAAAACCTGGTCTTGGTTTCTTAACCATGGCTCAGTAATCAAAAATGTAATATGTACCAATACACTTATTTTTCAGAACTGCTATGACTAATATTTAAACTTACCTTACATTACAACATACCATATGAATAGCAGAAGCAAAGCACATGTGACAGTGGCACCTAAAATATCTTCCACCTTGAGGAGAAAAAGGAAGAAATAAAAAGCCCATTAAAGCACAGAATAATAATAGTAAAGGAGCTTTACTTGGAACAGCTTGCAATCCTGCTATGATACTTTTAATGCCAGATCAAACAACATCTGCCTATCCCACGTCCTTTGGAAGGATTCCATATGTCAAATGCCAAGTTCAGTCTACACATCATGCTGATGGTGCAACCAATCATAATAAACATGATGTAATGATATAGTAGCAATAGCAAGTCCTAGAAATAAAATGACAAAAAAGAAACTGAAGTCAGGTTTGATTTGTGAAATGTTTGTTTCCTTTTTTATGGTATAGTAGCTGTATAGTCATATCATATGAATTCTATAATATCCAGAAATGCTTTTATAAAAAGCAGGAGCATCCAATTAAATCTTCCCAACCTAGTTTATTCTAAACTAGTTTATTTCCCTAAATTTTCTCTGCCCATGCCAATTGGAATGCTAGGTGTTGTAGTCCTTATACATCTACTAGGAATTGAAGCGCCCACCACAATTTTCATCAATTTGTGGAAAACTGAAAACAAATGTATCAAAGTGCATATATTTCTATTGCTTGTAAGCTATAAATAAGCTACAGACAAACTGATCATCCATAAAAACAATTTTCAATCAACTCCAAAAAACTAAGTACTATATAAATGTGTTCATTAACTCTGCATTCTGTATTTCTTATACTGTACGTTGTAATTTATATTGTACAAATATGGATTTACTGACCATACTTGATATGAGTTGCTAATTTGTATTCTTTCTTTTCTTTATATTAATATATTTTGAAATCACTGAATAATGTCGGTCTTATCGTTTCTACTGCTAGTGAATTTCTTAAATTAGCTAAAAGATACATAGTATGCCTATTTTTTTTTTAAAAAAGCTAAAATTTTATTTCCTTTGTTTGTCCAAATGCAGAACAGAGTATAGAATTGTTCCAACTACTTCCTTTCAACAAAAAAACACAAAACAAAAACAAGTTATGGCTTTGGTTTAAAGAAGCAAAAGAACTTCCCACAACAATCAGAATAGGGCTGGAAAGGACCTTGGAGATCTTCTAATCCAGCGGTTCTCAACCTGTGGGTTGTGACCCCATTTGGGGTCAAACGACCATTTCACGGGGGTCGCTAAACAACGCAGTTGGCCATTTTTCCCCTTTTCCCCTCGGCCGGCGCAGGGGGCAGCACTGCGCATGCATGATGCGGGCTGTCGCGCGCGCGCTGCGCATGCGCAATGCGGGCTGTCACACCGCGCATGCGCGATGTGGGCCGTCGCGGCGCGCATGCGCGATGCAGGCCGTCGCGCCGTGCATGCACGATGCAGGCCGTCGCGCCGCACATGCACGGTGCAGATCAGGGTCGCGCCGCGCATGTGCGGCACAGGTTGGGGTCGCGGCCTGAAAAAGGTTGAGAACCGCTGTTCTAATCTCTCCTGCTCAAGCAAGAGATTCTATACCAGCGATGGCGAACCTTTTAGAGATCAGTGCTCAAAAACTGGCCCCGCCCTTGCCCTGCCCCACCCCCACCTCACCTGCCCGCAGGGCCACTCACCGCCTCCAGGGCCTGCCGATCGCCATGGCAGCCCAGCAGCGCCATGGTAGCCACGCCCTCTGTCCGCACCCCGCAGCATCAACTGTGCGCGATGGTGCGTGAGGGCAGTGTTGTCTACGCTACCTGGCTGCCATGTCCTTGGCTGCACTGCTCTGTGTGGGCAACGCTTGGGGGCAACTCTCCTCCAGGGGGGCTGCTGGTGAGGGGGTCGCAGGGGGAGGCAAGGCTGGAGCAATGGCCTGCTCGACGCCACTCATTGGACATAGTTGACTCGAGACAGCTGGGTTGGAAGGGAACAAGTCACATCAGCTAACTCAATGTGGGGGCAACTCAGTGCTCCACAAACTCCTTGCCTCCCCAAACTGCTAGCAGCCAAGTGCATGTGCATATATACACACACACCACATTCCAAGTTTGGGGACTTTTATCCACAGAGAAAGGAGAGGGCCTACTCTTCAAGCCCACGCATGATTGGCAGTGTGCTAGCTCAAATGTGGATAAAAGTCTCCAAGCTTGGAATGGTGTGTGTGTGTGTGTGTGTGTGTGTGCATAGCCTTCCAAAGGAGATATTCTTCTCCCAAACCCAGACATCATTGGTGTTTCCCTGTCCAGTGTCCCCTCTAGGCAAAACAGGAAGCGGAGGACGATACTGCTGAGTGTGGAAGCACTGAGCAGAAAATTTGCAGGAGTCAGTTTCCTCCAAGTCCAACTTCTGCCTTGACAGATATCTGGAGAGCAAGAGGAAGTGGCGGGGAGCAGCACTCCCAGGTCCTGCACAAAGGAGGCTGGCTCTTCTCGAAAGAGAATTCCCATTTCCAATTGTGCGTTGTGAGGATGCTGGTTTGTTGGGGCAGCCTTCCCTCATACAGCTCCCCTGCCACTCCCTCCTCTCCAGAGATCTGCAGGGGTGGCAGATCTGGAGGACAAGGTGCAGCCTCCATATTGGCCATTTCTACCTCTCCAAGCCCTCCTTGATTAAACATACATTATATAAATTAAAACACAGCCCAAAAGAAAACAAAGTTAAATCACTAATTACAGCTCTTCACATATTTTCTGGAAAACCCACCTTTATTGATGTTAGGAAGGAAGAGCAAACCTTATTAAGGAACTTTTAACAGGAAGGGAATTGAAAACCCTAAAAGGTCTCATTCTTTCTAATCTGCCTTCCCTTTGAGCCTTTAGTTCTCATTATTTTATTATGTATTTAAGAAGATTATCAAAGGCCTCCATAGTTCAGGATATTCACCTTAAAATCAGAATCCAGAAAACCTAGTTAATCTGCAATACCAGCCTGTGAAGAATGAAGATAATCTTTGGGCCCTGCGAGCATGCAGGTATTAAGTCAGAATATTTGTGCACACCTGTCAGCAACTGGAAGAGCATAAGTCCATGTACTTTCCTTTCCTGCCCCACAACTCAATCCATATATCCTTTAATTTTCAGAATTCTTTCTCCAAGGGGGAAAGGAAAGTTCACAGCCTGCAGGTTGCTAGCAAAGTCATCAAAGAACATAGTTATTACTACTAAAGGCAAGAATAAATAACGAAACAATTTTGCAGCTCTCACCTGTTACTACATCCTCTTACCTCCAGAATGTGGCTTAGGGTTACACAAGGGGCTAAGCTAAAATCCAGTTGACTAGTTTGCAGCCAGATGTTCCGGGCAAACCTTGCCAATGTGATTTTAATAGCCCAGGAAGGGACAGGAAAACCCAAGGAAAACTTGGCGATCAATAAACCATTATGGACTACGCTTGTTTTGCCCTATTTTGATTTTCTTCCCCAGCAGCAGCCCATGGATTTTAGAACTAACTGCTTTGGAGCCTTCCTGATCCCAACAGGGCTGGATTTGGCTTCCCCAACAGCCCCCCTGCAGCTACCTCCTTTGGAGCCATCCTGATGCCGATGGGCCTGTATAGCGCGGCTCACCTGGCGCTTCCCATTCACACACACGTTCCTCCAATATTCTCTCCATTCACACATACATACTTTCCTCCAATATCTTCCCCATTCTCACACACACACATTCCTCCAAAATCTTTTCCTCTCTGTATCTCTCACTGCTTCTGTGAGAAAAACCTTTTCTCTTCTGCCTTTCTCCAGAGTCTTTTCTTCTCTCCCTTTCCTGCCCAAACTGCCTCCTTTTATATCCCTTCCTATCTCCATCACCTTCTCTTCCTTTCTCTTCCGGGTGAGCCAGAAGTGCCAATGCTGGGGCCTTTGCCTCACCCCAAGCAGCCCTGCAGCTCCTGATGACTCTCTCATGGCAAGTCCTGAACTTTGGCTCATTCCCTCCCCCGCTACCCTTGACTGAGCTGGGCAGGGCCGCATACCACCTGCCATGTACCAATGTACCACCGGCGGTACGTGAACCACCGGTTGAAGAACCTATTCTAGGACTCCAAGATCCTTTTCACAGTTTGATCATGTACTTTGATCTCATACTTTGATCATGTAGGCCTGGCCTACATTCCATTACCTGTGAAGACCAATCACAAATGATTTTGATTTGGCTGAGAGCAGGTAAAGATATAAAGGTGCAGGTAGATATAAAATTCAAGCATATTCAAACTGATTTCAGTCCATTTGAGAATGTACATCATATCATTTCAGAAAGATTCACACTCTGCATGTGAAAACTTCCATGTTTATGTTTAGTTGCATTTCTAGTTAAAAGGCCAGGTAAGAGCTGATGTAAAAGACTTACGCCTAAAACCATGAAATTAGCTATCAAAGCTCAATGGACTAGTTGGATACCAAAAGCAATGAGCAGTATAGTTTTATGCCAAGGGTTTTTTTATCAAGCCCCAGAAAAATGTATGAATTTGAGAAAAAATGTTCATTGCAGTTAATCAAACCAGAAAAGCATATGATAAAGTGAAAATGAAATTAAATGTTGAGTACATCAGAATGCAGACGGTGAAGAATGTGTGATTAGAGCATGGTTGGGAATGTGAATATTGTATGTATACTTTTTTATATGCATATGACATATTGTTGTCTGAGAATCAAAATAATATGCAGAAAAGGGGCGTTGTCTTACCTGAACGCCTTTTCTCAGCATGGTGGTATAGAATCCACTGATTGGGTTATTTCAGCCTTCCTGCTCAGAGAGACTAAGACAGATCTTTAGTCACGCCTTCCTTTGGGTGTGTCTTCCCAGTTTTGACGAGGCGAAGGACCCTGACAACGTCTGATGCAAAGACTCCAAAATACCAAAAGAATTAACGATACACAAGCCTAGACACCTATCCAAGGGAGGGTGTGGATTCTACACCACCATGCTGGGTGTGGATTCTACACCACCATGTTGTTCAGGTAAGACAACGCCCCTTCTCCAGCATGGTGGATGTAGAATCCACTGATTGGGACATACCAAAGCCCCCCATGTCCCTAGGGAGGGGAAGGTCTAGGCTGGTGTCTCCCTAGAGGAAACGACCTGTTGAAGAACCCGTCTGCCAAATGCGGCGTCCGCCGCGGCAAACCTATCAATTTTATAGTGTGTGATGAATGAAGATGGGGATGACCAAGAGGCCACCCTGCAAATCTCCTCTACAGAAGCTTGGGTAGACCAGGCCGCAGAGGTCGCTGCGCTGCGCGTGGAGCGAGCCGTGATATGAGCTGGGACTGGAAGTGACTGGGAGGCGTAAGCCCTAGCAATACAAGCCCTGATCCACCTGCCAATGGTGGAAGAGGACACCTTCCTGCCCATAGCCGATGGCTGAAAGGAGACAAACAAGGCCTCGGACTTGCGAAAAGACCCAGTGTGCTTGATGTAGAGGCGCAGGGCCCTGCGCACATCCAGTGTGTGCCACTGGCGTTCCAGTCTGTGAGAAGGGTTTGGACAAAAACTTGGTAAAACAAGATCTAATGACTTATGAAACCCAGTGTTCACCTTGGGAATAAAAGAGGGGTCTAATCTAAGGACCACTCTGTCCTCATGGAAGGTACAGAGATCTTCCCTGACTGAGAGGGCGGCCAACTCCGAAATCCTTCTGGCCGAAGTGATAGCCACTAAAAAGGCCACCTTCAAGGAGAGAAAATGTAGAGAGCAAGATCGGAGAGGCTCGAAAGGAGCAGTAGTTAAGGCCTGCAACACCAAGATCTATGTACTGTGGGAGGACCAGAGTTGGACGCCCCTTTAAGAAAGGCGGAGATGGCTGGGTGGTGAGAAAGAGGACCCAGGGTATCGCAGGTGAGGACCGTGGACAAGGCCGCAACCTGCCTATGGATGGTGTTGGTGGACAAGCTCTTGGAAATGCCTCCCAGCAGGTAATCTAAAATGTTAGGGACTGTAACTGAGAGGGGGTCCAATTTGTGTGAGAAGCACCACTAGCAGAAGTTTGTCCACGTGGCGTTGTAGATCCGGTTTGTCGATGGGCTTCTAGAGGCCTGGATCATAGAGATCACCCCAGAGGAATAGGCCTGCTTAGATAGACTCTCCCACTCAAGTGCCAAGCGGCTAATTGGAGCCACTGGGAGTCTGGATGTAGGAGCTCCCCCTGGTTGAGAGCCACTTGGTCTGGGGGGAACCTCCACGGCGGAGACAGGGACAGATCCACTAGGTCTGCAAACCACGGACGTCGAGGCCAATATGGAGCAACCAATGTTACTTCCGCCTGTTCTAATATCAGCCTGCGAATGGTGGCTTGTAACAGCGGGAGGGGAGGTAAGGCGTAGAGTAGACCCTCGGGCCACTTGCACCGAAGGGCATTTGTCCCCTCAGCCCCCCTTGTTGGGAACCTGGTGAAGAATCTGGGGAGTTGGGCATTGGACGGGGAAGCAAAGAGATCCAGGCATGGCCTGCCAAACCTGTTCGCTATCATATTGAAAAGCCTCGGGTCCAGACGCCATTCCTAGTGATCCACAGTCGCCCTGGTCAGGGAGTCTGCCTGTCAGTTTGCCTCCCCCGAAATGTGTTCCGCTCTGATTGAGCCCAAGTGGGCCTCTGCCCACACACCCAGTTCCACGGTCTCCTGGAGAAGAGGCCAGGAATGTGTCCCCCCCTGCTTGTTGATGTGAGCCTTGGACGCCATGTTGTCTGTCAGGACTAAGATATGTTTGCCTGACACTAGGGAGGAGAAATGGAAGAGAGCCAGATGAATTGCCCTGAGTTCCAGCCAATTTATATTTTGCTTGAGGTCTGCCCTGGACCATCACCCCTGGGCCAAATGGGTCTGGAGGTGAGCCCCCCAACCGAACAGACTGGCATCTGTGGTCAGGACGAGCCTGAGGGACTCCTTGAATATGGTTCCCTTGGACATGGCTGCGGAAGACTACCACTGGAGGGATGAGAGGATGTGGAACGGAACCTGGACCTTTCTGGAGGAAGCGCTGAGGTTCTGCTTCTGAAAGGGGAGGAGGAACCACTGGAGGCTCCTCGAGTGTAGTCTTGCCCACGGGACTATGCCCATGCAAGATACTGTCTTTCCCAGGAGGAACCTTCCTCGCACCCCGAATCTGGGATACTAATTTCCGGATGCTTAACCAATGCTCCTGGGATAGACCCTGCAAAGGTCGGAGTCTATCAGGGCTCCTAGATGGAGTAGACGTTTTGTGGGGGAAGTGTGGCTTTTCCTGAAATTTACTGAAAAGCCATGATCCTGAAGGATCTGAATGGTGGTCAAGAGATCTGATCTTGCTGACTGAAGGGACCTGGACTGTACGAGGATGTCGTCCAGGTAGCACTGTACACGCACCGGTATCATCCGAAGATGGGCTGCCAATACCGCTAAGACCTTCGTGAAGACCCTTGGGGCCGAAGACAGGCCAAACAGGAGGGCCCGGTATTGATAATGCCGGTGTGCGTAACAGAAGCGCAGGAACCTGAGGTGCTCCTGGGAGATTGGGATGTGGAGGTAGGCCTCGGTAAGATCTATGGAAGAGAGAAAATCTCCCTTCCTGATACCGGCCAGTATTGACTTTAGGGTTTGCATCTTGAACCTTTTGTATACTAGGAATCAGTTCAGACCCTTTAAGTCCAGTATCGCCCTCCATCCTCCTGATGCCTTGGGGACCACGAACAGGATGGAGTAGAAACCTGCTCCAACTTGACCCCTCGGTACTGGCTCTATGGCCCTGATGTCTAAAAGATGTTTGATGGCGGTGGATACCAGACGTGCTTTTGAGGGATTCCGCGATACTGGGCACTGTAGGAAGCAATCGTGTGGGAGTGCATAAAACTCGAGTGCCAGATCCTGTCTGACGGTGTCTCTGACCCAAGAGTCGGTGGTGGTCTGCTCCCAGACCTGGTAAAACTGTCCCAGGCGCCCTCCTATTGGAAAATCCCCGATGGCGTCACTTGGAGCATCTGTAGGGACCACCCCCGGAACCCCTGAAGGGACGTTTGGCCTGAGACTGACCCCTGGCTCCGGTGTTTGGGCGGTCCTGTTGACGATCCTGCCTCTGGGGGAAGGAGCGCGAACCTCTGGGCCAATCCCAGGACTGCCCTGCTCGAAAGGGCTGTCGCCACTCCCAAGAGCCAGAGGGACAGAAGGACTGTCTGTGGGAGTCCTGCTGTGGCCGCCTGTCGGATTTCTTGGAGGGGTGCACCATGACCTTGCGCTTGTCCTTACCCTTGACCACGTGTGGGTCAAGGATAGGGCCAAACAGATCCTTACCGGCGTACATGGACGTGGAGAGACGCCATTTGGCCTTTAAATCCGTTCTCCACTGTTTTAACCATAGTAGCCTACGAGAGGCTATTGTGGCGCCGATGGAACAGGCCGAGCACTTAGCCGAGTGGAGAGAGGCATCCGCCATATATTGTGAGGCCGCCACCAGCTTGACAAGTGTCTGGTGCACTCTGACCTGATCAGGGGGAACCAATGTCTGAAGATCACGGAGCCACATGATGGCTGCTCTGGCGAAGAAAGAAGCTGAAGTCGCGGCCTTTATGGTCAGTCCCGAAGCCTGATGAGCTCTTCTATAGGCGAACTAAAACTTCTTGGCCTCTGCTTTCATAACTCTGCCATGTCACCTGAGATGGCGGAATTAGAAAACAAAGAAATTAGGGGAGGATCAACCGTAGGGACGGCTAGAATGGAAGCGAATGATGGAGCGACATTGTACAGCTTCTTCTCCATATTGCTTTCTTTGGGGGTAGTGGCCAGTGATGACCACTGGGCTTCAACCGCATCCCGAACACGAAGGGGCAAGGAATTTGCTTATGGTCCATGACCTTCACCGCAAATAAAGGATTGGACTCCTGATTTGCGGAGGTAGAAGGTTTTTCCTCCTGAACTGAGGTCAGATTAGTGGTAGCACAGGCCTTCAAGAGAAGGGATTTAAAGACGGATGGGTCAAAAAGACACGAGGCAGATGCCTGATCGGGCGTTGCTTCCTCATCCTCAGACATGGAGGTGTCAGCTATAGCCAAATCCACGGACTCCCCCTCTCCTGCCTGAGAGGAAGTTTCAGAGATATCTGAACCTGGTGCCATGGTGCATCCCTGCAGAGAAGGACTTGCAGGAGGAGGCGGAGTTTGGGAGGGGACCTGCGGACTTGAGGACATAAATTGAACAAAGGCATGGTGCATGAATGCCTGGAATTGGCCTTGAGAACACATATCCCCTTGGTCCCTAGAGACAGCCCCAACCACCGTTGGAGCATGAACCACCTGGGAACCCTGCTGTGAGGAGGGGGAGGAGTGAGAGGGACCTGCTTTTCGGTTGCCCCCAGAGGAGAACTAATCCAGGTGGCTTTCTTGCACATGCGCCAAAGGCAGCTCCGAGGTAGCAGTATCCAGTGGGGTGGGGGGAACCGGTTCGGCCCCGTTAGATAGGAGCCGCTGTGCCTTGGAGAATTCCCTGTCCAATACCTGATGTCTCTTCAAGGCCTCTCGCTCAGCTGACTTAGAAGTCTCCTTAGTAGTCAGATGTTTAGTTTTTGCTTTCTTCTTACCCCCTGCTTCCAGTTCACACTGAACAAAAAGGCAAGGACAGAACAGCCAGACAGGTTTGTAAGCCTGTCCGATTAGGCCTGGTGGCTAAAGGCCACTGCTAACAATAACAGGCGGTCAGATGAAACCCTCACTCCAGGACAGAACCGAGGGCAATCAGGAGCCCACTGGGTGCCGTAATATTACTCCTAATGTTGCTTTCTAAAAGCAGTTCTACAATAATATTATTATAAATATTTTTATTTTTATTTATATTTATTTATTTATTTTTAAAGGAATAGCCAGGAACAACCCCCTAAATATATACCAATGCCTCCTTGTAGGCCTGCCACGCGGCCCCGGATAACCTCTGAAAGCTCGGCTTAGCCGGAACAACCCGGTCTGGAGGGCAAAATGGTGGCCGCCTGTGGACCTCAGAGCCGCTAGAATACAACGCGCTGTTTGTTCCCCTGCTCGGACCTGTCAGCACAGGCCAAGGCGACAGTTTCCGCTAAAAGTGGCCTAGCTGGCCCTGAATCCAAAATGGCAGCCATCAGCGGGCATTTGCAATGGCGACCGCCGGGCGACCACGTGGTCAAAATGGCGGCCGCAACTCCTCGTATCGCTAACGATAGAAAATGAGCCAAAACGAGCTGCCGACTAATAGCAAAAGATGCAGTGTAGAAATGACAGCCTCCAGTGTGAGAATATGTGTTGTGTCATTCATTAGCACATAGCAATAAATCACCGGGATAAAGTCTCCTTTGAGAAAGAACAGAAGACCTCAGAGCCTGAACTGAAAGGAATCTCGGAAGCTGAACCATACTTGCAGGAACCTTTATATCAAAAAGTTTCTGTAGCAAGACGGGGGGACGCCGAGCAAGATATCAGCTAACATCAAGCTAACATCATATCAGCTAACATCAAGAAGTGACTAGAGGAAAAAACTAGAGAGAGAAGAAAAAAAAACCCTGAAACAGACCTGAGGGTAGTGAAGATCTGAAAATCCTATCGGAGTGTGGCTAGCTGCGGGAGAGATGCCAAAGTAACTGAGGAGAACGACTGAGGTTGGAAGAAAAATGTGGAATTTGTGAGAAGCTGAGTGCGAAGGAACGGAGAGACGTTTGGGGGGGAATAGTGATAGGAAATGGAGCTGAAAAGGATTGACTGAAAAAGGACTGACTGATGGTGAAAGAGAGGAATGAAGCTTGGAATTTGAATTTGGAAAGGACTGATTGATGGTGAGAGAGATAAGCCGAGAATGAAGTGGGAGTGTTAAACAGACCCAGCAGTTTTTCTTTGCCGGAAGAGAGTCTGGTATTGGGAGAACTTGGTTCTTTGCTTTGAGTTTGTTTTGAGATATGATGGCAAAGAAGTGGACTAATGGACATTTTTCTTCAGTACTAAGCCTAAATATGAGCAAAGACAATTTTATTGGCTTTGGGAGCAGAAGGAGGGGAGCTTATTGCTTTTATAGCTTTTATAAAAGCTTATTGCTTTTATTCCTCGTTCTAGAGGAACTGGGAACTTGTACAGCTTTGGTCGGGGGGGCTTGATTATGTCCACTGGTTGCTGCCCCCACTTGAGAGCCTTTTTACAGTGGAAGAGAAGATGTTGCGGGACATAGCTGTGGAGTTCCTGAGAGCAACTTTAATGAACATTTTTAGTTGATCTTAAAGCTCACTCTGTGCCCCTGATGAGGCACTTTGGGGCGACTGGTTTATGTCTTGTATCTCTGCTTGTGTTTCTTTTAATTAATATGTTTTATACTGTGGCTTTTTTAAATTAATATGTTTATACATCTGTTTTTAAATGTTTAAACTTTTAAATTTAAATTTTTAATTCTTATTAAATTGGGGGGGGGGTGAGTGATGTATGTACGGGACGGGAATATGCTTGAAGAATGTATGATAGATAAATGGACAGGCCTGCCGAGCTTGAAAGAGGCCGGGGACTGTGGGGATGCGGACTCTGGAGTCAATGAGGGTTGGAATATACCGCTCATTCAGGGAAGAGGCAGGTATGGCGGGAGCAGGAGGGTAGGCCGCACACAAGGAACTCGGTCCTGCTGTCTCGTAGCAGTTCCTTGTTCTGGCCCTTCTGAAAAATCTTGCTCTCCCCACGATTCTGTTGATGGGTGTAGCTCGGGCCCTGGGCTCAGGCTATTGCTGCTTAACGTCAGGTCGGTTAACAATAAGGCTCCCCTCATTCATGATCTTCTCATGGATGAGGAGACTGACTTGGCGTATGCGACTGAGACCTGGTTGGGCCCTGAGGGGGGAGTTCCCCTCACGGACATGTGCCCATCAGGTTATCAGGTATGGCATCAGCCGCGACCCCAGGGAAGGGGGGAGGAGTGGCTATTTTGGCCCAGGAGAACTTCAGTCTACATAGACTCACTGTTTCCGAAATTCCGGGTTGCGAGTATATCCTTATGAAGCTGGACTTAGGGGTCCAGGTGGGCTTATTGCTTACGTACCTGCCTCCCAGCTGCATGGCATCAGCCCTGCCTGTGCTACTCAAGGAGGTTGCTGGGCTGGCGGTGGAGTTCCCCAGGCTTATAGTCTTGGGGGACTTCAATCTGCCGTCGCTTGGCGAATCCTCAGGATTGGCACAGGAGTTCATGGCCGCCATGACAACCATGGACCTGACCCAAGTAGTGCAGGGTCCGACGCATAAGGGTGGACACGCCCCGGATATGATTTTCCTTTCGGAGCAGTTGGGTAATGATCTGGTTTTGAGGGGCTTAGATATCATGCCTTTGTCATGGACCATTTTCTTCTTCGACTGAATTTTACGGCCCCAATCCTTCCCCGCAGGGAGGCGGAACCGATTAAGTGGTTCCGCCCCAGACGCCTGACGGATCCAATTGGCTTTCAGATGGCGCTTGGGGAATTACTGAGCTCCCTCATTCACAGTCTGGCGGAGTCCCTGGGAGCGGCATGGAATACGGCCGCGAAGGGGGCTATTGACCGGATTGCGCCTTTGCGACCTCTCCAAGGTCCAGTAATTCTGACCAACTATCGTCCGGTCTCCAACCTTCCCTTTGTGGGGAAGGTTGTCGAGAAGGTGGTGGCGCATCAGCTCCAGCGGTCTCTGGAGGAAGCCGATTATCTGGGCCCTCTGCAGTCGGGATTCAGACCTGGCTACAGCACTGAAACTGCTTTGGTCACTCTGATGGATGATCTCTGGTGAGACCGGGATAGTGGCCAGTCCTCTGTCTTGGTGCTTCTTGACCTCTCAGCGGCATTCGATACCATTGACTACGGTATCCTTCTGCGCCGGCTGGAGGGATTGGGAGTGGGGGACACCGTATTGCGGTGGTTCTCCTCCTATCTCACTGGTCGGTCGCAGTCGGTGTTTGTGGGGGATCGAAGGTCCACCTCTAGATTACTCCCATGTGGGGTGCCTCAGGGGTCGGTTCTCTCCCCCCTACTTTTTAACATTTACATGAAGCCACTGGGTGCGATCATCCACTGCCATGGAGTGAGATACCATCAGTACGCTGATGATACTCAGCTGTACATTTCCACTCCTGGCCATATCAGTGAAGCGGTTGAGGTGATGTGCCGGTGTCTGGAGGCTGTGAGGGTTTGGATGGGTGTTAACAGATTAAGGCTCAACCCCGATAAGACAGAGTGGCTGTGGGTGATGCCTCCCAAGGACACTTCTATCTGTCCCTCGATTACCCTGGGGGGTGAATCTATAAACCCCTCAGAGAAGGTTCGCAACTTGGGAGTCCTCCTCGATCCACGGCTGACATTGGATCATCATTTGTCAGCAGTGGCGAGGGGGGCATTTGCCCAGGTTCGCCTGGTGCACCAGTTGCGTTCTTACTTGGATCGGAAGTCTCTCCTTACAGTCACACATGCCCTTGTCACCCCGAGGATCAGCTACTGCAACGCTCTCTACATGGGGCTACCCTTGAAGAGTGTTCGGAGACTACAACTAGTGCAAAATGCAGCTGCGCGAGCAGTTGTGGGCCTTCCTCATTGTGCCCACATTTCATCAACTCTCCGCATGCTGCATTGGTTGCCTATTGGTCTCCGAGCCCAATTCAAGGTGTTGGTTATTACCTATAAAGCCCTTCATGGCATGGGACCAGGATACTTATGGGACCGCCTTCTGCCACATACTTCTCTACGACCGGTGAGAGCGCACAGGGTCGGCCTCCTCCGGGTCCCGTCAGCGAAACAATGACGTCTGGCGGGCCCTAGGGGGAGGGCTTTCTCTGTTGTGGCGCCCACCCTCTGGAACCAACTGCCTCCTGAAGTCCACGTTTCCCCGACTCTCCCGGCCTTCCGAAAGAATTTAAAAACCTACCTCTGCCGGCAGGCCTGGGGATGATTGTTGATTGTGGTATGACTGATGAGTATGTATGGAGTTTTATTTTTTAATGTTTTTTGTTAGGATTTAGTTGAAATTGTTTTATATATGCTGGGAGCCGCTCCGAGTCCTCGGAGAGGAGCAGCATACAAATCCGAATAAAATAAAATAAAATAAATAAAAGCCACGAGGGGAAATGAAGGGCAATGTGCGCTAGATCACCGCGCTTCCCCCCGTTGCGAAGAAACCTGCAGTTTAAGATGGGCGTGGTGAATCCGATGCCTCAGCCTCGTGCGCCGGGTGCTCGGCCGAACTCGATCGGCTGTGCTGGTCCGCTCGCTGTTCGGGGGCGTCAGCAAAAGGAGGGAGAGCACTACCCAAGCGCCCTGCTTCGAGGGGCCTGAAGGCCTCGAGGGGAGGAGAAGAGCCCTGCCGGAGCACAAGAGGCTCGAGGAAGGACAGAGTCTTTCAGAAATTAGCCAAAACCAGAGACAACTAATAATTTGGAATTTATAATAATTTTAGATAGGAAAATCCGAATTATATTTTAAATATAATATTCCTATGAAGCCAATAAGCCTGCGTACTGCTGAGCCTAAGACTAAGTCAACACTGGGAAGACACACCCAAAGGGAGGCGTGACTAAAGATCTGACTTAGTCTCTCTGAGCAGGAAGGCTGAAATAACCCAATCAGTGGATTCTACATCCACCATGCTGGAGAATATTAGACTGAATAATGCAACAAGGAGTGAGGATCAAAAAAAAATTATCAGAGATCGAAACAGTTGTTTTTGATACAGAAAGTGGGCTGAACTATTTCAACATAGCCACAGCAATAGAAATAGCACTTAAGACTTATATACTGCTTCATAGTGCTTTACAACACGCTCTAAGCCAGGGGTCCCCAGCCACCAGTTCACAGAATGCCAGAAACAGGGCTGAACAAACAAGCGAATCCCTATCTGCAGGATGCAGGCAGCAAATGAAATCACGCCCCCTCCAGTCCATAGAATAATCTTTCTTCCAATAGGTTGGAAACCGCTGCTCTAAGAAGTTTACAGAGTCAGCATATTGCCCCCAACACTCTGGTCCTCATTTTACTGACCTCGGAAGGATGGAAGGCTGAGTCAACCTTCAGGCAATGAGAATCAAATTCCTGGCAGTGAGACTGTAATATTGCATTATAATAAATGATAAATGATAGCAAAGACCTGAATTCATGTACCTCAGTAGAATGGATACTAAATATGGGGGAAAGGATGGAGAATCTTTAAGAAATACAATGATGGTAGAAATTAAGTAGATATTCATAGTCTATTACAAACAATGAAGATTTGGGGGGGAGGAAATGGCTGAATGTAAAATTGTTCTCATTCAATTTATTATACGGAAGTGAAAGCTGGGTAGATCAACAATACCCAAAAAGTAAATTGAATGCTGTGAAAATGTGCATAATACATGAAGAAGAGACTGAGTAAAAAATAAACTGAATAAAAATGTAGACTAAATACATGAATGGTTAGTAATAAAATACACTGAGATAATTTGGTCATGAAGATAATGAATGAGGATCAAATCATAAAGCAAATATATCAAGAAAAAATGTATGGATCAAAAAGAAAATAAAGGTTAGATCAGAGAAAGTTGTGATCATTTTTATGAAACCTTTAAAAAGAAGTGAGAAATTTCATGTGCAAATGGTACTATATGAAATGGTACATAGATGTAGTGAAATCAAGGAAAGAAATTGCAAAATATAGTTAATAGTGTTAGTATAACTTAAGTTTTATTTCCATACATTTCTTTATCTTATAACTTTAATATTTGATTTATTTTTATTTCTTTTTTGCATTTGGGGAATACTGTTTAATCCAAAAGGGAGTATTGCAATTAGCATATAACAACATATGTACATTATTTACATACTTTTTTTCAAAAATAAAAGAAATATAACCTTGTGGAGTTACTACAAGAACAATCAAAATTACCTACCACATCTATTTCTGCGACCTTGTGATCTGTTTTGTAATTCTACAATCAATCACTAAGATGCTGTAAATTAGTGCGTCTCTTGTCTATTTTTCAATTGATATATGATGAATTGTTATTTACCCATTTTCAGCATTTTAGAGTTGGCAAATACTCCTCATTTAGTAGTGCTTTGGATTGTGAAAGCAGGTGATATATGAAAGGAAAGCTCGCCCACACCAACATCCTAAGTCACTCTCGCTAAAAATGTGGAGTTGTACATTTTATTTCATGCCACAAACATTATGTTTAGTGGTAAAGGCATCAAAGCAACGTATTTAAAAGTATGCCATTTAAATCATGGGTTTAAACTTAACTACACTTTCTTAGGAAGCAAATGTTCATGAGTGTGTTTTATCATTTAAGTCAAGAAAAGATTCTGGCTTTTTCAACTATACTTAGCTGGCGGTAACTCTTGCCTGTTTTTATCTATTTGCAGGTTTAGTAATAATAATAGCACTTAGACGTATATGCCACTTCACAGTGCTTTACATCCCCAACAATCTAGGTCCTCATTTTACCGACCTCAGAAGGATGGAAGGCTGAGTCAACCATGAGCCAGTGAGACTCGAACTGCTGGCAGTTAGCAGAAGTAGCCTGCAGTAACCACTTTAGGATGAGCATATATACGTATATAAACACCCTGAAAATTAATTTATTTTTTAGATAATTATCTTCCAGAAAATTCTAGATTTATCTTCTTGTAAATGTACTGTCAAACCTACAAAACTACTTTGGTTACAGCCATCTTTCTTCGTTTTTCGGCTTGCCACAGCTATGGGGGAAGGGAAGATGCATTCTTCTAGTTCAGTCAAAACAATAACTTTCTTGTGCAAACTAAGGTCAAATCACTTAAGTGTTTGGCGGGCTAGAATTACTGTTACGAGAGCCCCCCCCCCAGAGATGTTAATTGGAGAATGTGATTTATTGCATAATTAGTGAGTGGGGAGTTTAACTTCTAGTTTGTAACCTTTGGGGGGGGACTTCCAGTCTTGGTTTCACCTATGTTCATGCTGATATTATGTAGCCATTAAAATTGTTCTTTGAGGAAAAACAAATGCCTCACAGTTCTTATTTCTACTGGTCTCATCTATCAGAACCACGACACGTATATATAATTTAATTTATGATTTTCCTGAATAACTATGTAATATTCTGCATTTAGGCTATAAGAATAAAATTTACAAAATCTATACTTTCTTTGGATTTTTCTTTTATTTCCTGGAAAACATAAGGAAGTTATTATTTATTCTTCTTATAATTACATTTCAGTTTTCCTCTAAAGCAGCAAGATGATATTGCATCCTAATGACTTTGTAAGTAAGCTGAATTAAGTTGAGATAAAGTAAAGGTTCAAAATCAGTCAACTCTATGGTTGATGGAAGATTTGAATTATGGATTTGCCCAGTTGCACTGTAATTACCATATTGATCAACTCTCAAATATTATTCTGACTGATGCTTGTTTTATATACTGAACGTTAAAGAAAATATTTATATTGTTCAGGGTTATTAGAGACTTATTATTAATAACAAAAGTTACAATATTCAAAGATGAATTAAGATTTTGTATCATATAGACACTAAAGTTATAATCTTCCTTTACATCAGAAAAACTCATTATCAGATAGTAAAATATTATAGTCCAGCTACTAAGGTATTGCAGTTTTCAAATAGCTTTCAGCAAACATGTTATAATAATCTATCATCAAAGGAAGGATTGTTATATAGCTACCAAAAATATTTCTTTAAGAAAATCCTACTTGTCTTGTCCCTGACGATCATGTTGTGCAAAGGCAATTCGGAAATAAAAATCCGTTTGGTTATCAATGACAGACATTCGCAGATTCAGAACTTTTATTATACACATTAGAAAACTACATTCCATTACTTTTCGATATAATAGCTGTTCAAATTGAGGCACTTATCATAACGTCTTACAAAGTTTGAAATTCCTTAGTCGTAGTCGCTCGGCATCAAATCTGGGCTATGGGGGTGTTGATCAAAAACATTCCAATGGAACTGCTTTAAAAGTTCTTGGGTGTATCTAGCGGTGTGCAGATTAGCATTATTGTAACCAACACCACACCGGAAGTCAGCATGCCCTGACGCTTGTTATGGATGGCTCGTCTTGAGTTTTCATAACATTTCACAGCAGACTTCTGAATTGGTTGAACTACGCTCCGTGAACTTCACTAGCAGTACTCCTTTGGCATCTTCATATGGTGTTGGTGTTGGTTCATGATAATGCTCGCCTGCACGCCACTAGACGTATCCAAGAACTTTAAGCAGTTCCGTTGGAATGTTTTTGATCACCCCCCCATAGCCCAGATTTGGCACCTTATTAAGGAATTTAAAGCCTTGTAAGATATTATAACAAATGCCTTAATTTAAATGGTGATTATGTTGAAAAGTAATGTAATGTAGTTTTCTAATGTATACAATAAAAGTTCTGTATCTGCAAGTGTCTGACATTGATAACCAAACGGAGGTCTATTTCCGAATTGCCCTCATATTTGTTCCAAAAAGGTTGTAAGAGTCAAAGAATGAATAAACCTTGAACATAATCTATTTTTCATCTATGCCAAGTTATTCTGCAACTTATTATTTTAATTTTCTTTTGGCTTAAATATTAATTTACTTGGGATAGGTTTTGTATCAAGAAAAAATATTGGTCAAATTAGGTTTAATTTATGGCCTGCATCTCTATAGTAATCAATTGATTGGTTCTACAAATCAATCTCTCTCTCCTGCAATTAAAATACACTTTTTTGTTATTACCTTTGTGACACATTAAACTCATTCTAACAGCAAGTTCAGTAATTTGAAAATGGACCTCTACAGTTCAAAACTTCAGGTTTGATTTATTCATTATGGCTTATGTTTTAATTTTTGCTTTTTATAACAATTTAGCAAATTCCGTTTGCTTCTGCATTGTTCTCTATCACACCAAAGTACCAAGAATACAAGTTAAAACAAAATTATTCCAATTCAATATTCTGATCACTTGAGGAAAAGTGATCAAAGTCATCTTATTTAGTATGATAACATGGATGAGAACATTAGAACTAAGGCAAAAGTAAGAGCAAATTGGAAAATGCTAAAAATTAAGCCTGTTTACTCTGATGGAATTGATGCCTTCTGTCTGCCATCAGCTACTCAGAATAGTACCATGGTATGTAGCTGTTATGCTTGCATTACTGCCTAATCTTGCGACACATGGTAGTTTATGCTAGCTATTAAAAGCAATTAAAACACCAAACCATTAAAAGCAATTAAACCCCCAAACAGTAACATAATAAAATAATTAAAACAAGTGAACATTTTCAAATACTCAACTATCAAGCAACATTAGCTATCAAATGCTATGCAGAATAGCCCTCTCTTGGCAACTTTATAGAGAAATATCAAGACTAGTACCAAACAGACCTCTAGGGAAAAACAAGTCCACAAAGCGAGGGCACACCAGAGATAGTCTCCAAATACCTACAATGACAATCTGTCATTCAAATTAATAGAAGTATTGCTTATAAGGATGCTTTTTAAGGAATTAAAGCAATTAATCCTAGGAAGCTAATTTAAATTATCTTTAAGCAAAAAAAATTAACTCACCAAAGTGTATGTTCTGAAGAAAAGAAAAAGACTACTTGTAATCCTAAAATAATTTGTCAAAATGATATATTAGACTATACAGAATGACAAAGGTGGTTAAATTTTCTTCATTGATATAGATCCTTGACTTACAATTGGTTGCTTAGTAATTATTTGAAGTTATAACAGAGTCCTGCCCCAAGGTCTATGATCTAATTTCAAAATTATAGCCGTTGCAGCACCTCTCAAATCATTCATCCCTATGGCCAATCACAAGGACATTGCAGTGCTCACCCACCCACCCAGACCCAATTTTTCCCTACATCCACTCATCCATCCAAATGAGATCAGGCTGATCAGGCCATAACATGCGCAAATCAGGTGGAACTTGTAAGCCCTGGACTTGCAGGACTCGGCCTATTCTGGGGCTGGGTAACTCCCAAGTTACCTATTTTTTGCAATGAAAGAGGCTTTCTTACAGATTCAGCTGTTGGCAAAATGTATTGTTCTCACAAAACTGTAAGGGCTCTCTTTTTAAGGAAGTTCCATAAACTCCACAAACAAATAGAACTCTTCACAGCAGGGGTCCCCAACCCCCAGGCCATGGTCCACTACTGGACCTTGACACGTTTGGAAACCAGGCTGTGGAAGAGATGAGCATGCACGTGCCTAGCTCCATTTGTGCACATGTGAACAAATGGAACTGCTCGTGCATAACCATTCCCTTCCCCCCCCCACCAGTCCACAAAGATGGAAACATTGGGGATCGTTGCTTTACAGTATCGCAGAATAACATGAATTTGCCATAGTGGAAACTCCAGCCAGTATGATCTCTTCTTGCTCATTGGAAGTTGCAAATTCCAGCTGGCCTTATCTTCCCTTGCTCAGTGGAAGCTTGCAAGCTGCGACTGGCACGATTTCCTGCCATTTAAAGCTTGCAAATTCCAGCCAGCCTGATCTCCCCTAGGTCTCTGGATGGAAAGTAAGCTGAAGGACTGCAAGATCCTGAGGGGCAAGCAGAAGAGAATGAGGTGTCTCAGTGGGTGGGAACAGCCACCCACTTTCCTAGACAATCTATGCTCTACTTAACAACCTTTGTGTTTGTTTAACAGCCGCATTAGAGAAAGCAAGGGGTGGGAGTCCTTAAGCAAGGCCATCTCACTTAATGAGCAAATTCCATTATAGTCGTAACTTAAGGACTATTTATACAGGATAGTCACTAGTCTGATTAGATTGAAAGTTGATAGGATTATGCCCATTAGCACACTCGATACATTTCAGGGCTCTGGACAACTCATATGGTCCAAAGTCACCCAAGGGACATCTATGGCTAAGGTGGATCAGAATCTCTGTCTCCTAGTATAACATAGTGATTATTATTGTAATAATAATCCAATAATAATCACTATGTTATAATAGGCTTCCCTACAAGCATTTGAAGAAAGGAAACCTTGAGTATCATTGCAAGATGATTCTTCTTTCCAAGCCCTATTATATCACATCTGCATTTTTTTCCCAACTGCAACTATTACCGGTATTCTGCAAGATTATTCTGCAAGTTTGGGAGAAACATCACACAGTAGTTAAGTAGACTGTGTTTTTCTGGAGTAGAATTGTTCTGTTTCAGGACAACTAAGTGGTATTAATTTTGTATTATAAGTCACAGTAGCTGAGATTTATGGAAACTGAGAATTTCTGCCTTCTGGAGAGCACCAAGTGGCCAACTATTCTACATCTGGAGAAACACTGCCCAAGAAAGGTCTTGTTATAAACTTATAGCACACCAAAAATCAAGAGCAACATCATGTACAATACTTAATTCCATGTGTATTAGGTGAGAGAAAATGTTTGACTTGCAATTATGAGTTTTCTTTTGTTATCTATAAAAATACGTTATCTCCTTTTCTTGATTTTATCAGACAATTCAGAGTTTACAAACATATTTTTTTACTACTTCTGGACCTCATAGAATTTAGCTCACTTACATAGCAGTCTCCAACAGGTAGATGATTATGTTAAAGACAAACTCTGGTGAAAAAGGCCCATTTTCTGTTTGGAATGTAAACAAATAAGAGGCCAGATTGTGAAATTACCAATTCCATTTTAATAATCAAAGGGAAAATGTTGCTGCTTCAGAGGAGAACAATTTTGTATTCTAGTTCAATTTTGTTTCATAAAAAGTTCAAGCTAATTTAAAAGAGTCCCCAAAAGGGACTGTAATATTCAAACAAATTTGTTCATAGTGAAGGTTCTTTAACCCACAGAAATGGGTTTACTATACGATTTTGCTATGCCTTTATGCAAGTGATGATAAAAAGAATTATAAAAGACAGATAATAAAAGCAAATGGGGTTGTGTTGTTCTTCACTTTATATTGTCAGATTTCTGAGCATAGTTTAGTGTTTTCTATTCATGACTTTAGTTTATTAAATTACTCCCTCATGTCTTAGATGTGCCACTGTCTGCAAATAAGAAAATACCAAGGCATTAATGTTAAATTATTATTGTTAATGATGTAAATAAGAAAATAATTACATCGTATCATGTTATAAGTTCATTACCATAATCCTTGTAAAGTTCATTTTCTTCTTACATTTCCCCTTTTTTGAGCTATTTTTTTTTTGCTTCATCAGTACTTTACAGCAGTTAACACATCCCATTTAATCCTGCTTAAAGCGCCATTTAAAACTTCCCTTCTGATAGTTAAACTGCCTAGCCATATTTTTCATTTATGTCCCAAGGCTTCCACAGTAACACAGAGAGAAAGAAGAGGCATTTATTATACAAGGTTTTGTTTTTGTTTTTTAAGAAAAAAGAAATTAGTGGAGTTTAAAAATCTGCCAATCTGCTTTTTTCACTTCTTAGGAGTTTTACTATAAAGGCAATCAATCTCAACTGCTTGCTATCAGAGCACATAATTTTAAATTCCAGTCCAGCCCTGCAAGCATAGCATCAGTTTTATCCAGATACCTATTTACTATGATGGCTGCTCCCTTTGACCTGCTGGAGAAACGTGTAACTTTCCTGCAAAGCTGCTAAAAAGTGAGCTCATCCCATGTCCGACCAACCCCGCTTTCAGAGGATATTAGGGACAGTTCAAAATGACCACTGCCGTTTTGAGCTCAGGTCCTATTTCTCCAGATTCACACCATCATCTTGATGACTGCTAGTTCTTCATGCCACATAAGCATCTATGCCTTTTTCAGATATACATCTGGGTATACCCTGAATACCCTGAAGAGACACTGTACTGTACATCAGAGTAGAAGAGGAAAAGCAACCAACTTCGGCTGTCAGCCCGAACTTTGGGCTCTGAAGTCGATACCAAACTTTAAAGAGCGTTATTCCTGAATGGCGTGAAGAGCAGGATATAGCAGCGACTTTGCATCAGGCCTGTGCTCTCGAAACAGCCTACCGAAACGGCCGCCCGTTATAAACTTTATTCTAGCCCGCCTCTTGTTCTGCTGCTGCATAAAGGAGACCTATCAATATCGAAATACTCCTAGTCAGTCTCCGACCTGCAGTTTAAAGCACCACCACCACCCCGATTTGTTTGCTTGCGCTTCCTTGCTGCTCTTTACAAAATTAATGTCAGCTTTTTGGAATTCAGAACGGCCAGCCAGCATGTTACTCGTCCAGCGGAGTAGGAACAGGACCATTTTGATTCTCTGTCGATCTACGCCCTCCCCTTACAGGACACAGTGGAGTTTCTAGACAAAATAAGTGGGGGAAGGAGACGAATAAACCTCATTTCACCGAGCAAAATAAAGTGCTCGGGGGGGGGGTGGAATTTCATGCCAAGGAAAGCAGCGGGAGCCACAACGAAAGCTGCAGAGCATCCTTCTATCGGTCTCACTTTTTCTTTGTTTTCTTATTTATTTCCTGTACAATTAATTAACTATGCTGTGGGATGAAGAAATACGAAAATTAATGCAACTACAAATTATACCCAAGTCCCAGCAAGGCTTTTACAGTACCTTGGCGGATGCGCGCTCCCCGTCGCCTCCTGCCAAGAGCACTCGCTGCCTCTTCCTAGATTAAGAAATAGCAACAACAAGATCGCCGCTGCCGCAGCTCTCGCCAGTCCACGTGCCGTCCTGCCACGCCTACCGGCGTGGTCTTTAAGCTTTTTAATTTACTTCATCGCTGCCGGTGTGTCTCTTTATGGCTTCTACTTAAAGCTCTGCTTAATCGAAGCTATTCTAAACGACAACTAGGCGGAGGAGAGCCTGGACGCCGAGCGGTTTCCCGCCCTCCCCAATTTGCTTTCCCAAAGAAGGCAGGATTTTACTACTGAGGAAAGGTATGCGTGAAATCCTGTACTTCTTTCTTCTCCTTCTTCGTCTGCAGCAGCTCGGTTTCAAGGCTCTGGAAGGTTATTCGAGAGTGAAGGGCAGTGAGAAAAGGCACAACTCACCTCTTCTTTTCTCTCCGCACACTTCTCTAAATAGTGCTTTGTACAACAATAACCTCAACTGTAGGGTGCTGCCCCAATATGAGGACTAAAGCAAGGTTCTCAAGGAGATCCCAGTCTGCTTGGAATGTTTCCTAATCTTTGGGACATTTGAAAACCTGAATGCATTTTGCTAGCAACAAACTGTAAAAGTCAATATGCTAAACTAAAATAATCAGTTAATAAGTTGCAATAGCTGCATGGCTTTTCACCCCCTGCAAAACCAAATCAACCAAATTTATGTGGGTGCGGTACACACTGCCCCCTAAGACATAATGGTTTGTTTGGTTTTAGTTTAGCGGATAAGCACCATATGCAAGCATAGACTTAGCAGGATAAGGACAAACTTGATTTTGTGAGAGTATGTGAAACATGCTTGTTTGTTTTTGAGTCCAAAGAGTTTTCAGGTTGCAAAGTTACAGTAACTGAAGTCAGACCTAGAATTTTAGGCAGTCAAACCACATAGTTTATACATTAGACAAATTATGATATGACTATTAGACTTTGGTTTGTTTGCTTTACAGGCCATTATTCCATTATTTGTGGCTTTAACTTATAAACCATCATGCCATAAATTGTGATTTTTTGATAAATTATGATTAGATAGACTATGGTTTAGTAACTTTTACTAAAATTTAAGGAAGACCGAGACTCTGTCCACATATTTGACAAAGAATTTGTGTTAAATCCATAACCAAGTTAACAACTCCTTCCATATAAAATCCATCATTCTACTCCAAGCATGCTTTTACATGAAAATGCAGAAAGGAGGTTTATCTCTTGCTAATAATCAGAAAACAGACCAAAGGCTACATATTTTTGTCAGAAGTACACAATAACACATCACACAGGTCAACATGTGCTTTTGTTATACTGTCTTTACTAACTGCATTTAATTTAAAAGCAATTGATTTTTTAAAGATTAATTTGCTAAAAGTACATGGAGATTTCTTCAAATACTGGATATTGTTATAAAAATGCAGAAGCTAGGTTTTGCTCTTTACCTAGTCATTCTAGATATAAACTAAATGCAATTTGCAGTACCATGACCAGACCTTGAAAATGTCAAGGGTTTCAGAAGAGAAAGAATAGGTTTATAACATTTTAAATCACAAGAAAACAAATCAGGTTTTAGCCATGTATGAATGTATCCAGAATAATTAGTTTTCAATTCAGTATGCCATACCAACCCAGACAGCTACTTTTAGAACTTAACTAAATAAATCATTGGTATGTAGGTTATGCAAACAAAGTGGCCTTTCCTTGCCCAATCAAAATTAATTCAGATTAATATGGATGTTCTTGTAGATATTTTTATACCGCATCAGTTGTTAAGGCTGTACAATGCTTGAGAGATTCGAAGCACCAAGAGCAACTTTAACAAACCACAATGACATCCACATGGTATCCTCTGTGATGTTTCCTCATGTATACTGGCAGCTTTACATTCTTCTGACATGAATATGTATATATGTAAGCCACAGAATTTGCATGAAGACATCACTCATCTCGGCAGACACCAATGTATGACAGTCTTAGCACCTATGGAAACCCCTTAATCTATGAACAGGCTAACATGGACTTCTCTGCACACTCAAATCCCTCTTTCCCCTGAAAATCCAAATGACTGTATAGTTCTATCAATAATGATACATATCATATATATAAGCTATACATCCTACCACAGTGCTGCCAGAGCTTTATCTGAAACAATAATATCCAGCATGTAAAGTTCTTCACTTTAAAATGTTTAAAATTTGTTTTCAAAAATCTACAAATATCCCTAGAGCTTTCGTAATATGAGGTTGAAAAAGTGAGGAAACAAAGGTTCAAGTTTCTACTTAGCTATATAGAGCTTGTCAGTGAATAGTTCAAGATTCCTGCCTTAGTTAAAATATTTTTCAGCATAACTATGAAGATTAAAAAGGAATAATGATTTAGGCTACCCTAAATTCCTTAGAAGGGCCAGATGAAAATGACACTATAAATATAGAAGACTTTGAGAAGACATGAATAAAGGGATCCCATACCATTTGCTTCTATACTACATTCTACTGTCAAGCCATGAATTAATAGACTGGAAAATTTATAAAGAATGTTCCATCATTAAGGAACTGTGAAGAAATAGAGCAAAGGGACCATTGCTATTGTTGAGATGCAAAAGAAGAACAGCTTTCAAACAGTTTGATTGTCAGATTTGGTCCTGTGAGACTTCAGTTATAGTTGCATCCTGAATGCATGTGGGCAAGTCACTATTGCTCACCAGAATAATGAACTCATTGAATTTAAATCTATAGGCTGTCTTTGTACAACATGCTTACTCATGGCTAACGTAATAATGGAATTAACCCAATTTCTTGAGTTCACTAAATGCAGTCAGGATTTGCCAAAATGCATTAGTTTCTGATTCAGTATCTATGGAGATTCTCAATCATCTAGGTCATGATTGTCCCAAAGGTGCTTTTTCAAGAGGCAACTGGATTTTCTTGTTTTTCTTTGAAGACATTTGCTTCTTATCAAAGAAGCTTCTTCAGCTCTGACTGGATGATGGGGAATGGAAGGATTTATATTTCTTGCAGCCAGCTGGTCATTTGCATTTTTAGAGCATCGTTGAGGCCACTTGGAAGTTTATCTGTGTCCTCAAGGTCACCTGAGTGTTGGAAATGGGTGTGGAGCATTCTTGGAATTGCTGAAAGGACTGTATTGTAGACTGGAGAAAGATGATGTCATATCCCTCCCTCTCTATGATTCATTGTCATCATGTATGTACATTTATCTATGTACATGAACTTACTTCAAGCATGGAAGCAGGGCCTATTCAGAGCAGGAAAAACTTGTGATCCACAAAAGTTGCTGAATGATAGCTCTGAACAGCTGTAGCCCACATGCTAACTTTGTTATTAATTAACATATGGCAATCACTGGTCTTCTATGGAGCTATAGTAACTGCTGAAGTGAACAGTCATCTTATATTGCTTTTGTGACTTATGTATTGCTCAAGTGTTTACATTTGCTAACACTTGTTCTGCTTTCCTACCTGTCTGGCCAATAAATCTGTACATATTAAAACTATTCACCGGAGTGCTCTCTTTATATTGTAAACAACAAGGACACATGCTATGTTACGTTACAGTTTACATAACTGTGGTTTGCAATACACTTTGAGGTTTACATTAATACTCTGAATTATAAATTAATTACATGAACTGGGCTCAAGCTATGTATCAGGCTAAAATGTATTGATATGAGAATACCATAGGAACACATAATGCCTAGCAAACAAAAAGTAAATTCTATAAATGATTAGAGTGAAATTTAGTGTTGATATATATAATGTAGCCTATCTGACAATACTCTTATAAAAAAACTGAAATGCTTTATCTCGGTTCTTCACATGAATAAATATATTGCTATCTGGATGTATTCACTCAGCATATTAACTAAACTACTAACTTATCTGATTTTATGCAACAGAATAAACCATCAGTTAATCATGCGGATTATATTCACATACTATGGTAATCTATAAACATTTAAACCTTGTTAGTTGTACAAGTCTATTGATTCTCTTTGTTAGAAATGTAGGCACTCTGTTCAGATGCTGCATTTCAAAAGTACATAACATGTTGCTCTGAGCCAAGTACCAAACTGGATAATAGAGTTTGTGAATGTTAAGATGCTTTTTGTTACAATTTTTGGCCTTCTCCCAATTGTCTTTAGAAATTTTTTGGGGGGAAAGCTTTATTATTATTATTATTATTATTAAATGTATGTCATTTTTATAAACCTAGGAAACAATCTTTACTCATACAATATAAATTAGTACACTTGCTCAGAAAATACCTCAGAAAACACACCTCCCTCCCCTCAGTGTGTTTAGTGATGTAGAATCAGATAAATAATAAAGCTGGCAAGCATTTACAAAGGAAGATGTTCAACTACAGAGACTGTGCCCTTGGGGGTGGGGGAGGATAATGGCCCAACAGCTATCCTAATCGTAGCTTGAAAAACAGCATCTGAAATCCCCCCAAGAGGGGAGGGGAGAGAGACAAGGCACAGAGATGTTTTGACAGCCGCCCCCCAGGTGCTTGTACACGTGCCAGAAGAGTGATTGAGGATCAAAGAACAACCATTGGGGCCAGGGGCAGGCTGCCAGATGCGGAGCAACTCGGCGCATTACGGATGAGCACAATCAACAGGCTGATGACGCGCTCGAGAAGCCGGGTGCAGAGGCTAGCTCCCAGATCTCCTTTTACTCCAACTCTGACGACGTCGGCAATGTGGCCGATGAAAGCTTAGTGATTTTTTAACCACAGGCTTGTTTACATTAAACAGTCTGGTTTATTCTATCCTGGTGTTCATTTTTCTTTCTTTTAACTTAGACTAAACTAATATGTGTACGTTTTGTTTTAAGATGCATAATATGCTATAATGGAAATCTGCTGGAAAGTAAGCCTAATGTAAGAGTTAGACATCTTTGAATTTTTTTTACTACAACTCCCACAATCCTATGCTATTAGTGGGCTACCCTGTTTGGGATTGATGGTGATAGTCTAAAATATCTAGAAAAAAATAAGGTGTACTGTTAATGACTTATACAATATAGCATGATATACTATTAAATAAATGAATGTAAAATTGCATTGTGTCCTTTCTAGTGCCTAAAGAATATTTTGTAATTTTCCATTCAATATGAGAACTTTTTCCTCTTTGTGGGACAGTTTATCTTAGAATAGCAATTACAGAATCTTTAAACACAATGGAAGAAAAAAAGATGTATCAAATTTGATAATCCAAGTCAGTTCAAGGAAGTATTGTGTAAACATTATTAAATGTAAGAAACCTATGTCAACATTCAACAATCTAACATGGATTTTTCATTATAAGTGATTATTAACTTTTTATTTATAATTCTTTTTAACTTTATGTTGCTTATGTAATAGACGTTCCAACGATGATGCAACATTGATTAGAAATCCTTACTCTGTAACAAATAGACTATATTTGAAAGAGGAAATTTAAAATTATGTCTGGAATATGCACACCATTTCTGATTCTGATTTTAGCCTCTAGGGCTCATAATGCATTCTTCCCATGTGTCAAATTAGATTAAACAATCAGATTAAAAGTTTGACTGGAATCAAAGTTCAAAAATCAAAATTTCCTTAGATTTCTTAAAACATAACCAAAGGATAGGTTAGGAATAATTAACCCAAATAAGACATTTTCTGGTTCCAAGGGTCAGTCTCCTATTGGTAAGTTTCCCCCAGTTCTTTTTGCTGCTCTTCTTGTTATTGTCACCTTGCTGACAATAACAAAGTCACCTTACTCTCTCTCAGCTCAACTAACTTAACAGGGTTGTTGTTGTGGGCAAAATAAGAAAGGAAGGAATATTGTGTATGTTTTCTGCCTTCAATTATTTATAAAGTGATAAAGACAAATAAAAATAGTGAATTATAAAAAATAAATAGTAAATTAAATAAATAAAAATAAAAGTGTTGCGATTTGCAGGTTGGGTTTGACAGATGGCTAGGTTCATGGATTAACTACATTTCAAAATTCACTCTCCTCACCATCCAGTCTAAGCCAGCCTATGTTTGTTCAGACAAAGCACAAGTGACTTTTAACAGAGCTCCTGCTTTGTTTGTACAATTCTGATCAGCTTTAAAACAAATATCACCATTTTGAAGTTGCTTTTGACTTCGAATTTGAGATCTCCTGGCTTTGTATGGTATGCGAATTCTAGCATATCCATTCTTATGTATTAACTCACTCTAGCTCAGAGTAAAATCTCAGTGGTTTTTGCAATGCAGTTAGTTAAGTCTAGGGTTAAGGCTATATATTTACAATGTCTTAGAAGGGCTGTAACCAATATATTATTAAATGTTGTTTGAGTTGCTGAAGAATAACATTGAAATGCAAAGCAGAATTTTGACAACAGAAATAATTGTATGGAGAACGCATAAGGTTCTGATCTGATAATATATTTCATAATATGGGATATGAAAGGAAATGGAAACTTATGTTGATGTAGGAATGTCTTGGTTGTATCATCACTTGTCACATCTGGGTTTTGAATTTGTCTGATATATTGAGTATATTACAACAGCTAGAATAGATGAGATATTGTGCAGCAGAAGTTTAATTAGAAATCTCTATCACGGCAGACTTTATAGTATGCTAGTTTGCTTATATGTTGTCCTCATAACATCTGAATTAATTTGTCCTTAAACATTTGTGCAATTCTATGCTTTAAGAATCTTGAATAAGAATCCATCCATTATACATTAAGCTTATGGGTCATGAAAAAAGTTGATGGAACTTCTCTGATCACATAGGTATGTTGTATGAACAGACTTACTTGAATAACAAATAGAAAGACAATCTCCACCTTTCTTCAATAAGTCTTAGATTCAAAATTAATAAACCCCAAATAATTAGATCAGAAAATATCAGTCACAGTTTACAAACCCAAAGGATTTATTCCTTATAGTTAAGTATAAACTTAACTATTACATTTTTCAAGTTGAATCTATTCACATTGATTAAAATCAAACACAATTGAGTTAGAAATAGTTACAAATTAAATAATTCTCTTTGGTAATTGGAATAAAGATTCTTATCAATGCATCTGTTTTTATAAACAAAAAAGTTTACATGTTTTAAGTAACAATTTCAGAACTTTTGAAAATGTGCTTTTGGAAATAAGGCTTGCTTTAGTTAAAATCTTTCTTGTGAGTTATATAAACAGTCAAGCGATTAGGCATAACACCTGCAGTGATTCACTTAACAACTTTGACAAGAAAGGCATAAAGGTTTAACAATAATCTGGGAGTCCATCAAAACAGCAGGAGAACTCTTGACACTGGAAGGTACAAGCGAAGAACAAGATCCATGTACAGGTATCCTCGACTTATGACCACAACTGAGCTCCAAATTTCTGTTGCTAAATGAGACATTTGTTAAATAGGTTTTGCCCAATTTTACAATCTTTCTTGCCAAAGTTGTTAAGTGAATCACTGCAGGTGTTAAGTTAGTAACATGGTGGTTAAATGAATCTGGCTTCCCTATTGATTTAGCTTGTAAGAAGGTTACAAAAGGTGATCACATGATCCTGGGACACTGCAATCATCATAAATATCAGTCAGTTATTAAGAATCTGAATTTTGCTCATATGACCATGTACATGCTGCAATGGTCATAGGTGTGAAAAATGGTCATGAGTCCTTCTTTTCAGTGACGTTGTAACTTCAAATAGTCAATAAATGAATTATTGTAAGTCAAGAAATACCTGTAGCTCATCTTTGAGTTAGAGAAAAACGCAAGGGAATTGCACATTTATAACTGGTAACCATGTTTATGTACTAACCAAAGCCAATCATAATTTTTTTACTGACTGGGCTAACATAACAGCAAGAAAAAATGGTCCTTTCATGATAATGCTTCTTTCAGGGAAGTTTATAATATTTTTAGCAGATGGCTTGGTAACACCTATGCAGATTTAACAGTTATTAAAAAAAAGTTAGTGGTACTTGAAAGAATGTGAAATCAGGTGCTTCTAAGTTCTTGTGGTGTCCCCATAATTGTAATAAGAATAAACTAAATAAGAAAGATCATAGACCATAACATACTCTTCAACCCAAAATGATTTTTATCAAATTTATATTGGGAAAAAATAAAAGTTTATAAAGATATGGTTTGTTTCTTAATTTCAGCAAAGTATACATAATACGTTAAGTATAGACATGTTATTTTATTTTAGAAAAAAGGGTTTTTTAAAGAAGTTTTTTATGCAGTATGCTGCACTATGTGCAAATCTTGTTTTCTCCTCTCTGAACAAACAGCACCTGGTTTATTGGTTTCTTCGTTTTCCCTCCTCCCAAAACTAACTAGATTTAATCAATATTTTACAATTTAAAGTCTATTTTACTACTACTACTACTACTACTACTACTACTACTACTAATAATAATAATAATAATAATAATAATAATAATAATAATAATAATAATAAAAGTTGGAAGGGACCTTGGAGATCATCGAGTCCAACCCCCTGCTCAGGCAGGAAACCCTACACCATTTCGGACAAATGGCTGTCCAGTCTCTTCTTAAAAACTTCCAGTGTTGGAGCATTCACCACTTCTGGAGGCAAGTTGTTCCATTTGTTAATTGTTCTAACTGTCTGGAAGTTTCTCCTTAGTTCTAGGTTGCTTCTCTCCTTGCTTAGTTTCCATCCATTGCTTCTTGTCCTGCCTTCAGGTGCTTTGGAGAAGAGCTTGACTCCCTCTTATCTATTTAATTTAATTAGTTGGCGCAGTGGCTCAACGGTTAAAGACACTGAGCTTGTTAGCTGGAAAGCTGACTGCCAAGTTTCAGACCCCTCTGTGTGATGGGGTAAGCCCGTGCTACTTGCCCCAGTACTGCCAATCTAGCAATTTGAAGCATGCAAATGCGAGTAGATAAATAGGTACCACTTTGATGGAAAGGTAACAACTTCCATACATCTCAGCATATAGTCTTGCTGACTACATGATGACAGAACTATCTTCGAACACTACTGGCTCCCTCGGCTAAGAAACGGAGATGATCATCATCCCCTAAAATCAGTCATTACAGGGAAAACCTTTACCTTTATATGAGTTGAACCCATGTTTGTGATATGAAATGTTGGCCATACCTCTTCCTGTATTCAGGAAGTAGAAGGGTAAGGTTTGGACCCAGATATTATAGCCAGGAAGCTATGCGTATGCTTTAAATCTTTATTTGCTAAAGCTCCTAACTGCCTAACACTGCTCCCAAATGGACAGGCTTTACTTTTTGTAGAAAAAAATGTTCTTGATTCAAGAGTGTACTTGGAACAAAAAGAAGAAAATTTTAAAATGCTAAATTTCTCTTCTATTTTTAGTTTGACCAGTTCAGATTCTGCAATCTAGACTTTGTCCAAAATTTATGCCAGCCGGTTTCTAAAAGAAAAATAATCATCTTGTAGAGGTAAGATTTTCGTCTCATTCGCTTTCATATCTAGGTTAAATGATTATTTAAAAACTACAATTAAGATTATACCGAAACATGAAAATATACTACCAACTTTTTAAAGCAATTGCTGCCTTGTGAATAATTAAAGTAAAAATTGCCAATGGAGTGATACCTGCAAAGAACTCAAAAGGAATTTTGCTCTTGAAGTATGTATTTAAGGACAATTTCACTGTATTCCTGCATAATTAACAATTATTTCAAATTCACCTTTCATGATGATTTAAAAATCAGTCTGTACGTGAGCAAGGTAATGTCTGAGGAAACAAGCGTGCTCTAATATCCATGGAAAAACCACTTTTTCATCAATTATTCCTCACTGAACATCTCTGCTTGACTTTGGATTTCCCACTCTTTGCCTCAATGTAAAACAAAATGAGGTTTACAGCTCTATGGGGATTCATAATAATGAAATCTCTTATTCCTTCTTTATGACAGTAAATGTCAAAAAGGAAATTAATTTGATGATCCCAAGTTAATTTACTGCAAGCTGTGATTCTTCAAATATGATGGTGATGGTGCAATAATTAAAGGAATTATAATAGTTTTGTTTGGTTTAATTTCTTAGCTTACATTGATTTTTTTATACTGAAAATATGGCAGACTATTATTTACCTCACAGTAGCCTTTTTTAAGCTAGCATTCTCTAAATATATTGGGACTACAATTCTCAGAACTCACTAACCAAATAGCAACCTATTCAGTGATGTCAGTGTATGCCTTCTTTATCCCAAAGGGTTGTATATGTCTAAACACATTTTTCAGACAGGTAAAGTATCCACATGGTAAAACCTGCCCCCTGAAGGTCATAATTGCTATGAACTCTATCTTTTTAGTCATGGATATTGAAAATATTTTCTAGAATGTCCTATTAAGTTGTAGAATATACACTATTATGTTCAGAAAAAATATTCATTAACCTATTAAAAAAAGTACTCAAAAGGATCCTATAGTGAAGAAATATATTAAAACTAGAGATATGAGTCATTCTGAGAAAACTAATCTCTGTATTTTTAAGAATTGGCACCAATTTGATGACACATAATCACCAGAGATCTGATAGAAATAATCATTAGAAATAATTAGAAAAAAATAGACTTTGGTCTAAAGTAAAAAAAAAAAGGTATGAGTAAAATTGGCCCCGCTAAGAAGTGTTCGACAAACAGCAGATATTATAATTTGGAGGTTGGTAGTGGCAGCAGGTGCAGACCTGTTCCAAAGTAGTTCTTGCCTGTAAGAGTAAGGCAGCACTCACTGGCTGAGATGAACAATAACAAAATGTGCAAGGTGCTAAATATGTTGGGTCTTAAATTCCTTTTTGTTTCCGTTTTGGGGTTCCTAATAATCCATTGCTACATACTTGAAGTTACTTTAAAAGAAAAGTTTGGAGGACTTCCAGTTTTGTGTCGAAGCACATGGGTAGCGAAGCTCTGCTCCCCACAGCCAGATTCATCCTGCCAGGGGGATTCTAAATGGGTCTCAAGTCTCCCCAAAGAGGTGACCGTGAAGGAGGGGCACTCCATTGATCACAAAACAATGGAGTTTGTTTCGTTTGATCTGGAGGAAGCCCTCCAACCTGACAGGAAAAAGGCTAGCATGGCATCAGCGTCTGAAGTCTGAAGCAGCTGAAGTCTGAAGCAGCTGAAGTCCAAGAGCATGAACAAGAACATCAGTGAACAACATGCTCGGAACTGGTGAGAGTATCAATCTTCTCTCTTCTGTCTACTAACTGAATCCTTGGGAAAGATCCCCGAAGCAAGAAAATCACCGAAAGTAAAAGGGATCTATATCCCATTCCCTCATAGACGGAAGCGGCAAATTAATACTAAGGGGAAAAGAAATAGACTGAAATTAAATTTAAAATACTAAGTCTGGACAAATCTAGAAACTAAAAACACCTGTTAAAATCACACCTAATAGGGTTTTAATGAAATTATAAAAAATATATAAGAATAATAATTTTTTGTCTGAAAAAACTAAAAAATGAACAACTACTGACACCTGGTGAAATATTAGAGCACAGAACACTACCAATAATGACTCAGAAACTGGCAGGATGCCTAGAAACAAAGAATAATCTGTTTCCTTAAATTTTAAATAACTTTGAAGACAGCTGGGAACAAAGAGTTGGTCCAGCCATAAGATTAAAAAGTGTTCGAAAGAAAAATACCTGCACTGTTGACTAAATTTAAGAATTGTTTAGAGAAAAAGAAAAACTTTGTCTTTTGCCTAATCTTTTAGAGGAGAATCTACGGGAAGAACTTATGGTGGCGTAACATACTGAATTGCAATTTTGACTGATTGATAATTAATCCCTGAACTAAAATATTGATGAAAGACTATTTGAAGGGGGGGAGAACAACATGGATATCATACACTTATCAACAAATGACAGGACACCACACTCAATATTCACGTCTGAAGGATTCATTCTTGAAGGAACATTAAAGACTCTCAGAAGCAATATTTCAAGGCAAGACAAATACTTTCCAAGAGGAAATATAAGCAATATTATGATAGGTACAAATGACAATGGATTTAAACCATGAGGAAATCCAGAACAACTTTGATGACATAAATAAGCACATCTCTAATCTAAATCTACAATAAAAAAGCACCCAGAAAATGATGGTGAATGAACAAATCAGATAACAGAACACAAATAGAAGAACATGATCATATTGACGAAGCTACAAATGAAAAAATTACAATCGAACACAAACAAGAAAAATTCTACAAGACTTTGATATAACAATAAAAATGGAGTTGACTATAGAATTCCCAGGAGAACCATCAGAGTTTGGGAGACAGAAAATATATATCCTACCTATTCTATCTTTTGTGTTACCAACAATACTTGCAAATACACAAGCGGAAGCGGTAAGCGGAATAGATCAACTTGGAAAGCTATTCGGCAAAAGAAGAACACTAGAGACAGATTCAAGAGATTTGACTCGCCTTACCAGATGGAATATTACATGAGTAAACACTTGTTTGAATATGATTAAAAGAATAGAGAACTATGAACATAAAGGGGCCCTATGACAAGTGGGATAAGAGATGTAAGTAATATAGTATGTTTTACAATATATGAAATGTAAAAATATTGGGATGATATAACTTTTATTAATATAAGTGAAATATAAGCTGATCAGAAAGGATGTTATACCCAGATGTTATAAGATAGACAAGAAGCACAGTATTTTTATAATACATGAAATATGAAAATATTGGGATGGTGTACCTAAATGTAAAAATGTGGCTATCTAGATAACTAACATTAAGAAAAGGGGAAATTAAGCTTAAACAAAAATCACGAAAATAGAATGCATGGTGAACTAATGAGATGATAGTTATAAGAATAATATAAGCTGATAAAATATTATACATAGATGTTATCATCTATATAAATATGAAAAATGTCTATATTAATCATATATTGAAAATATTATTAAGGTTGAAGAAGGAGAATACAAATGGGAGAAGGGAAGATCAAAGAAATATATTATTAATATACTAATTATGGAATTATAAAATTTAATCATTATTGATTACTAATTATTATTGCCTTTTTTTTCTTTCTCAAATATATAAACACACTGTACACCAGGCACTGGAGATTGTTATTGTTAAAAACCAATAAAATGTTTTTTTTTAAAAAGAAAGAGAAGTTTGATGTGATTTGTGACAATGCTATACCTAACATATTTATCACACTGCCTGCTAATACAATACATGTCTGAACCATTTGCCTTTTCTCCTGAAAAACTACTGTATATAACATTATTGGTTCTGTTTATGCCAGTATGTGCCTACTAGATTCTTCCCTAGATTGTTTCCCTTCCCCCAGGATTCATTAAGGAAGCTGTCCTATCAACAGCCATTCATTTTATTAATTTTTATTTTTTTCAGGAAGAATTCCCTACCAGTTTGTTGGACTCAGGCAATTTAACAGCTGTTGGTGTGTGTTCAATATGCCACGATTTGCCTTGCTGGTGGAAATATTTCCTGAATTTCAAGGAACTATTAGATACAGAATTATCTTCATCATGGCCAATGTAGGAATAATTGTGGAAGTTATAGAGAGAACCTTGATCATTTTCATCAGTGATCTCTATGAGGAAACTGACATGGAGATTAACTCATTCGATATTATACAAACCTCAGCGATAGATTAACCACACTAATAGACAATATTAATCACAATAATCTCACAGAAGCACTTTATTTGGTGGTAGTGTTGGTAAATTTATTTTTCTGAGCAAAATCACCTAAAATTGTCCAATCACTTTAATATTTATTTTTCACGGTGTTTATTGTCTGTTCCCAATGTTATATCTATTAACCTATTAACAAATAGCATTCATGAATTTCATGTTAAATATCAACTATATGTCAATTGTACTAAGCTATTCTTTTCCTGCAACTCTTCATAGTCCTTGTATATCTTTTACTGTAAAGCACTGAATCTGTGAGATAAGGCACTGAATTAAAATAATATAAGTAATCCTTGTTTAATATATGTTTGCTCAGCAACTGTTCAAGCTTACAGTAACACTGAACAAGGGGAGTTACAATCAGTCCTCAAAGTTCCAGCCATTGTAGGGCCCTGAGGTCCTGGGAACAAAGTTCAGGCCCATTTTTAGCCACTAGCTGTCCTCATTGCCTGTTCCTGACTGCCACATCATGCAGTCCTACTGTACCAGCCAGCACCATCTCTTATGCTAGTGCAGCTGGGGCTTCTCTCATGCTCCACCCAGGGCCTTTGTCCATGCCCTGTCTAAGGTCTACTTTTGTTATAGATGTCTGGCACATGAAAGAAGACTCTGACGGCGCTGGCACAAAAAATGTACCCTTTGCAGGGTCTTTGCAGCTGCACATGGCTAGGAATGTCTGTCTTTAAATTTGTAAACATGTTGCATTGTGTTCTTGATTAGGAGTCCCTAATCACTTATGCCTTAATTAGTTTGTATATGGACTGTTGCAATGGACTTTATTTGGGGATGCCCTTGTAGAAAGGGCAGCTCAGAAATTGCAGCTGAGCCAAATGCAACGGCATAGGTCAATGGCACATGTGCCACAGGTGGCACGTGGAGCTGTCCCTAGTGGCACGCGAGCCATTGCTGGGCTGAGCTACTTCCCTTCTCTTTGCGCATGCACAGCACTTCGCGCTCTCTGCGCATACACAGCTCTTCATGCTCTCTATGCATGTGCAGCTCTTTGCGCTTTCTATGTATGCACAGCTCTCCGCACATGTGCAGCCTGGAAATAGGCGAGAGGGTATAAAAGAAGCAACTTTGGGAGGATACAGCATTTACCGCAGAAAGCAAGAGAAAGTGAGCACGAGCCAACAGCGGTAAGTTTCAGTGGTGGGACAGAGAGGTAGGGGCCTTGCCTTGCCTTGCCTTGCCTTGCCTTGCCTTGCCTTGCCTTGCCTTGCCTTGCCTTGCCTTGCCTTGCCTTGCCTTGCCTTGCCTTGCCTTGCCCTGTGGGAGTAGAATGTTAATGGCAGCCGGGGGTCAGTAGGACTGTCTTCACTTTTATGCCCCATGTGAGGTCCTCCTTGCGTGGCCCAGCTTACCCAGGTGGTGCCCAGCTCTATCATCACCACCTTGAAGGTCACTATCTCCTCGGCCTGCTGCTGCTTCTGCAGCGCGATCTTCTTCCTCAACTTGCACGGGTTGGACACCGCCACAGCCACAGCGGACGAGGTGACGGCTGCCGGGGAAGACAAGGCTGAGGCCAAAGAGCCCAGTGTGGCGGCCCCGGAACCCCCCACTGGTGCCGCCATCTTGCATCTCCTCAGCGCAAGGAGGAGGGGAAGAATGAGAAGCCAAGTTTCTCCAGCATGGTGAGTGTAGAATCCACCGGTGGGTAATCTCAGCCTTCCTGCTCAGTTGAGACTAAGTCAGAAATCTGCCACGCTTCCTTCTGGGCTGTACCTTCCCAGTTTTTGACTTAGTCTTAGCTCAGCAGGATGCAATTAGTTTTGGCTCCTCTGATTAGATTAGGTTAAATCAGATAAATTAGTGAATTGATTAGTATAGTGATTCCAAATGTCAAAATCATCTTAAATTGTTTAAATAATCCGGCTCCAAATTAGCAGAGCTACTTACTCGCAGCTAACTGCAGCTTCGCTCCAGTGAGCCTTGCAGGCTCCACTCGAGCCGATTTTCACCACCTCGGACTCACCGGAGCTACAGCTGCTCCGATTGAACTGAATCACAACATACGCGGGTTGGCCTTGCCTGGCGATTCCCCATGGAGCCCTGGGAAGCCGGATAGCCTCGCTGGAGTGCGCCATCGCCGCGAGGCTTCGAACGAAGCAGCCAACATTCCGGATCTCAGCGGAAGCTGCCCCACCAAACAGCAAGTGCTAGTTCTTTTCCGGCCTCAGAGCGAAGGGACAAGCCTCAAAACAGCAGGCAGAGCTCTGGGAAGGCCAGGCCGCTTTACAGTCGGCCGTTAATTTTGGTGCGGCCACCATTTTGGGAGCCTTGCTAGGTGCGGCCGCCATTTTGAAAGGCCTCGTTCGCATTAATTGAACTGCTGTGCTCAATCTAGGTCCTTACCTTGGCCTGCTGCAACAGGCACGGAAGGGGGGACATACTCCAGAGCTCTCTCTACACAGGGGTTACTGCCCTGTCCACACTGATTGGGAGGTCTCAAGAGCAGTGAGGGGGCCTGCTATTTTGAATTCCAGACCACTTGGCCATTTCAATTAATTGCAAGGCCCCTTGGAACAACTTACGGCTGCAGGTCCTTCCAGACCAGGGAACCTATTCACTCATCTCCCCGGCAGGAACTCACATTCCTTTCTTGATATTCACCTCAACAAAGGGGAATTGCAGTTAGATTCCACCTGTCCCGTTTAGTTGTGTGGCGCTGTGCCGCAAGGCCTAATAGGCAATTCTAGTGAACTGTCTGGCTGTTTGCCATTGCTGTTGCTCAGAGTGTGGGATCTCCCTCTCTGACAACCAGGTCTGCATGTTTATTCCCCGCCCCTGGACATCTCCTACCAGGAATATCCAGGTGGCAGTGGCAGACAGTGCAACTCCTCAGCCATCGCAGGGCTCTGCTGCTCCCCCTGCACAAAAAAAGCACAGATCATCTGAATTGGAAGTGGGGGAAAAGAAAAAGTCCAAGGCAAAGGCCTCGTCCACTAAAGAGTCCTCTAAAACAGCTGAGCAAGAGGCCTTGAGGAGACATCAGGCACTGGAGAGGGAGTTCTCCAGAGCTCAAAGGCTCATCTCCAGTGAAGCAGAAGTGGTTCCCTCTGTTTCACTGGACCGCTCACCATTTGAGCCTCAATTCATGCCTCCCCACGATGCCCCTAGGGCATGGTCTCCTCAGGGAAACTGGACAGGTTGGTCCCCCCTCTCTCCTCGCTACCAGGTACTTGGGGAAATTTCCCCTCCCCCACAACACAACAAGGCCCTGAAGCTACGTACACCCCCACAGCAGCTGGCATCCGTCCCACGGACCAACAAGATGTGGTTGGACCAATTTCAGGCCTTTATGCACCATGCCTTTGTGCAATGTATGGCCTCCATGGGTCAATGACCCTTGCAGATGTCCCCTCCTTCCCCAGCATCTCTACCTCAAACAGGCCTTACCCTGTTACCCGGTTCTGGCAATTAAGATACATCCTCTCAGGGGAAGAGGGATCCATGGACCTTGAGACATCTGACATGCCCATGTCAGAGGACGAGGAGGCGGCTCCGGACCCATCCCCAACATCTGGCCTCTTTGACCCTTCCCTATTTAGGACATTACTCATGAACGCCTGTACCACGGTCAACCTTACCCCTGAACAGGACCCTAAACCATCTACCTCCTCTACCCAGGACTCGAACCCTTTGTTCTCAGAGCCGGTAGTGGAGTGGCCAGTTAGGGCCCACAGAGTCGGCCTTCTCCAGGTCTCGTCAGCCAGACAGTGTCGCCTGGCAGGGCCTAGGGGAAGAGCCTTCTCTGTTGCGGCCCCAGCCCTCTGGAACCAACTTCCCACGGAGATCCGTGTCGCCCCCACCCTCTCCGCCTTTCGTAAATTACTCAAAACACACCTCTGCCGGCAGGCCTGGGGTAGTTAACATCTTGCCCCAAGCCAGTGTATGTCTGTGTGTATGCTGAATGATTGGGTTTTTTTTTAAAAAAAATTAAGAGGTTTTATATTTATATGTATTTTTATGTTGATTTCTACTGTGTTGTGAGCCGCCCTGAGTTCTCCGGAATAGGGCGGCATAGAAATCGAATAAATAAATAAATAAATATAAATAAACAAATTCCATGCCCGACCTTCTGCAGCACAGTGGAAAAACAGTGGTCTTTGCTGGACACTCTCCCTTCTCCCAGCGGGACTGAGAAAAAACTTTTCAATATCTCTTCCTCCTTTTCTTCCCTCCTGGAGGTGCCACTTGTGGACACTCCACTAACTTCCTTGTTTTCTACCTCCACCATTCCAGGAGACATGGCAGAGGCCTTGAAAGCGGAGGAAAAGAGATTTGAGTTTTCTCTCTGCAGAGGTCACCAAGCCTCGGCATGGGCGATCAAGGCGGCTACATCATCTTTTTTTTCCAGGTTGTCCATCATGTGGCTCCGCGAGCTTCAGGCTCTCATCCCTCCTGACCAGGTGTGAGCACACTAGACATTGGGCAAATTGGTTGCAGCGTCCGAGTACATGGCGGATGCATCGCTCCACTCTACCAGGTACTCTGCCAGATCCATTGCGGCCACTGTCTCGTCCCACAGACTGCTGTGGTTGAAACAGTGGCAGGCCGACCTGAAGTCGGCGACCGTGGTTTGCTGACTTTGTGGAACTTTCAATCTCACCACCATGGAGGATCCCTCCAGCCCGCATCTCCCTCAGCCAGGGAGCCCTTCAGCACCCAGATCCCCAGTGGCTTCAGTTGGCCGCCTGGCACTTGAGCGGAGAAATTTAGCCAGACAATCCTATTCGTCCAGGGTGATCTCAATGATCCAAGCCTCCAGGCACCTCTTGACTAATAGGATATATGATGCCACATGGAAGAACTTTTGCCTGTGGTGCACTAAGCACCAACTCCAGCCTTTGTCTGTCACCATTCCCAATATCTTAGATTATCTATTGGAAGATATGGATAAAGGCTTAACACCTAGCACTATCTGCAGACAGGTAGCAGCCTTGTCAATGGTGCTTACTTGCAACAATCTGGTCCCATTAGCACAACACCCAGTAGTAAGCACCTTTCTCAAAGGGGCAACCAATGCCAGGCCACCGGCGGTTCACCACTATCCCTCTTGGGATCTGCCATGAGTACTGCAAGCGCTAATTTTGCCACCGTTCAAACCTATCAGGTCTTGTTCACTACGATTCCTTTATCTGAAGGTAGCCTTTTTGATTGCAATCATGTCAGCCAGGCGTATTTCGGAACTGGCTGCCCTCTCAGTCAGGAAACACCTGTGTACCTTTTTTGAGGATAGAGTGGTCCTTAGATTGGACCCGTCCTTCATCCCGAAGGTCAATACCTGGTTCCATAGGACCCAAGATCTGGTTCTCCCGGACTTGTGTCCTAATCCGTCACATAGGCTGGAAAGACAGTGGCATAAGCTGGACGTGCGCAGGGCTCTGCGCTATTATGTTAAGCGAACCTCTGCTTTTCGTAAGTCAGAGGCCTTGTTTGTGTCTTTCCAACCTTCTTCCATGGGTCAGAAGGTTTCCTCTTTGATCATTGGAAGGCGGATTAAGGCATGCATTGCCCATGCCTATCTCTCGCAGTCCCTACCGGTCCTTAAACGCATCACTGCCCACTCCACACGCAGTGCAGCTATGTCAGTGGCCTGGTCTACCCAGGCGTCCATTGAGGAAATCTGCAGGGCAGCAACTTGGTCCTCTCCTTCATCATTCATTAGACATTACAAGCTAGACAAGTTTGCATCTGCGGATGCCTCGTTTGGCCGGAGGGTGTTACAGCAAGTAGTTTCTTCTCGTGGGACACAAGCCCAGACTCTTTCCCCCCCGTAGGGACATGAGCGGCTTTGGTATGTCCCAACGGTGGATTCTACATTCATTATGCTGGAGAAGGGGCGTTGTCTTACCTGAACGCCTTTTCTAAGCATGATGGTGTAGAATCCACACCCACCCTTAGAGGCTGTCTGGGCCTGTGTCAAAGTAGGAGGAGCCAGCGCATCGGACTTTGTCATGTTTTGCTTCACCTTTGTCAAAAACTGGGAAGGTACAGCCCAGAAGGAGTCATGGCAGATTTCTGACTTAGTCTCAACTGAGCAGGAAGGCTGAGATTACCCACCGGTGGATTCTACATCATCATGCTGAGAAAAGGCATTCAGGTAAGACAACGCCCCTTTTAATGCAACCAGAATACGGTACAAAAGTGGATGCTGGGATTACACTTGGGGTGGAATTTCATTTTTTGAAATGGTGCTGGTTATTGTTTTTAAAAATCAACCATATTCACCATCGCCTCATGTCCCACTTTGCGCAGCCCACACGGCACGGCGGGAAACTAGCAGTGGAAGAGCTAGCCATTTTTCCCTCTTTTCCTTAGCTGTGCTACGCCATTTTTTCCCCCTTTTCCTTAGCTTATTCTATTGGCTGTTGAAACCCAATAGAATAGACTGTCTTGAATAGAGTCTAATTCTATTGGCTTTCAAAAGCCAATAGGAATTGTCCAGGCTGTCTCTGCCCTGCTGAGCCCGCCAAAAGTCCCAGTCTGCAAACGGTGCTGCAAGTTGTCTGCAGCGAAGGCGAGCTGTCTGGAAGTTTCCACCCCTCCCTGCTGAGCAACTACTAAAACATGTAAGTAAAAGAGGGCCAGGGGTGGGATGTGGGAGGCCGGCGGGTGCAGGGAGGGTTGCTGGCGTGCGTGGGGCTCGGTGGGTGCCTTACCTCCCTTGGGCTGGGCCAGCTGGTGGTCCAGCCAGTGGTCGCCCTGCGCTGTCACTGCCCCTTGCCAGCTACGCCTCAGCCAGCGCAGGGGGCGGCACCACGCATGCGCGGCACTCCCAGGCAGGGAAATAGTCCTCGACTTACGACCGGTTGCGGGTCCTCGACTTACAACTGGTTGGGTAGTCCTCGACTTAACGACTGGTTGGGAGTCGCAGCATTAAAAAGGTTGAGAACCACTGCACTAACTACTCCAGCTTAGGATAATGTCCTCACTAATAAAATAGAGAAGAGTGAGATGTGGGGGAAAATGCACACGCAGCAAACTGACGTGCTTTTCCCCCCACAAACCTCATAACCTTTTGATACCCTTTGTCCCAGTGAAGCAGCCAGAAGGTCATACCCTTTTGACTTAATGCCTCACCTACATAAACAGATAATATGCTTAAGTTCCTTCCTATCTCTTCCTGTCTTTGTCAATTCTTTCTCCTTTTGATCTACCTGTATTTGTTCTTACACCATGTAATGTGTTACTAGAAAATAGTTGCTTACATGAAGACATTTTCCTATGAATAAACCTTTGTCAGCATCTAACGGTTAAGCTGGTGTATGTAACAAGTATATAAGAAGCAATAAATTCAGAGTTCGTCAAGCTGTGTCCTGCAGCTTCAAACCTCTGCTCAAGACATGCCTGTGTCTTTTTCTTACCATCTTACACCGGAGTCCCCCTTTGTCTGCAACCAGCCACTGCCCTAGCCCTTGCCTCACCTTGCCTTGCCCCACGGCAATGGCACCCCTGCCCTGCCTCCTCCCTTGCCTCACCTCACCCTGCAGGATGAGCCTCCTACCCACTGCCTACCTGCCAGAGAACCCCTGGATCTCCCTCAATCCTGCCCGACCCCCACAGGCATCCCTCCCCAGGAGCAACATTGAAGTGGCCATGGCTACCCATGCTGCCATGACTACTATAGCCACGCCCACTTGGCCAAGCCAACTCAGCCATGCTACTGGCACCTGGTGATGCATAAGTGCTTTTCGGTTTGCAGTTTGGGCACTCGGTCTCTAAAAGGTTTGCCACCACTGGCATAGGTAATTATGGGTGTGCCTTTGCTGTATGTATGAGCTGCACAGCTTACAGCTAAGGTTCTGGCTGCAGTCCATTGTGCTGTTTGATGTCTATAAAGCTTTCATATCATAGGTCCTTGAGGACTGCCTTTCTACCATTGTTTTTGCCTCTATGCTATGATGCTGCAGATCTCATCTTAAAAGCATCTAATGGGAACTGGGAACTTGCCTTCTAGAAAAGTTTCCTTCAGAGACTCAAGTTGCTCCAACCCTGCTGTCATTTAAATGACCCTTGAAAACCATTTTTTTTCTTTACACCCTAGATTAAATGGAGGATTTATCAACAAAGTCTTGTTTACTGTTGAAGCACTGGGAAGGGAGTTTGTATCATAAGTTTTTAATTTATATACATCCAGAGTAATTATGAATTGTGCACCTTTATAAGGTTATAAATATGCAAGCAAAGAAGAAAGCAAATAAATAAACATACAGGGTTAGGGCATCACAAGTATTGATGGAAACTTTTTGAGGTACCACATTACTCCTGTTTCAGACAACTTTGCTGATTGCTTCCAATGCCTTAGCATGGTTACTACATGACAATCCACTCTTGGCATACCTTATCAGTAGGACATCTATAACAGGTAGCCCTTAAGATACTACCAATCACTTAATGGCTTTTTGAAGTTACAACATCCACCTCCAAAAACTATGACCTCATTTCAAAGTTGTGAACATTGCAGTGATCCACAATCATTTGCTCTTATGATTTACTGCAGGAACACTGCAGTGCCACCCTACTGGAAGCTTGCACGTCTTGGACCTATTTCCCACATATCCATCTCCCATCCTACCCTTACCTTTTGAAGATTTCCAGATTTCGTTTTGGAGAAAGATGTCAGGCTACATATCTCTGGGTCACATGGCTGCTTCTCAGAAGTGGCCATTATTTTCAGTGGACCCACAATTTCTTGCCTGCATGGCAAAATAGTGGTTACTTTGTAAACTGCCACATAGTCCAGGGATGTACCCCTCCCTTTGGATGCCATCACACAGCCTATATAGCTTTGTAGAACATCTCTGCAGTACTGTGCAGACCTCATTAAGGCAGCAACATGGAGCAGTTCATCCCTGGGCAGCACAGTAGCAACCTAGAAGCCAGCATTTTGCTCTTCCTTGTGGGTGGCCAAAAATGATGACCACTTCCAAGAGCCACCACACAGTTCAGGGATGAACTGCTTCATTTTGTTGCTTTAACATGGTCAGCACATAACTATTAAGGTAGCAAAATGGAGCAGTTTGTTCTTGGCCACATGCTGAAAATGACAGACATTAGTTCCACCCTTTTTCTCCAACATAAGGATCTTCAAAAGATGAGGAGGAAAGTGTGGGACCCGGGGGCTAGCACAAATATCTGCTGGGACCAATTGGGGGAAGGGAAAGGCCTCTAGGAACCCAAGGGGAGAAATCAGAGCTTGGGTGTCTCATAGGAGTAGGAGAGATTTTGGAAGGCCCAGCCAGTCAATATGTTTAACATCTGCACCAGGGAGAGCAGGCATGGGGATCATTAAGCAAAGCTGTCTCACTTAATGGCCAAATTTGTGATCATAACAGGCAAGCTCCATTGTTGTATTTCAAGGACTAGCTATATAAGCCACAATATAAATATAATATAAATATCAGCTACCAATTCAACTTTCTTTATGGTGGATAAAACTTGCAGTTTAATTTAATGTATTCATGGATGCATATGAAGACAATTCCTTTTGTTTGTTTGTGACTTGTAAGGTCACTGAATGAGAAAGACTGAATGAGAAAGGAGATTTATTTCATAACTCTCTGCATTCTTCTATGCCATTTCTATTTTTTTAACATAAAAGTTAATTTGTGTTAAATGCACAACTATATCATAGTAGCTTGCACTAATATGTAAGGTTGTTGCATTTCATAGATCAGTGATGGAGAATCTTTTAGAGACCAAGTGCCCAAACTGCAACCCAAAACCCACTGATGCATCATCGGGTGCTGGGTGGGTGTGGCCCATTGGGTGGGTGTGGCCCATTGGGTGGGCGTGACTGCAGTGGTAACTGGGTGGGACTAAAAAGTTTAATCAATCAATTCCAACTTTGCAAGATCTTTTTTTCCCCGCGAGAAGTTGAAATTGACTGATTGATTGAACCTTTTTTTTTTTGCACACAGCGGCGGAGACTAAAGCAAAAAGGTTTTATAAAACCCAGTTGAAGGCCTAGGACGGGGGCGATAGCGTGCGTGCCTACAGAGAGGGCTCTGAGTGCCGCCTCTGGCACCCGTGCCATAGGTTCGCCACCACTGTCATAGATTGTATAGTTAAGTATTCCTCACCTTACAACCACAACTGAGCTCAAAATTTCTGTTGCTAAGCAAAGCAGTTGTTAAGGGGATTTTGCCCCATTAATCCCTTTTTTTGGGCCAATGTTGTTAAGCGAATCATTGTAGTTGTTAAGTAAATGGTACGATCATTAAGCAAATCTAACTTCCCCCATTGACTGCTGCTTGTTGGAAGGCAGCTGGGAAGGGTACAGACAAGAGAGTGCAATGGTCATAAATATACGCCAATTGCCACATATCCAAATTATAATCATGAGACCATGAGCAGACTGTAACAGTTATAAGTGTGAAAAACGGTCATAAGTCACTTCTTTCAATAATGTTGTAGCTTCAAATGGCCATTAAACAAATGGTTACGAGTCAAGAAATAATAACAACAACAACAACAATAATAATAATAATAATAATAATTAAAAAAATAATGTTGGACCTTGGAGATCATCAAATCCAAACCCACTGCTCAGGCAGGTAACCCTATACAATTTCAGGCAAATGGCTGTCCAGTCTCATCTTAAAAACTTCCAGTGTTGGATCATTCACAGCTTCTGGAGACAGGTTGTTCCACTGGTTAATTGTTCTAACTGTCAGGAAATTTCTCCTTAGTTCTAGGTTGCTTCTCTCCTTGATTAGTTTCCATTCGTTCCTTCTTGTTCTGTCCTCAGGTGCTTTGGAGAATAGCTTGACTCCCTCTTCTTTGTGGCAGAGATACTGGAACACTGCTATTATGTCCCCGCTTATCCCTCTCTTTATTAAACTAGACCACAGGTCGGCAACCTGCAGCTCTGGAGCCGCATGCGGCTCTTTGAGCCCTTCCCTGTGGCTCCCAGCCTCCTCTGCCATTTGCAGAGAGAGACAGAGACAGAGAGGCACTTGCGCTTCTCTGCTTCTCTCTCTCTCTGTGTTTGTGTCTATGTGTGTGCATTTGTGTGTATGTAAAAGAGAATTGATTCATGGTGTTCTCCAACAAGCTGAAAAGCTTTTTGGGTGGGGCTCCTCCATTTGCTCTGTCTCTGCAGGAAGCAGGAAGGGCAGGAGAGAGTTAGCTAGGCGAGCTATGTTGACTCAGGAATTCTGGGAGTTGAAGTCCAAGAGTCATAAAAGAGCCGAGGTTGCCTACCCCTGAGCTTGTTGGAGAAGCCAGCTTGCCAGATGAGCAGAAGATCGGATAGAGGGACAGAGGGGGTGAGAGAAAGAGAGAGAGAAAGAGAGAGAGAGAGAGAGAGAGAGAGAGAGAGAGAGAGAGAGAGAGAGAGAGAGAGAGAGAGAGAGAGAGAGAGAGAGAGAGAGAGAGAGAGAGAGAGAGAGAGAGAGAGAGAAAAGGAGGGAGGGAGAGAGAGAGGAAAGAGAGAGGGGGAAGAGGACTGGCAGACCAAGGGCAGAAAGAAAGAGAGGGAGGGAGAGACCCTTTTGACATCTAAAATGAAGATAATATATATATGTGGCTCTTTGAGTGTTTTGGATTGCCTATCCCTGAACTAGACATACCCAATTCCAGCAACCATTCCTACCTGTACAAAGACCATGGTGCATTCTAACTTAGATTTATTGCTAAACTTCAATCAAAAATACTGTATATTTGTCTCAAAAATGTACATTTCTGCAATGTACTTCTTAATGTATTTTTACTTTTAATATCTTAATTTTGTATCTAACTAACAGCTAATTGTTTATATTGCACATTATTATTCATATCATTTCCAGCATCCTTGATATGTTTCAATTAATACTAACAGACTTCCCCCATAGCCATCACTCTCCAATTCTGATTGAAATTAGTCAGTTATACCCTTGGTGTGGTCCTTTCCTCACCTACGGTGGAATTTTAAGAGGGCAAAATTGGATATATTGACTGAAAACGTAGAAAAATGCTTGGGCTGGATCCTCCCTAAAGCTAAGAACTATGGGTGCATATACTGTATATGTGCAGCAGAAAGCTATTCCTAGAGGGTATTCCAAGCAGCATATTCTGGGATGGAATAATACTTGTGGAAATCTGTATCAGGAATTTCTAAAACTGGAGATCATGAAATTGCAGATGACTACATAGTCATAGCTACATAGCTACATAGTCCAGATGCAGCCCCATGAGATAAATGGATGGAAATTACTGAATTGCTTAACTTTAAAATGTTTAGTAGAAAAGCGTAGTTACAAAAACTAGAGGGAAGTAAGAATATAAATAATAAGGCATATATTACAGTCAATAAGATCCATGCACATATATATCCCGGGGAACAAGAGCTTGCTGTTTAAAAGCAATCCCTTGCTCCGACCCTGTGAGTTCAGCCCGAAGTACTGGTGATGGGGGAAATCCGGACCCTGGGCTCAGGCTGCTGCTGCTCAATGCCAGGTCGGTTGTAAATAAAGCTCCCCTCATCCATGATCTTCTCCTGGATGAGGAGGCCGACCTCGCATGTGTGACCGAGACCTGGCTGGGCCCGGAGGGAGGAGTTCCTCTCTCTGAGATGTGTCCAGCCGGGTTTCAGGTAGCCACGACCCCAGGGAAGGGGGGGAGGAGTGGCTATTATAGCCAAGAAGACCTTTAGCCTACGCAGGCTCGATGTTTCTGAGATTGCGGGTTGTGAGTTGCTCCTTGTGAAGTTGGACCTAGGGGTTCAGGTAGGCTTGTTGCTCGCATACCTGCCTCCCAGCTGCGTGTCAACAGCCCTGCCTGCGCTACTCGAGGAGGTCGCTGGGCTGGCGGTTGAGTTCCCCAGGCTTGTTGTCTTGGGGGACTTAAATCTTCCGTCGCTCGGCGAATCCTCTGGGTTGGCGCAGGAGTTCATGGCCACCATGGCAACCATGAACCTGACTCAGGTAGTTCAGGGTCCGACTCACGAGAGGGGACACACTCCCGACATGGTATTCCTCTCAGAACAGTTGAGCAATGATCTGAATCTAAGGGGCTTAGACATTTTGCCTATGTCATGGTCAGATCATTTTCTGCTACGGCTTGTTTTTAAGGCTCCAATCCTCCCCTGCAGGGAGGCGGAACCGATTAGGTGGTTCCGCCCCAGACGTCTGATGGGTCCAGAAAGTTTTCAGAGGACGCTTGGGGAAATACCGGATTCTCTCATTGACAGTTCGGCAGAGTCCCTGGTTACGGCCTGGAATATGGCTGCGAAGGGATTGACCGGATTGCACCGCTGCGACCTCTCTGTGGTAGCAGACCCAGGAGATCTCCTTGGTTTACTGAGGAACTCAGGGGGATAAAGCACCAGAAGAGACGCCTAGAGAAGCGATGGAGGAAAAGTAAATCCGTATCTGACCGAACACTTTTAAGATCTTATATCAAGACTTATCAGGTGGCGCTCAAGGCGGCAAGATGCGCGTATCATTCCGCCTTGATTGCATCTGCGGAATCCCGCCCAGCCGCCCTGTTCAGGGTAACTCGCTCCCTCCTTAATCAGAGGGGGTTGATGCACCCTTGCAGGGTAGAGCTGAGGACTTTAATAAGTTTTTCGCGGATAAAATCGCCCAGATTTGGATGGACGTTGACTCCAATTGGAATGCAGTATCGGCTGATAATGATTCAGTCGAGATGACAGGGACTCATCTTGATCCTGTTGTATGGGAGGAGTTTGACCCGGTAGCACCTGATGAAGTCGACAAGGCCATTGGAGCTGTGAGCTCCGCCACCTGTTTATTGGACCCATGCCCCTCCTGGCTGGTTTCGGCCAGCAGGGAGGTGACACAGGGCTGGGTTCAGGAGATTGTCAATGCTTCTTTGAGGGAGGGGTCCTTTCCGGCTCCCTGCAAGGAGGCAATTGTGCGCCCCCTCCTCAAGAAGCCTTCCCTGGACCCAGCTGTCTTAAACAACTACCGTCCTGTCTCCAATCTTCCCTTTATAGGGAAGGTTGTTGAGAAGGTGGTGTCACTCCAGCTCCAACGGTCCTTGGATGAGGCCGATTATCTGGGCCCTCAACAGTCAGGATTCAGGCTCGGCTACTCCACAGAAACTGCTTTGGTCGCGCTGACGGATGATCTCTGGCGGGCCCGGGATAAGGGATTATCCACTATCCTGGTGCTACTTGACCTCTCAGCAGCTTTCGATACCATTGACCATGGTATCGTTCTGCACCGACTGGAGGGGTTGGGGGTTGGGGGCACTGTTTTGCAGTGGTTCACCTCCTACCTCACTGGTCAGTTGCAGTCGGTGTTGGCGGGGGGTCAGAGGTCGACCCCTAGGTTCCTCCCTTGTGGGGTCCCTCAGGGATCGGTCCTCTCCCCTCTGCTGTTTAATATCTACATGAAACCGCTGGGTGAGATCATCCGACAACACGGGGTGAGATATCATCAGTATGCTGATGATACCCAGCTTTACATCTCCACCCCGTGTCATTTCAGTGAAGCAGCGGAAGTGATGTGCCGATGTCTGGCGGCTGTTAGGGTTTGGATGGGTGCCAACAGGCTCAAACTCAACCCCGACAAGACGGAGTGGCTATGGGTTCTGCCTCCCAAAGATATTTCAATCTATCCATCCATTAGCCTGGGGGGGAGCTTTTGACCCCCTCGGAGAAGGTCCGCAACTTGGGCGTCCTCCTCGATCCACAGCTAAATTTGGAACATCATCTTTCGGCTGTGGCGAGGAGGACATTTGCCCAGGTTCGCCTGGTGCACCAGTTGCGGCCCTATTTGGACCGGGAGTCTCTTCTCACAGTCACTCATGCCCTTATCACCTCGAGGTTCGACTACTACAATGCTCTCTACATGGGGCTACCTTTGAAAAATGTTTGGAGACTTCAGGTAATGCAGAATGCAGCCGTGCGAGCAGTGTTGGGCTTGCCTAGAAATGCCCACATTTCGGCATCACTCCGCGAGCTGCATTGGCTGCCAATTGGTCTCCGAACCCAATTCAAAGTGTTGGTTATGACCTATAAAGCCCTACATGGCATCGGACCAGGTTATTTACGGGACCGTCTGCTGCCTCATGAATCCCAGCGGCCGGTTAGGGCCCACAGAGTGGGCCTTCTCCAGGTCCCGTCAGCCAGACAGTGTCGCTTGGTGGGGCCTAGGGGAAGAGCCTTCTCTGTTGCGGCCCCGGCCCTCTGGAACCAACTTCCCCCGGAGATCCGTGTCGCCCCCACCCTCTCCGCCTTTCGTAAATTGCTTAAAACACACTTTTGCCGGCAGGCCTGGGGCAGCTAACACCTTGCCTCTAGCCAGTGTATGTTTGTGGAATGATTGGTTTCTTTTTTAACTTAGGGTTTTTTAATATATATTTATGTATTTAATGTAATTTCTATCATGTTGTGAGCCGCCCTGAGTTCTCCAGAATAGGGCAGCATAGAAATTAAATAAATAATAATAATAATAATAATTGTTTACATCCAGAACATCAAGAGACAAAGCCCATATTAAACAAATTAGACATAAACTTAGTATTCTTAAATGATTTGTACTGAACAATCTGAATTCACATGTCTCTTTTCCATCTTTGAATTAAAAATGCACTTGAATTAAGAATGCACTTAAGGACATAAAAGCTCATGAGACACCTAGACATGATGGTATACATCTTGAATTCCTCCTGCACTGTGGAAAATATGCAAAAAGATGGCTGTCAGAATTTTTCTCAGATATCATGTAAGAGGAAGCAGTCAAAAATCATTACAATACTTAAACAAGAAAAACAAACCATCAACCAAAGAATTATTGTCCAGTTATGCTACTAAGTATTGTCTATAACAGTGGTTCTCAACCTTCCTAATGCTGCGACCCTTTAATACAGTTGCTCATGTTGTGGTGACCCCCAACCATAAAATTATTTTTGTTGCTACTTCATAACTGTAATTTTGCTACTGTTATGAATCGTAATGTAAATATCTGATATGCAGGATGTATTTTCATTGTTACAAATTGAACATAATTAAATTCTATTCTATTCTATTCTGCTCTGCTCTGCTCTACTCTATTCCATATTGTCTATTCCAGTGGTTCTCAACCTTCCTAATGCTACTTCGTAACTGCAATTTTGCTACTGTTATAAATCGTAATGTAAATATCTGATATGCAGGATGTATTTTCATTGTTACAAATTGAACATAATTCTATTCTATTCTATTCTGTTCTGTTCTGTTCTGTTCTACTCTACTCTACTCTACTCTACTCTACTCTACTCTACTCTACTCTACTCTACTCTACTCTACTCTACTCTACTCTACTCTATTCCATATTGTCTATTCTGTTCTTTCTTTCATATTGTCTATTCTGTTCTGTTCTGTTCTACTCTACTCTACTCTACTCTACTCTACTCTACTCTACTCTGGTCTGGTCTATATTCTATTCTATTCTATTCTATTCTATTCTATTCTATTCTATTCTATTCTATTCTATTCTATTCTATTCTATTCTATTCTATTCTATTCTATTCTATGACAATCTAGGATCATCTTCTTCCTGGTTATTCAAAACGATTCAGTTATAGAAATGACAACTTTCTGATAATTCTCTACATCTCCCAGCTTTGCATTTGGAGTGAAATGAATCTCAAATTGCCCTTAGTATATTTTATTATTTTATTTCAAAACGGTCAGAGAGGAGGGTAATTTCCCTAAGAACCACCCACCATGGCACTCAAGGAGCTCCTGTCTCTCAGCCCCGCCCCTTTTGAGGAGGAGAGTTCGGGTGGGGGGAGCAAAAGGAAAGCTTTCTCGCCCCCTTTGCTTCTCCCTCCCCCACTTTTGTGAGAATTGTGGCACCCTTGGGAAGCCGATTGTGCTTTGAAGCTTAGGAGAGGAGAAGTAGTCCCTTCCTCCTTCCCTCCCTCTCTCCCTGTCAAGCCCCAGTGGGCTCGACATGAACGGGCGGAGGAGGAGACGAGAACGGGCGGGGTGGCAAAGGAGAATGGCGGCCATTGTCAGACCTCCTGGCTGACAAGTGCAAGTTTCGCGGTCGCCAGCTGATGGGTGCAGGAGTTGGGTGCTGCGGCGGCCTCCCCTTCGCTGACCTGTGTGCACGAGAAGAAGTCAATCTGGTTGCTGCACAATGAGTCTCTGCGAAGGGCGGGGCCTTGGTCTGCGCCTGTGCTCTTCATGCGCCTCCTGAAGGGCACATTTGGTAGAGTTCGTGCAGACTGCCGCCAAGCAGCATATTTTCCACAAACAAGTGAGATGGAGCGGAGGGGGGAGGGAGAAAAGGCAGTTGACAAGCCCTGCCTAAGACCATTAGAAATATGTGTTTTCTGATGGTCTTAGGCGATCCCTGTGAAAGACTCGTGCGACCCCCAAAAGGGTCACAACCCACAAGTTGAGAACCGCTAGTCTATAAGCTCCTTTTGCATAATAGAATCAGCCAGAAGATCTTTTAATAATCCCAGTGGAATAAGCCAAATTTTGCCCAGCTCGAAATTGCAATGATCAAGTGCTTTCATTAACAATCTATATAGAAGCAGAATATCAGGTGAAACAAAAACCACCAGTTTCCTTTAATAGATCTAAATGCAGCATATCCTACAGTATGGAACTATTGGATTGTTATATAAATTAATAACATGCTGAAAAGTTATCTGATGTATTAATAATAAGCTTGCTGGTGGAATATTTTCTGTGACTATGGGAGATAATATTAGTGTTTCTAAAATACTAAACAATGCACTACCACAAGGTTTGGTTCTTGCGCCCCTTTGTTTCAACTTGTACGTAGCTGATAGTTCTCTCATACAAAGACCAGGAAATTTGGCTGTACAGATGACTGGACTTTAGCCATCCAACATAAATCTTTTGAGATAACTGAAGATGTCTTCATTTCCAACTTAGATATATTAGATAAGCACTTCTGTAAATGAAGGATATAGCCTAACCAACCAAAATGGAAATAATATGCATTCATTTTTGTAATGAGTCAGCAAGCAGAGAGCTTACTGTAAATTTATAGTAAATCACAATAAATATCCTAAATACCTTGGGGTTACCCTGGACAGGACATTTTCTTATTTTGTCAAGAACACTTGACAAAGATTGCTGCCAAATTGAGAAGTAGAAATAACATTCTGCACAAATTGTGGGACACTCGTTGAGGTTTAGCAACAGACACACAGCAAATATCTGCACTCAGCTTGATTTATCCAGCAACAGAGTATTGTGCCCCAGTATAGCTCAACGGGATTAACAGTATACCCAAACATAATACAGCAACAGTATACCCAAATAGGATTAATGCACAATTGCATGAGTCAGTATGTGTTGTTAGTGGGACAATCCAAACTACTCCTATGTATTAACTGCCTGTTTTGAGTCATATAGTGTTCCCAGAATTTAAGGCAAAAAAAAATGCCCTTCTCCAAAAACACCTGAAGAGTATTGATAACTCGCAGCTATCAATATTGAGGGACATAGAGTGCCTGGAATGAAAGAGGTTGAGATCTAGATATCCAGCTATTTCTACTGCTAAAATACTTGTAGAAGATGATTTTAACATACACAATATGTGGAAACAACATTGGATTAAAAAAATGCTCTCAAAGTTTGCCTCATATCTTGGAAAACCCATCTGAGTTTGACCAACCATGTGGGACATGGACAATGCTGACCATGGTAGTTGTGTGGGTGTCCTCTACAAGTGGGGCAAAATACCACCCCTGAAATGTGACTCTTAGGTCAAAAAACAAACTATCCAACATATAATCTCAGATTGCCAAAACAGAGTCTATAATGGATATTTTGCTGATTTTCGGGCTATGACAACTGAAGTAAAAAAAATAATCTAGATATATGTTTATAACATTTTAGATTTTATATTTCATATTTCATATTTTTATCTCATGTTTTTATTGAAATGTGATATGAATGTGACATATAATAAATAAATAATTCTTGATCTAGCTTGTTTGTGAGATTTATTTTCTATTTTTCTTTAAGGGGCTTCCTACATAAGGAAATTTCCACATCAAAAATGTAAATTTGTTTGTTTGTTTATTGTCACATTTTTTAAATTGTAGACCAAAGAAGCCTAAGTGGTGAATAATTTTATTTTTACATTTACAAGTGACAATAATATATTCTGATGGATCCTCTAACTCAGGGGTAGGCAACCCTGGCTCTTTTATGACTCGTAGACTTCAACTCCCAGAATTTCTGCTGGCTCGGGAATTCTGGGAGTTGAAGTCCACAAGTCATAAAAGAGCCAAGGTTGCCTACCCCTGCTCTAAATAATACAGTGATAATCCAGTTTTTAGTTAAGAGACAGTTGCATTGTGGATACAATTTATTGTCTCCCTTCCTTGTAATTATTAAATCTATTCATTTGACCCTCCAAAATACATCTGTTTTGATGTATTGAATAATAGTATTGCAAATGCCAAGCCAATATAAACAGGAGAAGGTTAAGGTAAACATGTAGGCAAGCTGCATAAGTTTGATAATTTTTCTTTCTATTCATCAACTCTTATAAAAAGAGGATTTGTCAAGATGCTTTAATATTTCAGATCTATATTCAATCAACTAAAAAAGATGCTATTCAACATGATTACACAACAGCAGAGCTATTTAGAAAACAAGAGTAAAACTTAGTGTTCTCTAGTAGTTTTAAATGATTACCACAATAATCCCTGACATTGCTTATATACATACAGTCCCAAACTTTTGGAGAATACGAAGTGCTCTTCTTTGCTATGAAACATGGAGCGAACAATGATGACAATGAATACCTTTCATCTTCACAGAACTAAGCCCCAAACAATTTTCATGTTTTTTTAATCTCAGAGAGATAGCCTACACAAATGTAGCCTTAGCACTTTGGAGGGCATCTTATGAATAGTTACTTTTTCTATAAACATTTCTAGCTGTTTCCTCCATTCTGGAAAGAAGTCTAGTTCATATAACACACTAAACCATATCATTGTTTTACAAAACAGGCACTGCGGATTATAGTTTTAATTTAGAATGCAAACTTGGCAGTGGAGTTTTATTTAAAGAAACTAGGGCTTGGTGTAGGATTTCCCAAACTCTATTTCTCTTGGAGAAGTTCAGAAAGAATCCAAGGAGGCATGAAGAACTATTAATTTATATTGTTAAAATATATACATCTTTCCCAATGCTTCATTTGTATTCTTTTCATTATTTGTTTGTATTCATTGTTTTGTTCCAATTTTTAGGGGAGAGGTGTACATTAAAATTACACTAAAAGGAAGTGTGATGGCAAAGAGTTTAAGAACTCCTGGCTTAGTGTAATGCATTTAATGACTCCTGGGCCACATTTGGCCTTTTGACTGTCTCTGTCCCGTATGAGGTCAATCGGAATTTAGAAAATAAAATGTAAATAAGCATGCTGCAGGGGGCAGGAGAAGAAGCTGCATGCAATCCTATGCCAGAAAAGTGACAGCTGAGGCTAAATGAGGGCAGACTCTGCACTCCTTCCTCCCTCAACACATGGGCACCGGTGGCAGAATTAAGCTCAGCCTATTAATTCGGCCCTCCACAATAGTTCTGTTAGACAATTTTAATTTTTCTGTTGGTAAAAAATAAATCAGAAGCTCTCACAGTTGACTGCATTTAACTGATTCAAATAAATTTCTTTATATTCATATCAAAATATTTACAATACCATACATTCTTCTTTACAGCAACATAGCTCAATGAAGACTTCTTACGGAGAGATACAGAGACAGACCAGAGACTGACAATCCAGCTCCTAACTCAATACCCTTTTTGCACAGACTCAGTAGCACTTTCTTCACATTGGCTGACTGAGTTACCACATGGCTCTTCCTGCTCATGAATATTCCAACACTCCTCCCTTCATGGCAGGAAGAGACATCAGACCTATTAACTTAATACATTCTCCATAGTGAACACCACCCAATGGTTTAGTCATCATGTCTGCCAAACTATTCTCCAAAGAACAATGATATAAATTAATCAATTTTTCTTTTACAGCTTCCCTGACATTACAATACTTAATGTCTACAGGTTTACTTCTGTTCTTCACCCTGTCACCAGTTGCCATTTTTATACAGGCAGCATTGTCTTCAAATACCTTTACAGATTCTTTTACATTAATATTTAAATCTTGCAACAACTGTACATACTATGTTACTTCAGAACACAATTCAGATAAAGCAATAAACTCTGCTTCCGCTGTTGAAATAGCAACAGTTGTTTGTTTTCTGGACTTCCATCCAATCAAAGTCCCTCCAAACAATATTATAATCCCAGAATTTGATTTCCTTGTGTTTATGTCGTTTGCATAGTCACTATCGACATAACATTTTAATTTCAATTCCTCAGTAATCTGTATTTGAAGACCCAAATTTATAATTCCCTTTAAATATCTGAGAACCCTTTTTACACCCATTCAATGTAACTTTTTAGGTGCAGCAGTAAAACGACTCAAAATGCTTACTGCGCAAGCTATGTCTGGTCTGGACCACTGTGATAGATATAACAAACTCCCTATTGCTGAGTGATATATCTCTTGATCACAGGTTTCACCTTGGTCCGCACTTAAACTATTATAAAAATCTGTACTCATGGGTGTGGGAGCAGTATTGCAATATTTCATATTATATTTTTCAATAACTGCTCAATTTTTCTCCTTTGACTGAGAATATAACCACCTTTTTCATTTTTCTGTATCTCTACACTGAGATAATTTCTCCCAAATTCTTTCATTGTGAACAACCTTGTGCCACTAACCTGGCCTTATACTGTACATCATTATTTAGCAATACCTTTTTCTTATATACCCACTTACAACCCATAGCTTTGGTTCCCTGTGGCAAAGTCACTGATTTAAATACTTCATGGTCTCCCATGGATTTCATCTCTTTATCCATGGCCTCCTTCCATCTTTCTTGTTCAGCTTTTGGTAATGCCAACATCTCTTTATAACTTCTTGGCTCATACCACACATTGCAAACCTTTACCTTGCTGGCAGAATACCTGTCAGGTGGAATTCCTTTATTACATTGCTCTGACCTACATGGTATTAACTGCTCCTGTGTCTCAAGTCTATCTGTGTCTTGTTCGGCCTCTCCTCCTTGAACATTGACATCTTCAATAATCATTTTTCCATCATTAGATGAGTTATTATCGTTAAATGGATCACCATCATTAAGTGAGACATACCCAGAATTTGCATTAATTCTGTCCCAATTTTGTTCTGCAAAATTAGCAGACCTTGAAATTACAATTCTTTTGCTTCCATCGCTAAAACAATATCCTTTTGACCCTGGCTCATAGCCCACAAACCTGAGCTTTCTTGCCTTTTGCTGTCCCTTTCTTCTGATTGCTTTCGGAATATGTACCCATGCAGTACTTCCAAAAATTCTCAAATGTTCCAGTGATGGCTTTCTCCCATATAGAATGGCATATGGAGTATTATTAATGGAGGAACTCCACAGCGTGTTAACTATATAATTGGCAGTCAATATGGCTTCTCCCCAATATGACCTGCTCATATCAGAATCCTCTAATAATGAATCTTTCATTGTTTGCAAAACACCATTCCTTCTTTCAGCTACACCGTTCTCTGCTGCTGTGTAAGGATTTGTACGTCTGTGTCTTATCCCCAACTGCCCCAACCATTGTTGGAATTTAGTTGACATAAATTCGGTACCTTTGTCAGTTTGCAACTGACACACTTGTTGTCTGCACCTTCTCTCTACAAAACTTACCCACTGTTTGAATTGTTGTAGCACCTCTGTCTTACCTCTAAGCAAGTAGCAAAACGAATACCTGCTATAATCATCAACAATTACCAGTGTATATTTTGCTCCTCCCAAACTGGCTTGCATAGGTCCCACCAGATCTGCATGGACCAGCTCTAGACCTCTTTTTGTTTGTCTTGTGCTGTATTTACTAACTGGGAATTCCTTTGACTTCGATGCTTTGCATACTGCACAGTCCAAATATGTTTTGCATCCCTTTTTTAGCCATTTTGCAAACTCTTGCATTTGCTGCAAAACCATAAAGCTTGCATGGCCAAGTCTTCTATGTAGAAGATGAACGCACAAATCGTGCTCTGCAACATTCTTAAATATATGGGAACATTGAACCTTTTGTCCCTGCAATACATATAGATTATCTTCCTTTATGCCTTCTGCACAAATATTCACATTCCTTTTGATGAGACACTTCCCATTTACAAAAATGGTCTCAAAACCTTGTTTGTCTAAATTAGACACACCTAACAAATTATGTTCCATCTCAGATACACAAAGCACATTGGTAAACTTTTATTCCAAATATGGAATTTTTACATCGCCTCTTCCGATGACTTTTGCTTTCTGGCCATTTGCCAAAGCCACAGCTTCTTGTGCTACTGGAACTGAGGTAGGAGAAAGTAAGATAATAATAATGATAATGAAAAATCACTAAAGATCACTAAAGCAAAATAGATGTGTCTGTATAATTACTGGAAGAAAGCTGTGTCAGCAAATGCATGACTAACCCAAAAGCACATTGCGTTCAGCAACAATGTATCGAGCATAACTCCCTTCATTGTATGTCCATGAGAACTAACCCAATGAAATACAATGTAGATTTTCATGTGTGCTTCTTTGTTCCTGAGAATGGAAAGCTATAAAACTGTAGTTTGAACCCCTCCTCGGGGTTCAGAATTGCCTATTCTCTGCTTCTGAACCTGTGCACATAATAAACTTCTCTGCAACCCCTTGGAATTCGTAAAAGTTTCTTTAGTTTTCCACAAGATTTATGGTGACTCCGCCGGGACTGGGACTTTTAGGAAGAGGCCGTTGACCTTCCAAGATGGATTGCCCTGGTGGAATTGCCTTCTTTTGACGACGACATCTTCAAGCCGGCTCCGTGGCCTTTGTCTACGGGGAGACCTCGACGGGAAGGGAGGGGAATTAACCCATCAGCAAGGCACTCCAGTCAAGAATCCGCGGGGGTAGCAGACGGGTCGTTAATCAACAAAAGGGTCTGGAACGCCTGCAGGCAAGTATTGTAAAAAGGGGATACCTGATCCCATTTGGATCGGAAGAGGGGTTTGATCACCCCCTAGAAGACAAGGCGGCATCCTTAAGTCTTCAATAGGTAGGACTGTGTGGGTGGTTAAACCATTGCATTTCCTGCAGAGCGACTGTTGGAACGTCCAGCGCCTCAGGTCAATGGTAGTGTGTTAGGAGAGATGGGAGGTAAACAGACAAAGAAGGGCGTTGGTCAGACGCCACTTCAGTGCATGTTAGAAAATTTCAAAAAGGGTTTTTCTAGGGATTATGGAGACCCAAAACCAAATCCAGCCGTGTTAAAAAGATTCTGTGAATCTGAATGGACCACCTTTGGCGTAGGGTGGCCCAAGGAGGGATCGGCGAATCCCTGAACTCGTGGCACGGGTTCATCAAAATGTGACTGGAAATGGTCATTGGGACCAATATCCCTATATAGACCAATGGCAGATCAATATTGCAGAAAAGCCTGGATGGTTAGCAAGGTGTCAGTTAGAATGTGCTAAGATATATTTGGCAAGCCAAAAAGCCAAGCCTCAGACAAAAGCTAAGATTTTCAAACAGGGAGAAAGGGAGGAATGTGTCAGACCCCCCCTCCCTATGTTCCTAGAAGAGAAGAAAGGGGGAATAAATCAGCAAATTCCACCCCCTCCGGTTGAAAGAAATGAAGTCCAATTTCAACCAGAAGAGGAAAGAAAAATAAAAATAAAAACAGATGGAATCATTCAAGATAGAAATATGGACTTGGATAATGATGGGAAAGCAGACCCCTGTTTCTAACCGCACTAGAATCAAGGTGAAAACAAAAGAGAACTTAGCTCCTTTAAGAGAAGTTTTGGTCCCTGGACCAGACAACACCAATATTTCCATGCTCCAGTATGTTCCCTTTACAACCACTGATCTCCTTAATTGGAAACAACAATTTGGCCCATTTTCAGAAAAACCTCAAGAGATCATCGATTTATTTGAGAACATCACACAGACACACAATCCCACGTGGGATGATATGCAACAGCTTATTTCTACTTTACTGGACATGGAAGGGAGAGAAAAATATAGATTAGGGAAATTGAAAGTACTTGCCCGTCGACACCCAGACGGAGGAGTTAATTGTCAGGAGAACAGAAATTCTGACGCTGTCGAACAAAGACCAGACTGGAATGCCAATGACCCCCAACACCAAACTTTATTACAAAGATACAGACTTTTGTGTTTAGAAGCTTTGAGGGAAGCAGCAATTCGTTCAGTTAATTATGCTGCAGTAACTCATGTTTGGCAAGATAAGGATGAAACCCCCACCGCATTCCTCAGCCGACTGATAGAAGCCTATAAAGTAAACACAGGTCTTGATATGGAGTTAGCACAACATCACCCACTCCTAATTGAAAGATTTATTACCCAGAGTGCCCCAGACATAAAGAGAAAATTACAGCATACAGAAGGGGCCTTAGGAAAGAATGTAGCAGAGATTATGGAAATTGCACTTAAAACGTTCCGTAACCGTGATAAGGAGGTGGAGCGTAAATCAGATCAGAAAGAGAAAAAGAAAGCTGAAATGTTAGCAGTAGCATTGGGAGGGATGCGTATTGGACCCAACCAATGTGCCATCTGTAAACAGGAAGGACACTGGCAAAGGGAGTGCCCCCAGAGGAATGGCCAGCCTAGGGGACAATCCCACCAGTATGGAAGAGGAAGAGGAAGAGGGCATCCAGCCTATCCCAGTCAGGCAGAAGAAAGAGAAGGAAACATGATCGGCTTAGCTGACATGGAATGGGAAGACTGAAGAGGACAGGGTTCTAGGGCCCCACCTCCAGAGCCCATTGTTAAAATACAGGTGGGAGGACAGACTGTCCCACCAAATCTGTCCTAAATAAATTTATTGGCAAGCCACAAAACAAAGAGGATTGCTTTGAAAATACATCCAGACTGCTCCAATTGTTACAAGACTGTAATGTATTTAGGCTATGAACTATCACAAGGGCAAAGAACTTTGGGCCCCCAGAGAAAGCAAGCTGTGCTACAGATTCCCATACCCAAAACAAAACAGGAAGTTAGAGCCTTTTTGGGAATTACAGGCTTCTGTAGAATTTGGATTCCTAACTTTGCTCTCACAGCTAAACCATTGTACCAAGTTTTAAAAGGACCAGAAAAAGAACCTCTGTTGTGGCAACAAGAACAAACCCAAGCGATGAAACAACTCCAACAGGCTTTAACCACAGCACCCGCTTTAGGACTACCTGATATATCTAGGTCATTCTCACTTTATGTCGATGTGAGACAGAATGTGGCTTTAGGAGTTCTTACCCAAAAGCAAGGAAATTGGAACCGACCAGTCGCTTATCTGTCAAAACAGCTAGATATGGCCTCGCAAGATTGGCCACAATGTTTAAAAATTCTAGCAGCAGTTATGTTGTTACTGCAGGAGGCAAACAAGTTAACCTTTTCAGCTCCAGTAGTTGTTTATACTAGCCATGCCCTGCAGACAATTATTGACAATAAGGGACATTTATGGATCAGCAATCAAAGGATGCATAAGATACAGGCCCTTTTATTAGAAAATCCACAAGTCACATTGCAACAAAGTTCAACTTTAAATCCCGCCACTTTAATGCCACTACCAGATTCAACTAGGCCTGTGCATAACTGCATACAAACAATAGAGCTACAATATTCTTGCAGGCCTGACCTTACAGATCAACCCTTGCATAATCCAGACTTTCAGTGGTTCACTGATGGATCCAGCTTTATGGATCAAGGAATTAGATACTCTGGCTATGCAGTTGTCTCTCAAACTTCGATTGTGGAGTCAGCACAGTTACCTAGCCAAGCAAGTGCACAATTTGCAGAATTATATGCCTTAACCAGAGCATTAGAAATAGCTGCAGGAATTACTTTAAATGTATATACAGATAGTAAATATGCATTCTTGACAGTGCATGCTCATGCGGAAATATACAAAGAAAGAGGATATTTGGACTCAACAGGCAAGGTTATCCAATATGCAACTTTGATTAAAAGACTTATCAAGGCAGCACAGTTGCCATCTAAAGTTGCAATCATCCATTGTCCTGGACATCAAAAAGACTTCAGCCTTATTACCCAGGGCAATAGGAAAGCAGACAAAGAAGCCAAAAGAGCTGCATGGGAAGGCCCCCCTCTCAACTCAGATGTCACTAGGTTCATGTATTTAGACACTTACTTAGAACAACTTGATCCTACATATACACAGGAGGAAACCCAAAAATTGAAACAGGATGTACAAGCTGAACTAGTTAAAGGCTGGTACACACTTCCCGATGGACGCATCGCTGTTCCTCTTGCACTTGCCCGCCCCCTTATTTTTCAAGCCCATAAGCAACATCATTTAGGAAAAACTGCATTATTACAACAGCTTGAACGTTTTTTCTATCTTCCTTTTGCTTCTTCACTAACAGCACAAGTATGTTCTCAGTGTTCCACTTGTGCCCAAACCAATGCATGCCAAGGACCAGTACTACCACCTGGTCAACAACCAATTGCTTATTTTCCAATGGACTATGTCGTTGTTGATTTTACTGATATGCCCAGAAGTAAGAAATATATAGCCCTGTTAGTTATAATTGATACCTATTCAGGGTGGATTGAAGCCTTTCCAACTGTAAATAAGAAAGCTATACAGGTTGCCAGAATATTTCTGAAAGAAATTATTCCTAGGTTTGGTTACCCTTCTAGGATTTCATCAGATAATGGCCCTGAATTTGTATACCAAATTTTGTTTGGAAACTCATCTTCATTGGCCAGATGTTTTGCCTATGGTTTTGTATGCAATCAGACTGGCCCCCCGCACTAAATTACAACTTAGTCCTTATGAGCTCATGTTTGGCCGTCCCCCTTGTCTATTTAAACCTGACAGTCAGGGTTGGCCGGACTTGGCTCATAAAGGGGGGATAGACCAACAGAAATTGTTACATCAGTTACAGCTTCATAATTTGGCTGTTTCAAACTTGCGCCATTATATGATGGAACAACAACCCCCTCCAGTAGTTACAGCAACACATGGGTTCAAACCAGGAGACAGAGTGTGGGTGAAGCACTGGAAATCAGATCCCTTGAGCCCAAGATGGAAAGGACCGTATACTGTTGTCATGTGTTCTCCTTTGGCAGTGAAAACCTTGGAGGGAAAGTCCTGGATCCACTGGAGTAGATTGAAAGCAGCTGCACCTGCAGATCCAGTAACTTACAAGGTGGATAAGACTGACAAACCTTTGGTATTGAAGTTTACAAGAAATACACCCTGTCGAACCCTACCGGCAACGGGTTCTCAACACACGGTGTGAAGAAAAACCCTGCTGAGACACTCCGGACACTGTCTCTCTACGCACGGTGGAAGATATGAGGATTCAACAGCTCATAATACCTGTTAGTTATTTAATATGGGGAATATATACACACATTCCTACACAAATCATTGCAAAGGCTACACGAGAGGTCATACAGCAAAAACCCTCTAACAAAATATTGAGTACCACACACAAAGAAATAACAAATACACAGGGAAACCAAGGTTGTCAAAACTGCATTAAGACTACCAAACAAGGAAACCAGATAACCAAGACTTTGATTTATCATACAATAAAACCAGAAGGGTGCCAAGATAGCTCCCCTAACTCTTGTACATACAACAGAACCACATACAAAGTTTGTAGAAAAGGAGTCCAAGATCAGTGTTATAATCCCAAGTCTGATCCAGATCGTTGGGCCTTACAAATAAAAACACATAGAACAAGAAGTAGCTATAAGGACAAGGCACTATTAGGGATCTCTCAATGGAAATCCAACCCAGACTCCAGTTTTAGCGTCACCTTTGATGTTTGCAAAGCAGCTAATTATTGGGCTGCAACATATGGTTGTGGAGGGATCAGTAATATCCACAGCTATATCCCAAACCATAAGTACTTGTGCCCACCAGATGGATGTGAAGTCTCTGCGATCAAATGTAAGTGGTGGTCATGTATTAAGTGGCATACCCAAGACCCAAAAGAGATGGACCACATCTTGTTTGAAAAGAGTGAAACAAAAGCAGATTCCTGTGGAACAGATAACTGTAATTTAGTGACTCTCACAGTTAAGAATGGCAGTTGGTTCCTGGAACAAAAGAAATGGGGAAAGTATTGAAAAGCATAACTGACAAAATGATCAAATTAGCACATGTTCCGGTGCAAACCTGGAAAGGATTTAATTTAGAAGACGTATTTTCAGGATGGTGGCCAAAGTTACCAGGTCTACAAACCATCATAGTTATAGCAGTTTTGTTCATTCTAGGATGTATTTTGATTCCTTGTTTAATCCCCTGTCTGATAGCAATGATTCGAAGGATCTCAGAAAGTACAGCCCAATTAACAGCAAAACATGAAACAATGTTAGCCTTATGGGAATATAAGATGGTGCCCACTCAAGAACCTGAATCCGAGGTAGAATAATGGAAGTTTAAGCTGGAAAACTCCCAAAGGGGGGAAATAATGAGGTAGGAGAAAGTAAGATAATAATAATGATAATGAAAAATCACTAAAGATCACTAAAGCAAAATAGATGTGTCTGTATAATTACTGGAAGAAAGCTGTGTCAGCAAATGCATGACTAACTCAAAAGCACATTGCGTTCAGCAACAATGTATCGAGCATAACTCCCTTCATTGTATGTCCATGAGAACTAACCCAATGAAATACAATGTAGATTTTCATGTGTGCTTCTTTGTTCCTGAGAATGGAAAGCTATAAAACTGTAGTTTGAACCCCCCCTCGGGGTTCAGAATTGCCTATTCTCTGCTTCTGAACCTGTGCACATAATAAACTTCTCTGCAACCCCTTGGAATTCGTAAAAGTTTCTTTCGTTTTCCACAAGAGAACAAACCTGCAAAATAATTCAGAGTCATTAACAATTGTTTGACTTGCCCCACTATCTATTAGCCACTTGTTTCTGTTGTTGCTATAGTAAACTTTTGCAACACCAAAATGTTCCTTTTGCAAATTAGTCGTTTTTGCTTGCACAAATGTCCTTCGCTGCAAATTGTTCCTCTGCAAACAGTTCCTTTTCAGATGTGTGTTTGCTCCACAAATGTAGCAATTCTTTTCTTGCTGAGCTCTCTGCTTGCAAAATCTCTCTTTTGATGCAACTTGGTCCCATCTGCTTGTTTCTTCTTCAGAGACTTGCAGTCTGGACCCCCTCCTCAGGAATTTCACCTCCTCATGGCTGTTCCTAAAATGTTGCTTTTCTTCTTCATTAAGCAAACATGCCTTTAAAGCCTCAAAATTTAAGTCTTGCTCTTCTTTACACTCAAATATTGCAGAAACCATGTCCCAGGTTTTATCTAAACTGTTCAACACCAATAAAACCTTCTGGGACTCAGGGAATTTAATCCCACGTTGTTCTAAGTCCAAAAATAAACTTTGCATTTTATTTAAATGCTGTTCCACAGATTCACCTGGTTGCAAACAGGCCCTGTAAAGTTTTCTTGACAATTGCATTATATTGTATGCAAAAACATTCACGTGCACAGCTCTCAATTTCAACCACATCTCATTTGCAGTCTTTAAATTTGCAACAGTTAGAAATTGTTCATCATCTAAATTCAAGATGAGATAAGCCATTGCTTGATCATGATTTTTCTGATCAGCAGCTACAAACACTTGTGGTAGATTTTCTACGATATACAACAGCTCTTTTGCTTTGAGCAAACATTCCATTTTTGCAGCCCACACAATATAATTCTTCTGGCCCAAACGAGGCACAGAGCTTTCCTTAAATTCCATTGCAGCCATTCTGCTAATTCTGCCTTGTTATTATACTTTCTAAACATAGGCAATTTCTTCCAGCTTTAAATTACAATGCAGTCCTTTGTAAGCTCTGGGCCCATAACCTGTGAGATAATTTTAATTTCTTTGTTGGGGAAAAATAAATCAGAAGCTCTCACAGTTGACTGCATTTAACTGATTCAAATAAATTTCTTTATATTCATATCAAAATATTTACAATACCATACATTCTTCTTTACAGCAACATAGCTCAATGAAGACTTCTTACAGAGAGATACAGAGACAGACCAGAGACTGACAATTCAGCTTCTAACTCAATACCTTTTTCACAGACTCAGTAGCACTTTCTTCACATTGGCTGATTGAGTTACCATATGACTCTTCCTGCTCATGAATATTCCAACAAGTTCCTTATGTGGCCCCTTGGGAAAATTAATTGCCCATCCCTAGTCTAATGTGGTCTTGGGGACTCTGAGTTGCCCATTCTTTCCATAAAACATATTTTATTAGATATGTAACATAGTAAGCCACTGTATGTCAGCACTGTATGTCAATTGAATTGTATAAAAAGCACAAACTATATGTCTTCTTTCCATTTCAGTGATAATTTTCTGTTAAATGAGCAGCATTACATTTTATACGGGAAATATTCTTTGCAGCTTGCTCTCATGCAATGCTTTATAAATGATACTGGATGAACAACAGCTGTGTGAAATTGTGGAAGTGTTCATCAAAGCATACATTCATTAGCAATAAATCATTTTGACTTGTAAGATGCTATTGGCTGGCATGTAATATTTTAATGGCCTATGATGTTTTACTATTGAACAGTCAACTGAAATTATACTTCATGTAGTTGCCTAAACAGTTAAGTAAATTTCAACTAAACCATTTAAAAATTACTATTAGCAGTTATGCCAAAGATGGCAGAAGATAAAGAAAAAAACCTTATCTTTCTTTTTTTGAACAAAGGGCCCAGTTTGGACTGGCTGGAATTGGCCTTAGAGGCAAGAGAATTTGGATGTTTTAGGTGCAAAATCTAGGAAAGCTATAATGGACTGAAGTCTGGAAGCTACTGTAGTACCAAAGATTAGTGGAAATGACCATAACAAGGCTACTTAATCTAAAGAGGCCTCAGAAGCAAAGCTGTGTAGACTTGAGATCATAGGAAGTATCACTGTCACCCCAGACATTACCTGCAATCTATTCTGCTAGCACAGGAGGTAGCATCGGATAGAGGCCTTAGTATTACTGAATTCTGAATGAAAGGCAGAGAGCGCAGATCACTTCATGGAAGTCTATCTGGCTGAATTTTGTCCATTTTGTCTCTCCTCAGAACATGGGAGATGGTGTGACAGATTATGTACTGACAGTCTCTAGCTATTTTGAAGAATATTGTTTTGAAGGTATCCAGATGCAAAGCATTATTTGTGATGCAGAGCTAAAGGGAAAAACGGAATGTATCACTATTGTACTATCCTCCCAATTGTAAAGCAACATCTCTCAATTTCATTGTAGGAGTGGTTCTGAATTCAGTCAGACTGGTAATACTGGGTGTTTTCAATCTTCCTTCTTAGAATCAGGAGTGATTTGGAAATACCATGACAACTATGGGCTTGTTACAGATTAGCATTGGCTTGACTTTAGATCTGGTGTTCATCTTAAAGTAGATATATCATAATATGATTTTGGGAACCCAAGACAGTGGCCTGCCTTAGCATTTGTGTATTGGAACCTTGGCCATCCTGGCTAGGGAAAGGAATAGGAGATGGATCCAGGCTGTAGCCAATGCCTCTGAGATAAGAGGAAATGCCAGAGGTCCTTAAAGAGGCACTGGTTCACACACACTTAGAGGCCAGGCCTAGATCCAACAAAAGTGTACAACTCTTGTCATATTTCTAACTTTCTCTTCTAGGAGAAGGTTATTGGCAAGATGATAGGGCTGCAGTTGCAGAAGGCTCTGGAGGATACAGTTTATCTGGACCTGTCTAGCTTAGGCCTCGACATGGAACTGAAACTATATGGGTTACCGTCATGAGTGACTTATAGTGAAGCATAAGTATACTTGCCCTTCTAGAATTCTCAATAGCATTCGATATGATCAACAATAGTATTCCTAATTACTATTTTTATTATTTTTATTTTTTTAATTGTTTTTGTTTTATTATGTAAATTCTGTAATCTTGTTTTCAGGTTGCCAGATAAGCTTAACAAACAAATAAATTGTGCAAATGCATTCCTTGCCATAATTTTCAGTGCCAAATTGTGAATCTGCAGGGGTGCAATATCTTCTAGAATCTTGCTTTTTTCCAACCAAAGCAGCCTCAGTACAGGTAGTCCTTGACTTACAACAGTTCATATAGTGACCATTCAAAGTTACAACAGTACTGAAAAAAGTGACTTATAACCATTTTTCACACTTACAACCATTGCAGCATCCCCCTGGTCATATGATCAAAATTCAGATGCTTGGCAATAGACTCATGTTTATGACCATTCCAGTGTTCTGAGTGACACTGCTGACTTTCTGACAAGCAAAGTCAATGTCAATTCACATAATAACCATGATACTAACTTAACAACTGCAGTGATTCACTTAACAATTGTGGCAAGAAAGGTTATAAAATGGGGCAAAATTCACTTAACAAATGGTTCACTTAGCAATTGAAATGTTTGGCTCAATTGTGGTCATAAGTATTAGCTAAATTTAGTCTTAGCTTATTGGCTAAATTTAGTCTTAGCTTATTCTCCTTGATTCAATTGATTATCAAAATTAGGCATCACTTAGAAGTACTAATTGCTTCCTTGCAACTAAAAGATAAACAAAGCTAGGTGTTATCAGTGTACTAATAGCACTCCACTGCAAGAGCTCCAAATGACCCACCGGCAGTGATGTCAAATATTGAATAGTATAATGAGGAAGATAAAGCCTTGAGAGCACTACAGATCAGAGCTGGTAGTTTACTAGCACCAACCTTTCTATAACTCCCAACTAAAAGGCAGAACCACTGCAAAGCAGTATATTCCCCAAGGTCTAATCCAGATACACAATTCAGAAGGACTCTATGGTCAATAGTATTGAAATTTGCTGAATCAGAAACTTAATATGAACACTGAAATCCTACAAGATATTTGGAGTGATTCAGCTCCTTGTCAGAAATAATTTCAGTTGGCTCAGGATCAGAACATTACATAATAGAGTGAACAGTACACTCACATATTCCTACATTGCCACAGCATCCAAGCACCATCCATTCAAAATTATCAGATTCTCAGAGGCAGTTCCTATTGATTGCAGTCCCTTATCTCTGCGCTTTCCCTTACCCCCTCAATTTCAGTATAAAGTTCTGGACTACCATTTTTCGCACAGGTGTAATGTGTGCTTTTCAGATCAATCAAATGTTTATCCATTGTTTGTGATTGGAATTCACCAAGCCTGGTACCATGAAGTGAGAACTAGTGCCTGGTCCGAAGTCAAATGATTAAAATGGCACCAGAATCTGGATCCTTAACCACTATATCAAACTGGCTTTGTTACAACCAGCAGGATACCATTTCTTAAAGAAAGTCCCCAAAGAGCAGTTCCCAAAGATAATCCCTTTGGCAACTTTTCTTTTATGCCCAACATAAGCTAACAATCTCTTTGGATTGAGAGATTCCATCTAGATAGTTGTAAATAATTTGTAAAGAGCAGGCAACAGTGCAGCTTCTCTCCTGGGTGCTAGTATAAAATGATATTGTGCATTGATTCATTTAGTTTCCCCTTGGAGCCTGATGATTATTTGGTAATATTTATTAGAATGGCAGAAAACTGAACTGTTTGAGTAAACTGTTTCCTTTGTTTGATCAAACTTAATATTATATAAAACATTTCAAATTTGTTTCAAGCTTAGAACAGTTTAGAATCGTCAAAATATTGTAAGGATATTTCTGTTGTGGGAAGTGGGAACAATCCATTCAGATTTATGGTGACTATCTGAACTCAAAGCTGTCACTTTGAATTTGAAATGTTCCAAATTTGAACTTCTGTTAAAAACATTCCTAAAGATAGACAAATTCGTGTATATATGTGTTCGTGTGTATGCAAAACAATTTGGAACAGTTTGCATCTTCAACCTAGCACTTTCAAGATGTGTTTATTTACAGACTTTATATATCTTTCCAATTTACTAACTTTCAGCAGCATACAATTCCTCAATATGTAACTAGGGTTAAAATCATACTATTAGTTTAAAAACAGCCACTGCATAATGTTTTTGGAGAAATCTTGATTATATAGACTAGATAAGCCTTCAAATATAAACTAAAGCACTTGGGAGGCTTCATATAAGGAACTGGAAATATGTCAACATTGCACTAAATGATGCTTTATTTTATTTCGGGTAACCCAAATTTCCTTTATTTCACTACATAAAAGTTATAATATTTAAAATACACATATTACTTACTTAAATATATTCTTATTTTATTTCATAAACATTTTCTATTTCTCATCGTAGTACATCACCACTTAATAATGGAGTATCCTTTATTATCTCAAATCCACCATCTGTATTATCTGGGTTAAACAATAATTCAAAGCTATTTCCTAATAGTTAATTTTCATTTCCTTTATAAGTCTAAATCCTCAATATTAAGCCAATGAATCCCTTATTTTTTATTATTTTCCAACTATATTTAATAATCAAACTTCCCTTAATCTCAAAATCTCCCTTTAGCCCATTAGTTGATACTTTAGGATCCTCTCTAATAAATCAAAAGACCCCATTTTTAAAACCTAACTCTAGCTTTCTATTTATGCCAACCAGGCTTCCATACCAATGCTTTTAGATCATCAGATAGATCTCCCTTCATTCTTGTGCATGTTACTTGAATTAAAGGAGACCATCTAGTTGTCAATTTTCTAAAGGAACTGGCCCATCTAGTTGTCAATTTTCTAAAGGAACTGGCCCATATAAATCATTAAGTTGTCGCCCTGGTGTCTCAGATCCCCATATTTGCTCTAGTATAGTTGTCTTCAATTCAATCTGGTCTTCTTCTTCCTCAGGTTTCTTCTAGTTTAAGTAGAAAGTCATGTCCAATTTTATAGTTATTGTTTGATTGTCTAAGTTTTCAGTAAGCTGTACTTGTTGATCTTTAACGCCCTCCGTCTTGACATTACTTTCTTCCTCTTCTGTTTTTTGAGTTGTAGATTCTTTAGTTGCAATCAGGGTTTCGCTTTGTAGATTTAAGCTGGCACTTTGGTCTTTCAGTCTAGATTTAATTATCTTGGTGGCTTCCAGAGGTTTTTCAACTATACGTTTATAATTAAGCAACATTTGTTGCTGGTCCTCCTCCATTTTTGACATAGTTATAAATAACCCTTTAGTGGAGGCTATTTATTAAACAAGAGTCAATTCACCTCCATAATTCCTAGAAACCAATTTCACTGCCCAGCTACTCTCTCAGCTTATAGTCTCTCTTAAATAATACCAAGGTCCAATCTGGGCTGTAAGCAAGTCACTTGTCAAGAATAATAAAAATAATAGCTTGCTGTACCAAGCTTCGCCACAAGATGTCCCCAATAGCATTGAAAGTTTTTTCCAAATCCCGGGCTAGATTTTTATCCAATTTAAGTTCTTTTTCTTCTTTTTTTACAAGTAAATAAAATAGCAAATCCCCATAAGAGTAGGAACTTTTGGGGTCCCCAAATTCCAAAAAGAAATGTAAATCCAGTTATATTAAGTTGTTGAGTTGGTTCTTTTCAATGCTTTGTTTCCCTAGGTAGTTAAACACCACCATTTTAGAAGGTGGGGGAAAAATTCCCTTCCCTCTCTCCTCACAGGGGGAAGAGTTTCAAAAAGACTTTGACAGAAAAGTTACTTGGGGTATAGAGAAAGTAAAGTCTCACCCAATTCCTCTGCGTTACTTTCAAAGTGCTTGTTAGTAATTTTGGCCTCGGCTTGTAGCAGCTTAGTGATGGGGTATGTTGATGACCGATCTTTTCCCCATCGGTTAGAAGAGCTGCCCCGGATCAAACGGAAGGGCTTCCGCCTTTCCACAATCACTCGGGGGTCCTCTTCATGCTCATTGCCCCTCCAGGGTGACTTCCGAACCTCTTCAGGGTCCCCTGGCAGGAGAAAACTGGACGGCAGAGAGAGCGATCACTCTGCACATCCGCCTATGCTGTGATCGCAAACCAGAAGCCTCACAGTTACTACTATTGAGCAAGATACCACCTATATTATACCTGTGCATTTGGTTTTTCTTGCCTAAATGTAGACCCTTACTTTTTTCACCATTATACATCATAAATCATCTTTCTTTGTGTCTTTCTCACATATCTATACAAACATCTCCACAATTAAAACCTGAAGTCCTGTATTCTAAACTCAGATGACATTTTCTGTTAATAGAGTGCCAGTATTTCGAACTCTGGTTGTGCCTTTTGCTTTGATTTTTATGAAGCTTGTTGATATTTTAGTTTTGCGTCTATAACAAAATCTAAGGGGCCACCACATTTTATTGCCTGTACAGTCAAATCTGTAATTTGGTCATTTTCAGACAGTCTATTATTTCAGCTGCTTTCATCCTTTATAGTTAGTTCAGATTTATAGTTTTCATGATATACTTCCCAAAGCACTTACCACTGAGAATCAGCAGCTCTACACATCTTTGACCAGCAAACCTTCATCTTCCCTGCTAATTTGTGTACTTGTGAAGGAATGTAGACATAAATTATGCAAAACATCTTAGGAAAAAGCAAATGTCAATCTAATCTTAGGCATACAGATGCAAACTCAGTTGAAAGCAGTGACTAAGAGCTTACGCATTAGCGTATTAATTCTTTATTTGTCATATTATATCAGCTCATTCTATTCACAAGTTTGCCACTTACACTATGTGGACGAGTATTTGTCAATGTAATATCTAAGATTTTAAAGAATTTATTTAATCAGCAGAAAATAAGAGTAAATCTCTTCAATACAAAATTTGAAGACGTAGACAATATATTTTTGCTTTAGAGAATAGCTATATTTTCATCTATGATATCAAATAAGCACACTTTTCTGCTCTTTTGCAGTTTTGTAGAGAATATTTTGCTTTTTTTTACACATCTAAAGGACATTTAAGCATTGCATAAGTATATGAATTTGTATACATATATACAATACACATAGTAAATAAACTGTATATAGTTTCAGGTCACATATCTGAATACCAGATATGACACAAGGACCAAAAAATTATAATCTAGAAATGTGGGGCACCCCCCCCCATAACATGATTGTTTAATAATAGAGTTGGGAATTTTCTTGATGGCATGGGAAGAAAATTGATCTTATATTGGTAAACTTACAAATACAAATCACTAAATTTTTCAAAGTAATCAGGTTTACATGTCAGAGAATTTAATTTGAATTACAGCCAAGGCTTGAAACCTAATAGAAATGCAATGCATTAGCCTTAACACAGGAAAACATTTTTAATCATAACATATCCTTTTTTGTTTAAATATAAAAGAGTGTGTTTATCCTTATCATTTATCTACAGCAGCAGTTCTCAACCTGTGGGTCGCGACCCCATTTGGGGTCGAACGACCATTTCACGGGGGTCGCCAAACAATGCAGTCCGCTATTTCTTTCCCCTTTTCCTTAGCTGTGCTACGCCATTTTTTTCCCTTTTCCTTAGCTGTGCTATTCCCTCTTATTCTATTGGCTTTTGAAAGCCAATCGAATAGACTCTCTTGAATAGAGTCTAATTCTATTGGCTTTCAAAAGCCAATAGGAATTGTCCAGGCTGTCTCTGCCCTGCTGAGCCCGCCAAAAGTCCCAGTCTGCAAATGGGGCTGCAAGTTGTCTGCAGCAAAGGCGAGCGGTCTGGAACTTTCCACCCCTCCCTGCTGAGCAACTACTAAAAATGTAAGTAAAAGAGGGCCAGGGGTGGGAGGTGGGAGGCCGGCGGGTGCAGGGAGGGCAGCTGGCACGTGTGGGGCCCGGCAGGTGCCTTACCTCCCTTGGGCTGGGCCAGCTGGTGGCCCAGCCGGTGGTTGCCCTGCGCTGTTGCTGCTGCTTGCCGCAGCCACCCAGGAGAGCCTGGGCCTGCCTGCTGCTGCCCCGAACGGGCGGCAGCGAAGGTAAGGCTAGCAGAGCAGCGGCGGGCACAGGGAGAGTTTTTGGCACGCATGGGGCCCGGCGGGTGGCTTACCTCCCTTGGGCTGGGCCAGCTGGTGGCCCAGCCCGTGGTCGCCCTGCGCCGTCACTGCCGCGGCCGCCCAGGAGCACCTGGGCCTGCCTGCCACTGCCCCAAACAGGCGGCAGCGAAGGCAAGGCTAGCGGGGCAGCAGCGGGTGCAGGGAGAGTTTTTGGTGCACGTGGGGCCTGGCGGGTGGCTTACCTCACTTGGGCTGGGCCAGCTGGTGGCCCAACATGTGGTTGCCTTGCGCTGTTGCTGCCGTGGCCGCCCAGGAGCACCTGGGCCTGCCTGCCGCCGCCCCAAACGGGTGGCAGGCTACGCCTTGGCTGGCGCAGGAGGTAACACCGTGCATGCGCAGCGCAGGAAGTAGCACCGCGCATGCGCGGCGCTTGACAGATCTGGGGTCGTGTCCTAAAAAACGTTGAGAACCACTGATCTACAGAATATAAGCATTGCATTTTCTTCGAAGTATGGCTATGGAGATTACGGCATAAAGACCTGTATATTTCAGTATTTGCCATCAATCATGAAGTTTAAACTCAACTATATATTGAATCCTATATACAGTTTACTGGAAATTAACTTTACAAAAATCCACTGCAATTATCAGAAAGTTATTAAGAGTTTCTATTTTAATCTTCTTTTTAATATTAAAAATACAATATATTCATGTACCTCTCTTTAGTATTCTGGGTTTAATAATAAAATAGTAAAAACTGTTTACTTATAAAGCATTACAGGATCTGTAGAGTAGATTGAATTTCATCTTTGAAAAATCCAACATTATTTTTTTTCTTTTGGCTCTTTGGTCAACCACCATTTATTTATTTATTAAAATTATATGCTATCTATTTAACTTTATAAAGCAATACAGAGAAATCATGATATGACAGATCAGTTTGTACAGTACAGAATTAGAAAGCAGTTGTAAAAAATGAATTGCTGGACCTATTTCTAAAATTCCACTATCTGGTTATGGTTCAGATAAATGATGAGAGTATTTGAAAGAAGTTTCTGTTCTTTATTTTTCAACACTAACATCATTAATTTAAAAAAACTGTTGTCTTTTCATGGGTATGGAATAGATTGTATCTATTGCAAAGCTACCATTGTCCTATTCCCAGTATATCTTAACTGGAAGTATACTCTTAATTTCAGAGGGAAATAAATACGTATTCTAAGTCCTATTTTAGCTGCAATATAACTAGCACTAGCCACATTGCCCTATTTTATAATTTCAGTTAACTTTTACATTATTTTTATGGTATCCTGCAATCCCTCTGCTGTCTAGGTCACACAAACTGGATGCCTTGTCTCATTCCTTTTTCTAGATATTCATTGTTTTTATTGCACAGCATTTTTAAGAGGAAGGGGTGATATTAAAATATGTTATTTTACCAGTCTCGAAATGGGACACTGAGAAAAACTATGCTATTTATAAGACAGATTCTACTGCTGTTTCAACTACATTTTACTTTCTCCAAATAAACTGATATATCTGAACTTATACTTTGTATTTATTGCTATAAAATTTAAATTTTAAAATTGCTGGAAGACAATGGGAAGCTGCAGCTCTTCAATCAGATATATGAAACAGGAAAGATACCAAATGATTGGCTAAAATCAACCTTTGTGACAATCCCCAAAAAAATAAATGCAAAGAAGTGTACCGAATACAGAACAATAAGCTTAATGAGTCATGTCCTGAATATATTCCTGAGAATAATTAACACAAGAATATACAACAAAATTGAAGAGTGTCTAGGTAACACACAATTTGATTTCAGAAACAATCTTGGTACACGAGATGCGCTGTTCAGCATTCAGGTTCTTATAAAGCATTGTAGAGATGTCAATCACAGTGTTTACATGTGCTTCATTGACTTCGAAAAAGCTTTTGATAAAATAAGACACAGCAAACTATTAGAAATCCTGAAACAAGGGGGACTAGATGACGAAGGCACCCAAATAATAAAGAATCTGTATTGGCATCAGGTAGCAAATGTGAGACTAGGCCAAAAATACTCAGCTGATGCAAAAATAAGAAGAGGGGTCAGACAGGGATGTATTCTGCCTCCACTGTTGTTCAATATCTATTCTGAGTCAATCTTCAACGAGACACTGGAGAACATCGACACTGGCATCAAAGTAAATGGTGTTTGGATCAACAACTTAAGATATGCTGGCGATACAGTTCTGCTTGCCAGTAAGCATGAAGACCTTCAGCTCCTCATTAACAGAGTCACAGAAATATCTGAAAAATACGGCTTGAAGCTTAACACCTCAAAAACCAAGATCATGGTCGTCAGAAAACAACCCGTTAAATAACCACCAATAAATTCAGAAGGAATACCATTAGAAAAAGTTGAAAGGATCACAATTTACATGAAAGCTGGGACATGACCATTGAAGTAAAGACAAGGATAGAAAAAGCTCGAACAGCATTCTTCAAAATGAAAAGGATCCTCTGCAGTCACGACATAAGCCTAAAACTGAAAATCAGGTTTGTCAGATGCTATATTTTTTCTATCCTACTCTATGGAGTAGAGAGTTGGTCTCTGACAGAAGGCCACCTGAAGAGACTAGAAGCATTTGAAATGTGGATTTACAGATGGCTGTTACATATAAGCTGGGTTGACAAGGTCAGAAATGAGGTGATAAGCCACCTGGGAAAGCCAAGGGAAATCATCAAAACAATTAAAAAATGAAAATTAGAATATTTCGGACATGTGATGCAACACCCAGAAAAATACGGCATACTCCATTTAATTGTCCAGGGAAAGATTGAAGGCAAACGAAGTCCAGGCAGAAGAAGAACATCATGGCTTCAAAATCTAAGGGACTGGTTTGGACAAAACTCAGCAGCACTTTTTTGTGCGGCTGCTGATAAAAACAGGATCGCCAACATGATCGCCAATGTCTGATAACGGATATGGCATAAGAAGAAGAATTTATTGCTATGTAATAAATCAATAAATAAACAGATAAATAAAGGTTAACTTTCTTCCTCTTAGCATTTTGGAAGACCTTGAAAATGTAGCTTTTCCAACAGCTCTGGGGATCCCCTCGGCAGCCTGCATAACGACTATATTGTGTTTAAATGGATGTTCTTTTCCAGCAACCTTCCTTTTATTTATATTGTTATGTTTTTAAGATGTGTGGCATTGTTTAAATCATTCACAGCAGAATAAATACTGAAAATGTTAAATATTATGAGAATTGTTGTTATTAATGTTGACTTTTAAATGCCACAATTTTAACTAAATCAGTGGAAGGAATTTCTGTCATTTTGGTAACTCAAGCAAATAACTGTGTTTTGCGGGAATAAATCATACATATTTTGTGCTTCCTGATTAGTTTTGATGTACTGTGTCATATAAAAGTATTTGCATATTTAATCCAGCATTACTTTATGTCAAAAGCTAAGTCCATTCGAATATAGGTAGACCTCTACTTATGACTGTAATTGAGCTCAGAATTATTGATATAAATTGAGGTATAACATGACTGATCCTGACTTTTTGACATCTTTTGCAGCAGCTGTTAAACAAATGATATGGTTCTTAAGTGAATGTTGCGGTCATTAAGCAGATCCATTTTTTCCAATGGTCTTTTTTTTTTTTTACCAGAAACCAGAAATAAACACTGGAAACTGGCAAAAGAAATCAAAAATTGCACTCATGTATTTCTGGGACACTGCAAAAATCCGTAAAACATCCAAAATGTGATCCCATGACCACAGATATGTGTGCAGCTATAGTAACTTCAAAACCAGATTGAACTCTGGGGAGGTTTGTCATAACTTTGAGCACCCACAACTTCTGGTGGCAAGTCATTCCACTGATTAATTGTTCTAACTGTCAGGAAATTTCTCCTTAGTTCTAGGTTGATTCTCTCCTGGATTAGTTTTCATTCATTGCATCCAGGTGCTTTGGACAATAGGTTGATCCCCTCTTCTTTGTGGCAGTTTCTTAGATATTGGAACATTCTACCCTGTCTACCCTAGTCCTTCTTTTCATTAAACTAAACATGCCGAATTCCTGCAACCATTCGTCATATGTTTTTACTCCCATCCTGTGATCATTTTTATTGCTTTTCTCTGATTTCTTCCTAGTCTCAACATCTTTTTTTATATCATGACAACCAAAAGTGGATGCAATATTCCAAGTGTGGTCTTTCCAAGGCATTATAAAGTGGTATTAACACCTCACATGATCTTGATTCTATCCCTCTGTTAATGCAGCCTAGCACTGTGTTGGTCTTTTTGGCAGCTGCAGCACACTGCTGGCTCATATTTAAGTGATTGTCCACTAGGACTCCAAGATCCCTCTCACAGTTACTACTATTGAACCAGGTACCATCTATTCTGTACCTGTACATTTGGTTTTTCTTGCCTAAATGTAGAACCTCATTCTCATAGAATGGGGAGAGAGGTCTACTCTCAGAAAATGAAATTCATTGTTGAATTTCATTGATATTCCAGTTCCCGTAGGATTTTTCTGCATGATTCCTTTAATGTATAAGAAGATAAAAAATATCTCTGGTTTTACACTCTTGTATTTCTAAGGTTCCTAATAAAATAAAGGAGGAGCTACATGTCTAAAATATAATTTGTTACAAAGCAATAAAATTTATATTTTTGGTTTGCTTTATGAAAAAATTGAATTGATACTGTACTAGATATTGATATCTAGAAAGATTCCTCTATCTCAGTGGTTCTCAACCTTTTTCAGGTTGAGACCCCACTTGCCCCGCCCATGCGTGCCGTGACCCCGACCCGGACGCGTGCGCGCACCGGGCCGATCCACGCGTGCATGGGGTGCACGCACCGAAAAAAAAATAAAAAAAACCAAAATGGCGGACCGCGACAGGCGGATCCGCGCATGCACGGCGCACGCACACGACAGGCCGATCCGCGCATACGAGGCGCGCGCACGCCGAAAAAAATAAAGTTTTATTTTATTCTTATTTGGTTTCCGGGCACCTTACATAAATCATGATTTTCTGAGGCCTCTAGAAAAAGATATAAAAATAATTTGGCAAAATCTCACATGATTTGTTGTGTGAATTTTATTTGGTTGCTTTGTGTTGGCTTTTAAGGGTGTGCATATACCCAATCAAATCCTAAATTAAATATTTAAAAAGCATCTTGAGTTCAGTAGAAGCTTGTTCTTTGAGGCCAGTTTTACAAGCAAAATGATGTTTAACTTTTTAGTTGATAAGGCACAACAAATCATGTTCTTCCTGCATCAACTCAGGAAGTTCAAACAGCTCCAGGAGCTGTTGATAACATTTTTACAAAGGAATTATTATCTGTCATATGTATTTCTATAACTATCTGGTTTGGTATAGCAACTAAATAGGAGAGGTACAGACTCCAAAGGGTAGTTAAGAGTTCAAAAAAAATAATTACAACAACCTGCCTTCCATAGAAGACCTATACATTACACAGGTCAAAAGGAGGGCTGAGAAGATATCTGTAGACCTCTCACATCTGAGACATAAATTGTTTTAACTTCTCTTCTCAGGCTGATGCTACAGAGCATTGCAGATCAAAACCACTAGACACAGGTACACCTAATCCTCATAGTGCTGTGTAATGTCTATGTACATTTATCCATGTAGTACGGCTGTAGTATTATTATTTATCTTTCTTATCTTCTTTACTACCCTCTGTTGTTGGTATTATTATGATGATGATTATCATTATTCTGTTGCTTTGCATATACACTGAGAGCTTCTGCATTGGAGACAAATTCCTTGTGTGTCTAATCACACTTGGCCAAATATAGTATTCTATTCTGTTCTGTTCCATTTTGTTAATGATATGGAATTTATACAGGCATATTGAGAAAGGATATTCATGTCAAATAAAATTAAAAGATTGAATATAATCTATAATCTTGATAATATGGAAGAAGTTTATAAAATCTAAACCAGTGATGGCGAACCTTTTAGAGACCGAGTGCCCAAACTGCAACCCAAAACCCACTTATGTACCCTCGAGTGCCGGGTGGGTGTGGCCCATTGGATGGGTGTGGCCAATTGGGTGGGCGTGGCTGTGGTGGTAATGGCAGACTGGGTGGGACTAAAAAGTTCAATCAATCAATTTCAACTTTCCAAGATCTTTTTTTTCCCTGCAAAAAGTTGAAATTGATTGATTGAACCTTTTTTTTTTTTGCACACGGCGGCGGAGGCCTAAAGTGAAAAGGTTTTATAAAACCCAGCTGAAGGCCTAGGACTGGGGCGATGGCGCGTGTGCCCACAGAGAAGGCTCTGAGTGCCGCCTCTGCACCCATGCCATAGGTTCGCCATCACTGATCTAAACCGTGGTATCAGTTGCTAAGTCACTGATGTACTGGTGATACCTAACAGTGTTCTTTTAACCACTTCTGGCTTTATATGATCTAAGTTTCTTTACTAGATTTATTGATTTAGAGAAAGGATATAGAAAGTGAATAGGCGTCACTTATTTTCTGTGGGTATGTAAATTGAAAGTAAATTATTAAATGTGGTATGGACATTAGAATTGATGAAATGCTTAGATGGTTCAACTTTGTATAGAGAATAAGACAAGGATCTTAATGTTCTCTTTAGTCTTTTAATAATATAAAGAAAGTTTGTGGAAATGGTAGAGGGACATTGACCAAATTTGCTTTTGCCAATAATGTTGTGTTGTTAACTGAGAATCAAAATGATTTGCAGCAAATATTAAATAAATTGTGTGATGCAAAAAGGAATATGAATTAGAAAAATAATGTATCAAAAAGCAAGGAGTTACATTCAACAGAAAAAAATGAACAAATGCCCCCCCCAAAAATAGATGAATTTGTGTCTACTAAATATGGATGGAGACATTTTAAGACTTGAATAAAAAGCTAATGGGGTAGTTTGCAGTTTTTGAAAAATCAAAAATGGGTATATGTAAAATGCCTTATATATGGAAGTAAAAATTAAGTATATAATAAGAAATATAAAAATAGTCTGAATACAGAACAACTGCACTATGCATTTGTATACACTACGCAAACCTAAAACATAAGATATAATGAAAAAAAGAATAAAAAATTAATGGTAGTTTATAAATATAAATTGAATAGACGTGAGTGACTTGTACAAAAAGGTATTTTGAAATGAGTTGGCTATATGTACAGAATGAATGAGGGTCAAATTGTAAAATGTATGAAGAAGGAAAGAAGGGAAGAGACAGAAAGTTCTTATTGGATTGAATTCATGATAACCTCCAAAAGAAACAAGTAAGATAATTAAACAACAAAAATGTAACATACAATTAGTATACGGATACAATGAATGATGTGGAAATACATAATGCATAGTGTTGATATAAACTGGATAGTTTCTTTTCTCTTATGTCTTAATTTCATTATTTCAAATTATTTCTTCATTTTTCATAATGTTTCTTGCTTCAAAAGGAAATAGTGTGATCTAATACATGAGTATATTATTACATAATTATATCCAAAAGTGGATAGCATTTTTAATCACTATGTGCTTTGAGTATTTTTATTGTGTATCTTTGTTGTTTTTAATATAGATTCTTAAATTGAAATAAGTAAATTTTATAATGTTAAATCAAATAGATTTTCATGGGCTTTGATTCTGCTAAATGAAAAGAAACAGAAATAAACTTTGAGATCAGACAATGATGGTAATGTTGTCAGATATTTAGTTGTAGCACACTACTTCTGTGAAGGTCATCATTTCTTTCCATCACAGTGAATAACTGACTGAACAAGAACCTCATATTGCACTGTGCATTTTCAAAAAAAATGATTCATGCTAATGGTGAATCTCAGGGGATTGATGCAAACAGAAGAACACAGCTAACGCTTAAAAAATGATTAGCAATATGGAAGCCTCATGAGCAAGAGCTCATGTACGCACAGTTGATTGTAAACACCAAAGAATAAATACAACTGGAAGTCATAAAACTGGATAGACTATCAATCTGACAGTTCAAGACCTTTTGGGACGCAAGTCATAAAATATAAAATTACTTACACATTTCTTGATTTTTACCATATATCTTTTATAGGATAGTGCATGAAAGACATTTTCAGAATTCTGACATGTTGGTGCAACATAAAGAGGCAATTGTGCCAAAGGAATCAAAGGATGCTATTGAGGAGACATTGCTCTCTCCCATCTTAACTATGATCGCTTGTCATTATCTGATGCTCGCAGGAAATTTATTTCAACATAGTGGAATTTGAAATGGATTTTTTTCACTTGCTAGATATCACTCCATAAATAATGACAAGGAAAAAGAAGTGACATTTAGGGGATATATTTCACTGACCCTTTATGAGAAACATAAACCCATTTTCTTGTATGGTATTATTTCACTACAACTTCATTTAAATATGCAGAAAATTAATAGAATGCATTTCCTTCAAAAACTGTATTACTCTGAGATAACTGATAGATTATTACAATTTTAAATGGCCTAGCATGTCAGATTCTTCATATGAAAAATTCGTTTGTCATTTACTCTAATTAAATTAGGTCCATATATCATGAATGATTTGTTTGGTTTTAACTCAGTCGGAACCCAGCTATTGTATTAGTTAGCCATAGTTTTTAACTTAGTGTGTCTTATGTAGCCAGGCATTTCTTTTATTCAACTAATCATGAATAAAACAAAGTATGGCATGCAATGTGAATACATCACTACCCTTTTTGAAGAAAAAAGATATATTGTATTCAAAAAAATATCTCAGTTTTTATAATTGAGAGCTGTCTCTTAGTGGAACACGTTGCCTTGAGAGTTAAAGGTTCTCCTTTGCTTCAGGTATATAACAAATTAAAAGCCTAACTATTGGGGATATAGCAGAAAAGTTATCTCTTTGTATATCATTTTTCTTTGGTTCTCTGCATTTTTTATTTTATTTTTTATATTATTTCTTATCTTGTGTTAGTTGGAAGAAAAGGTTGGGTACCACTGATTGAGATATACAAGTGAAAATAAAACAAGATTCCCTGTCTCATCAAGAGGAGCATGACTTTTGATTAAATTCAGTCTCTAATCCAGCCCTTCAGTAACTGTGTAAACAGAACTGAAATAGAAAGGAATACAACTGGAGTGGAGTAATTAGGCCAGAATAACCAATTGGGTAAACAAGTTTCTAAATCAGCTAAAAAAAGAAAAATCTTTTGTGCATATTTGTGCAAGCAACAATCCAGTTAAATTATAGCTGAGTAGACAACATATTCTGTGTGAGCTAAAACCAATGCCCACTGTGCTAAGTCTTTTCACAGTTCCCCAATCTCAGCATTTCAATTTATTGTACAATAATTAGATACTATTGTTGGTTGAAATAAAGGAATCAGCATCCAGTAATTACTTCACTGTAAAATGTAATGAGTTTTCAAGTACTGGCTTACTGTAAAAATTGTGCGGTAATAAATACAGCACAGTTTTCTAGCAATAAACTTGCATTGAATTCTCTTAGTGTATTTCTTCATGAAACATGTTTATGTGATAGTCTTCCAATTTTATGGCTGAAGTTTATCACTATAAGGTGGATTTCATGACAGCCGAATAACTACATTCAGTTAGACTTGTCACCATGTGCCTTCAGTATCAAGACACATGCTGATTATATCAAATGCTGTTGACTGTCTTAGAGCTTCAAATAGAAAAGATGATTACATTGTTCTTTGTACATGTGATGTAATGTTATTCACATTGCATGAAAATAAAGGTCAAGGTTGTCTAAGGAATATCAGATAAATTATCTGGTGAAAGGTTTGTAATATATTAATAATGCATTAATAGATTCAAAACTGGTGTTACATGAATGTTTCTGTATTTTTTTTATGCAAGAAGCAGTATTTGTGTAAACCAAATGACTTACTAACTAACCTCTGCAAAGAGAAAAAAGCCATTAGAGCCAATTAAAATATTCACTGATGTAGCACAGATTGCTATATCAATGGAAACCTATAGTGAAAATAAATAACATCCAAAGAGAGTCTTGTTGCATAGACAGGGTATATGAGATATCAATTTGATTGATTTGTGTTAGAATAAATTTTTAATAAAATTAATTGGAGTGAAAATGGAAGATGGTAAATTTTCTAGCTCCTGGAAATGGGTTACCAACCTCACACAATGGGCATAAAATGGAAAGCAATTCAATGGATCAGACTGTTAGCTTAGACTCCTTTTTGCTATTGCTGCACCAAGCAATCTGAAAGACCACACTGCTAAGCCTTTGGAAAGTGTTCCTATCTGCCTCCACCTTGGATTTAGGTTTGCGACATGGTAACCACTAGGTCCCTAGGGCAAGTATTTCTCAGTGTTAATAGTTTTAAGACATTTGGACTTCCATGTTGATTGGGGAATTCTGGGAATTGGTCCACACATCTTAAAGTTGTCAAGGTTGAGAACCATCAAATAGATGGAGTGCAGCCAATGGTGGGATTCAAATATGTAACAATCAGTTCTCTGTGTGGATGCCACTTCCAGAAGTCAATTCTGGGCAACAAAAAATTAGCTACCAGTCCTGCTGAAGTGGTGTGAACTGGCTGAATCCCACCACTGGGTGCAGCTTGAAAAAGATTGTCAAATGGCAGGGTATCTTGTCAGACGTACCCTACCATGCATGAAATATAAATAAATAAAGTAAAATGTTGATTCTCTGGATCTCCATTAAACTTATTTTGGATACAATGTTTTACAGATGGCACATGTCCAGAAAGATTAGCTAAAATGTTTAAGGACAGGTCTATGAAATGTTGGAAATGTCATCAGATACCAGGTTCCTTCTACCATATGTGGTGGACGTGTGTAGAAGCTAAAACTTATTGGAATAAAATTAGAACATGGATAGAAAAGATGATACAACAATGTATAGAATTAAGACCAGAAATATTCCTGTTGGGAACTACCAGGGAAATACAATAAAGAGAAAACATATTTAATTATTCATATAATCACGGCAGCTAGGATTGTGTTTGCACAAAATTGGAAAGCACTGAAAGCCCCCCCAGAGGGAGAGGTGATTGGGAAAATACTGGAATCTGCAGAAATGAATAGACTAACAATGACAATTAAAGATAAGACAGAGTCAGATTATTATGAAATCTGGGGAACTTTTTATGATTGGCTGAAAAGAGAATATGGTTAAAAGATAGTTAACATCATTTAGATGGAAGAAGAAGAAGCAGATAAGGAGGGAGACCCAGGCGACACAGTATTGAATAACTGGAGGTTGTATAAATATTTATAGAAGTATATACCAAGAAGGTTAGATAAATAGAAGTATTAATGTAAGAGAAAATTAATCTTATGGTATATAATGCAGATAGGGAAATTTTGAGAGAGGAGTTGCTTGGACATTACCCCTGAATTATATCTGAAGGGGGAAGAAAGGAGAGGAGAGAGAAAAGAGTAAAGGAGGGGAGAAGGAAGTAGGAAGGTTGGAAGAAAAGAGGAGAAGTTGGGAGAAAGGGGAGGAGAGTGGTGAAGGAAAGAGAAGAGGAGAAGAGGGAAGTAGGGAAGAGAAGAAAGGGAGAAAGAAGGTAGAGAAGAAGGAGTGTAGATACAGTGAAAGGGGAAATGGGTGAGTAACACCAAAAATCATGTGTATGTATTTATTTCATTTTATTAAAAGTATCTTATATATGAATGTAAAAAGAATGTATGTTAACATCTCATAAATATCACGGTATATGTATCGGGGAGAGTTTGGAAAAATAAAAACTAAAAAAATTATTATATATAAAAAAACTTATTTTGGATACAATAGACAATGCATTACTTTCAACTCTACTCCCAAGCAGCAAATAAAGTCTCTTGTTTTCAAAGCAGTCTTATACCCTTGACAAAAGATATGTAATTTACATAATTACACATCAAATATAAATGGATGCAAGTGAGGTAAAACTATCACTGATATCAGTTTCAAATGGTATCAGTTTAACTGACACACTTTCCTGTCAGGCAGTCTATTGAACATAAATTATAACATCATTGTATATTTAATGGTATAAAAAGGTTCTTCAAAACATCAATTTGTTTCAGTGCAGCTTATTCAGTGTGACTTGTCTTTCTACTCAATCCTATATTATTAAGGCTGCAGTCCTGCATAAATGAACCTGATAAAACATCACATTGAACATAATTAGTTTTACATAATGAGCAGATAATTAGACAGTTGAAAATATAGTCACTGTTTTTTTTAACCAATATCTACTTATACTGGAGGTAGAATGGTCATTTTTCCCATGACTGGATTCATTTAGTGAGTTAACTACCTTATGATAATCATTATTTGTTCAATAAACTACAATTGGCTGAGTTCACATAACATATGAAGCCATAAACCATGGTTTTAGAAAAATGGCTTAGTTTACACACTTAGTCTTGACAGGTCTTTTTTGTTTCAGATAACTGCTAATATGAACAAAATCCTGTGCTACTGTTAAACTATAGTTAAATTGTAAAATGCATTGCTACAGATTTTGTGATAGACATCAATGTTAAATGCTTCCAGATAACACTTTAATTATCACATGAATAATCTCATCCCATCTCATGAGCTTTAAGTATCTAGATAGCATTCCATTTTGTAACTCATTTACCATTTACCATGCTGCTTCTTATTTATTCTTACTTATTTATTTACTCTTCTTTCTTTCAACCAAGACAACATCTGCAATAGTGATTATATTGTCTTCAGAGCCTTGGTCAATACTGATACTTAAGACATATCATCATTTAGATGTCAGTATGTTGTAAAGAAGGCAAAGAAAAAGGCATTGCTGGAACAGTAGATTAAAATAAGGTAGCTGATGAACAATTGTGGGGTGAAAATTTCAATTGTTTTTGGGAAAGAACTACAGCAGTGGTGGCTGCCCCAGCCCCGCCTCCCCCCACAGCCTCCTCTTCACCAGCAGCCTCCCTGGAGGAGAGTCATCCCCGAGCATGGCCCACACGGAGCAGCACAACCAAGAACATGGCAGCCAGGCAGTGAAGACAAGACTCTGCCCTCACACCCCATCGCGCACAGTTGATGCTGCGGGGCGCGGGCAGAGGACGTGGCTGCCATGGCGCTGCTGGGTTGTCTGGACAATCTGCGGTGGGCCCTGGAGGCATTGAGTGGCCCTGAGGGCAGGCGGGGTGGAGGCGGGGCAGGGGTGGAGCAGGGGCAGGGCCAGTTTTTGGGCACTCCGTTTCTAAAAGGTTCACCATCACTGAACTACAGCAACCCGATAAGCAGTACTAGTTTCTATTAATTCTTGTGCCAGAGATTTTGATTTTAATTTAATGTGCCAGTGTATTAAATGTTTAACCTGAATGCATGTGTCTGTATCACGGCTGTCAAGCTGCCAGCCTGTGGGCTGGATGCATCACGCCAAAACCATGCCCACCCCATTGCCGGCAATGGGGAAAAAGTCACGATACGTTGTGACACATCAAGTGATGTCACAAGTTTGACACCCATGGTCTATATCATAAACTGAGGCTGTTGTAAAATTTATTAAGCTATTTCTAGGATGATGCAAGATTAATTAAGGGAATTCATTCAGAGCATGAATCAGTGGATTGAGAGTTATACTGGTAGTCCTTGACTTACAACAGTTCATTTAGTGACCACTCAAAGTTACGATGACACTGGAAAAAAGTGTCATTTTTTAATTTTTTTTATAAAAAGTTTTATTGGTTTTTTCCATTTTTTTCAAAAGCTTAGGACACAACGTGGTGGTCAAGGTGTCCAATCATTCAAAGACAAAATCATATAAATATAGCTCAAATTAATTATCAAAAATTTCCTCTCTGTTTCTTAAATATAGTATTGCTTATTAAAATTAATACAGTTTTAAGTAAAGTTCAATCAACAAAAATCATCAATCACATGCAATTATAATCTATATCCTGTTTTTAAGTTTTACTAATTACAGTTGTCATACTCCAATTACATTTTATTAAGTATATAGTTGGGATTTCAGATATCCTTAATAAAAGATCATTCATTGAGACTAATTTTTTTTCTTCCTTATCACGAATAGCTCTTCCTCTTTCCCTATTACAACATAGTTATCATATTTAAAATAATAATATAAGTCCAACAAATACAATTCTATTTTTAAAAATATATTCTATCATTTCATCAGTCTACATCTATAGAAGATCTTTTTAAGCCGTTGATAAAGTTTATATCTTCAAATACTTATCAACTATAATATCAGAAAATTCTCATCTTTCATTCCTAATTAGATCAGACATACTCTCTTTCTCTACTACAACATAATCCTCATATTTAAAATTACAATGTAAGTCAAAAAAGAAAAAAGGAGAGAAAAAACAATAACAACATACATTTTTTTTGAAGAATATATCCAATCATTTCATCAATCTACATCTATAAGGTCTTTTTGTCCTCTAAAAAAATTTACTCCCTCAAATAATTATCAACCATGATAACAGTAAATTTACATCCTTCATTCGTTATTAAATCAGACAAAATTTCTAAAGCCTTTTTAACCCGTCAAGTAACATTTTATGTCACATTTAAACCTGACTCTAGCTTTATTTCTATGCCAATTTGGTTCCCATAACAAGGCTTTTCGGTTATCAAACCTCAAGATTTGATTACAAAAATTTCTAACCAGTTCAAACTGAACAAATTTTCTTTCCCTTTCCGCTTTATTGTAATTTCCAAAAGATTGTGTCTGAATGTCAATCTTTGTTATTTTTGGTAGTTGAACTGAGTCAATTACAGTTATTTCTTGATCATCAAAGTTGTCCATCAGTTGTAGGTGACGTTGTGTAAAATTGGTTGATTCAGTGGTTTCCACATTTTTTCTCAGTGTAGGTTCACAATTAGGTTGTAAGTATAGTGTCTCTGTCTCTTTAAGTTGTATGTAGGCCTGTTCAAAATTACTCTGTTCATCTTCTATTGTTCCTTGTTCCATAACTTGATTCAATATTGGAGGGTTGATGTGAGGTTCCAAGGTGGCATCTTTAGATTTTCTCCAAGATTTCCAATTTTAAAATCTTCTGTAAATTCTAATATTTTTTCCAGTATTAAATCATAGTCAAGATGTGAATAACTTTCAGTCATTTTGGTGGTAGATTTGCCTATTCCTTTATTAGAGACTACTTGAAAAAGATCCACAAATGTCCGCCTCCAAAGATCTAATAGCCAGCTTCACCACCCAGCTGTCAAGTTATCTTTTCTCTTTTATTATCACATAGAATCCAATCCCTCTTCAAATAACAGGGAGAAGTACAGTTGAAATTTCGGTTTTCGCCACCAGATGTCCTCAGTGGACTATAAAGTCTTTTCCCCCCCAAGTTAATAGAGTCAAAGAAAAAAAATAAAAGAAAGGTTTTCTCTTTTTTTAAAAAAAAAAGTCAACAAGGAAAGTATCTCCAACATTATTAAATTTAAAAAAACCAAGTAACAATGTTTCTTTTTTCTTCTTTTCCCCTGAAATTCACCCAACAGAAGTCCAATAGTAAAAAACAACAACAACCACACACACATACACACACAAAAAAATCAATCTTTTTCTTTTTAGCTCTTCTTTCCGTATAGGCAGCCACCGCTTTCTTAATAAAGGAAATAAAGACTTTTGCAGGAAAGGTTAGGATAGCGAGAGAAGGAAAGGTCTCACCCGGATTCACCACGGTGGTTCTTCATGCTTAGTTGTTCTTTTGACTTGCGGTTGGTGCGGCTAGATGATTGGCCATTTTATGGCCGATCTTCTTCTCCATCGGCCCTCGGAGAAGCTCGGACAGCTGGAGGAGCTCCCGCTCCTCCGCATCCGAGCACAGCCTTCTCGACAGTAGTCGCACCCTCCAGGGCGACTTTCGGCCTCCGCAGGGGTCTGCCGGCGGAAGGAAACTAGCCAAATGAGGAGACAAGTCTCCCCCTGCGGCTAGAGGCACTGTGATCTGGAACCGGAGGGTCGTTGATTTATGGAATTCACTTCCTGAAGGGGTTGTGACAGCTGTCAGCCTTGACAGCTTCAAGGCAGGGCTAGATAGATTCATGGATGGAAAGTGTATTGGTGGTTATTAAAACAGATGTCCATGTGCCGCCTCTATGTTGGTTGAGGCAGGCAGGATTCCCTTGAGTACCATTTGTTTGGGGGTCAAGGGAAAGGGAGGGTTTTGCCTTCTCTTTCTGCTCAAGATCCCCATGTACATTTGGTGGGCCACTGTGTGACACAGAATGCTGGACTCGATGGGCTTTGGCCTGATTCAGCATGGCTCTTCTTATGTTCTTATGTTCTTAGTGGTTCATATTTATGATGGTTGCAGTGTCCTGGGGTCATGTGATCAGCTATTGTGAACTTCTGATAAGCAAAGTCAATAGGAATTCTTGATTCACTTAACAACCACATTACTAACTTAACAAATGCAGTGATTCACTTAACAACTGTTTCACTTAGGACAAACTCACTTAACAAATGTTTCACTTAACAACATAAACTTTGGGCTCAAATGTAGTCATAACTTGAGGACTATCTGTATGTTCAGAAGTCATTGTGCTCTATGGCAGAGGTCCCCAACCTGTGGGCTGTGGCCCGATAGTGGGCCGTGGCCTACTGGCCACCAGGGCGCAGGACACGCTAGCCAGTGCACACACATATATGTGTACCCCCTTCACTTGTGATACGCTGCAGCTGTGGGGCACAAAAACAGGACACCACACCATGGGCGCAAAAATGGGCTGCTGAAAATGGGCCGCTGCTACATCTCTGGGTGCCGCCATTGTGCCTTAGGGGGCAAAAATGGGTGCTGTGCCATGCAAGAACAGGACGGGGCTATCAAGTATCATGTGGGCACTAGTCCTGCCCAGTTTGTGGCATACGCATAAAATGCTTCCCCTCCCTTTTCCTCCAGTTCACCAACCAGCAAAGGTTGGTAATCTCTGCTCTATGGCAAGAGATTGAGTTTGCCATTATCAGTCAAAATAATATTGATGCAATATTTACTGACATTACAAATACGTTCCTAGTTGCTTTTCCTTCTATGACAGTGGTTCTCAACCTGTGGGTCGCGACCCTTTTGGGGGTCGAACGACCGTTTCACAGGGGTCACCTAAGACCATCAGAAAACACATATTTCCGATGGTCTTAGGAACCGAGACACCGCTCTGCATGCGTCTCCACATGGCCTCCTCTGCCATTTGCAGAGAGAGAGGGGGGACTTTTGCTTCCCTTCTCTCTCTCTCAGACGGACTTACCTCCTGCAGGGCTCCTGATTGGTCCTGTGCCCGGGTGTCCCACCCCCTGGGAGAAGCGCAGCCAGGGGAAGCCAGAGCCGCCTGAGGAAGTCCGGGATCCCTGTTGGCAGCGGCCCGCTGGAGGCTCCACTGAGCAGGCCAGCCCTCCTGCAAGCTGTGGCCCAAGGGAGACCAGACCCTGTGATCCCCAGCCAGCCCGACCATTGGACCCGCTGGCCAGGAAGGCGCACCGGAGTCCAGGCTGCCAGGAAGAAGAAGGAGATTCAGAAAAGGTAGGAGAGGAGAGCTGTCTCCTGGGGCCCAGTGCTGGCGGTGGCTTCCTTGCTATCATCTTCCTCCTCCCCTTCTTCCTCCTACTGCCCCCAAGGCAGCTCAGGTGGGCGCCGGGGCAAGAGGGGTGCCTGGGGGGAACAACCAGGCTGGATGAGGTGCTGGTGGGCTGCATGGCACCAGCCCCCACCGTGGCTCTATCTGATGGGCGGAGGTTGAGGCCAGGCAGCGGGGTGGGGGGGGTGGGGATGGCGGCAGCAGTTTTTTCACCTTTCTCTCCTTCTTCCTCCTGCTACCCCAAAGCAGCTCGGGCGGGAGGAAGAAGGGTGCCTGGGAGGGAGTAACTGGGCCGCATGATACCAGCCCCCATGGCTCCATTGATGGACGGAGGACCAGGCCGGGCAGTGCGGGGGTAGCAGGGACCCCTGATGATGCAGCAGCAGCGGCCGCTGCTGCCACTGCCACCATCCCCGCACTGCCCGGCCTGGTCCTCAATAGAGCTGCAGTGGGGCCTGGTGCTGTGCGGCCCGCCAGCCCCTCCGCCGGCCCAGTTGTTCCCCCAGGCACTCCTCTTCCTCCCAGCTCCTGCCCGAGCCGCTTTGGGGGCAGCAGGAGGAAGGAGAGAAGAAGGGTGAGAAAACCGCTGCCGCCGCTGCCAGCTGAGCTAAGCTGCGGTGCCGAGCCGGTCTCCTTGCCTCCAGGTTGCCCGGCCGCGCTCAGCCCTCGGCCGCCCTCCTCACCATGCGGGAGTCTCCCCCGGTGGGGCTGCCCGGTAAGAAGCGGCCAGGGGGAAAGAGGGTGAGGCGGCGGCAATGCCCACATGTGCTTCAGAGGCCAGCCGGCCGGGCCAGGAGGGGAGAAGTGGTGCTTTCCAAGCAGGAGCTGGCGCTCTGGCCGCACACCTCTCGCGTGCGATGGGCTGCGTTGTGTTGAAAGGGGCTCCCGTGACCCCGTCACTGCGATGACTGGAGGGGCGGGAAGGTCCCAGGGGGGTGGCTGGAAGGACAAGAGGTACCGGGATGAGGATGGGGGCTCCAGGTTGGCGGGTGTGAGAGGGTGGCTGCTTGGCTCTCCACCAGGCTCTCTGCCAAAGCCTCCCCCTCCCCAGGCAATTGTGCGGAGCTGCTTGTGCGTCCTTGGCAGCGGCTCCCCTCTCTCCTTCTATCCATCCTTCCTTCCTTCCCCCTTCAATCTCCTTCCTTCTCCATCTCCTTCCTTTCCCCTTCAATCTTCCTTCCTTCCATCTCCATCTCCAACTCCATCCCTTCCCCTTCAATTTCCCTCTCCTTCCTTCCTTCTTTCTTTCCCCTTCAATCTCCTTTCTTCTCCATCTCCTTCCTTTCCCCTTCAATCTCCTTCCTTCTCCATCTCCTTCCTTTCCCCTTCAATCTTCCTTCCTCCCTTCCTTCCATCTCCATCCCTTCCCTTTCAATGTCTCTCTCCTTTCTTCCTTCCTTCCCCCTTCAATCTCCTTCCTTCTCCATCTCCTTCCTTTCCCCTTCAATCTTCCTTCTTTCCTTTCCCCTTCAATCTCCTTCCTTCTCCATATCCTTCCTTTCCCCTTCAATCTTCCTTCCTTCCTTCCATCTCCATCCCTTCCCCTTCAATCTCTTTCTCCTTCCTTCCTTCCTTCCTTCCTTCCTTCCTTCCTTCCTTCCTTCCTTCCTTCTTTCCTTCCTTCCTTCCTTCCTTCCTTCCTTTCCCCTTCAATCTCCTTCCTTCTCCATCTCCTTCCTTTCACCTTCAATCTTCCTTCCTTCCCCTTCCCTCCCTCCCAACATTTTTGAGCAAGGAAGAGTAAGCTTCTCCATCGAGCATTGCTATATTATTTTTGTGATTAATCACTATGCTTTAATTAGGTTTAATTCATAACAATGAAAATACACCCTGCGTATCAGGTATTTACATTACGATTCATAACAGTAGCAAAATTACAGTTATGAAGTAGCAACGAAAATAATTTTATGGTTGGGGGTCACCACAACATGAGGAACTGGATTAAAGGGTCACGGCATTAGGAAGGTTGAGAACCACTGATTTACAGCTTCTGGAGGCAGGTTGCTCCACTAATTAATTGTTCTAACTGTCAGGAAACTTCTCCTTAGTTCTAGGTTGCTTCTCTCTTTGGTTAGTTTCCATCCATTGCTTCTTGCCCTGCCTTCAGGTGCTTTGGAGAATAGCATGACTTCCTCTTCTTTGTGGCAACCGTGAGATATTGGAATAGTGCTATCATGTCACCCCTAGTCCTTCTCTTCATTAAACTAGACATTCCTTGTATGTTTTAGCCTAATCATCTTTGTTGCTCTTCTCTGTTCTCTTTCTAGAGTCTCAACATCTTTTTTACATCATGGTGACCAAAACTAGATGCAGTATTCCAAGTGTGGCCTTACCAAGGCATTATAAAGTGGTATTAGTACTCCATGTGATTTTGATTCTATCCTTCTGTTAATGCAGCCTAGCACTGAGTTCGCTTTTTTGGCAGCTGCAGCACACAACTGGCTCATATTTAAGTGATTGTCCACTAGGACTCTGAGATCCCTCTCACAATTACTACTATTGAGCAAGGTACCACCTATATTGTACTTGTGCATTTGGTTTTTCTTTCCTAAATGTAGAACCTTACCTTAATTTGGAGTATGAATATTTGAAGCATTATAACTTCAATGGGCAAATAATTTTTGGTATAATATAATGTTTGAACAAAGAGAAAACATATGAAGGGATTAAAATTTACATTGAACTATAATATAAATGAATTTTTTAATAAAATGATGTATGAGTGGTATTTTTCAAAGATGTATAAAAGTATTTCAAATGTATGTTGGAAATATAATGTAAAAGAAGAACTTTTTATCATCTTTTGGTAGACTTCTGATAAAGCAAGCGAGGTAAGATTTATATTTAAATACAAAAGATTCTCAGAATATAAAAATCAAACCAGAGACTTTTCTTTTAGGCTTAATGGATTTTAGGCTTAACTTGAAAAAGAATCTGGAACTTTGTTGTTATATATTGTAAGAACAGTATTGCTGTATTGAAAGCAGCAAGAATGCTTTATGCACAAAAATAGAAAGATACCCCATTTCTACAATGGAAGAATGGCTGGAAAAACTAATGGAATTAGCAGAGATGGCTGAATTAACTGCTTTAATCAAAATAAAGAATACATTCAACTTCGGATTTTATGCTTCAGCTAGAAAAATAATGAAATGTTGACTTTGGATTTTGCTGATTAGTTATGTTTGTTGTAAGAGAAATAGTGTAGCTACTTAATTATTAAGTATGTAAAAGGTTATAATATTATTTTATTCTACTGCACTGAAAAGAGTCAGATATCAATGTTTTCTTTATTCTTCCCCCTTTATCTTATACTTCTCTCTCTTCTCTTATCTCTTTCCCATTTTCCCACTATTTTCATTTTCATTTGTATTTTAGATAATACAGTAATAAAAATATTTAATATGAACTAATGTTTTAATAGGAATCAACCAGTAGAAAATTGAGATCTCTATGTCAGCCCAAGGAAACAAGCATCATTGGAAGTCTTAATGTAATGCAGTTAGGGTATTGCAGCAGACTCTTGAAAGCCTTCTAAAGCAGGCATGTCAAACTCGTGATGTCACATGACAACACGCGACGTATCGCGACTTTCCCCCCATTGCCGGCAATGGGGTGGGTGCGGTTTCGGTGTGACACATCCGGCCCACGGGCCAGCAGTTTGACATGCCTGTTCTAAAGCCTCTCTGTACTTATACCTAACACAATCCAGTGGAGTTCTTTTGAGTTTCTTTTTGTTTCTTCTTTCCCAGGAATCAAATATCTTTTTTGTAGTGGTTTCGCATTCCCCTCCTCCTTCTCTGACTGAAACTTACATTCCTTCTCATTTATGTTACTTGGTGGGGAGGGAGGGATATTGGTACCAGGCATTCATATTTATAGTAGCAAACAATCATCAAGGCAATGTTCATCTATTCCTTAGCATCTGAATGTTCTTACTGTTTCAGCTACCTTGCATCACAGACAGATCTTGACTTACAGCATGACAAAATTACAACAGATCTCCCCAAAAAGTTACTTACAACCTTCAGTTACAGCTTCTGCAGCACCCCCATAGTCATTCACCCTTATGAATGACCACAGGAATACTGCACCCCTCCCTATCTCTCCCACTCATCCTGCCTTAACAGATTCCCACAGGTCTTGGGTCTGCTTCTCTAGCAGAATTATCCACCTAGGCCAGGGGTCTTCAAACTTAGCCCTTTTATGATTTGTGGATTTCAACTCCCAGAATTCTTCAGCCATTGTGCCTGGCTGAGGAATTCTGGGAATTGAAGTCCACAAGTCATAAAAGGGCCAAGTTTGAAGACCCCTGACCTAGGCAAACCTGACTTGGAGAAACATTTCCAGTGCAAGGATGAACTCATAAGGTGAATTCATAAGGGTGAATTCTACCAAGCCTCTACTTTAAACATTTCCAGTGCAAGGATGAACTCATAAGGTGAATTCATAAGGGTGAATTCTACCAAGCCTCTACTTTAAATGGGTATTACACTTCATAGCTTTCATATTCAAACTTATTTTTAATCATTTTGTTGAAATAAAAAATGATTAACAGTGAATTAATAGAGAATAATTCAACAGTGACAATATGATCAGAAAAGAATTGTAAGCTTAATACCAATTAAAATGAAGAAAAACTGAGGGAAAAGAGCTATATAATATTAATACAGAGCTCAACGCCTTAACGTAAATCTAGATCACATAGAAAGATACTATTTCATTTTTAATTTTTACAATATAAACACTTGAATCCATTCTTTAAATACAAGAGTATGCATTTATTTCTATCTTCATAATATTTGCTGATTTCCAGGCTTGATATAGCCAGACTTCTTCATATGATATCAATTCCATTTTTTTCTGGAGTACAACTCAGTCTCACATTTACATATTGAACTGCTTTATTTTCACACAGAATGATAATATTATATATAATGATTTGAACCAGCTATCTCTCAAAAAATAAAAATAAAGATCATGTGAGTCAGTGAACCTGATATCTCACAATGACAACAAAAGTAGTCAACTATCCAAATGTTAAATTTTTATTTGAGATATATCGATACACGTACAACAAGTTTGGCTGATGAATGAACACATTTTCAAATGCTTTCATTCTCTAGAATTTGAAGGAGGCTCTACAAGGTCATATAACTCTGTTATATTATTCAGAAATATTGCTTGACTCAGCTTCTGACCTTCACAAGCCTGGAACTGCTGCTTCCTCCTGTCTTTGATTCTTCTGTTCCCCTTTAGATAAGGAGTCCTCATGATATTATACAGACAAGAAAAAAGAAATGGAATTATAAGAAGGATAAGCTAGCCTTGTCTCAATTTCCCACTCCAGTTTTGCAAAAAATAAAAATAGGGAGCCTTTCCCCCCATTTCTTTCATCTCTCTTTTCCTTTTGTATATAATAAATGATGTAATTCAATAAATCTATTCATAACTTTTGGAAATATTTCAAATAAAATATATCTGAATGTATTTAAAAAAAACAGTTAAAACTTGCAGTTAATATCAGCTAAAATACAATCTCATTTCAGCTGCTACCGGTATTGATTGATGGGTTTATGTTAATGGAACCTTAGCAATTGGAACTTTACATATTTTTAAGGGATCCTATACAATCCCAAAGGAAACCAGAATATTTTAAGTACATTTCAGTTTAGCTATCATATAACAAAATATCTATGTGCTTATTAATTTATTAATTAAAAAAGTTACTCATACAAAGCATAGCCTGGAAGTGGAAGAAATGGAAGCATAACTTATAAGAGTGCCATATTTTAAAAGCTATTTCAGTGCTATTTCACTCTTTAGTGCTATAGAAATAACTACAAGTTTGCTGTGCTGAACTGTACCCACACAGCTAGATATATTTTTTCATCAATCTTTTGAAATATTAATTAATGACACAACTATGCTGCAGTATACTTCTTTCACATGTATTATATACTTGGATTAGACATCAAAGGGGTTGGGGCTGGTTTTTACTTTTATCAACAGTAAACCTAAGGCCAATCTGGATTGATGAATCAAACGTAAAAGAATAATTTTCCTAATCTGTACAGCCTATATGTGTTGATCCCCTCCATCCCCAAGTTAAGAAAGATTGCCCTACAGCAGGAAAAGAAAAATGTTTTAGCTGATGCCATGATTTTTCTTTCTGAAGGCCAAAAGTGGTGATGTAATATACACAACATTTGGATTACCTTACCCTCTTTCCCAATATAATTTTTAAGTTTTATTTTAACAAAATGAAAAGCAAACCAACTTAAGCCTCTGTTAGATCATGATCTATCCTTTTTTATGTTTCTTGTTCAAAAGTCACACAGTGATTTCCACTATTAGTAATACAATAAGACTACAGAAAGAGAGCGGCGGGGCTCCGCAGGAAGGAGGTCAATCATGGCCGCTTCCGTGATCCGTACGTGGGTGGTCACCGTGGCCGCCCGGCAGCTGAGCTGGGGCCAAGGTGGCAGCAGCCATGCAAGTTTGAATGCAGCTGCCAAGGTCCTAGGTGGAAATCCAGTTTTATTTAATAGACGTGTATTTCAAGTTCAGCAACGAAGGAACTTATCACTACACGAATACTTGAGTATGGAATTACTGAAAGATGCTGGCATTTCTGTTCCATATGGATTGGTTGCGCAGACACCAGAGGAAGCGTACAACATTGCAAAAAAAATAGGTGCAAAGGATCTTGTTGTAAAGGCACAGGTTTTAGCAGGTGGCAGGGGAAAAGGAACATTTGAAGGTGGCCTTAAAGGAGGAGTGAAAATAGTTTTTTCTCCAGAAGAAGCAAAAGAGATATCTTCAAAAATGATTGGGAAAAAGTTGTATACCAAACAAACAGGAGAAAAGGGCAGGATATGCAATCAAGTATTTATTTGTGAACGCAGATATCCCAGGAGAGAGTACTATTTTGCCATAACCATGGAACGGTCATTTCAGGGGCCTGTTCTCATTGGCAGTTCTCAGGGAGGTGTCAATATTGAAGATGTGGCTGCTGAGAATCCTGATGCAATCGCAAAGGAACCAATTGACATTGTAGAAGGCATTAAAAAAAGAACAAGCCATCAGGCTAGCCCAGAAAATGGGATTTCCTCCTAATTTGGTAGATGAAGCAGCTGAAAATATGATTAAGATATACAACCTCTTCATTAAATTTGATGCCACTATGGTAGAAATAAATCCAATGGTTGAAGATTCAACAGGGATTGTGATGTGTATGGACGCAAAGATAAATTTTGATAGCAATTCGGCTTATTGTCAGCAGAAAATCTTCAACCTGCAGGACTGGACCCAGGAAGATCAGAGAGACAGGGATGCAGCAAAAGCAGATCTCAGTTACATAGGATTAGATGGAAGCATTGGATGCCTGGTGAACAGAGCTGGTCTGGCAATGGCTACAATGGATATAATTAAACTTCATGGAGGCACTCCAGCAAATTTTCTTGATGTTGGAGGTGGTGCTACAGTGCAACAAGTAACTGAGGCCTTTAAGCTTATAACTTCAGATAAAAAGGTTCAGGCTATACTAGTAAATATTTTTGGTGGCATTATGCGGTGTGATGTGATTGCCCAAGGCATAATTATGGCAGTAAAAGATTTGGATCTAAAAATACCTATTGTTGTACGGTTACAAGGTACACGAGTTGATGATGCCAAAGCTTTAATAACAGACAGTGGTCTGAAAATACTTGCTTGTGATGACTTGGATGAAGCTGCTAAAATGGTTGTGAAACTTTCTGAAATAGTGACCCTAGCAAAACAAGCCCAAGTAGATGTTAAATTTCAGTTGCCAATTTAGTCCGAGATATAGTTACTATCCCTCATCCTTCATCATGTTTTTTTTCTTAAATGCTTTTCTTCTCCCCTCCCCAACTTTTATGTATGTCTGCATTTGATGTGTAGTAGTTTTAATGACCACATACAAGTTTCACTTTTCTATTAATAGAATGTTTATTGTAAAAGAATAGCTTGATGCCAGTTACTTAGTTACAGATCTTAGTTCCTTAAATTTCCAAATGCAGACTGAGCAGTTCTTAATACATCTGTTGTAAACAAAAACTTACAGATTTGTTTTTTTTCCAAATATAAGTTTGATGTGAATAAGATTTTCCCTTTGCCTCTCTGATAATTAACCAAGTGATAAGACTGTTGAGAGTAGATATGAGCAGTTGCAATTGAAGCATTCAACAGCTGTTGAGGAATAATTCAGGAACCACAAGAATATTAGAATATTTTGATTAGCATATACAGATAATGCATTACCTATTGAAGATATTTATATTCTGCAGTACACTGAATAAATGGAGCATCTCACTTACTATTTATGGACAACGTATCTCTCCAGTTATTGTTTTCTGAAGCAACCACACTCTGAACACAGTAACTTAACCAGCTACAGGAAATACTGTAACACATAATTCTTAATTTCTGGTACTTATTTAAAAGTATCATGGAGTTTTCTGTTCGTAAACAAATAAAATTTATTTATCTTAGTGCTGAGTAGACATGATATAAAGTAATAAAGTTTTAAAAGCTCAAAAAAAAAAAGACTACAGAAAGCCTGGGGTACTGATCACCTACTTCACTACAGACTTAATCAAACTTTATTTCCTGCTATAAGATTCCACATATCCATTCTTCAGGCAACCTCAGATTCATGTTAGTACTTGAAATAAACTGCTTGACAAGATTATCATATCCAGCATTCATCATAAAAGATGAGTGCATTGTCTGGATTCAATTCTCAACTTTTAATAATACCTGTTGCCAGTTTATGGAGTTATTTTTTTCCTTTCGAAATTTCAGATATATAATGGGTTCATTAACTCTGGTTTGTTTTTTCTTTGCTTTTACTTTGGTTTCCCCATATAATTTTAATGTTCTATTAGTACTTTCTTGCGTAGAGTATAAAAACAATTTTGCTTAAAAAAACCTCCATGAAGAAAAATACTCAGTTAAACTTCCTGAGGCATATACATGAGTTCTCCTGACAGACGCTTGAGAAATGCTACACTAATCCTGATGAATAGAGATCTTCATGGTTTTTATGTCACTTTAACTTACCATTTTTCCCATTTCACTGGTTGTGACTTACAGACAACAAGTAAATTGACTATAAGAGAACTTGGTTTTATGTAGTGCCTTTCAGACTCACGGAATCTCAAAGCTATTTTGAAAGTAATGGGTTGTTTAGTGATTGTACAGATGAATATAACACTCATCCTGCATTTTCCAATACTGAATGCCTTAAGACAAAATCACATTAAAACTGAAGATACTGGAATAGCCTACTTGTTTAAAACATTGGTGTAATTTGATGGGATATTATTTATTTTTTGAGCTATATTTTGCAACAAAAAAGAACAAATTAATTCTATCCAAAAACAGAAGTACTGTAACGTTCCTATGTAATCTAGAGTCAACATTGAATTAGGTTAAACTGAATGTCACATACAAAAAGAAACTGAAAGCCTAGGCTATAAATCTTGGCTTCTTCATCAGGTAAGAGAATATTTTGAGTTTCCAAAAGCTGGATTTATTTTACTTTTGTTAAAATGGAAACTATACTTACATTGTATGTTATATAAATGAATATCCATTCATGAGGACTATACTTCACTCTCTTCTACATATGACAAAAACATTGCATTGGATGATTTGAGGATTCACAAAATGTATGATGGAATTTTAAAATCTGTTCCACTAACAGAATGGCAGTTCAAATCAAAGAACACAAAAAGATGCTTTGCTGTGGGACATCCCTTAAATCACCAAAGCATATCTGAAATTGCTTACAAGAAAGACTTAAGAATTTGTTTTACCTTCAGAATTATACATGCTAATTGAATTACTACTCATATTTAAATGCTCCATTGTACCTTATTAAAGTCCATAGCTATAACAAAGAAAGGATTTATTATTATATTTTTTAAAAAGTTAAATGAAGCCTATGTTTTGTATTTTGTTTTTCTTCCACAAACCTTGTGGATTCTGCAAGAAATCACACATCCAAGAATCCAAATGAATATTGATAATTTTTAGGCAATCCTGCACATATTATACACTCATGAAGTTCTTTGAGAATTATTTTTTTATGTTGGAGTACTTTGTGATAATCAGAAGTAATATTAGGGAAAGAAGGAAAAAATATTGGGTTCATGCCTAGAATGCTGGGGTAAAACAGTCAGCACACACTGTTGACATTAAGGGAGGTAACAGCTTTATTTATTTTATGATACTAGAAAAACTGGCAAATGTTTGTTCTGGTTAAAAAAAGTAACAGAAATTTCCAGGCAGTTTTACACATAGGATGTAAAATTAGCCAAGGGAGTGCAGTGTGTAACATCTGTGAATGATATAAAGTATTACCTTGAAATCTATATCTTCATATTTATGGTCATCAAAACTAGCTAGCTAAATTGGGTTGTATTCAAAATAAACAGTAATATAGCGTTTGTTGAAACTTCCAGCATCAACTTGAACTATTTTCCTGTTAAATATACTTCCATTATATATGTTTACAGCTGTATACTAAATACATAGAGTGTGTTAAAATATGGCATGATAGCTGTCTTCCAGTATGGGATACCGCAAAAATGAGAAGATCAACTTATTTTCCAAAGCTCCTGAGGGAAGGAGAGGATGCAATGGACAGAAGCTTGTTAAAGAGAGATCTGATCTGGAACCAAGGAGAAATTGCCTGACAGTGAGAATAATTAATCAATGGAACAGGTTGCTTCCTGGAGTTGTGGGTACTCCATTGCTGGAGGTTTTCAAGAAAGATTGGACAACTATTTGTCTGGGAAGTATAAGGTCTCCTGCTATGGGCAGGGAGTTAGCCTAAAAGACCTATAAATTCTATTCTATTCTATTCTATTCTATTCTATTCTATTCTATTCTATTCTATTCTATTCTATTCTATTCTATTCTATTCTATTCTATTCTATTCTATTCTATTCTATTCTATTCTATTCTATTCTATTCTATTCTTGTCCTGTCCTGTCCTGTCCTGTCCTGTCCTACTCTACCCTACCCTACCCTACCCTACCCTACCCTACCCTACCCTACCCTACCCTACCCTATCCTATCCTATCCTATCCTATCCTATCCTATCCTACCCTATCCTATCCTATCCATTGATGTGTTCCACGCAATGTGTATATATAGAATAGATCTAATAGTTAAATTTGATTGGAGTAACTTAATTTCATAAAATTGTACATTATGCTTTGAGTTTCTGATTGAAAATTAAGATACTACATGTATCAAATAAATATTCAGAATATATTAGGCAAGTTCAGAATCATTTTAATTCCCTCAAGGTAGACTTGATAGCTCTTATTTACAATGTTTCTTTTTTCAAAAGTCTCTAAGAATCTTTGCTGTTATATTAAGCTAATATCTCCTTCACATTTCTTCAGTGAAGAAAAAAGTGTGTTTTACTCTTTTGGTGGGAAAGGGAAGAAAAAAGAATAGTGGATTCAGTAATTGATGGCTCTGCCCTCGAAATGATTTTTGTCATCAGATTTAGTTCAATTTCATTATTTTAAGAGCGGTGATTAGAATCTGTAGATGTATCCTTTCTCACATGTCTTACTGTGGCTGTTTTATTTACCTGGTAGACCAAAGAACATTATTTATTAGGAAAAAAATTGAGTGAGTAATTTTTTACCCTATTTTCAATGACTAAAAGAGAGCTAATTTCAATAAACTTACAGGCTTGGGAAGGATTCCATGAATGAGAATCCTCAAGGGGAAAACAACTAAAGAAGTTCAGGAAATTTTGAAAAGTGAGATAATAAAAGCCCAGTCTAGCACAATACCAACAAAGAAGAAAAATAATAGAAAGAAAAGAAACCAGCATGGCTGCATAAAAAACTCTCTGATAAATTGAAAGATAAAAAGGACAAGTATAAAAAGTGGAAAAACTAAGGCAGAATATCAGCAAATAGCCTAAGCCTGCAAAGATGAAGTGAGGAAAGCTAAGGTTCAAAATGAACTAAGTCTTGTGACCAAAGTCAAAAATAACAAAAAAAAAGCTTCTTTCAACATGTAAAAAACAAGACAAAAGTTAAGGAAATGAATGGTCTATTAGTGGGGGAAGCTGCCAAGAAGGTAACAAGCACCAAGGAGAAAGCAGAACTATTTAACTCATTTTTTGCATCTGTCTTTACACAAAGGTTAAAAAACAGTCCAACTTAGAAAAAACAGTACCATAAAAAACAGATTAAAACACAAGATAGGCAAGAAAATGGTAAGTGAGCACCTGTCCAGCCTAGACGAGTTCAAATCACCAGGACCAGATGGATTACACCCCAAGATTCCCAAGGAACTGGCAGATGTGATCTCAGAACTACTGAACTATATTTTTCAAAGATCCTGGAGCACTGGGGAACTACCAGAGGACTGGAAAAGAGGTGATGTAGTTCCTGTTGTGTCCTGAACCTGCAAAAGCAGGCTCGGGACGTTGCATTGGTTCCGGGCATTCCAAAAGCTGCCCGGGACCAGACAGAGCAGCGCCAGCCTTGTGTGCATGCACAAGGCGAAAAACGCTCTGTTACTTTGTTTGTCATTGTCCGGGTCTCTGGTCACATAAAAAAGCCTGTTTGCTTTTGCCTGTTCGTTCGGTTGCTGTAGAGAGAAGAATAAAGAGCTGTTTACCATCGCCATGTGTCTTCATCATTCGCACGCAAACAAAGTATTTAACACTGGCGATGAAGGTGGGATCCTTTGCAAACTAAAGAGAAAGTTTTAAGGACTTACCCAAGAAGTCCTGAAGAAGGGAGACGGCGTCTGAATCAGCGTCCCAGCCTGCCAGTATAGCATCAGTGGAGGGTGAGCTCAGCTAAAGGATCCTTTCCCCTATAGCAGTTTGCAGAGGAACAAGTGGTGAAGTTTGTAAATTAAAGGATGGCGAAGATTGGGCGTTTGTCTGATTTTGATGTCTCACACCCAGAGAGATGGAATTCTTACGTAGCAAGGGTGGAGAATTACTTCAGAGTAAATCAAATTAGAGAAGATGGCTTGAAGGCTGCAACTCTATTGTGTGTTTGTGGACAGGAAGCTTTTGAAATTGCAGAAAACCTGGTGGCTCCTGAACCTCCGGAGTCAGTAACATATACTGACTTGAAGAAACTGTTGAAGAAACACTTCCAGCCAAAGTTGTCTGTTATTGCTTGGAGGCACGTGTTTGAGCAGAGGGACCAGAGGCCGGGTGAATCTGCTACGGATTTTATTGCGGCCTTAAGGAGAGCAGCCAGACCTTGTGAGTTCAAGGATCTGGAAGAGAGGCTGCGAGATTGCTTCATATGTAGTTTAAGGAACAGAGACTTGCAGCAGAAGATTTTTGCTAAGGAAGAAGCAGCACGCGGGGCTGTGAAGACCTTATGGCTCACCAGGAGCTCTCCAGAGACAGATACTGTCCATCAAGAGGATGATCGGGAAGGATCGGAAGCGGATCCTGAAGAAGAGGTGGATAGACTTCACCAGCCAGCTGAAAGGAGGAAGAAAGAACATCTGAACTAGGCCCAGCATCTCTTCAATGCTTCGGGTGTGGAGGACGCCACAAGCAAGCTGACTGTAAGTTCCGTTCAGCCATTTGCAGAGCGTGTGTCAGGCAAGGCCACATCACATCCATCTGTTTGGGTCACCAGAAGTTCCAACCTCATGAAGAATTGCTTCTGAAAGGTACCAGGATCCCCAGCCAACATAGAGTGGGTTTCTGTACATCGCACAGGAGTATTTTCAGGACAGGGACACATAAGCCCCTTAAGAAGAAACTTTCCATTAATGTAAGGTTGCAAGGGGTTCCTTATCAATGAAGTTGGACACTGGGTCTGCTCTCTCCATTATTTCTATTAATACATTCAAAAGGATATGCAGTAGTAGTGGCCTTCGAGTAAAACTAAGGCCATCCAATCTAATACTTACAGATTTTCAGAATTCTATGGTGTGTGTTAAGGGGGAAGGCCATCCTTAGAGTACTGTATAAGGATTTTGAAGGTCCCCTAGATGTGATGGTTGTTGGGGGTGAACGTATGAGTCTTATTGGACTCGATTGGTTCGAGGCTCTAGGAATCCAGGTAACTGGGCTGCACCATTTGCAAACATTGAGCCTTGCAGAAGTCTGCAGGGATTTTGCAGATGTGTTTAATTCAGAGCTAGGAATTGGGCCTCCCATTTCTCTATGGTTAGACCCAACCATCACGCCCATCAGGGTTAAACCTAGGAGGGTACTTTTGCCCTCAAGGGTAAGATTGATGCTGAGCTGGACAAACTGCTCCAGCAGGGCATTCTAGAACCTGTGGATTCAAGTCCATGGGAAACCCCCATAGTAATGCCACTAAAGGCTAATGGGGACATATGTATATGTGCAGATTACAGGTGCACACTGAATAAGGTGCTGCAACAGCACGCTTATCCAGTGCCTGTGGTAAGTCACATTCTGGCCTCCCTCAAGGGGGGGGCGTATTTTTGCGAAGCTTGACCTGGCACAGGCCTATCAACAGCTACCTGTTGATGAGGCAGCTGCAGAGGCCCAGACGATTGTAACTCACAGAGGGGCATTTAAGGTTAAGAGACTGCAATTTGGGGTAAATGTAGCCCCTGGCATATTCCAAAGTGTCATGGAGAGCACACTTTGGGGTATTCCTGGGGTCTGTCTCTACTTTGATGAAGTCCTCATTGCTGGGGAGTCATCTCAAAATTTAGCAGAGAGATTAAGGGCTGTCTTGATTCGTTTTCAAAAAGCAGGCCTTAAACTAAAGAAAGATAAATGTAAGATAGGAGTCAATTCTACTGACTTCTTAGGATTCAGGATAGATGCTCAAGGCATTCACCTTGCTGAAACCAAATTGCAAGCTATCCAGCAGGCCCCAAGCCCTAAGTCTAAGAGTGAGCTGCAAGCCTTCTTGGGGCTACTAAATTTTTACCATGCATTCCTCCCACATAAAGCTGCAGTAGCAGAGCCATTACATAGGCTCTTAGACAAGCAGGCTCCTTGGCAGTGGACTAAAGTCAATGACAAGAGCTTCAATGAGGTTAAGGCCTTGCTCACTTCTAATGCTGTTTTAGCGCATTTTAATGAACAACTGCCTGTTTGCATCGCATGCGATGTATCTCCTTATGGAGTGGGAGCTGTACATAACCATCTGAAGGCTGTTGGGACACAAGTCCCTGTGGCCTATTATTCAAGGACTCTGTCTTCTGCAGAGCGGAATTACGTTCAAATTGACAGGGAAGCCTTGGCCATAGTGGCTGGCATTAAGAAATTTCATGATTTCTTATATGGGCGCCATTTCACGGTCTATACTGACTATAAGCCTCTGCTGGGCTTGTTTACCACTAACAAACAGACCCCCCATATCATTTCTCCTCGTATGCTGAGATGGTCCATTTTCCTGTCAGCATATGACTATACATTAGTCCACAAACCTGGAAAAGAAATGTGCCATGCAGATGGCCTGAGCAGATTACCCCTGAACCAAGTAGAGCCAGATCCTGCTCCAGCCATTAATATCCTGTCCATTCAGGAGTTGCCTGAGTCTCCCCTCAATCCTAGGGATGTGGCTATAGAAACTGCCACTGATCACACACTTACACGTGTGCTGACATGGGTGTTGTCAGGATGGTCTGACAAGTGCCCAGATACAGCCTTCCAAAGCTTCTGGCACAAGAAGCATGAGTTTTCCACTTTCAAGAGTTGCCTGTTATGGGGTAGCAGCATAGTGATCCCAGCCTCATTGAGGTTTAGAATCTTGATCTCTCTGCATGAGGGACATCCAGGTATAGTCAGGATGAAAGCGCTTGTGTGCAGCCATCTTTGGTTGCCTGGACTCGATAAAGCCATCGAGGCCCAGGTGCACAGGTGCCAAGTGTGCCAACAGTCTCGGCCTGAAATGCCTCAGGCCCCAGTACATAGGTGAGAGGAAACTCAAACCCCATGGTCTAGGGTGCATATAGATTACGCTGGGCCCTTTCGGGGTCAATTCTTCCTGGTTGTTGTTGACAGCCATTCCAAGTGGCTAGAGGTTGTTCCTGTTTCCTCCACTACTACTGCCAGGACCATTCAGGTGTTGAGAGGAATTTTTGCATCACACGGTCTTCCAGATAGTCTGGTGTCAGTTAATGGCCCTCAATTTACCTCTTCTGAGTTCCAGGCTTTTCTTCAGGCCAACCTGATCCACCATGCAACTTCGGTTCCCTTCCATCCATCCTCCAATGGGCTGGCAGAGAGGATGGTGCGAACTATCAAAGATGCCCTCAAGAAACTGACTTATGGTAACTGGCATCGCAGGGTAGCAGATTTCCTTCTTGCACACCACACCACACCACACCATGCACAGTCACAGGGAAGAGCCCTGCTGAACTCCGCTGGGGTCGCCGCCTCATCACTAAACTGGACAGGCTGCATCCGGACCGGGTGGCTTCACAGGTGTCACAACCACGGGCACCTAGGAGACTCCAGGTGGGCGATCCAGTTTGGGCAAGAAACTATGGGCCTGGTCATCTCTGGTCACAGCTATGGTCTCCAAGGTCTCTGGGCCATTGTCATGCGAAGTTGCCTTGGGAGATGGCCGCGTTCTGCGCAGACACATAGACCAACTGCGTTGGAGTCTGAATTCTGATTCTTCCACTCCTCGCTCTGCTCTGAGGGGGGTGGGAGGAGGACCATAACATGCATTCTGAGTCACAGTTTCCCAGGCCTAACAGGCCATCACTAACTGCTACTGAGGCTATTTGGGATTCATCCCAAGGTTCCGCAAGTGCTCCTAACAGGAATTCACTGGATAGGGGGTCATCCATAATTAGTCCAGACAGGGAGTCACACCAGGCGTATCCACAGTATTCACAAATGTCAGATAGTGTTCCAGACAGGGAGACTGACTGGGGGTATCCACACAAATCACAAGCAGCAAGAGAAAAAGAATTCCATCAGGGGTGCTTTCCCAATTCCGCAATTGCTCCCAGAATTGCTCACCAGCAAAGGGGGTTGCCATGGAGGTGACTCCTGACTCTGGCACCTTGGGCACGTGCTTGGGGGCCACAGAGTACTGGGGCATTTCCACTACCCAGCACTCTCCATCTGCTGCCTTGGGTTCGAGGGACAGTGTTCCCAAGAAGGATCCATTGTGGACCCGGGGACTTCCACCCCTCCAAGGTATGCTGGTTGACTTAGAGGGTCCAGCCAGCCAGCAGATGGGCAGGTCAACCGGGTATTTGGGGCAGCAAAGTCCTGGCCTGCCTAGTCTGGTAGGCAAGCAGGTAGGCCAGGCACATTCACCGGGGTCACCTGGAGATTTAAGGCAGCATTGCCCTGACCTGCCTTGCCTGGTAGGCAAGTAGGTGGACCAGGCAATCTGTTCTGGCCTTAGAAGTTCACAGCGGGCCAAGTGCCCACCCAAACATCTTAGGGAATTTGTGAAGTTGCTGTCAAGTCACTAGGGTTCTTTCATGAGGCCCCTGAATAACGGGAGTAGTGATAGAATATTTGTAGTATTTTTGATTTCAGAAACATTCATTGTATTACTAAGATTGAAAGGGGTTTGCCTGAGGGCAGACTCTAGTATTCCACATTCCTTGCATTTGATTATTGAAACTGTATGACACTCTTTCCATTGCATGGTGCACATGTGTGTGTGCAAGGTATGTTCCATCTAGGGGGTAGGGGTGTTGTGTCCTGAGCCTGCAAAAGCAGGCTTGGGATGTTGCATTGGTCCCAGGCATTCCAAAAGCTGCCCGGGACCAGAGAGCGGCGCCAGCCTTGTGCACATGCGCAAGGCGTTTGCTGCCCAGGACCAGACAGAGAGGCGCCAGCCTTGTGCACATGCGCAAGGTGAGAAATGTTCTGTTACTTTGTTTGCCATTGTCCGGGTCTCTGGTCACATAAAAAAGCCTGTTTGCTTTTGCCTGTTCATTTGGTTGCTGTAGAGAGAAGAATAAAGAGCTGTTTACTATCGCCATGTGTCTTCATCATTCGCACACGAACAAAGTATTTAACAGTTCCCTCTTCAAAAAAGGGGAAAAATAGATCCGGGAAACTACAGACTTATCAGCCTGACCTCAATACCTGGGAAGATTCTGGAAAAGATAATCAAACAATGAATCAATTAACACCTAGAGGCAAACAAAGTCATTACTAAAAGCCAAAATGGGTTTGTCAAAAACAGATCATGCCAGACAAATCTTATTGCATTCTTTGACTAAGTGACAAAATTAGTAGACCAGAGGAATGTTGTGAATATAATTTACTTGGGCTTCAGTAAGGCATTTGATAAAGTAGATCACAACCTACTACTTGATAAGATAGAAAAATGTGGGTTATAGACAGCATCACCACCAGATGGATTTGTAGTTGGCTGACCGGCTGTACTCAGCGTGTGGTCCTCAGTGGAACTGCATCTACATGGAGGAAGTATGTAGTGGGGCGCCCCAGGGCTCTGTTCTGGGCCCAGTGCTCTTCAACATCTTCATCAACGATTTGGATGAGGGGATAGATGGGAATACATGAAATTTGCAGACAACACCAAGCTGGCAGGAATAGCCAACACTCCAGAAGACAGGCTTAAGATACAGAAGGATTTGGACAGATTTAAACACTGGGTGCTATCTAACAAAATGAAATTCAATGGTGAAAAAAGTAAAGTTCTACATTTAGGCAAATAAAACCAAATGTACAGGCATAATATAGGTGATACCTTGCTCAATAGTAGTAACTGTGAGAGGGATCTCGGAGTCCTAGTGGACAATCACTTAAATATGAGCCAGCAGTGTGCTGCAGCTGCCAAAAAAGCCAACACAGTGCTACCTGCATTAACAGAGGGATAGAATCAAGATCACGTGAAGTGTTAATACCACTTTATAGTGCCTTGGTAAGACCACACTTAGAATACTGCATCCAGTTTTGGTCATCACGATGTAAAAAAGATGTTGAGACTCTAGAAAGAGTATAGAGAAGAGGAACAAAGATGATTAGGGGACTGAAGGCTAAAACATATGAGGAACCGTTGCTGGAATTGGGTATGTCTAGTTTAACAAAGAGAAGGATGAGGGGGGGCATTTTAGCAGTGTTCCAATATCTCAGGGGCTGCCACAAAGAAGAGGGAGTCAAGCTATTCTTCAAAGTGCCTGAAGGCAGGACAAGAGGCAACGGATGAAAACTAATCAAGGAGAGAAGCAACCTAGAACTAAGGAGAAAGTTCCTGCCAGTTAGAACAATTAATCAGTGGAACAACCTGCCTCCAGAAATGGTGAATGCTCCAACACTGGAAATTTTTAATAAGAGACTGGACAGCCATTTGTCTGAAATGGTATAGGATTTCCTGCCTGAGTAGGGGGTTGGACTAGATGACCTCCAAGTTCTCTTCCAACTTTTATTATTATTATTATTATTATTATTATTACTATTACTATTACTATTACTATTACTATTACTATTACTATTACTATTACTATTACTATTACTACTACTACTACTACTACTACTACTATTACTAGTATCTACTGCAGTCAAGAAGAGGCAGCTTCCTGGTTGTCAGTCTTATGCATAAGAACTCGTCTGCCCAAAATTTGCTACGCAGCAATTTAAAGAAACATAATTTGGATGTTTGTATATCACTTTATATGAAACCTTCATATCTTAATATCAATCCATCTTTCCTATAATTTCCTTTTCATTTATATGAAAAGCAAAAATGTATGTAGTTAAAGATGAGAGATTCAAAATCCTTGCACCAATGTCTTTCAGGCAAAAATAACTAGGAACAGGAATTGAGTTCAAAGTTTGTAAGTTTATTTCATGCTACCAATACACACAAGAATTTGGTCTACTTATGGTCAAGCTAAATTGGCCTTAGATGAAGGTCAATGGAATTCATGGGAGAGTGGACTTTGCTTTTTAGCGGCTACATAGCAATTCCAAACTTGTGATACGCTGATGATCTCCTCTAAAAATGAAGAATTCACCACACTCCAAAATAGTCCAAGACTAGGGGAAAAGAAAGAATAAATAACTAATGATTAAATTACTCAGGTGTAAAATTAAGTACTTTATTTATAAAATCAATTGATTTCCCTGATCCATTTGTATATACCAACCATTCTCTGTCTGATCTATCTGTTTATAGTGTTACTTTAACCACTGAAGAAATCCCATAGGATTTTAGAGCTATTGCTTTGAGTTACTGGTAGACTTTGGAAGCTTTGCATTTGCTCAGCATTTGGTTCTAGCATTAATAATAATCTATCAGATTTAAGAATGTTATCATATTCCATCATCTTCCTTTTGAGAGAACATCATCTTAAATCTATGTTCCTTTACTTTTGGCTAAATACAATATTGATTTTCTCTTTTTTATTACAAGAAGATTAAAATAACATTTTAAAGAAGATTATGAATGCCACCTTTCATAGAAATTGTAGGAGATGAACAGGCTGAGGCTGAGGGACGGGTTAAAAGTATCATCAGTTTGGAATTGCCATGAATTCCATTGACTTTCATCTAGGGCAGAGGTCCCAACCTTTTGGGCACCAGGGATTGGTTCCGTGGAGAAAGGTTTTTCCGTGGACCAGAGGGTTCATGGTTTTGTGTGCTGCCTCTATCTCGTGGATGGGGCTTTGCTTGTTTGTGCAGAGTGGTTGCTGGCATGCCACGACCCGATACTGGTCCACGGACCGGAGGTTGGGGACCCCTGATCTAGGGCCAGTTTGGATTGACCATAAGTAGACCAAATTCTTGTGTATATTGGTAGCATGTAATAAACTTCTAGTGCTTTGAACTCAGCTCTTGTTTCACTAACATTAACATTAATTGGTAGTAGTGGAGAATAGTCCTGTCCATGTTTCAAACTATGATTGTTCTTTTCACTAGTTCTCGGTTTTAAAACTAATTTGTTCTGAGCTATAGTTTAAATTATGGGCCTAAAGCTTTAATTTGACTTTAATAAACCAGTTTTTGTCAGGTTTATTAAATTTACTTGGCTTTACAAAGAGCACCCACAGAGACTTATGAATATGCAAATTGGAAGTGTGGTTGAACAAGAATGAAACTAAATTACACCTATAATAAAGATGTAATCACAATTTTAATTATCAATTAACATTTAAGTAACTTGATTAGCATATAACAGGAAGAAAAATCCACTAGAAAATTAGATTTCACTGTTAATTAGGATCTGCAGAAGGTAATTTAGGGTTTGAACTCAGAATAGTATAAAACATGATCAAGTATTACCAATTATGTAAATTATCAGTGCTATATACAGCTTTTAATAAGAAAATAAAATAACTGACAATGCATCACTGGTTTCCTGCCATTCCTCCTCTGAGTTTGCTTCCTCTAACCTTAAAAATGAGGCTTCAGTCTCACTTCTCAATTAAAAATAGACCATTGGGTTTGGTTTAGGGTCTTGAAGAGCCTCAGTTTAGCACCTCTCTTTTTCCTTTCTACTTATTAGAGAAGCTTTGTGGACTATCAGAAGGCATGGTGTGATCAGAAAGTGTGATGCAAGCAATGGCTAGAGGTAAATAGATTTAACATTTAATCTACAACTCTAGTATTCCTCTTGATATCTCAGACAAAGTTAACAGATTCTGCCACCTACTGAGATAGATACATTCTAGATAAGTACATTGAAAAGTTAAAGGGAAATAATAGTGATGTGGACCAGGTGCAGAAAAGAAATGGGTATAGAATGCTTAGGAGTAAGAGTAGTCAAGGACGTATTGGTCATAATTTCTCACCTTTGGCAGCAGTATTGTTCTCAGGAGTCAGGGGAAATTTCTTCATTCCTCACAAAGGGTGACACTTCCCCAGCATGCACCCAGGGGGTGGGGCCGACGCAGCAGGGGCTGGTTCCTCACTGTTTATAGATGGCCTTGAGGAGCTAAGACTGAATGAGTTTCAGCATAGATGGCCACCACAAAATTATGCATTGGCTCCTGGCCGGCCTGGGCCAAGGCCAAGGCAGCGGGGGCCATTCCCTCACTGTTTCCAGGATGGCTTCCTGGGCCACATGAAACCACTTCGCGGGCCGCATCTGGCCCTCGGGCCTTGTGTTTGACATGTCTGCTTTAAGCCAATTTCCTCTTTCTTCTTGTCATTTTACAGATTATAGCTTTGTGGCATTTTCTTTTTGGATTCCAGACCTATACATTTTGAGACTGAATGTAGCCTTAGCTTAAGTTGTTTATTCATGCAGTAGAACATGCAATTAGCCTTCATAACAATCAGACAGAATTAACTAGTAACAATCTTATAGTCTCTTTCTATGCTTTTCATGAGTGGACTTGGCAGAAATAGACAAGAAAGGCATCAGAAATTAGTACCCAGTTTATCAAACAAATTTGATTTTTAAATGGGATAGAGATTTGTATAACTATAACTATCATTTTTATTTTAAATATTTAAAAAAATTAAATCATATAAGCCATTTAGTCTATTTTTCTAAAATCTAGGTTTGTGTGCTTCAGTTTTAAGTAAACAGTGTTTCTTAAAGAAGCTTAATTAAAAAGTTAATTCTAATTCTTTAGGTGTTATTCATTTGTATTGAATATTTGACTAATTTCTGTTCAACATATTGCATGTATGTATGTATTTATATATTTATGTATTTATTTAGAATAGAATATAGCTGGAAGGGACCTTGGAGATCTTCTAGTCCAGCCCGTGTTTGTTTGTTTCAGCCAGTGAAGCAATCAATTTATATAACCACACATTTCACATAGTGATTCTGAGGAGCTAACATAATAGAAATGTCTCTCTTCCAAGGACCTGCTGGATGACATTTCCTAATAGATGGAACTAGACCACTTCTTTTCTGTTGAACCAAATGGGATAGGTAGAAATATTTGCAGGAAGGCAGTGCCACAGACAATCTGGCTCTATTGCATTTATGCAATAAATAAATAATAAATTATTGGGGAAGATAAGGGACCTTGAACTGCATCCAGGAACATATTGGAAGCCAGTGCAACTCATGGAGCAAAAGTATAACATGGGGATATCAAGGTACACCTTTGACTGCTTGACTGTTGTATTCTGGGCCATCTGAAGATCCAAATGTTCTTCAAAGATACATTGCAATAAATTACTGCTGGGATAGGAGTGACCATGAATGGTGCCTTTTGATCCAGGAAATGGTGCTATTTCTCCTGGATTCAAATCTCCTGTTCAAAGAAGAGCTAGCAATTCTTCTTTGAACTGCTGGATCTTATTTGAACAAGAGTCTTGAATCCAGGAGAAATGCAAAACTGCAATTTGATTCTGCTTGGGATAGTGCGACCCCAAATAAAACTAAACAAAACAAATTACCTGATTCAGGTAAAACCAGAGCCATTTGATCCTATTAGAGTTGTGTTGAATTCTGCTTTTCATCATCCAGATCCCTACGGCCTCCAGATATTGAAAGTGCAATTCAAGAGCATATCTCAGTCTGGATGAAAGTGTCAAACTTAGTACCATCTTCAAATTGGACCATGGTGCACAAAGGTAGATATAGTGGGAACAGCAAGTTGGCCATTATAATAGAAGGAAGATCTGCCTATTGGTGTTGGTTTGTTCCTGGCCAGCTGCATTAGCACTACATGGGGGAATAATTGTGGATAAGGTTAAGCACTGGTTTTAGCACATGTTTCAGCCTATACAGTGGCATTAAGAGCAGTAAAGCATCAATTCTTCTTTGCCAGATTCCTTCCAAGCAACTAAGTTCACAATAAGACAGGGAAGAATAGATGGCACAAAATGACTGCCATATAAATTTATGGTTTACTTCCAGAGAAAGTCATTTGTCTCTATCCATTTTGACAGGATAATAACTTGTGCTATAATCTTTTATTATTATTATTATTATGATCTGTGGAGCTTGAAGAAGTAGGTAGTTTAAATTATTAATTCTTCCACCTGCAGATTAGACCCATGCCCTTCCTGATCCATCATGAGTTCTTCAGGCAGCCAGTAGAGTTGTGCAGTTGGATTCAGGAGACGTTCTCTGAGGGAAGGCATTATGCCTCCAGAAATGAAAGTTGTAGTAGTAGTAGTACCGTAGTAGTAGTAGTAGTAGTAAAGTTGGAAGGGACCTTGGAGGTCATTGAATCCAACTCCCTGCTCAAGCAGGAAACCCTACACCATTTCGGACAAATGGCTGTCCAGTCTCTTCTTAAAAACTTCCAGTGTTGGAGCATTCACCGCTTCTGGAAGCAGGTTGTTCCATTGGTTAATTGTCTCAACTGTCAGGAACTTTCTCCTTAGTTCTAGGTTGCTTCTCTCTTTGATTAGTTTCCATCCGTTGCTTCTTGTCCTGCCTTCAGGCGCTTTGGAAAATAGCTTGACTCCCTCTTCTTTGTGGCAGCCCCTGAGATATTGGAACACTGCTATCATGTCCTCTCCTCGTCCTTCTCTTTGTTAAACTAGACATACCCAATTCCAGCAACCATTCCAGTCCCCTAATCATCTTTGTTGCTCTTCTCTGTACTCTTTCTAGAGTCTCAACATCTTTTTTATATCGTGGTGAGCTCGGCAAAAGGACCCTTTCCCAAACATCAGCTTGCAGAGGAGGCAATTAGTGAAGATCGTAAACTTTATGATGTCGAAGATTGGCCGCTTGACTGATTTTGATGTCTCCCACCCAGAGAGATGTAATTCCTATGTAGCACGGATGGAGAACTACTTTAGAGTAAATCAGATAAGGGAAGACGGCCTGAAGGCAGCAACTCTTTTGTGTGCCTGTGGACAAGAATCTGACGCCCCCTGCACTTCTGGAGTCAGTAACATACACTGACTTAAAGAAGATGCTGAAGGAACACTTCCAGCTGAAGTTATCTGTCATCGCTTGGAGGCACGTGTTCGAGCAGAGAGACCAGAGGCTGGGTGAATCTGCTGCGGACTTTATTGCTGCCTTAAGGCAGGTGGCCAGGCCTTGTGAGTTCAAGGATCTGGAAGAAAGGCTGCGCGATCGCTTCATGTGTGGTTTAAGAAGCAGAGACCTACAACAAAAGATCTTTGCAAAAGAAGATGTCTCCTTCCAAGACGCGTTACGAGAGGTGGCAGCTGAAGAAGCAGCAGGCGGTGCCATGAAGGCTTTGCGGCTCACCAGGAACCCTCCAGCCACCACTACTGTCCATCAAGAGGATGCTCGAGAAGAATCAGAAGCGGATCCTCAAGAGGAGGTGGACAGACTTCACCAGCCAGCAGAAAGGAGGCCGAAGGGGCATCCAGACAAAGCCCCAGCATCTCTTCAGTGCTTCGGGTGCGGAGGACACCACAAGCGAGCTGACTGCAGGTTTTGCTCCGCCATTTGCCGGGTGTATGGCAGGCAAGGCCACATTGCCTCCATCTGTTTGGGTCACCAGAAGGTCCGACCTCGGGAAAAATTGCTTCAGAAAGGTACCAGGGTCCCCAGCCAAAACAGGGTGGGTTTCTGTGCATCATGCAGGAGAATTCTGAGGACAGGGATACACAAGTCCCTTAAGAAAAAACTTCACATTGACATGAAATTGCAAGGGGTTCCCTTATTGATGGAGCTGGACACAGGGTCTGCTCTATCAATCATTTCAATGGACACCTTTAAAACGATTTGCAGCAGTAGTGGCCTTCGAGTAAAACTCAGGCCATCAAATCTAATACTTACTGATTTTCAAAATTCTACGGCCTGTGTAAAGGGTGAGGCCACACTCAAGGTATAGCGTAAGGATTTTGAAGGTTTCCTGGATGTGGTGGTAGTTGGGGGTGAACATACGAGTCTTATTGGACTCGATTGATTTGAGGCTCTGGGAATCCAAGTAACTGGGCTGCACAACTTGGAAACATTGGGCCTTGCAGAGGTTTGCAAGGAGTTTGCAGATGTGTTTAGTTCAGAGCTAGGATCCTACAAGGGGCCTCCCATTGCACTACCCAACTATCACACCCATCAGGGTCAAGCCTAGAAGGGTACCTTTTGCCCTCAAGGGTGAGATTGATGCTGAGCTGGACAAATTGCTCCAGCAGGGCATTTTAGAACCTGTGGATTCTAGTCCATGGGAAACCCCCATAGTAACGCCTCTAAAGGCCAATGGGGAAATCCGTATATGTGCAGACTATAAGTGCAACAGCACGCTTATCCAGTGCAATAGCACACTTATAAATGCAACAGCACGCTTATCCAGTGCCTGTTGTAAGCCACATTCTGGCCTCCCTCAAGGGGGGGTGCATTTTTGCAAAACTTGACCTGGCACAGGCCTATCAACAGCTACCTGTTGATGAGGCAGCTGTACAGGCCCAGACGATTGTAAGTCATAGGGGGCCCTTAAAGGTCGAAAGACTGCAATTTGGGGTAAATGTAGCCCTGGCATATTCCAAAGTGTCATGGAGAGCACACTTTGAGGTATTCCTGGGATCTGTCCCTACTTCGATGACGTCCTCATTGCTGGGGAGTCGTCTCAAAATTTAGCAGAAAAGTTAAGGGCTATCTTGCTTCATTTTCGAAAAGCAGGCCTTAAATTAAAGCAAGATAAATGCAAGATAGGAGTCACTTCCACTGACTTCTTAGGGTTCAGGATTGATGCCCAAGGCATTTACCCTGCTGAATCTAAACTGCAAGCTATTCAGCAGGCCCCAAGCCCCAAATCCAAGAGTGAGCTGCAAGTCTTTTTGGGGGTCTTAAATTTTTACCATGTATTACTCCCACATAAGGCTGCAGTGGCAGAGCCGTTGCACTGGCTCTTACACAAGCAGGCTCCAGAGCAGTGGACTAAAGTCCATGACAGGAGTTTCAATCAGGTTAAGGCCTTGCTCACTTCTAATGCTGTTATAGTACATTTCAATGAGCAACTGCCTGTTTGCATTGCATGTGATGCATCTCCTTATGGGGTGGGAGCAGTTCTTAGCCATCTGAAGGCTGATGGTACACAAGTCCCTGTGGCCTACTACTCAAGGACTCTGTCTTCTGCAGAGTGGAATTACGCTCAGATTGACAGAGAAGCCTTGCCCATAGTGGCTGGCATAAAGAAATTTCATGATTTCTTATATGGCCACCACTTCACAGTCTATAGAGACCATAAGCCTCTGCTGGGTTTGTTTAACTCTAACAAACAGACACCACATATCATTTCTCCTCGTATGCTGAGATGGTCCATTTTCCTGTCAGCATATGACTATACATTAGTTCACAAACCTGGAAAAGAGATGGGTCAAGCAGATAGCCTAAGCAGGTTACCTCTGAAACAGGTAAAAGCAGACCCTGCTCCTGCAATTAATATTCTTTCCATTCAGGAGTTGCCTGAATCTCCCCTAAATGCTAGGGACCCGGCTGCAGAAACTGCCACTGATCACACACTTACACGCGTGCTGACCTGGGTGTAATCAGGATGGCCTGACAAGTGCTCAGATAGTGAGTTCCAAAGCTTCTGGCACAAGAAGCATGAGTTTTCCACTTTCAAGGGTTGCCTGTTATGGTGTGGCTACCATCTTATTGAGGTCTAGAATCTTGCTCTCTTTGAAATGAGGGACATCCTGGTATAGTAAGGATGAAAGTGCTTGCGCGCAGCCATCTTTGGTGGTCTGGGCTCAATAAAGCCATCGAGGCTCAGGTGCATGGGTGCCAACTGTGCCAACAGTCATGGCCTGAAATGCTTCAGGCCCCAGTACATAGGTGGAAGGAAATTCAAACCCCATGGTCACGGGTGCATATAGATTATGCTGGGCCCTTTCAGGGGCAATTCTTCCTGATCGTTGTTGGCAGCCATTCCAAGTGGCTAGAGGTTGTTCTCATTTCCTCCACTACTACTGCCAGGACCATCCAGGTGTTGAGAGGAATTTTTGCCTCGCGCGGGCTTCCAGATGTCCTGGTTTCAGATTATGGCTCTCAATTTGCCTCTTCTGGGTTCCAGGCTTTTCTTCAGGCCAACTTGATCTGGCATGTGACGATTTCCTTCTTGCACACCACACTACACCATGCACAGCCATGGGGAAAAGCCCTGCAGAACTCCGCTGGGGTCACCGCCTCATCACCAAACTGGACAAGTTGCACCCAGACCGGGTGGCTTCACAGGTGTCACAACCGAGGGCACCTAGAAGACTTCAGGTGGGCAATCCGGTTTGGGCAAGGAACTATTTGCCTAGACATCTCTGGGTCACAGCTGTGGTCTGCAAGGTTTCTGGGCTGTTGTCATACAAAGTTGCCTTGGAAGATGGCTGCGTTCTTCGCAGACACATAGACCAACTGCGTTGGAGGCTGGACAGCCACATCTCTGCTCCTGGCTCTGTTCTGGGGGCGGAGGACCATAACATGGGTTCTGAGTCACCGGTTCCTAGGCCTAACAGGGCCTCACAAGCTGCTGAGGCTGTTTGGGGGTCATCCCAGGATTCCGCAAGTGCTCCAAGCAGGAATTCCCAGGATAGGGGGTCATCCCGCACATCTGTTATTGGTCCAGACAGGGAGTCACACCGGGGGTATCCACATTATTCACACGTCAGATTGTGCTCCACACAGGGAGACTGACCGGGGGTATCCAAATAAATTACATAAATCCATAGAAAGGGAATTCCATCAGGGGCACTCTCATAATTCAGTTATTTCTCCGAAAAGAAGTCAGTAGAAAGGGTGTTTGCCATGGAGGCGGCTCCTGACTCTGGCACCTTTGGCACGTGCTTGGGGGCTACGGAATACTGGGGCACTTCCACCACTCAGGCCTCTCCAACTGCTGTCCTTGGGCTCGAGGGACAGTGTTCCCAAGAGGAGTTCATTGTGGACTTGGGGACTTCCACCCCTCCAAGGTACACTGGCTTGGACTCAGAGAGTCCAGCCAGTCAGCAGCTGGGTGGGCACCTGGGTATTTGGGGCATCAAAGTCCTGGCCTGCCTAGCCTGGTAGGTGAGCAGGTAGGCCCGGCACCCTCACCAGGGTTACCTGGGTATCTAGGGCACCAAAGTCCTGGCCTGCCTAGCCTGGTAGGCAAGCAGGTAGGCCAGCACCTTCACCGGCCCTTAGAAAGTCACAGTGGACCAAGTGCCTGCCTAGACATCTAGGAGATTATGTGAGGTTCCTGTTAACACATAAGGAACCTTGCTATGAGGTCAATGAATGAGGGGGTTAACACTTGGTAAGAGCCACAAATACTATTTTGATTTTGGATACATTTATTTGAGTAAATGATTATTTTTTATAAAGGGCTGCCTGCGTGTAGACCCAAGCATTTCCACCCTCTTTGCATTTCAATAATGCATCTGTATTCCACTCTCCCTGCAGTGCACAATGCACCTGTGCGGATGCTAGGTGTGTTTCATCTAGGGGGGAGGGGTGTTGTGTCCTGAGCCTGCAAGAGCTGAAAGCAGACTCAGAGTGTTGCAAATGGTCCCGGGTATTTCAAAAGCTGCCCGGGACCAGACAGAGTGGTGGCAGTCTTGAGCGCATGCGCAAGGCACGAAAATGCTCAATTCCTATTGGTTTACACTGTCTGGGTTTCTGGCCCTATAAAAGGCCTGCGTGCCTTTTACTGTTTGCTTGGTTGTAGGAGAAGAAATAAGGAGCTTGTTATTTTCCACCATGTGTCTTCATCAATTGGCGCCGAACTGAAAACACAACAATAACTAATTGAGGATCTGGGTGGGGGATATAGTCATCTATTGTATCCTTCTGAATGCTTGTCATATTTTCTTTGATCTGGGATATTATTCACATGTTTATGCGTAAGATAGTTTCCACTACCAGTTTGGTTGCAAGATTATTTAACAATGTTATTCAAGCATATGGATCTCTTATTTCTTTTAATTCTGTAAATAGAGCTTGGTATAATTCAAGCTGTTTGATTATATAAAAATCTTTACATTGATAGCCTTCCTTCTTTTCCCTATAGGCAACAGTTGCTGTCTTAGCCATCTTAACTTAGACTGAGAGAAATCACCAAGAATTCATGAAATTCATCTATGTTAGAATGCTAATCAGATTAAAACTTTTCAAGTAATGAGTTTGTAACTGATTTTGTATATGGTGTTAGGAAAAAAGAAGGTGGATGGTGTTAATTGTTTGTTGCTTCATTTGCCTTATTTTCATAATAGTAACTAATCTGTACAAGAACTAGCCTCTAGCATGATATAATATTTACATCATTTTCAGGAATGTCTTTGGGGCCCAGTTATACTGGAATAGCAGAATATATTCTGGAGATGAGAGATCCTTGGTGCTCTCTGAGGGCTGTTTTCTTGCAGATGTTTTATTACCCAAACTAAATATCATCATCATTGACATCAGTTGACATCATTGATGATGTTACTTAGTTTGGGTAATGAAATGTCTTCAAGAAAACAACCAAGCTAGAGAGCACCAAGGACCCCCTCATTTCAACCCTGAGCTACAAATATTCTCCTTTATTGATATTCTGGAGGGCTAATTTGTCTTTTATAAATGTAACTTCTCTGGCATGGCAGCCAGTTTGAAAACAAGCAAGTCTCCCATGGCAGTTATTTCATCGCTATGCCCACAGAATTGTACCTCCCCCCCCCCCGCAAAAAAAGTTACCTCTGTTTGCTTAACAGTGTACTGAATAAGCACAACAGGCTTTAAACAACATAGTCTGTCACAATCCATAGTTTCGGTTTATTGCATCTCATGAATTTTGCCTTATCAGCTATAAGAGTTAGCTTCATGACATCCAATAAGCCAAAACTAAATTCTAATTTAATAGGGGCAACCAGGTGAAGGGGTATAAAAAAGAAGGCCAAGATGGCAGTTATGATCATGTGTCAGAACCCTGCATTGCACATAAAAAGAAACACACAACTGATCACAGAGTCACAGAAATCATTCTGGTTTTTTTTTACCTTACTGCCAACACCCTTGTAACTTAGAGTATAGGCCAATAAAACAAAAATGAGAGAATTACTGTATATATCTTTTCTGCATTTAAATGAGTTATATGCACACAGTGGATATAAAAAGTTTACACACACCTGTTAAAATGCCAGGTTTTAAGATATAAAAAAAATCAGACCAAGATAAATCACTTCAGAATTTTTTCCATCTTTAAAACAACACATGGGAAAAGGTTTTGTCCTCTGTAAAAAAACAAAACAAAAAAACCTAAGGAAGTGAACATGAACTATTTTAGCTGTATAGCAAACATGTAAGATAAATTGCATTGAGAAAAAGGGATGATCATTAGGTCACTCAGTTAAAAGGGTAAAAAAAGAGTAACTAAATCCAACATTCTAACCATTATCCCAAACTGGCTTTTATTTACAACTTTCCCAAATTGCAGGAAATTGTATATTTTCTCTTGTCACATGTTGCTTAGTATGGAAAAACAAAAGCTTGAGTTAAACTTACCATCAACTTTTGACCTTATCTCAGAATTTCTTTAGGGCTGAATACCACAAACTATTTAAGCCCTAATGATTGTATTTATCTCTTGTTTTGAACTAAGCTGGGTCAAATTCAAGTCATTGGTTTCTTTTAAAGCTTAACAGATGGGTCTGGTTTCTTTTTTCTGGGACAGATATCCTTGAGATGTAAGAAAGCAAAATGAATTGCTGTATATCTTATTGTAGTATGTATAAACACATAAACTGCATTATGGGAATACAGCCAGGGCCTTGCTACTGTAATTTTAAGAAAATACAAATAATTCTGAAATCCCAGAGAGGGCTTATTCTGCTTAATTTTAAAGTTCATTTGCCTAGCAAAGCTATGAAATACTTTCATTGGGAAGCACTCAAAGAAATATTCACATAATACATTGTATTCACACATGTCTTAAATAATACACTACATTGAATATCACAATCTGTCACTATTTCTTAATTGCTGATGCATTTCATTCGCCCCCCCAGACAAAACTGACTCCAAAGGCATTGCTAGAAAGATAAAATTCCTACATATTTATATAAATATGTTGATAGTTTGTATATAAACTGATTAATGATTAAGGGAAAAAATCATTTACATTATCTTTGTGTCATGATTTCGATAGATAGAGCTAAATAAATCAGAACTCCGAGGTTAGAAGCTTCCTCAAAGAACATTTTTATTGATGCAAAATATTAGTTCAGTCAAGAATGAAACCAAGTCAAGTTCCCTCCAGAGAGTTACACTATTGCAAAGCCAAACCTCCCACCCCGGTAGTATGGAATCAGTTATGTTCCCCAATAGAATAGTTTGATGGGCTTTATAATGCCCTGCTCAACCCCCTAGCATAACTGATAGAATTACCTTGGTTCCCATAGGACACGGTATTGTTTAGACTAGCAAAAATCCTCTGCACCCCCTCCCATTCATGTGGCAACCTAGAACTAGCAAGATGGCTGCAACCAGATTCATTGTAGAGTTGGCAGTCAGATCCCCAAAGAGAAAGCAATTCCTGCAGAGGAAACAAAAATACAAGTTAGGAATCTCCCCTAGGGTTCTGAGGATGTTTGTCATAAGACCTTCTTATTAGCCTTTCTGTACTTTTCACCCAGGTAGCTTCTGACAAGGGGTAATCTTTCCACTGCACTAAATATTGTAATTTTATTTTATATAATCTAGAGTCAAGAATGTGCTTTATCTCATAGTGGGTTTGTCCTTCTACAAGAATGGGACCAGGCGCCTTCTTGGGAATGGATCTCAAGGATGACTCTGTGACTGGCTTTAACAAAGTACAATGGAAAATGGGGTGAACTTTCCCTAAAAGCTACATGAGCTTTAATTCAACCGTGATAGGATTTATGATTCTGGCTATAGAGAAAGGACCTAGAAACATAGGTCTTTTTTGCTGGGTAATTTTAATCTTAGGTATTTTGTAGAGAAACTTTCTCCCCTACATGAAATGGCCTCTAGGGAGATCGCTTCTTATTAGTTTGCTCTTTATAGGTCTTAGCAGCTTGGGCTAAAACTTTTTTTATGTTTGCCCAAACATTCTGTAAAGAGGTCACCCACTGGTCGAGGGTCTGCAAAGTGGGAGGCTTCTGGGGATATTCAGTCAATAGAACAAAGTCTCGACCAGTAGCTATTTTAAAGGGAATATATTTAATGCTATTGTGTACTGTATTGTTGTATGCCACTTCAGCGAAAAGTAGGAGGTCTGCTTAGTTAGTCTGTTGGAAATTAACATAGCATCTGAGGTATTGTTCTACCACTGTGTTTGTACATTTTGCCAATCCTTTTATACACGGATGAAAAGCAGATGAAAGCCCCTGCGTGGACCCAATCAGTTTTACAAATCCCTCATGTATTTTGTGGTAAATTGAACCCCCCCGTATGATATAATTATTTTTGGGGCTCCATGGAGTCAATAGATGTGCTTCAAAAATAGCTTGGCTTGGTTTTGGGCAGACAGAAGCCTCAAACAAGGGATGAAATGAACTTGCTTTGAAAAAAGATCAATGACAGTCCAGATTACTGCTCTCGGACAATTCCACAATAAAATCCCTGACTATTTCCTCCCAGAGTTCGGAAGGATCTGCTTCCTGCTGCAACAGACCAGGAGGCTTACTGGGGTGTTTTTTCATAGCCACACAGGTAGCACAACTTTTTACATAACGTTCAATGTCCTTTTTCATTCCTGACCATCAAAATTGCCACTGCACCAAATGCCAAGTTTTTAGAAAACCAAAATGACCAGCTTGCTTGGCATCATATCTACATTGAAGGATTTGGATTCTGAGGGAAATCAGAAGGTACAGCTTAGTTCCCTTCCAGGCTAGCCCATCTTGATAGGTTAATAGCGATCTATTGTCCCTGAACCAGGAGTCTCCTTGAGCTTCTGCATTAAACAACTATCAGGCTCAGATTGCCTCTATGTTTGACCTTTTGTGCTTACCTGAGAAGCTTACTGTGGTAGAGGAATGATGGAATTAATAACTTCCTCCCAGCATCTTTTATATTGGGGCATTCTAGATAGAACATCCACCAGAAAGTTTTTTCCCCAGTGAGGTAATATTAAAATGACTGAAATACTGTGCCTACCACCCTTGCTTGGCGGATAACATATGAGAGGTCTTTAGGGCCTCTAAGATTTTATGATTAGTCCATACTTTGAAAGGCATCTTGCTCCCCTCCAGGAAATGGTGCCAAGTTACTAATGCCTATCTCACCACAAAAGCCTCCTTCTCCCAAACAACCCACCTCCTCTCTGTGTCTGTGAGCTTTCTTAAAGTATAGGCGCAAGGTTGTAGTTCCTCCCTATGGTTTCTTTGTAGGAGGACAGCATGGATGATGAATTATTCCTCAGGATCAGGATGTTTAAGAATTGGTTCTGAGCAAACAGTGTTTCTAATTGTTCAAATTCCACCTGGCAAAAAAGTCCATTGCAAAGGTTGACAAGGTCAGGGTTCCCCCCCCCCTTTTTAATTGGCATAGCTATTTTCGTGAAGGAGGGGATGAACTGCCGGTAAAAGTTTGCGAATCCTAGAAAACTTTGAAGCTGCTTATGGTTCCATGGAAGCTGCCATTATAGAATGCCTTGACCTTGGCATGGTCTATTTCTACTCCCTCACTAGAGATTTAATATCCCAGGTAGTTGAGGCATGTTTGATGAAATTTGCATTTAGAAAGCTTAGCATAGAATTTGCATGTAGTAGCTTTTTGAGCCCTTCATGAACTAACTTAATGTGTTCTTCCATAGTCTCAATGAAGAAGAGGATTAAGTCAAGGCAAACCAAAAGTTCCTTATACAGATAGTCATGTAGCACTTGGTTAATCAATTGCATGAACACTGCAGGAGCCCCTTGGAAGCCAAAAGGCATCATCTTGAACTGAAACTTCACAAGGGGCAATTGAAAGCTGTCCTCCATTCATCCCTCTCCTTCATTTGCACCCAGTAATAAAACTCCCTTTAAGTCTACTTTTGTGAAGATCTTTCCTTTAGCTTGGTGGGCTAGCAGGACTTTCATCAGAGAAAGAGGTACATGTTTTCTATGCTGACAGCACTGAACCTTTTAAAGTCCATGCACAATCTCAAAGACCCATCTTTTTTTTCTTTGAATAACACTCAGGTGGCCATGCACCACTTAGTTAGAGGCTTCCTCAAAGAACATGTTTATTGGATACAAAATATCAGCACGGTCAAAAGTGAAACTAAGTCTAAAGTTCCCTCCAGAGAGTTACACTATTGCAAAACCAAACTTCCCACCCCAGTACTATGCAATCAGGTACGTTCCCCAATAGAATAGTTTGGTGTTCTTTCTAGTACCCTGCCCAACCTCCTAGCATAACTGATAGAATGGCCATGGTTCCCACAGGACACAGAATTGTTTAGACTAGCAAAGATCCTCCATCCCCCCTCCCATTCATGTGGCAATCTAGAATGCAGCCACGTTTATTGTAGAGTTGACACTTTGTTCATGAATTATGCCTTTACCAACTTTGAAAAAAAACTTCCTTTTTTATTGCACTGTAGCCTGTTTATCAAGGTGCCCTAAATCTATGCAACATTTCAGCACGTGGAAGAATGATGTAGATCAGTGGTCCCCAAGTTTTCTGGCTCAGCAAACCGGAGGAGGTGGCAGAGGATGGTTGCACACATGCACCACTTTCACAAGTGCAGTTTTGTGCATGCACACATGCACTCATACCACTTCCACAGCCCAATTCTGAATGGGCTGGGGCCTGGCATCAGACTGCATATGGAGGGTTGGAAATCCCTGGTATAGATAAGGTCGAAAAATGCATTGCTGTGAACTTAACTCTTAGTTTTCTGAAGTTCAAACAACAGAGAACAGTAGTGAATAGGCTGAATTATACTTAATAAATTAAAATTTATGGGAACTGCTAACATTGTATCATAACACATTATTTAAAAAAAACCTATTCTAACATGCTTGGTGAATAAATTGTTCCCACATACAGCAACAATAGAAAATAGCAATTCTGGTGCTCTGTATTGATGACTTGGACTGAATTCCAAAAAAGATACTATGGAGAATGTGGGAGCACAAATGTAGCACTTGTCTTCTTCTCTTACGTCATTTGTATTTGTTTTCCTACCTGAAGAAAGTGCCCCTAGAATAGCCACATGATCCCATACAATGCATAGATCACAGGCAGATAATTTATACATTATCTATACATTATACATAATTTATACGCCAGAAGCGGTGAATGCTCCAACACTGGAAGTTTTTAAGAAGAGACTGGACAGCCATTTGTCCGAAATGGTATAGGGTTTCCTGCCTGAGCAGGAGGTTGGACTAGATGACTTCCAAGGTCCCTTCCAACTTTATTATTATTATAATGATGATGATGATGATGATGATAATTTTCTAATTTTCATGAATAAAAGGACTTTTATATCTATTTACACATTATAATTTAGATTATACAGACTCACAATTTTTATTCACTCCTAATGGCTACTACTCTTAAGAAAGAATCCTTGGAAATAACCAGGGACATTACAGTATTGTCCAGGCTGGAGTTTTAAAAATGACACTGTTGAAGTTACAGGCCAGGAATAAAGATGGAAGTTAATTTAATTAATATATTTTCTTCTGGAGGCTGAGAAATTAAATTGGAACTCCCTTTATGGCTAAATTTTGCATCTCTGCATGATCTCCTCAAAGCTGACTTACTAACTGTCAAACCTGCCACTTAATTAGCCATGTTTTGTCTTGAACTCTGTGCTATGAAAAGTTTCATTGTTTGATTCTGTAGATCATATTGCTGCTGAAGCTTGATGATTTTCTCAGGGCAGTTGGCTCTGATGTCTACAAAATTGTGAAGAATTGGTTGTATGCATTGGAATTACTGGGACAGAATGTGAGCTATAGAAAAGTAGTACTTGCTGATTTGATACCTATTATTGTTTTACATAGTTTAGATTAGTCTTACAGAAAACTTTGCCAGTTTAATAGTTTACTATTCCAAGAGCTGGTAATATAGTGCTGCTGTAGGCAATGAATCCTGTAAAGACTGTGAATTTTCAATTTTATTAGCTCTTTCCTAAAAAGTAATGTTCAACTTGAGAACAAGTTTAACATGACTTACTGTATATATTGTTCATAGTCTTTTACCTGAAACTGGAAGACCTGCTTTCAGAAATAGCAATAACAAGAGCACTTAGACTTATGTAAAACTTCACAGTGCTTTTCAGCTCTCTCTAAGCAGTTTACAGAGTCAGCATATGGCCTCCAACAATCTGGGTCCTCATTTTACTGACCTCAGAAGGATGGAAGCCTGAGTTAACCTTGAGCTGGTCAGAATCAAATTTCTGGCAGTTGGCAGAATTAGCCCTCAAAACTGTATTTTAACCACTGCACCATTATGGCTCTCTAAATAATACTAAAAGATAAAAATAATACTTAATAAAAAGTAGCTTTATTTGTTGCTTAGAGACCTGACATCAACAAAAAAAGATTTTAAATTAATAGAATATAGAGCATATTCAAATTGTCTGGATATAGCAGTTTGAAAGCATGTAAATGCAAGTAGATAAACAGGTACCACTGTTGGGAAAGTAGCAGTGTTCCGTGCACCTTGGTGCAGAGCAGACATGTCAAACTCGCAACGTCATGTGACATCACGCAACATCACAACTTTTTCCCCATTGCCGGCAATGAGGTGGGCACAGATTCGTTGTGACGCGTCTGGACCACAGGCCGGCAGTTTGACATCCCTCGTGTAGAGTCATGCTGGCCACATGACCACGGAAATGTTTTCAGATAATACTGACTCCCTCAGCTAAGAAACAGATGAGCACCCCTCCCTAGAATCGGACATAAGTAAACAGAGGAAACCTTTACCTTCACAGACATACACACCCACAAAAAAAACCACAGACACATACACACAATTTGTTCAAATAATTGTTCACACTTTAGAATAATAATTCAGAATGATTTTTAGTATTAATTTCCTTCTTTTAGTCTTTTGTATTATATTAACATTTTGTTTGCTGCCTTGAGTGTTCATTTGAAGAGAAAAATAAGATCAGCAGTATCTATGCTAGACCAGGTAATTTAGCTAACCTTAGAGCACGGATGTCAAACTTCCGGCCTGCAGGCTGGATGTGTCATCCAGAAGCCATGCCCACCCCATTGCCGGCAATGGCAAAACCGTCCCAATATGTTGCGTGATGTCATGTGACATCACAAGTTTGACATGTCTGCCTTAGAGCAATATTATTTGTCACATGTTGCAGTTTAGCTCATTTTGAGTCAGATTAATTATGCTAAATATGCTGGTGGCCTTATAGAAATTTAGAAAGACTTGGGAAATTAATTGGACAACTTGTGGTTTCTTCTATATAACTAAAGAAAAGCTGTATCATTGCTCAAATTAGGTAGTGTGTTCTCTGAGTTAAACAGTCAAGAGAAGATTAGATATTTCTAGTAATTTGTAATTTCAAAAATATGATAGAAAACTACAGACTGGATGTATGCAAGATATGGTCAAGAAACTCAAAATAGAGCCATACAATGCACGTAAAAAGGGGGAGGGATCTTAACACTTTTTTTCTTTTTAACTACCGGTATGAATTGCACATACCACTGGAAATGTCATACTAGCTTCAATCAGTTTTATTTCTTTTTATAGCTAAATAATATTTCTATTCTCTTACCAAATTCACAACAAATGTTTGCCTATTTTATGCAATACAACATTGTAACATATTTTTTTCTAGTGAGAATTAGATTATTCTCAAGTATGCTGCTTGTTCATGATCCTTTATTTATTATTTGTAGGTAATGATTCAAAAATTTGAGGCCTCTAGTATGTTACTGAATTAGTTGTACCCAAAATTGTTTTTCCTTGCCCTGGACAATATGTCTCCTGAGATTCAATTGAGTCAAGTTTGTAAAACTTTCAGATGCTTTTACCAAATTTTGTCATTACAATATTCTACACCAAAGGGCAATGCAGGAAAAAAAGAAAAAAGAAAAACGTGATGTAAATAATACTCCTTGCTGACATTCTTTCATTTGCCAAGTGATCCTTTAAAAAAAAAAATGTAACAAAAGTAGACACATTGATGATGGATTATTTTGTTTTGTTTTGTTTTCTTCCTTAGTAAACAAAAATCATGTGGAGAGTAATTCCTTCATTTGTAGTGGTGAATATTTGATACAATGTAGGTTTGCAGATAACATAACATTTGAACGACTTATATTAAGCTACTATAGTAATGTAGCTTTGGTCTCAGGTGGATTTAATTTCATTGATTTTAACTAGTGAATCTGATTTACAGTCTTTTATGAAGCTAGAGTAATCTTGAGCTTTTGCCATTAAAATAATTGCCTTGAAGTGTGTCTGTGATTTCCAAAAATGTTATTTGAAGCTGCCCTCATGTGGTGAGAGAAAATATTGCATCAAGGAGCATATTAAAGCATATTGCTCTTGTCTTAATCCACATGCAATAGAATATGTAAAACTGAATACAACAGTATAATCTACTATATTTTACTTTACTTTTAATGCTTTGTAAATGTACCTATATACAGTAGTAATTATTATTTGCAAAATAATGGGGTAAATACAATTTCTAATCAGAAACCACTCAGCTACTGTGTTCATATGCAAAATGAAAATTTGTAATGGAGAAGCTAAATTATATACTAAAATCCTGATTAATGTGGCAAAAGAATGCAAAGGGTGAGCGAGAGGATAACTGCACCTCTGGTAAGAAGACAAGGAAGAAAGTCTAGCTAAGATTGCATATAATTGTACTTTTTTTAAAAAGGGGGGAAAGCATAAGCACTATATGTAGGCTTAGCAGAAAAAGGAATAAAATCCTGGCAGTAACTCATGAGCAATAGCAGAACCCATAGGAAAAGCAATAGAAAGTGAGATAAAGTTAAGGAAGCAGAGAGAGAGAGAGAGAGAGAGAGAGAGAGAGAGAGAGAGAGAGAGAGAGAGAGAGAGAGAGAGAGAGAGAGAGAGAGAGAGAGAGAGAGAGAGAAGATACATGATTTTTTTTAATAAAGGTTTTTATTGAGTTTTATAAGGTTGGGAAGGGATAGGACGAGGATAGGGATTAAGGTTCGGGGTTGGGTTAGAGTCGGGATTGGGGTTGGGACAGGATTGGGAATAACATTGGGGTTGCCCCCAGTAACATTTTCAAGCTTTAGCAAACAGGCTTTTGTCCGGGTACGTATGTTCAGTTAATACTAATTAATATAATAGTAAATAGCTGTGGTAAATATGATAAACAATAATCATAAACAGTATCAGTTGGCCAATACATATAATTCTTCTTACTAATATATATTCTAAGTAACATATCACATTCATCTCTCACTAGTTCGATTTCCTAACCATTGATAAAATTTATCCCATGTTTTCAAATAAATTGAATCTTCTTTCTCTTTAATCTCTAAGGTTAAGCTATCCATTTCTGCACATTCTAAACTTTTCTTAAATAAGATCTCTTCAGTTGGTAAGTTATCATTTTTCCAGTATTGGGCAAATACTATTCTCGTTGCTGTCAATACATGCAATATTAAATACTCATTCTCCTTCTTGTACTTAGCTTCTAATATTCCTAACAAAAACAGTTCTGGTTTAAGTTCTATCTGTATTTTAGTCATCTTTTCCAGCCATGTATGTATCAAGCCAGAACTTTTTCGCTTTAGGGCATACCCACCAGATATGGTAATAAGTACCTGGCCTTTGTTTACATTTCCAGCAATTATTCAAAGTATTTTAAATTTTAAACATTTTAGCTAATCTTACTGGTGTCGTATGCCATCTATAAAACATTTTATACAAATTTTCTTTATATGAAGCTGCTTTAGTCAATTTGATGTTTCTATCCCATAATTTTTGCCAGTCTTCCAAATCTATAGAATATCCAAAGTTTTTTGCCCATGTTATCATTGTTTCCTTTACTTATTATTCTTCCATCTTCAAGTTTAATAGAAATCTGTAAAGTTTCTTGATCAGATTTTCATCTGTTCTTTATTTTTTGATCTGTGTTATGGCAGAATAGGAACTTGTGTAGATCCTGCACTGAAATAATGCATATCTAGACAACCACGGTCAGAGATTTGATTGAGGAAGAAGGGATATCTTCATCCAAAGAAGTGATACAGTTTAAGCAAAGAAGAAGATGAAAACCCCAACAGTTCATGTATGCTTCTGAACTACCTTCCACCATTCGTTATTGTGGGGGTTGAACATTTTAGATGGATAGATTTCACTTGGCTTGGGTGAACACAAAACTAACCTGGTCCCAAATCATATAGAACTTTATTAGTTATAACAGCACTTTAATTGCATGCAGAAACAAATTTAAAAACTCAACACTAGTCCTGTAACACCATGTAACATGAAGTAATGAGATCTCCCCATTAATATGCAAGCAGCCATCGTCTATTGTTTCTAGATGGTCTTCAAGAGTAGTCCATATAGCCCTGTTTGACTTGGGATAGAGATGAATACTGAGCACCATCATCATAATGATTTTATATCCTTTAGCACTGGATTACCTCTCCCAGTTATCATACGACTCCTGCCCTTTGGAACATCTTATCTCCTGAGGTGAGATTGGCTCCCACTTTTCTAACCTTCCACAAGAGCCTGCAGACTTGACTCTGTCAGAGGACTTGGGGTTACAATGGGGAAGCATCACGCTGGACATGGTTGATGAATTAAGAGGCAACTCCACCTCACCCTGTGCATCCTGTTTCCTCCCTTGCCAACTTTTAACTATAATTTTATCTTGACTGGGTTTTCTATTTTTATTGCTTTAGAGATATTTATTTGTTATGATTTCAATGTTTTAGGGTGTCCAGAGTTGTTTTGTCATAAGATGGCAACAAATAAATTCAATAAAAGAATAAATATAGATTTTGAATAAATCAGAGAAATTCCTGGAAAATCCTACAGTACAATCACTGAAGGCGCTAATTCTTCTTTCCTACTCACACCAAATGGAACCACCCAACTAGGAAAGAAGAGAACTATAGCAAAATGTTCCCTCCAATCCTAATGCTTGCAGGCAATTCAGGATACCAAGATTAATAATCCTGAAGTCTGATGAGAAATTCAGCAGGGAAAGGGACTCACACTCCCTATATACAAATCCTGCCACAGGTCATTCCTCAAAATCAGCTACTAACTCTTTTTCAGCCAGCGTTCAGGCCCATCATGGGGCAAAAATCATGTCTGGTGATCTTGAGAAAAACCATGTGGCTTTCTCAACAACTTTCCCCCCAAATGGAAGTGGCCAACAGTTGACTCATGTAGTGGATCAAGACTAGTCCCCTTAAACAGAGGTTACAATTTTCCTTTTGTAAAGACACAGCTTCCCATATTTCTGTTGGGCTAATTGAACCAATTAGATGGGACAAGGATTAATCCTGCAAGTGACATAATTTGTTTCACAAAAAACAGCTTCTTCAGGATTTACAGGCCGAACTAATTCCTAATGATACTGCAATATGTCACCCCTCACCCTTCTTTATAATCTGCCCAGCTAGCTTCAAACTCCAAGCAAAGTCAGCAGTTTTATTGAGAAATGAGCAGACAGAAAGTCACAGTAGTCTTCTACCCTATTTTGTCTCAATAAACACCAGGTTGCTTTAAGATGCTATAAGAATGGAGAAGTGTTATTATTACCCTACTCTTTTTTTTGTTATGCTTAATCCTGAGCTCATACTTATTTACAGTGGCTTTTTCCTAGTGTTAATCCAGGAATCTCTTTTGACACTTCATCTCCTGGAGTTCCTCTGTTTACTAGGGAGCCATCTAAAACTGACAAAAAAAGAAGCAGCAGATAGTCAGGATTTGAAGATTTTTCAACACTTCTGTGATTCATAGACCCCAATGTGGATCATTCTCCAGATTGGCTAAAGTATTTTCCAGATGTTCTCTGACACTTGGTGAACCATTAAAATCAACTAGTCTTCCCTGAGGAGATTATTTCTATTATTAGCATAAAATAATAATAGACTAGATATGTACAAAAGTCATTGTGATTGAGCTTTTCTATCAGAACTACTAGAAATAATATTGGCAACATCTTTGTTTGCCATGGTTAGAGGTTCATTAAAGTTAAAATATAATTCCAATAAAGATCTAATGACAATATTCTTTAGTTACTTTGATAGCCACAGGATCTTGATTTACAAAAACTTGATTCACTGCTGATAATTGCCAGAACTATATCAGCTAAATAATATCTACCAAATATTTCATAAGAACTAAATATTTTTAAAAGTTTGGAAAATTTGCTTGACTCATATATAAAAATACATGATGCTAACTTCTTTGATTAAAATAAGATTGCCCAAACTTAATTATAATTAAGTATATTATAAGTAGGCAAGGTAAAAGCCAAGGATCTTAAGTGTCATTGATTTCAGATGATCTGTTTTGAATATAATTAAATTATATTAAATTAAATATAATTTGAATCCAGCCCTTTGGTTTGTATAGATCATATTTTCCCATAAGGAAATCAAACCACAATTGCACACATTTTAAATTTTGTACATGAAAATAAAAGGGAAAAAAAGCCAAATTTGCTTCTTCTTGTAATAATATACATATGTTGCCATTATATTTGAATGAGTACATCAAGAAGGAGGACTGGAAAGAAAGAATGGGGGACAGAAAAATATTTCTGGAGTTTAATCTGATGCATTATTGCACATTGCACATTATTTTTGGCAGAAAATTGAGATATTTTCTTTTTTAAAAATTTTTTATTAGTTTGCCCCCCCCCCGTATATGCAAATTTTTCCAATCAACAAGTTGTCTGGAATTAGCTAAACTAATAGATATTCAATTCCTAATCCTTGTTTCTTTTCTCTAACCATATATAAAATAAGTTCCAAGTTTGATAATGGTCTGTATCTTCTTTGTCTTTTAGCCTCATGGTTAATCTGTCCATTTCTGCACAGTCCAGGATCTTCTTGATTATTTCTTCTTCTTGTGGCAAAACTTCATTTTTCCAATATTGTGCAAAGATTATTCTTGCTGCTGTAGTAATATGTAGAATTAAATATAATTTCTGCTTATTAATCTTTTCAGGCATAATACCTAATAAAAAGAGTTCAGGTTTAAATTTTACCTGTTCATCCAATATTTTTTCTAACCACATATGAATATTTTTCCAATAAACCTTTGCCTTCCCACATGTCCACCAAATATGATAATACGAGCCTATATTATGTTTACATTTCCAACATTTATCTGACATATTTTTAAACATTCTTGCTAGTTTTGCTGGTGGGAGATGCCATCTATAAAACATTTTCTACAAGTTTTCTTTATATGAAGTAGACATTGTCAGTTTATAATTTCTCTCCCATAACATTTGCCATTTTTCTAGTTCTATGTTATAACCAAATTTTTTGCCCATCTTATCATTGTTTCTTTCACTTGTTCACTTTCCATATCTAGAATTAACAAAAAGTTATACATTTTCTTAATCAATTTCTCATCTGAGGTCAACAAAATCTTATTTAACGCATTTTAATCTTTATAAAATCCATACATTTTTACATCTTTTTCATACCTATTTAATATCTGTAAATGTGCCCACCAAGATAACTCAATTCCTAAGTTTTCCAATTCTTGTTTGGGTTTTAATTTTCCATGAGTATCTAAAATATCTTTATATGTCCATATTTTCTCAAAGTCCACTAAATTCGGATGTATAAATGCCTCCATTGTTGACAGCCACCCTGGAATTTTGGTATATATTTTAGCTTTAATTTTTTCCCATACTGATAATAAAGCATTTCTTACAACATGATTTTGAAAGTATTTATGAATTCTATTTTTCCCATACCATAAAAAAGCATGCCATCCCAATTGTAAATCATGTCCTTCTAAGTACAATAACCTTTTATTTCTAAGTGTTATCCACTCTTTTACCCATGTTAACACCGAGGCTTGATAATACAATGACCATTCTGGCAATCCAAAACCTCCATTCTCCTTGGCATCTTGTAGCGTTTTCATCTTAATTCTAGCTTTTTTCCCCTGCCAAATAAAGTTTGAAACCAATGAATTTAAATTTTGAAAAAAAAAATTCTCAAATTTTATCGAAATTGTTTGAAATAAAAATAAAACCTTTGGTAACACGTTCATCTTAACTGTAGCTATTCTTCCTAATATTGATAATTGGAGATTTTTCCATCTTTCTAAATCCAATTTTATTTGTTTCAATAATCTTGTATAGTTATCTTCTTTAATTGACGAACATCTAGCTGAAAGGTAAATACCTAAATACTTAACTTTTTTCACTATCTGTACCTCTGTTTTCTCTAATATTTGTCTTTTTTGTTTATCTGTTAGATTCTTTACTATTACCTTAGTTTTATGAAATATTTTCTAAATTATTCTTGGGTGTACTCTTACAAATTGTTCTTCCAATTTGATAATGGATAGAAAAAAATCATATTATAGATATAATGGGTATAGATCCAATAATTAATAACTTTTTCTTTTTAATAATTTTCTTTTAAAGGATACTTCCCATAATAATACCTTGTATTAGAGATGATAAGTATTTGGAGGGATAAATTTCATTTAAGGGGTTAAAAAGACTTTTTATAGCTATAGATTGATTGATAGAATATATATTCATTATTTATAGATAGAAATGTATTTTTGGACTAATATTTTTATTTCAAGAAAGACAATTATTTTGTAATAGAGGGAGAAGAAGAGGTATTTGTGACAAGAGAAGAAATAATATTAATAAATGATTTATTAGATTAAGAAATAGGTTATATGTGAAAAACATAAGAATGTTGTTGTTGGAATAATATATTTATCTTAGATAGAATTATTATGTTAGGGAAAAGGGAAATGAGGGATACCCGAAGTGTCAATAATATGTTTATTTAAGCTTAATTGGAATATGGTAATTGTAAATTAGTAAAGCTTGAAAACAGGATTTGGATTTTTATAACTGAAATGTGATTGATGATTGATTTGATTGATTGAACTCTGTTTAGAAATGTATTAATCTTAATATGTAATATTACATGTGGGAAATAGAGAGGGACCTTCTAATGAACTAACCTGAGCTATATATGTATGACTTTGTCTTTGAACAATCGACATCCCCATCACCACGTTGTTTCTCAAGCACTTTGATGTAAAAATGAAAAAAAAACCTAATAAAATTTCTTATATATAAAAAAATTATTTTAAGGTTTTTAAAATTAAAAAAATAAATTAAAATGATCCTAGACTGAATTGTCTGACAATGGAACATTATTTATTAATGTACTAATGGCTGTGTGAGGAATCTAAGCTAATAGAATATAACACAAATGACCCTCAGAGGTAGAGATTAATCAAGACAATAGTAGAGTAAGTTTAAAAAAATAATTTGATTGATAAAGAAATAAAGGATCCTATTATTGCTCGGCACAAAAGAGCATTTTAAAAATTTGCTTCTCATTTTTTTTCAGTTGGAAAAAAACAAGTCATAGTACAAAATGAAGATTATGTCATACATAATTTATTACCACAAAATTTACAATGTGGGCAGCTAATTTTATAATCCAGATATAATGAATTAGCCAGTCAAAGGTGTGATGTTTCTCTAAGGAAATGACTGCTGTTTGTGGCATTTTAGCTAAAAAATGTAAAATATACTTCAACTAACTGGTTGGAACACATTCACAATCTGGGTAGTACTGCACAAATGACCTGTAGGAAAAAAATATGCAGATATAGCATTCTTGGGGCAGGTTCTCAGCTGATTCAGCTTTGCACAATAGCAATTTTCAAGCAGGCTTATTCTAATTAAAAGAGAGGCCAGTAGAATAGAGCAGAATATTTGCTTTTCATGCAAAATGTCAGGTTTAATCTTTCCGTTTTAACTATGGCTACAAAAATTCGTGATTATAACATTGGAGAGCTGTGACTAGATTTATCTAGAAAAATGTGTTCATGTAACACATATAAATTCAGAACTATGGGATTTGAGCTGCAAAAAATCTGCTCGATCAATAGTTGGAAGCCATCTAGTGGCTATTCATTCATTCATACAATCTAGATCTTGCAGCTATACTTAAACAGATTAATTAAAGAACTTATTATTGTATTTGCACAACATGGTAAACCAAGAATTAAAGTTGGTTTGTTTTATGAGTTCATGTCATGTGAAGCCAGATGTTGGATTGTCAGTGACCAGGTTAAATATGTAAGCCATTGAGTGTTGTAATTACAGGATTGTTTTTCCTCCCACGTTTTCAAAAAACTAAGCTATGTTTAATATTATAAATGTGAAAATATGAAATGCAATCAGGGAGAAGTGGGACAGAGAAACAGCATAACATGGCGAATGAATGGCTGCACATGGAGTTGGAGGCAGCTGACAACAGAGAATGAGAAAGCCAGCTTCGAAGCACAGCTACCGTAAGCATCCCAACGCTGGAAAAAAAGGTAATGGAGAGCAGCGAACTGGCATCTAAACAGCAGGCAGGAGGGAGACTATTGGAAACAGCGAACTGGTGGGTCACAGCATTCACTCAGCAATTGCCTAAGCCCACACCCCAATCAAGGCAGCCCAGCTCGAGGGGACAGCTGAGCAGCCCAACCCAGGGACCAGCAAAGCAGAGACAGCCCAACTCCCACAGCCCTCTCCCTGCCTCCCTCCAGCTCCATAGCCTTCCCCAGGGGAGACTTGCCTCAGGTGGAGGATTGAATCAGTGTTCTCTCCCCAGTGAGATCAGCAGCCCTCTTCCCCGCCTCCTACTAGCCTGGCCTGGCAGAGGGCAAAAGTTTGGCTGTGAGGAACTGGAGACAGCAAAATCTGAGATGGGAGGGGAGCCATATGAACTACATGGTGATGCTAGTCAGGATGTTCTTGGGGGGTATTGTATCAGGAGCATGATAAACATCCATTTTCTCTGCCTAGAACCAGATAAAGTACGTGAGGAAATTTATTGGTTGTAACTGATCATTTCACTCGTTATGCACAAGCCTTCCCAACAAAGGATAAGTGTGCCACTACAGTAGCCAAAGTACTTATAGAGAAGTTCTTTGTACACTATGGGCTACCTCAGCGCATACATTCTGACCAAGGTAGAGATTTTGAAAGCAGGCTTGTCAAACAACTATTGGACATACTGGGTATTTGAAAGTCACATACCACCCTCTATCACCCACAAGGAGACGCACAGCCTGAGAAGTTCAATTGTACTCTTCTTGACATGCTGGGGACGCTGACTGTAGAACAGAAGCAACATTGGAGACAACATATTTCTACAGTTGTACACGCATATAATAGCACAAAAAATGATGCTACTGGGTATTCCCCATATCAACTGATGTTTAGCAGGGAGGCTTAACTGCCACTAGATATAGCATTTGGCATTTCAATGAATGAGACCTCATTTAGGTCACATCGCAATTATGTAGACAAGTTGAGGAGGAATTTGAAGATGGCAAATGAAAATGCTTCAGTCATTGCAGGGGTTCAAGAACAGAGAAATAAGAGGAACTATGATCTGAAGGTGAGGGTTCAGGATTTGCAACCAGGTGATCAGGTGTTACTGAGGAATCTGGGTCTCCCTGGGAAGCATAAACTGGCAGATTGATAGGGTTCTCAGCTGTACATTGTCAGTGAGAAGTTAGATGGATTGTCAGTATATCAGATTCAACCAGAAGGGAGCTCAGGGCCACTGAAAGCATGGCATCAAAATCATTTATTGCCTTTAAATGAGGCAATAGGAGTCTCTCAGCCAGTTGTTGCAAAAGCAACTGAACCCTGCTCAATAGGGAGAAGACCAGAGACTTGAGCACAACCTGATCCACTCATGAGAGGAGAGGAGGAGGGCTCTGAAGAAGAAGAGGGTGGTATGGGTTGGTTGTGGTCATTGGAAGACATTGGAGCCACTTCCCCCGCATTAGATACTGAGGTGGGGCTTGAACAGCTTAGACCAGTTGCCCCTGAGTCTGTACTCAAAGCGTGGGAATGGGGAGAAGTCCTCAGAGAACCTAGGGCAGATGAACAGTCTGGGGAGCTGCCCGGACAGGAGGACGTGCCATTAGCTCCAGGGGCCCCACGGCTAGAGGAGTCTATAGAGATAGGCCCAGTTAATCCACATGCTCCACGACCGCCAGAATTAGAGAATGGGCCTCCAGCCACGGAGATCTTTGGGGTGGAAAGTCATGGGAGGATGACCCTTGTATTATTGCTGAGTACAGAGACCAAGGTGGATGATACACCTAGCTAGAAGATTGACATATGATGCTCTGGGCCATAGCAAAGAAGAAGTGATACTCACTGCTAGATAAAATTCTGATTTACCTCTGGACACCTCAGGTTCCTGGTAACTATTTTTTATTCTTTGGGGGACCAAAGAATTTTTGGGTGGGGGAGTGTGTAATGAGCTGGGTGAGAATGGGGCCAGCTGAGAGGTTTTGCGGAAGCCCTGCTGATCCGGCAGGGAAATGAGGAGCTCCGGCAGCTGCTGTGGATCTGGTGGTGGGGCATGGTTTTGAGGAGGAAAGAAAAGGGAGGAGGAAGCTGACGGGAGGGGGCAGAGAAAGAAACCGGAGGGAGGTTTTTGGCGGGAGATCGGGTGGAGCTATCTGAGGAAAAGAGAGCAAGCTTAGCTTAATGGAGTCTGCTGTCCAGAGTTATCTGAGTGAAGAGATAGAGAGAGAGTAAGAAGGCCAGATGAAGAGAGGGAGAAGGTAGGTTGAGGAGTTTTATTTTTTCTCCCTTATTGGAGTCAGCTGGGCAAAGGGAGAGCCAGGAAAGAGTTTGACTGAGTTGAGGGTATGTCTTTTAGTGGGAAGTAGAGGAGTTTTTATAGGATTTGCTGGAGGAGGCAAAAAGGCATTACAATAGAGGGAAGAAAAGGATAAATAAAACTAGCACAATAGTAAGAAGATTAAATAAATAACAAGGCAGAAAAATAGGCATAATTATCCAGACAAACTAGAAACAAGGCTAACAGCAAAGCACATCTACCAACCAGAAATAGGGATTTTCAAACAACAAACTCATGGAACAGGTGACTGATATTATGTGGTATGCAATACATGTTCCATGTATGTGCTCATGCCCAAAGAATACCCAAACTATACATGCATTAGATGTAAATTATGTGAACTACTACAGGAAAAGGTTAGCAACTTAGAGGCAAAGCCCAATGTACGAAAGAAACAAATAATGAACAAATAACTCCCAGAAGATTTGACCCTACTGATAAACCCTTGGAGGAAGACAAATGGAAGTATGTCACGCAGAGAAGAAAACACAATACTCGAAGAAACAAACAGCATTCAACAAACAAAATCCTTCTGCCAGTACTACCCTACCAGAAGCAGCCCCATTAAAACTGAGCAATTTCTCCCTTTAGATGGAAACATGAAGACCCACAAACTCCCCCTCAAAGAAAACATGCAGACACCTAGAAAAGAAACTACTTCAAATATCCCTAAAAAAGTCAATTCAAATATCCCTGAAAAAGCCACATCAACAAACACACCTGAGATAAACAGAAAAACACCCAGACTGCAGCCCCCCCAAAAGGAAGATGAGGGTTGGTAATAGGAGATTCTATCCTCTAAGGAACAGAATCATCCATATGCAGACCAGACATATAACCCAGAGAGGTATGTTGTCTCCCTGGAGCAAAAATCAAAGATGTGGCTAAGTACCTAACCAAAATAATTAGGCCTACAGATTACTACCTCTGCCTCCACATTGGGATGAATGACACAACAAACAACCTGAGTACAATAGTGAGAGATTACAAACAACTAGGCAATAAAGTTAAGAAGCTAGGAGCACAAGTAGTGTTTTCATCAGTACTACCAATGAAAGACCAACACCCATTGAGGGAAAAAAGAATTTTAGAAATAAACCATTGGCTAAAGAGTTGGTGTCACCAAGAAAACTTTGGTTTCCTGGATAATGGACTGCATTTCCTACACAAAGGACTCTTGGCAAGAGATGGGCTGCACCTCACGAAAACAGGCAAAATGTACTTGGAAAAAGATTGGCCCAACTTTGTCACCCAAAAGGTATAGGAGGAAACTAGACATAAAGTTATACTGGACTTAATCCTTACAAATAGAAAAGAAGTGATAGAGGGAATTGAAATTGCCGCAACCTTGGGTGAAAGTGACCATGTCATACTGGAATTTAATATAATGCAAACACTAGCAATAGAAAACAGCCCAACCAGTGTCTTAAACTTCAAAAAAGCTGATTTTAACAAACTCAAAGAGAACCTAGGAAAGATCCCATGGATGGAAACCCTAAAGGAAAAACAACCCAAGAAGTGTGGGAAACCCTGAAAAATGCAATAATAAAAGCCCAGACCAGCACAATACCATTGAGAAAGAAAAACAAGAATTTCAAGAAGAAACCAGCATGGCTGCACAAAAAACTCTCTGGCAAACTGAAAGACAAAAAGGAAAAATATAAAAAATGGAAAGAGGGGCACATAACTAAGGCCAATTTTCAGCAGACAGCCAGAACATGCAAAGATGAAGTCAGGAAAGCAAAGGCTCAGAACAAACAAAGACTTGCAACAGAAATTAAGGATAATTAAAAAGATACTTCCAACATATTAACAACAAGAAAAAAGTCAAGGAAACTGTAGGCTCACTAAAGAGAGAAGATGGCAAGAAAATCACAGGCAACAGGGAGGAAGCAGAGTTGCTTAATTCATACTTTGCATCAGTCTTCACACAAAAAGAAACTATAGCCCAACATACCCCAAAAACCCCACCGCAAAAGACATACTAGAAACAAAAATTAAAATAAACAAGAAAATGGTAAGAGAACACCTATCCAACCTTGACGAATATAAATCACCAGGACCCGACAGATTACATCCCAGAATTCTGAAAGAGCTGGCAGATGTTATCTCAGAGGCATTGAACCACATCTTTCATAAATCCTGGAGCACCGGGGAAGTACCTGAGGATTGCAAAAGGGCTGATGTGGTTCCCATCTTCAAGAAAGGGGGGGGAAACGGATCCAAGAAGCTACAGACTAATCAGTTTAACATCAATACCTGGGAAGATCCTAGAAAAGATAATCAAAAAACAGATCTGCAAACAAGTAGAAGCAAACAAAATCATAACCAGTAGCCAGCATGGGTTTGTTAAAAACAGATCATACCAAACTAATCTTATTTCTTTGATAAAGTGACTAAACTAGTAGACCAGCGAAATGCTGTGGATGTAGTATACTTAGATTTCAGTAAGGCATTTGATGAAGTAGACCACAACCTACTCCTTGGTAAGCTAAAAAAAGGGGAATAGACAACATCACCATCAGATGGATCTGTAGCTGGTTGACAAACTGTACTCAACAAGAAGTCCTCAATGGCACTTCATCCACATGGAGAGAAGTAAGCAGTGGGCTACCACAAGGTTCCGTCTTAGGCCCAATACTCTTCAATATCTTCATCAATGACTTAGATGAGGGAATTGAAGGGGAACTCATCAAATTTGCAGATGACACCAAACTGACAGGAGTAGCCAACACCCCAGAAAACAAACTCAGGTCCAAAAAGATCTAGACAAACTTGAACAATGGGCCCTATACAACAAAATGAGTTTCAATGTGGAAAAAAGCAAAGTTATACTTTTAGGCAAGAAAAATCAAAGGTGCAAGTATAGATTAGCTTAAAAACAATAACTGTGAGAGGGACCTTGGAATCCTAATGGACAATCACTTGACTATGAGCCAGTAGTGTGCAGCAGCAACCAAAAAAGCTAATGCAATCCTGGATTGTATAAATAGAGGAATAGAATTAAGATCACGCAAAGTATTAGTACCGCTTTATAAAACCCTAGTAAGACCACACCTGGAATACTGCAGCCAATATTGGTTACCATATCACAAAAAAGTTGTTGAGAGTTTGGAAAGAATTCAGAGAAGAGCAACTAAGATGATCAAAGACCTGGAGACTAAAACATACGAAGAACAGCTGCGGGACTTGGGTTTGGCTAGTCTAAAGAAAAGAAGAAATAGGGGAGACATGATAGCAGTATTCCAGTATCTGAGGGCTGCCACAAGGAAGAGGGAGGGAGCCACATTGTTCACCAGAGCACCAGAGGTAAGGATGAGAAAGAATAGTTGGAAACTGATCAAAGAGAGAAGCAACCTGTAACTAAGGAGAAACTTCCTGACAATCAACCAGTGGAACAGCTTTCCTCCAGAAATCGTGGGTGCTTCATCCCTGGAGATTTTTAAGAAGAGACTAGACAATCACCTGTCTGAGATGGTATAGGTTCTCCTGCTTGAGCAGGGGGCTAGACTAGAAGACCTCCAAGATCCCTTCCAGCTCTATTCTGTTCTGTTCTGTTTGGTTTGGTTCGGTTCTAGATTTCCCCAACTTGGTACTGTCCAGATATACTGGTACTCAGTCTTAAGAACTTCTGACCATCAGGAAGCTACTATATATGCTGTTGATGTGAAGTCTTACTATTAAGATACTATTCAAATGGAATTTTGTCTGAAAAGGATTCATGACTTTGTAGGCTACTCAGACTTTCAGATCTTTTTCGGTTCAGACAACCATCCCAGGCATTAAAAACCATTGTAGTTTCAGTAACACCTTGTTTTGTGATGAGGGAAAGAAGAGAGTTTTGAAAAAAAAAACCACCCTGCTATAATCAGGCATGTCAAACTGCTGGGTACAGGCTGAATGCGTCATGCCAAAATTGCACCCATCCCATTGCTGGCAATGGGAAAAAAATCATGATACATTGTATGACGTTGCAAGTTTGACACGCCTGGCCATAAGCTATATAAATAAAAATGTAAATGTTTGTTTGTTCAAAATCTTAAATCTCCAAAAGTTCTTCACCGATTGCTTTGAAATTTTGACACAACATTGCATTCGAATACGCGTGTGTTTTTATGTTTTTATATACCTATTATTATATAGATGTCACACCTGTGACAGGTAAAAACATGCTTTTTGTGAAAAACAGCGTCATCTGTTGGATGTAAAAGCAACACATGCTACGATTTCAGACAATCTCTATATCTGCACAGACAATGGAACAACAAAAAATATTGTATACCCACAAGCATTGTGAAATTAAACATATTACAAACGTGAGCTTTCTCTTTTCTTTCTTTTCCATTTAACCAGACTGAGCCACAGCAACGTGTGGCTGGGTACAGCTACCGTAGTTATATATAAAAAAGGTATGTATTTGTGGGGGTTACATCATATGCTCCAAAGAGTAAACTGCTCCTGTTTGTTTGGTATAATTTGATGGGAATATTACAATAATGTCTGTTCATACAATTGAAAAATAAATTGCTAAAAGTAATGTGGACCTTTCTTTCACCGAGTATCTAAAATGATTTCTTATATCTTTGTGTAAGCAAGTCTTTTTTTGTTAAAAAAAGGAGGAAAAGATGAAGAATTGATTTGGATTTATTCTTCTCTCAGCTGCCTTGTTGAACAAAATTCTGTTGCATGTTGTTTCAACCTAGCAGAGAATCTATCCAAGAAAGAGCTTTCTTGGTGCTTTCAGCAGTGAATAAACTTTACTAAGATGCTTTATGAGCACTATTGCTTTTCCAACCTTCTTAGCACATCCAGAAGAGATTCCAATTTCTATCTGTGGATCCAGTTTCTTATCTGGAGTATCGAAGACATTGGACCTTTCTTTTTTTGTGAACTTTTAAAGTTTTACATTCTCATAGGTAGTGCTTTTAGAAGGACTGTTGATTCCCTTGACTCTCACCTCCTTCAACAATTTGTTTAGCAATTATAATTTTTTTTGCTGAAAATAGACAAAAATAATCAGTGGATTTCTGGATTTGCTGAATAAAATGGTTGGAATGTCAGAAGAAATGAACTATAAAATTGATTTTAAAGGGGAGATAAATAATAGAAGTCTGAAGATTGGAAACAGCTTCTTTAACTTTCTCTTTTCTCTCTTTTTTCTTTATATGTAGTGTTTTTTATGTATTTTAATTTTAAAATAAAAAGAAATACATTCAGAAAACTTAACCCAATAATGTTATTTTTAATGTTTCTGGTGGAACTATGCTAGATGTTTCTTTTTTCAGAGAAAAAATAATCTTTTACTGTGTTATCACACCCTTTTTACTTATTTATTGGCAAACTTTCTACTGACCTACAAGAGACATCTAACTGGAAAAATAAACCAAAAAAAATGGAAGAATTTCAAAATAGAATACTTATTGTAAGATAAGGCTCAAAATAATTACAGGTTGAACCTAAATATCAAATCCCCTTATCTTCTCAGGTGAATGTATTTTGGGAATGTTATGATGTCCTGTTAAATTAATTTCAGAGAATTCCAAGGGTTACTGGCAGAGAAAGAGAAATATGTGTCCCACATAGAAAATCTGTTCATTCTGATGAAAGTTTCTCCATTCAGCAATTGTGGTTCTTAATCTGGTTAATATTTAAGACCTGATTAGTAAGTTACAAAGAGAAGGATTGTATTCTACAATACAGTCTTGTTTGAGGGATTTGGGAATGAATTGTCTTAGCTGCTTTTGTGGACATAGACATACATACACATTTGCCACTTCTGAGCCAGCACACAGGCGACAGGAACAACCTTTCACATTTTGGCAGCTTTTGAACAGTTCAGTATGTAATCAGTGTACAATTCCATCATTTTTTTTTCAATAAAATTGTCACAGGGTGACTCAGTATTTATACTCTGGCTCAGAAAAGGTTTGAATGAAAGGATAAGATGGCACCTTTCTGGCCCCATAGAAAGACACTTAAAATCAAATCCACAAATCTCAAATGCACAAAACTAGATTTATCACACAGATCTTCCTGATTAGATTTATCTATGGAGATTCAACCCATGTTCAATCACTAATGGCAGATATATAGAGATAATATACCATAAAAATTGCCAAAGATACAACTGCAAAGGTTAATTCTCATAAATCAAATGAAATATATGTAGATATATATGCATAGACATCTTAACTAACCCTATATTCAGTTTCACCGCATTCTTCTGCCAGCAAGAAAAAAATATGGTATTTTTCTATGCCTTTGACTTTTTGCTTGAACAAGCTGGAAAAGAGTGTTATTTAATGTACTTTCATTAGGCTTTAGTTGTATTTTAATTGTAATTATTTTAATGTTTTTTTTGTTAGTTATTTAAAATACATTTGTCAATGAAAAGGCTGACTAAAAGCTAAGAACTAACTAAATTGTTTAACTAGGCATTTTGTTTTAATTGTGTTGGCTATAGTGACCTCTGCTTGTTTTTTTAATTTTCTGTTTTATATCAGACTTGACTAAAAGCTGATTTCCATGTCTGCTATTCATCTTAGGGAAGTAGGGCAGAGAAAAATCTTGGTTATACTGCTTTCAACAACAGCACATTCCTTTACTTCTCTAGGTTTTATACCATACTGCATGCGACTAACTTTTGTTAAACTGCTTTTCTGAACACAACCAATAAGCAGAAAATTTGTCAAGGTGATGAGAAAAGAAAGCAGGCATAGAGAAAAAGAGGAGGCAGTTTTCTGCACTGGATGACTCAGTTTCACAAAAACAAAGACTTATTTATAATTGGGTAGCTGACTAAATAGGTAGAAAGGTGATACAGTCCTTATAAATTAACGTCATAGTAGTTTTCACAGTAAAATAGCTTAACTGAATGAGTAACTTTGATAAATAAACTAATAAATTTAACTAGAAAATGCAAAAGATGTAAACATGTGAAGACATATAGGGAAATGAAATTGAAATTATCTATAGAAGAACGTTTGAAATGTTACTTGCTATAAACTCCTAGGAGATAATGGTGGGTGATGCTTGGAAGTATTGGTCAAAAATTATTTAGAAGGCCATGGTTGGGATCCTAGATCTTAAAGGAGACTTCAAGCAAGATTTTCAGATCTCAGGTACCGTTACATGGTAACCCAACTAAATTACCTCAATGATCAGAAAATCAGCAACATTTCACGAAATGTCACAACTTTTTGCTATGAGTCTCATAGGGTCTCAAGTAAGGATGCTAAAATAACATGGGTTCTCAACCAGGAAAGCAAAAAGATCTTATAACATTTCTTGGTTTATTTGTTAAGAATGGGAAAGATTCATAGACCATATTTTAGACTTTACAGATGTTCTGCCAATGGTGGATATCTTTCTTGCTGCCTGCTATATCAGAGAAAGAAATAATGAGGGGGGAAAAGCATATAGGCAACATTTCAGAATCAGAATAGAGCTGGAAGGACCTTGGAGGTCTTCCAATTTAATCACTTGTTCAAGCAGGAGACCCTATACATTTCAGACAGGTGGCTGTCCAGTCTTTTCTTAAAATCCTCCAGTGATGAACCACCTATAGCATCTGAAGGAAAGCTGTTCCACTGGTTAATTGTTTTCACTGTTAGGAAGTTTCTCCTTAATTCCAGGTTGCTTCTCTCTTTGGTCAGTTTCCAACCATTGTTTCTTGTCTTACTTTCTGGTGCTTAAGAAAATAAGTTGGCCTCCTCATCTTTGAAGCAGGCCCTCTTATACTGGAATACTGCTATCATGTCACTCTTTCTTTTCTCTAGACTAGCCAAACCCAACTCCTGTAGCTGTTCTTCGTATGTTTTATTCTCCAGGCCTTTAATCATCTTACTTGCTCTTCTCTACACTTTTTCCAAAGTCTCATTATTTTTTGTAATGTGGTGACCAAAACTTGATGCAAAGCAACCAAGGATTGTGTTACGTTTTTTTTTTTTTTGTTGCTGCCATATACTGCTGGCTCATGTCCCTCTCACAGTTACTGTTTTTGAGTCAGGTTTCACCTAATCTTTGGGGGGTTTTGCCTAAGTGTAAAACCTTGCTTTTCTCTCCATTAAATTTCATTTTGTTGGATACAGCCCATTGTTCAAGTCTGTCAAGATCCATTTGTTCTTCAGGCACTCTATCTATCAGATCTAACTCCTTAAATCTATTTGTTACCTCTACTGCATATTCATCAGGGATATGATTTAGTTCATACCTGAGTGGCCTAGTGTTTTTCCCTACTTTCTTCAATTTAAACCTAAATTTTGCAACGAGAAGCTCATGATCTGAGCCACAGTCAGCTCCTGGTCTTGTTTTTACTGACTGTATAGAGCTTCTCCATCTTTGGCTGCAGAGCACATGGTCAATCTGATTTCTCTGTTGATCGTCTAGTGATGTCCATGTGTAGAGCCATCTCTTGGGTTGTTGGAAAAGAGTGTTTGCTATTACCATCATATTCTCTTGACAAAATTCTATCAACCTGAGCCCTGCTTCATTTTGTACTTCAAGGCCAAACTTGCCTGTTATTCCAGTTATCCTTTGGCTTCCTACTTTAGCATTCCAATCCCCCATGATGATAAGGACATCATTTTTTGGTGTTGATTCTATAAGGTGCTGTAGGGCTTCATAGAACCGGTAAATTTCATCCTCTTCAGCCCCAGTGGTTGGGGCATAGACTTGGACTACTGTGATATTGGTTTGTCTTGGATTCACACTGAGATCATTCTGTCATTTTGTGGACTATATCCCAGTATTGCTTTTCCTATTCTTTTATTGACTATGAAGGCTACTCCATTTCTTCTGAGGGATTCTTGCCCGCAGTGGCATACCTGATGGTCCTCTGAATTAAATTCACCCATTCCTGTCCATTTTAGTTCGCTGATTCCTAAGATGTCGATGTTCAGTCTTGTCATTTCTTGTTTGACCACGTCCAGTTTGCCGATTCACTTTGCCAAATACAGTCCAGCTTAAGAAGCAAAATGTGAACACTGGATTCAAAATAATCACTTGAGAATCTGGTGTGAACTAATTTGCAGTCTGCTGTGTAGTCTTTAAATAAGTTTGCAAGAGGAGTCAATTATGTTGACACGTTGGAGGAATAGACTACATAGCTCTCTGTTTTATGCTTTTCTTTAGCGTTTAAGAAAATCTTGCTAGAAATAACTGTAATTACATCCTATGATTCAGCTATTAACTATCCTGGAGCGCACTTATGCATGTACTTGAACCATTACCATGAATGTATACCTCCAACCTTTGAGTGTCATTTTATTAGTAGTTGTTTGTGGATTTTGGCAGAAGCAGTTACTAAAGTGTTCAAATCAACTAATTATATAATACTTTTAATCAGCTGTATTATCATAAGAAGTTGCCTTTCAAATGTATTGCTAGGCAAGCACACTTAAATGCATTAATCCAATTTCTAAGTAAAGACAGGCACAAACTCTGAATGCAGCCTGCTTTTAGGTATGCATTTGTATTCCTGCTGTTGTTATATTTTTATTCTTTTTTTCGTTCTGGAGTTCAACACAACATATGTGATTCTTCCTTTTTCATGACAATTAAGAGAAAAAAGTTATTGGTTCCAAATCACCAAGGAAATTTTATGACTGAATGAAAATTTAAATCTGAGTCTTTCTGCTCTAAGAAAAAACATTTAACCCATTACATTATAACATTGCATTTTAAGAAACTTTTTCTCCAGAGAGAGAATATGTATCTGGATTTCTTTCCCCACAGTAATTGTATACAAGCCTACTTCATGTAGGAATAAGATTTTACAAACCTGGATTGCTTCTCTATAAACATGCTTAGTAATATCCCTTCATTATTAGGAAACATAAGTAAAACTGATGAAACTTTATGCATTTTTATTTACATGAAAACTGTTGCTATTAAATTATTTCTTTCAAGAATATTAAAAGTCTGACATACTTTAAAAGTGGATTTTGAGTTCTGAAGATGGAAGTGAGGGAATTTTTCTTTCTCCAGTATGTATGGCAGTGATTTTTTTCTCTTAGATTTTCAATGTAATAAAAAGGAGTGATGATTATATGCCATCTCCAAACTGCTTTTGAAGAGGTGAAACAGACGTAAAATGGAAGTGTCAAAAGAATCATAAAGTTTGGCTTATTTAAGGCATCAAATACAATATTTGATTCACTATAAAGCAGGTATCAGGCTTTCCAGTTTTCTCTGATATGCCTTGAACTATTTTGATAGGGATGCTAGGGAAAATGGTAAATGTCAAAGTCTCCATCAGCAGTTTTTTTTTTTTTTGTTCTTGTGACTGTACTGTAAGAATGATTAATGATTGTACCGGTATTAATCTAGCTTTACTTCCTTCTTTCACAGCCTGCTCCTTTTGCACTTTCTGCTCAGAAAACAAACCATGTATGTTTAGAATAAAATATGTTTTGAAAGATTATATATAAATAGTGGTCATTAATAATGGATATCTTTTTATATTTGTGATTGTTCATATCTGAAAATATATGTAATGCCTCCACGTGCAAGTGTGCATCTATATATCTAGAATATAGAAACAAATGAACTGATAAACCTCTATAATTTTCCAATATAAAAATTAATTTTCCATATGCATACAATTAACAATTCATCTGTTGCTTGTAATGGCTTTTGGTCTATTTACTTAAAGAAAGTCATGCAAAAGAAAATCTCTTATTGTACTTACTGTCTTTAATATTTATTTGTTAGATTTTTATCCTCCCTTTATTACTCTGTTGGAAAATAATATTTTTACAATCAGTGTAAGAAAAGCAAGCAGACTGATAACAAAGTATGAGTCTTACTATAAAAAGGGAGGTAGAGAACCAAGCTGTTCTAGGTGTCAAAGCCAAATAAAGACATTATGACATGAAACTTCTTTTGAAACTCACTTGTGTCAAATTAGGCAAAATGTAGGGAATTAATGTATATAAATTATATTAATAATAATGATTGTTTATTTATTGTTAAAATCATATTCTTTCAGATTAATAACACCACCTGTTATTACCATATTTACTGTATTTTTCCGTCTATAAGATGCACACTTGTATAAGCCGCTCTGACATGCGAGTTTCTCCGCGCTGATCAGCTGTTCGGTGCTCTGCCGAACAGCTGAGCTGGCAGATCCGGAAATTCAGCTGGCCGATCATCTGGTCCCCTCCCCCTCCTGTTCATGGCAATCCCACAGGGGCTTGACATCTGCACCAGGCGGCATGGCAACCCACACAAGCATGCCCTGTGCTGCAGAGGTTACCATTATTTTTCCATGTATAAGACACTGCACTTGTATAAGATGCACCTGATTTTTGAAAAGGTTATTTGCAGGAAAAAATAGTGTCTTATACACGGAAAAATACGGTAGTAGGGGGGAAAATCATTGAAGCTTTACCACAAAATTTATGTTTAGTGCCATCCATGGAATGTGTAAAAATAGAATATATTTGAAACGTATTCTGAATATATTTGAAATGTATTTATTAGTCCATTAAATATCTACATATCATTCCCTCTTGAAAATATATTCAATTTTCCTAAAAACTTTTAGTTTCCATTGTTTTAATTAAATGTTTATGTCAACTTTAGAATGAGCATGGCTGTAGCCATTTTTTCGTTCTCATTTCTAGTTGACACATAGCATAGAGGGAGAGGGGTTGCCAGGTGTTGCACTAGACAAAAGACTTTCTTTTTCGGAGTTTCTCTCATGGGAACCAAGGTCATTGGCTGCTCCCGAGATTGTGGACTGAGCATTTCATGAAAAATCCACCAACAAGCTGAATGGGGAAACGTAGTTGCTTGCATAGCCTTAGGGGTGGGATTTTTTAACTTTGTATTGTTATGCATTGTTATGCATCTGTTCAGACTTGTTTTCACTTTTTAAATGCTGATATTTTGTATCAATAAATATATTCTTTGAGGAATTGCAAGCCTCAAAGTTCTGCTTTCTTTATCTCTGTCTGTTGGAACTTTGACAGTTTAATTAAATATATTGTCTCCTAGGATTAGAAAATTGATCTGGAAACTAGATGACTGTAGATAGATATCAATAGCAAATTATTTTAGAGAAGAAATAATATCGTTGTTAGTATCTTCAGGAGAAATAAATGAGGAAACATGTAGAAGTTCATCTTACATGGACTGGTGATATTGTGACACAAGTACAAAATGGCAGAATTTATGATCTGATGTAGAGTGTGGTTAGGAATAGGATGCTTAGGTGAAGAGATCCTCACAAAGGGCAGATTAGGTAAAAGTTATGAAGAATTTGAATGATTTTAATAGCTGTATTTTAGCTTGTGCAGTGGAATATAAGCCTTGACAGCAAATATGGGTCATGGAGACACTTAGCTAGCCTATTGAACACCTATTAATAATTGTGCCCAAATGCAGAGAAAGCATCCAAACTACACACAGTTGTTTTAGTAGAGTAATAGGTATGATTCTTTACTTTATGCAGAACACAATGAAAAAGGCATAAAACTTAATTTCTCTCAGCAGGTGGCAGCATCTGCTGAATGTCTCTGGATTTGGAAGATAAACTTGGATTGGTCTCTGTATATGTGAACAGGAGACATCAAGAAAATACCAAATCTATAGCCTAGATTAAAATCCTGGAAAAATACAATTGCAAGATGTGTCTATGCTGCTGTCAAAAAACCCTATATTAATAGGTAAGAAGAATAGTGAACAAGAAATTATTAGAATTTAAGTTCAACTTGGAGAAAAAGTGATGTTTTTCTCTTCTAATTTGTACAAGATTTTCCTCCATCTCTTTTGTAATTGGAGAATACAGCAAAATGGATAATCTAAGTAAACAAGAAATTGGCTGGTAAGGGAGGATTCTTTGGGAAGTAAGATGCTGATCCTTATAATCTGGTAGTTCACAAACCAGCTCTTTAAATTTGTTCTCAACAACATAATCCATGTTGTCCTGATGATGATTACAGGTTTCCCATTCCAGTTTTAGAATGTTCTGCCTCTCTATATAGTTCCACATCTGAATCTGTATTTAATATGGAATACTGGCTTTAAAATATTTGCTTTCTAATAGCTTTACCTTAAATATGTTTTTTTCAAATCAGAATTAATGTTATTTATTGACTGATTACAATTATAAAATAAAATTGTATGCCATTTTTTTTAAAGAAAAACCTTCCAAAGTCATATTACTTTTATGCAGTACTATGAAATATATTAATAAAAGCACAATGTAAAAGCATTAAAGCATTTTGTAATAGATTCGATATAGTAGTAGTATTTATTTAAGAACGTTAAAATATTTTCAGAGTTCTTTCAAAAGTAAGTAGTTTACATGCTAAGAAGATTCTATAAGCACAGGTATGCAGAACGTCTATTAAATAATATGATCCTAGAATCCAGTGTTAATTCTAAAATTCAATTCTTGACTATATGAAAGAAGAAATATGCTCTTTGTTTGTTTGTTTATTTATTTATTTGCAATTTTGTGAAGCCAAGTCATCCAGAGTCATCTGAAATGAGATGGCTAAAAATTTAATAATCAAAATCAGTAATCAAATCACATCTAAGAACATATGCTGTCTGTCCATAAAACATATACCTCCCATCACCCTAGCTGGAAATCATGGTCACTATATGCTACATGTGCTTACATGTGGTTGATGGGTTTTCTTTTTTTAATGATGCATTAAAATCATAGCAACATGTCCCTCTTTTCAATAGAAAAACAGAATTATTTATTTAATTTATTTGTAATACACTTTGTCTGATGGAACAGAAATGCCTTAGTCACTGGTAAGTATATCAGCTTACCTGCACTTTTTATACGGCAAATATTCCTCTTTTTTTGATGCATCCCCATATATATATTTTTTCCTATCAGAAGTGAGACCAAAAAAATGCCTTGCCTTCTGAACAGAGTTTGGTGTAGGAGGAGATTATTGCCCAGGTATTCATATTATTTAAAGAGATTACCAATGTTTTGAACTGTGCTGAAGCTTTGAATTATGTTGAAAACAAATGAGGAGCTGGGATGTTTCTGCCTCTGCATTCAGAAGGAATTACAATGCCTAAAAATCCAATTTCCATATTCATTGAGCATAACCAGATCTGCTAACCCTAGAAATGGCACAACTGGGGCACTAACCCATAAGTTGATGACATATTAATTATATGCTTGTTTTAAAATTGTTTTTATTGTACTTTTGTTGCTTTCCACCTTGAAATTCTTGAGATTCTTTAGTAGAAAGACAGGGGATAAATAAATTAGAACTGCCAACTAATAGATCATAATAGAGAATATTTTAACATGATTTTATTTTGCTGATAATGAAATTGTTCCCTATGGTTAATCAGGAACAAATAAGCATAACTGCAATAAATCATCCAATTAAGTAAGACCATCCCTTTATGGCTCAGCTCAATGATTATTCATTGCATTTTTAATTTCTTTCTTTCTTAGTGGTGTGAAGAATAGCAACTAGTAGCCTTGCAAAAAACAATTGTATACAAGAGTGTGAGGGAGACTGGCCCCGGATTACCTAGTGAATACTTTGCTGCTGTGGTCTAGGTCTTCTCTCAATATTTTTCAACCCCTTTAATTGGCCCTCAATTACTTTTGTATTTTTGTATATTCTATGTGGAAAGTATGGTGATATAGTGGGTTGGACTTGGAACTGGAAGCCCACTGGGTGATTTTGGACCAATCAGCCTGAAATATTTTAGTGGTTCTTGTCGGGACAGATCAGTGCTCTTAAACTTTTTTTTCTCAGAATCCCTTCCCAGTTTCAAAAATGATCCTGAGAGGAACTTTGAAGAAACACTGGGATAATATTAAAGAAGAACCCACCCAACAAATAAACCACATTGTGCTCTCACTGAAAATGCAAGATATATTTTAAAAACACTTTCCTAATCAGATTAAAGTTTATATACAAGAGTATCACTTTTGTAACCAGCCAAGTAATAACTAGCTAATTAGTTTGCTTTCAGTTTTTTTTGTACTTTGTACTCCAGTTGAGTACAACTGTGAATTTTACACACAGAGAGAGACAGAAAAGAAAGAAAGAAAGAAAGGAAGGAAGAAAGAAAGAAAGAATTTTATATAGAAAGAAAATGTGGTAAAATTGCCTGATACTTAATATGGCAAAGAGTTGGGACAAGTAATTTAAAGGAATGCATGAATTGTTGCCCAATAAGAATATAGCTCTGTTCAGGTCTTTTGCTTTAAAATTCAATGAACACATGCCAACAGGAGAGCAAGAAGTAGCATGCTAGCTCCACTTAATCTGTTATCATCCCTGGTAAAGTTTGCAGTAAGATGCCTTTTTCTATCCAAGTAGCTGTTGCCCAGATTGAGAACCATGGAGGAAGAGTTTCAGTTGCAAAAGAAATTTATCCAGACTTTCTGCTGTGGGGGTTCACCTTCATCAGAAGGCACTGAAGTTAGCAACAACATGTATCGCAAAGAGAAGAAATCAGCATATTTGTTCTTGTCCTAAAGCTGAAGGCCTGAAAGAAGTAGATTTCTTTTAATCACCTTCCGGGTTTTGCATCAATTGCTGTTTTTTCTTCATCACTTTATATATTTCTTTTTTTATCCTTTACTTTTCTTAGGATGCATATGCTTCAAATTGTGCATGACTGAATGTGGAAAAAGATGCCTGTTTGTTTACTGTTTGATAGCTGTATCCTTCCTGGCTGGCTAGAAGTGTGGCACATTGCCTGTAAGGTTGCCAGGTTTTTCTGACTGGGTCTCTATGCCTTCAACAGTGGATAGACAGGAATAACTTAATCCAGCAGAATTCTCGTATCAAGCACTGGTGCATTGGGAAATAGCTTTCAGGAAGACAATATGATTGTATTCGTCAAAATACACTGTAATGCAAACAACAAAAAAGCTTGGGGCAGTTCCTCAAACGTATTACATCATAAATTGTTTGATGGAGCAGATTCTTAATTACACCAAACCAAATCTGGGAGCTCTCTAAGATGGGGGATGGGAGAAGAGACTGTTTGTTCTGACTATTACCATAGCAAAACTGGGACACTGCATTTGTCATGTGCCCATTAAAATAAAAAACAAAAACAAAAACAAAACACAGTATGGAAGCACTCTCCATTCACCAAAAGGAAGATCGGCAAATATGTCAACAGCGTTTTAAAAAGGTCTCTTTTAAAAAGGTAGATGTGCCATCCCTACTAACTTTAAATATTTAGGTTGCAAATTCTGCCCAAGTCATGAACTTTTTTTTTTAAAAAAAAATAAAGATGTAAACGACTGAGGAACTAGGTTGGCTGCACAATATCCTACACATCGTAAGACCTCTGCGTCGGCATTTCAGCATTCATTCGAGTGGTGTACAAAAACAGATGCGGAAAGATGTGTAACACAAGTCGGCGGAATTGCAAAGAGCTCTCGCGCTGTTCTCTGCCCAAGAACCGGGCGTCCTGCTCCTTTCTGTCACTCACTGGTTCGTTCCCGGCCTCCCGCACTTCCCTCCCTCCTACTCAACCGGGTTACTTTAGGACACAGGTCGCTCGTCGCCGTGGGAAGCCCTGGAGTGTCTCCTTGGCGTCTCTCTTGGCCTCTAAGCCCGCACTCGGCAGGTGAGTCCTGCTCCTTGGCCAATTCCTTTTTTAGGAGCCGCTGGTAACTTCCCTTCTCGTCTTTCTTTCTTCCTGTACAGAGGGGGAGGCTTTCTCTGACTTTGGAGAACAAACAAGCACAACTCGAGCGGAAAAGGAAAAGATAGTTGGCCACACTGGATGTGGGAGGGGGAAGCAAAAGGAGGAAGCTTTTAAAAACGGAAACGGAGAAGGCCAGAGATGGATAGCGTTTAAATTAAACATATGCTGCAGGAGTTTCTTGACCGATCTGAAGAATTTGCGGGAAGACGCAGGACCACTTCTTGAGGGAAGCGGGGAGGGCGACTTCCCCGCCCCAACTTTTGCACATGGGTCCCTAAGAGCTATCCGTTGCGGCGGACATAAAAAGGCGGTGTGGGAGTGTGTTTGTTGTTCATTAAAAAAAAAAATCAGACTGTTGAAAGCATAAAATAAAACAATTTGGCATATATAAACAGTGAGACAGTTTACTCCTCATGACTTCATAGTCGTCTCCTTTATTGGCAACAATATAGAAATCGTTTGTCGCTCTTCAGGGCTGTTTTTTTCAACTTGCCAATTTACTTATATGTTTATTTGGAGAATTTATACTCTCAGTGACTCTGGACGGCTTACAAAAAGTAAAAACCTAGTATTACGAACAGTAAAAACAATAATCTCCCGCAGCCCTGGCGACAACAATCAATCAAACAACCACTTGATGAGTTTCATCCTGTCCTATCGCGCTAGGGTTCTTAATGGTCTGCTGCCTAAATACAAGCCAGTACTGGAGTTGACTGATCCAGTGCAGTCAGCTTGGTGGACTGAGTGTGAAATGCACTCATTCTCAGCTTATTTCCTTAGAAATTGCACTGTTGTTTTGTGGATCTTATTTCCCTCATGGAAATATTTTTAGGCAGTATTAATATTTTACCTTTTTCATCAAATAAAATGGTCTTGCCCCTTTGCAGAAGTATTTCAGTCAGGCTTTATATATCCTACTGATGGTTTATTGGATAAAACCTGTTAGATCCTTTTCACATGATATGTTAAGCCATGAATGTCTGAAGATTGTCAGCATAAATTTGCTTATTATCTGCAAATTTGTTAAGCTGATAAATAGGAATCTACTGTAATTCTTGTAAGGTGGCCCATAATATAATGTGCAGATGTTTTTTACCATGGCATGTCTATTCATCAAAAGTCAAATCAAACTTTATTGTCAAAGTGTAACATGTATACGAGATTGGCTGAGCCTCCCTTTATGCATCCCCCTACACAACATAGTGTCACAGTGACAACAAACCCACCATCTTTTTACACCATGTGAACTTATTGCACAATGCGCAGACCCCGCAAGTCTATCATACATGGAATTATTTCCCATTCAGGAGTCTAACAACCCATGGGTAGAAACTGTTCTTCAGCCTGTTGGTGTGGCTGGCTATGCTTCTATATCTCCTACCAGATGGTAGGAGAGTAAAGAAGTGCCGACCAGGGTGTGAGTTGTCCCTGAGGATTTTCCTCACTCTTCTAAGGCAACGAGCCCTAGCAATGTCGTCTAGTGGTATCAGGGGACAGCCCACGATGTTTTGTGCTGTGCTCACCACCCTCTGTAGTGTCTATCCACGGCTGTCAAGCCAGCATACCACACCATAATACAGTGTGAGAGGATGCTTTCTATAGTGGATGAGTAAAAGAAGGTCATCATTCATTGTTCCACTTTGTTCTTTTGCAAGATCCTAAGGAAGTGGAATCTCTGTTGGGCCTTTCTGGCCACCTGGGTTGTGTTGATTTTCCATGTGAGATCTTCACTGACTCCCATGAATTTAAAGGAAACTCTCTCCACACAGCCCCCCCCATGTAAAGTGGGGCGGTTTCCTCTCTTCCTGAAGTCTAACACCATCTCCTTTGTCTTGCTGATGTTCAGGTTGTTTTCTAGACACCATGAGGATAGTTTTTGTACCTCCCCCCTGTATGCTGTTTCGTCTCCACCTGTAATAAGACCCAATACGGTGGTATCATCTGCAAACTTAATGATCACAGTGGATGGGTCAGACGATACACAATTGTGTGTGTAGAGTGAATAAGGTAGGGACTAAGCACACAGTCCTGTGGCAAGCCAGTGCAAAGCTTCAGGGAGGTGGATGTGACAAGCCCGACCCTCATTGTTTGTGGCCGGCCCCTCAGAAAGTCTTTGATCCAGTCACAGATGGAGGGGGGAAATCTAAGTCAGTCAACTTTTTGATAAGGATGCTTGACAGAATAGTATTGAAAGCCGAGCTATAGTCAATGAAAAGCATCCTGACATAGATTCTGGGTTTCTCCAGATGGCTCGCTACAGAATGTAAAGCAGTAGCTATGGCGTCTTTGTGATAATTGCTTTTGAATGGAATCTCTGGTCTGTTTTTAACATACTTGGTTTTGTTTATATATATTTTTAGTTAGTTCCCTGCCAGTTATTTCCACCTTCCAGATTACTGGCAAATTATGCTTTAGTTAAAAAAATGAAAAAAAAATAATGGTCTGTCCATTGATTCACTTGTCATTAAGTGTGTGGGTTAGAATCAAGTGCTCATTCTTCATCAAGTGCTTTGATGAATTTTTTAATTTTTTTTATATTCCACCATTGTTTTGTTTTTTATTGCATATAAAGCATATTCCACATTGAATTCCACTGTGGGAATTTATGAAGTCATAGGCATATATACTTTCTTTTTTAGATGCAATTCCATAAAGTTTTTATTTGGATTTCTGGATAAAAAATTGAAAATATTTAAAATGTTTAAACAATGAAGGTGTTATTTTAGAATACATTACTGCCTATATGAAGAAAAGTCTTGGGTGATCTCTAAAGTATATATTGAAAATAAATATTGTTGTGAATAAAAAATATTCTTGACTTGAGAAGTTTTGACAGTTCTGTATGGATAAAAAAGAATTATTTCTGCTCTTAAGTAAATCTTAAAAATAAAATATTGTTTTGAAAACAAGACCCTTGTCTTGAACAATTAAATAATATCTGAAAATAAAATATTATTTTTGTTGAGAAATAATCTTAATTCCAACTCTAAAGCAAATCTTGAAAGTAAAATACTGTGTTATTTTCAGACTCTTGTTTTTTTTAAAATACATATAGAAAACTTATGTCAATGGATAAAAGTAAAAGAGTAATGAAGAATCTGTGACTTTAGAGTTCTCTCAAAATCTGTTCTGCTTCCATACTGTATTCATCTTCTATCAGCAGTTTCTTCTGTATAACCTATTTTTACCTTATTCCAAGGAAGGAGTATCAGCTGAAGAGTATCTAGTTTCTATCATTTAAATTTACAAGAAAGTTATAAAGAAGCCAAAAAGAAAAATGTGTCAGACCTTGCTGAATGTCCTATTGTTTGCTAAAACTTATTCCATTGATTGATTGATTGACTTATTTATTTATTGCATTTCAAGACCACCCATCTTTTTCAATTAAAAACTAATTTCATTCATTCATTCATTTCTAGGCTGCCCGTTTTCAGTTAATAACTGGAATCAGTATTGGCCATTTTATTCTCTATTCTTGATAACACTTCTCTCCCTAGAATTGGTCATTGCAAAGGAGACCATCAGTTCTTCATGTATTAAAGGCGAAGATGTACATCCTCTCCAATAGTAGATTTCAATATCTTTAATATGTTCAGGACATGGTTTAATTTTCTGTGCTTCCACATAGTTAAATCATACCTCTCCACCACAGGAATTTTCTAAATAAACTGCTGACATTGGTTGTGATTTTGCTAATGGTAGTATAGCAATGTCAATAACATTCATTTTTCCATTTATTTACTCCAATGAGTTTTTAATATAACTGTTGCTTGTTAAATTCTAAGTTTGTACACAAAATAATGTGTAATAATAGGGAGCCATAGTCCCTATATACTAACAGTGAGAAATAAGAGATGAAAACTTCTGCAATAATTATAATTTTTGCAGTTATAATGTCACACTTATTCTTTTTAATGTAATAGTTATTCTTTTTTATTTATTTTTGTTTTAAAATAACAAGAATGAAAATCAAAAATATTTATAGTACAGATACATACATTCTTTAAAAAATGGATAAAAAAAGTTTTTAAAAAGTGAAAAAATACAACAGAAAAAAGAAAAAAACCCTAAAATGTTATATTGTTTTAACAGTTAGAATTGTATATATACCTATCTAATTCCTAATACATTTATATAACTATCATTCATCCTAAATCTACTATAACTTGTAAAAATAAATTACATATTTCATTATACTTTCTATACAAAGTCTATGTCTAGGGAAACTGCTCATAGGTGGCAAGTATAGTCAAGTCTTCAATAAATGGGGCCATACATTTATCGTTGCAATACCAGTCTTTTGGGCATAGTAAGGGCATGGAAAATCCATTTATGTTTTCCAGTTCTCAAATTCCATATATAGTATGTAATGCAAGAAAATGTTATCCTCTAAATTTTTTAATTTTTATTATACAATCATATACTGTAATTCATTATTTTCTCTTCAAATTTAATAAGACATTGTAAAATATGTGTTTTAAAGAAGTATTATTCTGATTACATCTCCAACAAATGCTGTTATAGACAAATCTTTTCTATTCAGATGTAACGTAATACAATACATTCTAAATATTACTTTTGGCTTATAAATCATAGTTTAAAGTCCACTATCTAGGCAATACATAAATTTCTAATGCTTTAACCAACTCATTTCTTAGCATCCATATATTATATTGATTTATAGATCTTAAAGATCAATAAAAATTAATAGATTTTTTTTTTAGTGTTCAGGGACTTAACAAGTTGTTCTACAATCTCAGGTGTCTCTGAGGTTGAAAACAAAAGTTGTTAAAAATGTTGTAGCTGTAAATACTGCCATTGGGTTGCATCTAATACATCAGACATGTCAAACTCGTGACATCACGTGATGTCATGCAACATATCGGAGCTTTTTCTCCATTGCTAGCAATGGGGTAGGCACGGTTTTCTGGTGACGTGTCCGGCCTATGCGCCGGCAGTTTGACACTCCTGTAAAAGATGATATTTATCTTTTAACATGATGTACGTTAAAAATCATGTTCATCATTTATCAGCTGGCCCATAGTCAATAGCGTTACTTCCATTCAATTTTTCCATATCATTATATTTTACCAATTTTTAAAATTGGATTTCATCATAAAATCAACTTAGCATGGGAAAAAGGATTAAATATTATTTTATTAGGCATTATATTCCATAACTTTCTGACACAATTGTTTCCAGAGTCACAGTTTTAGAGTATTTTGTTCCTAATACTATCCATACAACCAAAAATTATATGAATGCAGTATGTATATTCCAAAGGTGCCCAAATCAGAAAATATACAATTGTTGGTTTCCAATATTAATATTTTACAATAGGTAAAGATGCTGATATAGTTCTAGATTTGAAGAGTGATTTTTCCCTCATTAACAATAGATGCATTTTCTATAAAGACATTCTCAGAATTGAAGAACCCCATAGAAAGTTTGTAAATAAAGAATGTAGTTTTCTGAAAATATTTTATTACACTCTTATAAGATGAAATAACTATCTGCATGTGTCTCCTTCTGTATTTGGGAGTTTATCATCAATAGTTTGGGAAGAGTTTGCCCTACCCTAAACACTTTTGGTGTATAATTTGGGGTCTTCATAGAATCCCGGCTCTTGCTTGAAAAGCAAGTGCAGTCATGGTTTGGAGGATCTTTGCATAAAATATCTTATTATTTTACTAAAAGCGTCTTTTATTTTCATAAATATTGGAAGTAATACCACGAGGTTTATACTGTCATCTGAAAATAAAACCAATTTATATTCAATTGAATTATACTTTCCTGTAGATTTCCTTATATTGCCTAATAACAAGCCAAGGATTCCAAGCAGATATTAAAAAGCAGTTCTTTCTTATATCTTTTTTGTGTTTTATGCCAGATATTCCTAATGTATTGTCTGTCACAAGCACAACCAAAACAAAACATCAGAGCCATTGCATTCTCTAATGTATACTTTATTGAGTAAATACAAACCAGCAGGGTTAAAGGAAAGCTAGCTCTGAGGAAATGGCAGGAAGCAGTTAATTAAAAGGATGGAACTTTCCCTCCCCTCTCTGACAGGATCAAGTCACATTGTCCAATACATTGTTCAGTAATTATTATGAGAAGAAACTTTCGCTTGCCAAAACAACTCTTCAACAGCTCTGGCTGCCAAACTGATAAGGACACCTGTGGATTCAAAATTCTCCCATCCCTCGCGCACTGTTGGCAAGTTACCGGTAGAAGCATGTAGCAGTCCTAAAGACCGTAGGATTTGTAGCTTGACATTGTCTCTTTCAATAGTTATCTTGCTACAGAGACTCAATAAACTACATACAGTAAAATAAATTCTGTTGATTTCAACGGGATTAACCTAGATGCTTTTGTGTAATGTTGCAGACAATACTGTATTAAATTAGCATCTCTGATAATTCTGTTTGAAAGATAGGATAGAAACATTAATAATAAATAGTATAATAGTTTAAAATATTTTTGTCCCAGATTTACAGGATTTTAAAAGGAAATTAGCCAACCCAGAGATCTTAGACTTCATGAAAATCAGGTTGAGGGCAGATCATATTGGAGAATATGAGATTGCTAAGCATTGGCATTGACCTGACAACAAAAAAATCCTCAATGTAAATGTTATTAAGTAAGCACACGCGTGAAATATCCTGCTATAAAATAGAGGAGTGTTAAAACTCAACATAAATAATTACATGTGACATGAATAGGAATGAAGTAGGGAAGGGATAATATGCTAATGGAAGAAAAATTGTTGAAAACAAGGCCAAATAATGAAAGCAACTAGCTGAAACAAGGCAGGAGTTTAACATGGTTGCGAGTGTGAGAGCTTTCCCTCTGCATGATGATTGCGAATATGAATTAGGAGTCTCAAAAATCAGGATTTGCAGTTGACCAGTGAATCTCTGTATAAACAGAAACTCTCTTTTGTAAATAATAGGCATGTGAAGGAGAAAGGAAGGGAATAGCACTAACCATGCTTACTTATTTAGGACTTGTATTTACTGTAGAGTAAACATATATAGATTTTTGCTTGCCGAGCCAAGTTTCTGTAATCCATGACTGTGTGTCTCTCCTTCTGTGTACTTCTGTTATGTGCTTCAGTGATGAAGTACTTTGTTAGAGACAGTAAAAGAAAAATATTTGGACATGGAAGATGAGTTTTACAAATAGATGCCTTGTTTTATAGGCAATTAATTTAATCAGATGTCATAATTTAAAACAGTATTTATTTTGTCTTAATATATTATTCTAAATTTCAACTTCCATATATTTGCTAATAAACATGTATTTGTGTTCTGCTTTACCATCAAGTTATTAATAATTATATCAGTTTACTTGAAAACAGGGGGAAAAAAATGAAAAATTAAATTGGAAATAATTTGATATTGCCTGAAACTACAACTTCAGGCAGCACATAAAAATTATACATAAATGTGTACACATCAATATTAACTGAAATAGTAATCCAAATATTTTTATTTAATTTATGTTAAAAATAGAAAGTTGAATTTAAAAGTTATAATGCACGGTAAACATCTGAAGGCCTTCTGGAAAAACCATGTTTCATCATCTTCTGGAAGGCTTGCAGGAGGGAGTCATTCTGAGGCAAGATAATACAATAAATGAGACTTCCTATAGGGAATACCAAGTCTCTTCTTGCCACAACTGCTGTTAAGTGGGAGCTATTAACAAATGTTTTCTGGTTGTTTGAATAGGAAGGGCTGAGGCTATCAGGGAATGGTGGTTCCTAAGATCTATCTAAATCATACAAGACTTTGAGGAGCATCTTGACTTGTGCTTAGTGACCTGTTCGTAATAGCTCCCACAGAAGAAGTGCAACAAGGCAGTATTGTAACTGACTATTCATGCATGCTGTTGTGTGCTGATCTATTAGAACTTTCTGAGTTGTCCCACATAGAGAAAGCTACAACAATTGAGAGGTAGATATGAGCAATGATTTTAACCTCATCCTGTTACAGGTAAAATGGCAACTGGCACACAAGAGTTGTGCAAAAGCTCAGTCTATTCTTCAAGTAAGAATTTGAGCCCAAGAGGACTTCTTTATTGTGAATTTTTCTCTGGGAAAAAATAAGACCATCAAAAACAATGTAAAGCCAGATCATATGTCCTATAAATCAACAATTACATCATTTTAATGGAATGAGTCTGATCTTATTTTGGCCTATTCATATTCTGATAGTCTCCAGACAATGGCTCATGATTTCCATTACATCTCTCAGAAGTCTAGACTACAGGTGTATAATTCAGTATGTGTATATTGATGTGATGACATTCATTCCAACTGACAAGAAACCTCTTCATATAGATATTATATAGAATTCATCTCTTCTTCTTCTTGTGCCATATACGTTATCGGACGTAGGCGATCATGTTGGTGATCCTATTTTTATCAGCAGCCACACAAAAAAGTGCTGCTGACTTTTGTCCAAACCAGTCCCTTAGATTTTGAAACCATGATGTTCTTCTTCTGCCTGGACCTTGTTTGCCTTCAATCTTTCCCTGGACGATTAAATGGAGTATGCCGTATTTTTCTGGGTGTTGCATCACATGTCCGAAATATTCTAATTTTCATTTTTTAATTGTTTTGATGATTTCCCTTGGCTTTCCCAGGTGGCTTATCACCTCCTCATTTCTGACCTTGTCAACCCAGCTTATATGTAACAGCCATCTGTAAACCCACATTTCAAATGCTTCTAGTTTCTTCAGGTGGCCTTCTGTCAGAGACCAACTCTCTACACCAGGGGTGTCAAACTGCCGGCCTGCGGACCGGACAGGTCATCTGGAAGCTGCGCCCACCCGATTGCTGGCAATGGCAAAACCGTCCTGATACGTTGTGCGACACCACGTGATGTCACGAGTTTGACATGTCTGCTGTACACCATAGAGCAGGATAGAAAAAATATAACATCTGACAAGCCTGATTTTCAATCTTAGGCTTATGTTATGACTGTAGAAGATCTTTTTCATTTTGAAGAATGCTGTTTGAGTTTTCTCTATTGACGGAATCAGAGACCAGTCATTGCAGGATGCTAAGAGGAACTCTTCTCAGTGTTTATTGCAGTTTTCCAAGTAGCATAAGGTAACATGGCAACAGCATAGCAACAGAATTTTTATTGGTGAAACTCCTTGCCAATCCTTAAGAATATACCAGCCAGGAGGCACCAGACAGGGAGCAGTTTTCTGCAATATCCTGTTGGTGTAAGCTATCTGATATCATGTGAGCCAGGTGAGGTCATGTACCAGCCTGGGGTAGTTTCCCACATCACCATGGCAATGCGAACGGATGAGGTCATGTAGAGAGAAGAGGCATGCAGGCTTTAGAGGGGCAGTTTGCTGCTCACGACCTCTACCTGACCCCTATCTCTACGCTCTATCCTTGTCTTTACTTCAATGGTCATGTCCCAGCTTTCATGTAAATTAGAACCGAGGTGTATGATCCTTTCAACTTTTTCTAATGGTATTCCTTCCGAATTTATTGGTAGTAAATTAATGTGTTGTTTGCTGATGACTATGATCTTGGTTTTTGAGGTTTTAAGCTTCAAGCCGTATTTTTCAGATATTTATATGACTCTGTTGATGAGGAGCTGAAGATCTTCATGCTTACTGGCAAGCAGAATTGTATCTTCAGCATATCTTAAATTGTTGATCCAAACACCATTTACTTTGATGCCAGCATCAATGTTCTCCAGTGCCTCGTTGAAGATTGACTCAGAGTACATATTGAACAACAGTGGGGACAGTTATCTGACCCCTCTTCATATTTTTGCATCAGCTGAGTATTTTTGGCCTAGTCTCACATTTGCTACCTGATGCTAGTATAGATTCTTTATTATTTGGATGTCTTTGTCATCTAGTCCCACTTGTTTCAGGATTGCTAATAGTTTGCTGTGTCTTATTTTATCAAATGCTTTTTCAAAATCAATAAAGCACATGTAAACTGTCATGGTTCTGAAAAGAAGCAGCTTTTCAAAGAACTTTGAGGCTTATTTACCTTAAAGAATCATTTTATTGCTACATAGCTTTGGCACGTACAATAATGAAGCCAAAAACTAAATCCTCCCACCCCCAATCACCTGTAACAAAGCATAACTCACTCCTTCATTTTACAGTCATCAATCACGTTCTCCAATTAGTTTGAAGTGTGAATTGCCCCTCCCGTACTCCTCCTGTTACAGCTGACTTGGCAATGCTGTACTGAAATATTGTTATGGTTAACTAGCATATTTTCCCATCCGCTAGGCTAGTATTGTCTGCTTTAACTCTAGAAGTGATATGCAGGCTAAATAAAACATGTTTGCTTCTTCATATATGGCAAGCAAGAACATCTGATGTTAGCAGTCTTGACATCCGGCCCCCTCTTACAAAAAGAACAGATCCTGGAATGTAAACAAAAGCATAGGTTAAGGGTTATTTTTCGGTTTGTTGGGGTGTTTCACATGAAACCTTTTGACCAATCTGTCAGCTTTCACTTCACTGGATTTCACCCAGGTGGCTTCAGACAACGGGTATCCCTTCCATTGTACTAGGTGCTGCAACTTCCCTTTAAAAATTCTAGAGTCAAGAATATGTTTTACTTCATAGTGAGTCTGTCTCGCAACTACGAGGGGCCCAGGTGTCTTCTTTGGAGGAGGTCTTAAAGTGGAGCCCTGATAAGGCTTCAACAAGCTACAATGGAAAACTAGGTGAATTCTCCAGCATGATGACTGAAGAATCCACCAATGGGTTATTTCAGTCCTCCTGCCCAATCAGACTAAGTTGTCAAGTTGTCACACCCCTCCTTGCCTGGGACCTCCCAGTTTCAACTTAGTCTTTCGCCCATGAGGATGTGATAACTTGACTCTCAGTTCTTTTGGATAGCAGGTCAGACTAAATATTAGTAAGCTACTGGTGGATTCTTCTTGGAGGATAAGAAAATTATAGTTCCGATTATTCCCTTCCCTAAGAGGTCTGGCTCTTTTCCCTTCCATTCAGGGGTGAGAGTAGTATTCCTCTCCATAGAAGGGGGGTGGCTGTTCTTTCCCCAGACTCAGCAGCCTGCTGAGTTTTCTTCTCAATACCTTTGATAGTTGGGAGTGGCTTTCGCCCTAGATTTAACCGGGACTGATTTTTCCCACTCTCCTTGCAGCGGACACAGCTCTTTCTAGCGACCGCCATTTTGAGGCCACGTGGCTTCCTCTCTGACCGGGCCCGGTTGCAGCTTTATTCTAATGGCTGCCATTTTGTGTCCGTTGGCCTCTAGCTCATCACCAAAGCCTCTTCGGTCAGTTAACAAGAAGTTTAAATCGCTCGGAGTGTGCTGCGGTCAGTTAACAAGAGGTTTAAATCGTTCGGAGTGTGCTGTGGGGGAAGATTATATTATTGTTAAACTGTTGGTTTTCCGGCCACAACGCAGTGAGAACGAGGCCTCATTCAGGGTGGTGAGCTGGTCGCACCTGCCAGCTGTTAGGTGTGACTTGTTAAATCGAAAGTTAAATCCTGGAAGAGTTTAGATTTTCACAATTCCTGGCCTCAGATCATTCCAAGCCTGGTTTGTAGGGCTCCATCCCCCCCACTCCTTCTGGGCTACAGGGTGTCCGCCATTTTGTGAAATACTATTTCCATAGGGAAACTCTTGGAAGTGTCTCACAGGTTCAGACGCCATTTTGTGAGATTGCTCAAACTTTTTGCTACATGTAGATTTATAATTATAGGTGAAATATATACAAATATTTATATGTATACACGTATATATATATATATATATATATATATATATATATATATATATATATATATATATATATATATATATATATATATATATATATATATATATATATATATATATATATATGTTTAAAATTGCTGACAAAGAAATAAGGGATTTCTGATATAGCCATTTCGAGTTTCTTAACTCTCTTCAGTCAGAACTCACCCTTCCGGGATTCGAACCTGGGGTATACAGGAGATCTCTAATCTCCTTGTAACACTGACTAACCTGAGCACAACAAAGCCCCCACCCAAACAGAACACTCCCCCAGCCAATCAGAGCACAGCCAACCCCCCATCCAATCAGAGCACAGCCATATATAGAGTCTTTGGTTTTTCAGGTTAGTCTGAGTTACAGGGGGATTAGAGATGGTGAGCTGCATAGCTGTTTGGCTTTGCGTTTGTGGTCGTGCCTCATCTTCATGGTGGGTGTCAGTTTGCTTCTTGTATGTATTGGAGGGGTTTAAGGTGGGTAATGATGCAGCTGTGGTCTGGCTTCTGGTTTGTGGTCGTGCCTCATCATCGGTGTGGCTTTGGGTTTGCTTTTTGCCTGGATGTGTGGTGGTGACATCGTGTGTGGTTTTTGTGAGTGTAGGTCTGGTGTCATTCTTTGTGTTATGGACTCTTTTGTGTACACATAATTAAATTTAGATCTAAACTAAATTACAATTGAGCTTTAGTTTTTCAGGATATACTGTTCCACTTGAAGACATCACATCTCAACAAACCTTGTGGAATCCTTGCTGACGCGAAGGTCTATCAGGCCTTGCCCACCAAATATTGCCCTAGTATCTGCCACTCTGCATCTAGTAGTTGCTTGCAAGATCCTGACCATTGCCACTATTGTGAGACGTGTTTGATTTCGTCACCATTTTGGTCTCAGGTCGGGCATACGGGTTGTCATTGGGCAAGAGCCCAATTTAGCCAGTGGGCCGGCTTCCACTAATCCACGTGCAGTCAGTCACTCCACGAGAGGGCTCTGACATCTCTTGCAGAGCGAGTCAGTTCCAGAATCTCATCTGGGGCGCATCTCAATTGTCATGGCAGAACTCACTGAGCCACAGCCTTTGAACACAGACAACAACTCCTTTCAAGCTGAACCGGTTCCTGATGTGCCTAAAGGTAAGGCCAAAGCCAAATTGAAATATGGTAGAAAGGCTAGTAAGGCAAGCGATAAGCAGGCCGACTGAACACACAGAGCCCTGGAGAAGCAATTCTCCCAGGCCCAACACTTGTCAGCTGAACATGGCCATACACCTCTGAGCGCCGCACCACCTGAGACGGGACGGCATCTACCGTCCACATTGAGAGCTTGGTCACCAGAGAATGTACAGCAGCAGGTCTCGACTCAGACCTTTGGTTAGGGAGGACCGCTCCTGTTTGGGGAGGACCTTGATCTGCCCGGCCCTTCAACAGCACCCACTATGACATTCACACCGACTGCTGCAGGGTTACGGCCTCCGCTAGAACCGTCCTTTTCTGACCAGTTTCAATTGTGGATATCGCAGGCAGTGTTCCAAGCCATGGCATCATCGGGACACCATCAGGTGTCACCCATCCCAGGTCCCTCATCTGTGCCCATTACCTCCTCATGACCTCCATTGGATCGTTCAGGTATGGTTTCTCCTTCTAACTCTCCTGAATCCGATTCTTCTAACGTTTCAGATTATGACAAAGGTGTGGACCATTGGTCAGATTGTGAGGAGCCTACACATGACTCTCAGCCCATGGCAGAGCTCTTCAATGCATCGCTCTTTCCCTCTTTGCTGCGCAGGGCCTGTGTAGCGGGTAAGCTTACATCCGACCAGTTCCAACCCCACAGCCTTCCTCAGATTAGGACACTAATCCCCTGTTCGCTGAGCCTGTAGTCAAACACCTTCAAATACCCTGTCCCCCCTTATTCCTGAAGAACATTCAGGGACAATGGGAATCACCGGCAGCTCAGCCATCCCAGGGAGCGATCGAGCACAAGATTGTGGACATGGCAAAGAATTTGACAGATTTATTGGAGGTGCCCAAAGTGGATGAATCACTAGCCCCACTTTTTTCAGCAGCTAGTCTTCCGGCAGATGTTTCGGACGCCCTTAAGGCAGAAGATAAAAAATCTGAACTAGCTTTATGCAAATTCACCTGGCATCTGCATGGGCAGCGACGGCGGCAACTTCCACTTCATTCTTCGCCAGGATCTCCATTACTTGGCTTAGACAGTTACAGGACAGAATTCCCTTGGAGGAGGTGAGGATCCACCAGGATCTGACCAAACTCATAGCCACATTGGAGTATATGGCAGATGTCTCCCTGTACTCGGCCAAACACTCAGCTCGGGCAATGGCTTCCAGTGTGGTCGCTCAGAGGCTTCTCTGCTTAAAAACTGGAGGGCTGAGAGCAAACATAAGTGGCGGGCGGCCACTGCCCCCTTCACGGGTGGCAGATTATTTGGAGAGGCATTAACTCCATTCCTCATTGAAAACAAGCAAAACCAGAAAGTTATTTCTCATTTGACTAGGAGAACTAACAGACACTTCCTCCCTTACGATCGCCGTCAGTCCTTTCGGACTGGAAACACGGCGGAGCTGGGACAACCCTACCGGCCCCCAGCTCCTAAGACAGAATGCTCCTTTGACAGGACAAGTTATAGGGACAGATCCTAGTACCAAACCCAGAATAAGCCTCCCTTTCGTGGCAGAGGGGGTTGTCCCTTCCGTTGCGCCAAGTGACTCAGAAGGGACTCCCTCCATTGGCGGCAGACTTACCCTTTTCATCCGCCAATGGGAAAGCACTACCCCAGACTCCTGGGTCTTGTGCACCATAAGAGAAGGCCTGTCCTTGGAATTCAAATCCATGCCCATAGACCACTTTGTCTCTTGCCCAGCCATGAGAAACCCGATAAAAAGAGGACTCATGGAGGATGCTATTCAACACTTACTGGCATCAAGGCCATAGAGGAGGTCCCCCTGAATCAGGAGGGATTGGGGTATTACTCCATCCTATTTGTAGTCCCCAAATTTTCAGGGGGATGGAGAGCAATCCTCGGCCTCAAGGGGTTGAACCACCACTTACAATACCGGAGGTTCAAGATGCATCCGTTACATTCCATTCTAAGCAGTATCAGGCGAGGGGATCTATTGACATCAATAGATCTGAAAGAGGCATAAATTACAAAAAGAGCCAAATGATTCCCTCGACCCACCTGTTACATCTGGGCGCGGTAATAGACACAGACTCTTGTCACGTGTATTTGTCAGAGGAGCGGCGCAGGAGCATCAGAGAACTGGCACTCAAGGTACGCAGGAGCAGGACTGCATCGTTGGCTCTTCTTTCTCAGCTCCTGGGAAAGTTAATATCCTGCATAGCTATAGTGCCATGGGCCCGCCTACATGCTTGGGCCCTCCAGTGGTTTCTGCTCCCATACCAGAGACAACACACCAGTACCTCCAACCAGTTGGTGCGCGTCCCTCTTCAGGTGTGTCTCTCTCTCGGCTGGTGGGCATCCTTGGCCATTCATAAGGGGACTCTATTCAAAGAGCCCAGTCGCATCAGTGTGACCACAGAAGCTAGTCTCTTTGGTTGGGGTACACACCTCCAAACCCAGATGGCTCAGGATCAGTGGTCATAGACAGACCTGAGGCACAACATAAATTGGTTGGAGCTCAGAGTGATCCACCTAGCTCTCAAATACTTTCACACAATAATCAAGGGGCAACATGTGCTGGTCCTGACCGACAACGTGGCTGCCAAATCTCACGTGAATTGGCAAGGGGGCACCCGGTCCAAGTCCCTCATGACGGAGGCTTGAGCATTGAGCTCCTGGGCAGAGAACAACCTGCTTTCCATCAGGGCTGAGCACATCTCAGGAGAGGCGAATCGGCAGACAGATTTCCTCAGCAGGTTGATAGTGGGCCATTCGGAGTGGAAGTTACACCCGGATGTCTTCAGGGAGATCTCGGACAGATTTGGTCATCTGATCATGGATCTGTTCGCCTCGCCGGAGAACATCCAGCTGCCCAGATTTTTTTTCCTGGTTCCCCTCTTGGGGAGCAGATGGGGGAGATGCCCTACGCAGCCAAAGGCTGCCTTTCCCCCACTGCCTCTGCTTCCAGCAGTTGTCAGGAAGATTCTGGAGGAGCAGGCGGAAGTAATCTTTATTGCTCCTCACTGGCCCAGAAGACCATGGTTCGCAGACCTGGTGAGCCTTTCCGTCTCAGCCCCGTGGAGGATTCTAGACAACAGCATACGCTTGACACAGGGGGATCATCAGCATCCAGACCCCCAATGGCTTCAGTTGACCTCCTGGCACTTGAACGCCACACCCTGACTCAGGAGTCATATTCGTCAGGGGTGATCGATATGATTCATGCTGCCAGGAGACCGGCGACTAATCGTATTTATGACCATACGTGGAAGAACTTCTGTCGTTGGTGCGACAAGAATCACATGAGTCTGTCACAGGTAACCATTCCCAAGGTGTAAGAATACTTACTGGAGGGCGTCAACAAGGGGTTGTTGCCCAACACTATCCGTAGACAGCTAGCGGCTCTTTCCACAGTACTTTCCTGGGACTCTTCAGAGTCTTTGTCTCGACACACTACTATCAGGTCTTTCCTTAAGGGAGTCACCAATAGTAGACCCCCTGTGGTTCATAGATATCCCTCTTGGGACCTACCTAGAGTTCTGCAGACACTAACCTCATCTCCCTTCAAACCACTTAGAACATGTTCCTTGAGGTACCTGTCGCTTAAGGTCTCCTTCCTAATAGCCATTACCTCTGCCAGGCGCATATCGGAATTGGCTGCCTTATCGATCAGCAAAGACCTGTGCACGTTTCACGAGGACAGGGTGGTTCTTAGGTTAGATCCCTCGTTTATTCCAAAAATAAACACGGTGTTCCATAGGGCACAGGATATTATTCTCCCAAACTTCTGTCCTCACCTGTCGCATGATTTGGAACGGCAGTGGCACTCACTAGATGTAAGGAGAGCCTTGCACTGTTATATCAAGTGTACGGTGGCTTTCCGTAAGTCAGAAGCCCTGTTGTATCCTTTCAGCCTTCTTCAATGGGCCAAAAGATGTCAGCTTCCACCATAGGTAGGTGGATCAGGGCTTGTATTGCAAGCACGTACGTATCTCTTGCCCTGCCCGTTCCTAGTCATGTGATGGCTCACTCCACACACACAGCGCTGCCATGTCTGCGGCGTGGGCAACTCAAGCGTCCATTGAGGACATTTGCAGGGTGGTGACATGGTCCTCGCCTTCCCCTTTCATTAGGCACTACTGTTTGGACAAATTTGCATCGGCTGAGGCCACTTTCGTAGATGTATTTTACAGCAGGTAGTGACCCCATCAGGTTCACAGGTCCCAACTGACTCCCACCCATAGGGACTCCAGGTGCTTTGGTATGTCCCATTGGTGGATTCTTCAGTCATCATGCTGGAGGAGCTTCTATCGGTCAGTTAGGTCTGTTTGGGGCTTGTTGTTGGTTTTTTTCCTGGTACCTGCTTTGAGAGTCTTCACATTGAACTGTTGTCATTGGCTATGTCATCGATAAAACTGGGAGATCCCAGGCAAGGAGGGGCGTGACAACTTGACAACTTAGTCTGATTGGGCAGGAGGACTGAAATAACCCATTGGTGGATTCTTCATCATCATGCTGAGAAAAGGTGTTCAGGTAAGCCAACACTCCTTTTCCCTAAAAGTCTAGGGAGTTTTAGTTCTACTGTGACCGGGTTGATGATCCTTACTATGGGGAAAGGCCCCAAGAATTTTGATCCCAATTTCTTGCTGGGCAATTTGAGGCGTAAATACTTAGTTGACAAATAAACTTTTCCCCCAACTTGGAATGTTCTTTGAGGAGCCCTCCTCCTATCAGCCTGCTTTTTATAGGTTTCAAAAGTCTTTTTTAAAACAGTTTTTGTGTTTCTCCAAACTTCTTCCCACCTTCTCACCCACTGGTCAAGTGTCTGGGAAATGGAGGGCACCTGAGGATATTCAGGTATTGGGCTGAACTCTTTTCCTGTGGCCACTCTGAAAGGCGTGTAGCCAGTGCTGCTGTGCACAGAATTATTGTACGCCACCTCCGCAAAAGGGAGGAGATCAGTCCAGTTTGTCTGTTGGTAAGAAACGTAGCATCTAAGATATTGCTCCACCATTTTGTTAGCAGATTCTGAAGCCTTATTGGTGGCAGGATGAAAAGCAGAGGATAATCCTTGAAATGATCCAAATAGATTTTCCTCTCGGTGGCTGCTGATCTGATTTCTTCTTTGCTGCGGTTCTCGGTCTGCTCTGCTGTTGGGGGTAGGGAACTGGGCAGTTCGCTGCTCGATGTCCCTGTTGTCCGCATCAGAAGCACGTGAGAGGCAGCCCTGCAGGTGGTCTGGGTCTTTCGGTAGACGTAGTTGTTGGGGGTCTCCAGGGGGTTGGTTGTTGTCTGGGTCGTTCTGATTTTGGTTCAATTTCAGGAGAGGGAGGCTTCTTATAGCGAGAGAGCTTAACATCCAGCTTCACCGCTGTCTGGTACCTCTCCTGTAGTGGATGAGGTACTTCTCGATAGATGCAGTCCTGAGAGGTGATCGTCTAATCCCTCGATGAAGTGGTGGATTAAGGACTGCTCAGGCTACCCCTCTATTCGACCTGCTGTCTTGCAGAACTCTCGCATGTACTCCAGGGCAGGCCTGCTGGCTTGTTTTATTTTGTGGATCTGTCCTGCTGCTTTGAGGCCAATGGATGGGCCCTCAAATCGTTCTCTCAGACCTAAGAGAAAGAGGTGGGGATCTTCCAGTTCGGGGGCTTGCTCACTATATAAATTATTCAGCCATTCAGCTGCTTCTCCCTCTAGGTTGGATGCAATAACGTCGACCATGGTACCTGGGTCTGGATAGTGGTAGGCCCAACGATTCAAGTGAGAACGCACTTGGTTGAGAAAAAAATCAGCTTCTCTGGGTCCCCATCGAAGGTTGCAAACACAGGCTGTTGCGGCCCCCACTGGGGCTGTTGCTGCTGGCCCCTCCCTGGCTGCTGGTTCCACGGCTGCTGGACTCGTCTCTGCGCTTGTGGCCCTCCCAGTTGCTGTTGGCCCCATCCTGCCTGCTGTTGGGCTCTCTGCTGTTGACGTGGTGCCCCCAGTTGCAGTTGGCCCCAATCTGGTTGTTGTTGCCATACCAGTAGTACTGGTCTCTCGAGTCGTTGGAGGTCTTCCCCAGGTTGCTGTCTGGGCGGGGGTTGCTGCTGTCTTTTCTGCTGCTGGCCAGTGGGAGCTGGTGGTGCCCCTTGCTGCTGTAGGCCTCTCAATGGTGGCTGTGCAAGTGGGGTTGTAGTGGCCTTCTCTGCTGTTGGATTGCAGGGGGTGGTGACGCCCTCTGCTGCTGTAGGCCCCTCAATGGCTGCTGGACAAGTGGGGGTTGTTGCTGGGCCTCCCTCATCTGCAAGTTCACTGGCTGTAGCTCTCCTGGCTTTTGCACCACCCCAAGCTGCTGCAAGGCCTCTATTAGTTGATGTAGGCTCAGAGATGGCTGATCACTCATCTGTGGGGGTTGCCCAATTTGACCTTGCTGTAGGGAGCCCAGGTTGGGGTTTCCTCTCTCTGTGGGTCTGGAGGCCCTGGCAGAGGACCCCAGGGGTTGAAAAGCTGTTTGATCTGCGAAGGAGGGGCTGGGGGGCTCTCTCAACGGGAGCTGCTCTTCACTCCGCACTTCTAATTCTTCAAATCTCTCTGCCAGGTATTCTAATGACCCACTGCGAGCTGCAGGTGGGTATTTCCACTCACCCGAGTCTTCAGTGACAGACGGCCAGGTAGCTCTCCACTGGTGGGGGAGATGCGATATGTAAGAATCCCTTTGTCGTGACTCACACTTATCTGCTGGCAGGGCTGTATGGAAGCTTCTATAGCCTTTGCTCAGCTTATCCCAGTCTGACAACCAACTCAGCTCTCCTGATAGTTTTGGCCTTGCTCCCAGCTGGGGAATTTGCAAGAATTTCTTCTCCACCGGCTGGTTAGCTGTCGTTCTCCTCCCTGGGAAAGCTGCTACTGCTGTCGCTCCCCCACCTGGGGAAGCTGTGGCTGAGAGGGTGCTGGCCTCAGGCATTTCTTCCTCTTCCATGGTGAGATCTTCCCCAAATCTTTGTGAAACTATCCCCATTAGTTTAGGGATAGTGACTGGGCTAAGAAACCCCTAAATGGGTTTTAAAAGTTTTTGGTTTTTGGCTTGATGTCATGGTTCCGAAAAGAAGCAGCTTTTCAAAGAACTTTGAGGCTTATTTACCTTAAAGAATCCTTTTATTGCCTCATAGCTTCGGCATGTACAATAATGAAGCCAAAAACTGAATCCTCCCACCCCCAATCACCCGTAACAAAGCATAACTCACTCCTTCATTTTACAGTCATCAATCACGTTCTCCAATTAGTTTGAAGTGTGAATTGTCCCTCCTGTACTCCTCCTGTTACAGCTGACCTTGGCAATGTTGTACTGAAATATTGTTATGGTTAACTAGCATATTTTCCCATCTGCTAGGCTAGTATTGTCTGCTTTAACTCTAGAAGTGATATGCAGGCTAAATAAAACATGTTTGCTTCTTCATATATGGCAAGCAAGAACATCCGATGTTAGCAGTCTTGACATAAACACTGTGATTGACATCTCTACAACTTTGTACAACTTGAATGCTGAATAGCACACCTCATGTACCAAAATTGTTTCTGAAACTAAATTGTGTGTTACATAGATGCTCCTCAATTTTGTTGTGTGAATTATTCTCAGGAATTCATATAGATATTAAACAGGATGGAGAAGGACCAATATAGTCACTTTCTCTCACGCAGCAATTACTATCTGAATCCATATGCTCAGGAAGGAATAGAAAGATGGTGGCAGTATCCTACCAGCTCCAAACTTCAGAGATAGTCCAGAAGGATACTGTGCTTGGCAATATAGAATGCTGCTAATAAATCTATCATCCAGCCTAATCACGTCATCCAAAAGCATGATTAATATTTTCCATATCCAGTCCTGACCCCAGATTGCCAAGAATTTACCTCCAAAGCTTCTTCAAACTCCTTTCTCTTAAAAAAGAGAACCTTTAAAAAGAAGGGTTGGAGAAAAGATTGCAGTTGTCTAGTTTTGTATTGAGCATCTTGGGCAAATCAGTTTCTCTTTAAGGGCTTCTCTCAAGGAGACATTGATTATGTTCTGGATCTAGCTCCTTGTTCTCTTCTTGACTGCTTTGATTAGCCAAATATGTCAGATATCTGATTTACAAGTGGTGGAGCTCAGATTGCAGAGGACACTGTCAATTTCCGTAGAATCCTAGAGATGAGATATCATATATTATCCGAAAAATTTGAATTCTCAATACTTTTGTCTATTTTGCTTCCAATGCAAAGTGACTAATTTTATTTATGAAATGGATAGCTAAGCAATCACAACTTACTTTCACTGGCTCTTCTGAGATATCATTCTCCAAAAGGATGTGGGACATTGAGCAGTGGAATTGGCTGATACTTTACTGACACAGTAAGGTATAAAGCAATTTTTCTTTGCTACCTGATTCTTACTTGTGTCCTATTTGCTTCTTTTATGTCAGTGTCATTCTAGATGTGTTTTGCCTTCTTCATTTTCTGGAACCCTCATTAAAGCAGGGAGTTGCATGGGATTAGGGAGTGGAAAAGGCTTTGTGGGTGATTCTGTTGCTTCCATGTTCTAGAGATCATGTTGAGAAAATACCCAGTGCTATCAGGAAGCTTGCTGGATCTCTCAGATGTCTAGGGCAACCCATCTTAATGGTCCTTCATCCTCCTTGCAGAAGTTAGTCATTTAACCACAATATATAAAATTTTATATGCAGTACAATGTTCAATCATAATAATAATAAAACACTAGAAGAGACGTAAATTTTTAAGGCCACCATATCATTGATGGAGACTAAGTATCTATCAATCATTGTTCATACCAAGCTTTTTCAGATCTAAAGAATTACAGCAGCTGAATCATAAGAGTTGAATCCTAAGAGTCACAGTTCTTGCTCTGTTAATTTCTAAACTATTGCTAACTTTAAAAAAAATATGAACCTTTACAGAAAGCAATTAGCCTTTCAGAAGCAAATATGCAAATGATTTTTATGCAAAATAAAGCCACTATAACATGTAACCACATTATGAAAATCTAAGGTTGATGTTAACCCAATAAGATAGACCAAACTAGGAAACTAGTGCCTTATAAGTCAGGATTATTTGTATTTTAAGAACTATACTAATAGAATATTGCAGGTCTGAATGTGCTTCCCACTCCTTCATTTTATCTTCTTGTAAAGCAGGTAGAGACTTGTCTGAGATATTTTCTTGGACAGGCCCAAGCCCCACTTATCTGATAATTGCTTTGGTAGTGAGGGTTCTTCCTATCCTTCAAGGCAATTTTCTATGTTGTCTACAGTTGCCTTTTAAGAACTCTTTTTTTCTCCAAAAAAAAGTTAAACCCATGAATTTTATACATTTATGTTCCACATATAAAATTCAATTAATACTCTTTGGCTAGGTATTCTAATTTCATATTCCTTTTCTCTTCATAAATTTTGAATAATTTTAGCATTATCTAATAATCATGCATAAATACTTATTGTAGGCTTTTTGTATTGGAACGAACACTTAAATCCTGTAGTACTTAAGGGGATTCTAAAACCTAAATCTAGATTTGAAAAGATACATAATTGAAGATTGCAGTTGTGTTCTTTTTAACTTATATTTCGATCCCTTAAACCAGGGCTTTTCAACCAGTGGTACGGGTACCACCTGTGGTATATCGGCACCTGGTAGGTGATATGCGACCATCCTAGAAAAGTGGTAGCGGGGGAGGGGAATGAGCTGAACCGGTGGCAGCATCGCACAAGCCTGAGCGAGAGATGGCTGGAGCTGCAGGGCTATCAGGGCTCAGCGGAAGCGCCAGGATCAGCGCTTTTTCGGGACGGTCAGGGCCCATGGAAGCGCCAGGATCAGTGCCAGGCTCCAGCTGGAGCTCAGTGCTGATCCTGGCACTTCTGCTGAGCCCAGAAGAAGCGCCGATCAGCTGGAATGTTGCAGCATCTCCAGGGTCTTGTGATTTACATTCAGATGCTTGGCAACTGATTCATATTTATGACAGTCACAGTGTCCCAGGGTCATGTGAAGTGACCAAAACCTGTTGCAACCACCCAGCAAATGGGGGAAATAAAAACCAAACACCATCCCACCCCACCCCTGCTGCCAATCCTAAATAGAAATGCCCACAACAATGAAAGCCTTGGACAGGAGGAAGAGCACTGCCGGGCGGGAGGCAGGTGTCTTGCTTGGCTGTGGCCTGGAGTGCACTTTTTTCAGTGCCATTGTAACTTTGAACAGTCACTAAGTGAACTGTTGTAAGTCAAGGACTACCTGTACTTTATCACTTTTTTCCTTTTTTTTGGTCATCAAGTTTTTGACACCTTGCTAGGTGACTGGTGGTACTCAGATATTGCCATATCCTAAAAGTGGTACAATGGGTGAAAAGGTTGAAAAGCCTTGCCTTAAACTATAGCAACAAAATCTATCCATTATCTAATTCTTTTAATTGATTTATTTTAGATATATACTACACATTGCAAACATAATTGCCTTATTATTTTCAAGTATGAATGCCCACATTTGAAAGATTATAGACAGATTGTGGCTGGTAAAGTATCAAGAGGGTTAATAAACTGTCTTGGTAGCACTGGGTATCTGAATTAAGAGATTCTTTTAGGAATCAGGAGTAATAACCATTCCTAAAGAGTATAATCAATGAAATATGTTAGTTTATTTAAACTATAATTTATCTATTTATCTATTACTTAATTTAAAGCTTTAATATTATCTATTAAATTTATACGTACCTGACTCCTAACAGTTCTTGGCAATTTAAAATACAGAGAAAAGTACAAGAGATATATTGCTCAAACATAAGCCCATTCTTTTGCTAGAAACTTCTTCAAAGCAGCAGGCTACACCTCAACTATCTATGGAGTTTAGCATTTTCTGGATGGCCTACAACAAAGCCCTCAGAAGTGTGAGGGTTTCTTCTTTTTTATATACAGGGCTTTTTTTTTTTGTCATAGAACGCCCAGAATGGAGTTCCGGCACCTTTTTTGGATGGAACCTTGTAGGGTAGGCAAGGCAGGTTGTATGACATGCGTGAGTTCCAGCACTTTTTTTTTTTTTTTACAAAAAAAGCACTGTTTATAGATGTATCTTAATTTTTACTTTGTTGTGACTATAAGGTTGTCTCTAGGTCAACTGCCATCTGTAGGACATATTTATCTGAATGTCTGTGTCTTTGCAAATATGCTCATAAAGAACTATCCTGGTGCTTTAGGTCATCTTCACAACTTTGCATCATTTTTTTCCTATATTAGGAGAAGTTGAAGTATAAATGGATGTGAGAAAACAGTAAACAATTTTTAATCTGTTTATATGAGGTGAAAAATCTGGACTCCGCTATATCCGCTATATCATTCACCATGCCAAAACTTAGATATGGATATACTTAGATATGCAAATGCTACCAGATAGGAGCAGGATTATTAGTAGCATATTTCGTGAATGACAGCTCCATGCCAGCTGCAAAAAAACCCAGGAAGAAAAGATTCAAAATATTCAGAGACTCTACCTCAATCAATTCATTAATAAATGAAGGCTGCAAATTCCCTCAGTTTCCAGGATTCTATATTTTGTTCCTAATTCTAGAACAAAATATCTTTTTGAAATCTGTACTTTTTGCTTTCTTCAATATGCAGGTGTAAGAGATTTATAATTTATAATCTATAATGTTAGTTAATCATTATCATCAAGATAAAACTGAAATTAGGGCACTATTCCATATGCCTCCTTAGTAACTAAGATAGGAAAACTGTATTTTCCACTTTCCAACTTGTGGAGATGTTAAATATGCTGAATCTAAGATTGTCCAGGAGAACAAATTTCCAATAGTCTAACTCTGTCGTTTCTTGATTTAAGAAAAAATATGAGCATTGTGGCTTACATTTAAATCTGGAAATTTAATATCACAGTTCTAAATTTTCAATTGCATTTTTATAGCTGAAAAACTAGGAGAATTTTTAAATTCATCTAAATTAAAATTTAAAAAGACATATACAATATATGTAGAATGAAATAGTTCGGATAATATCAGTACCAAAACTTTTAATTGAAAAATATTATTTTTCTCCAATATTCATTTAGGTGAAGCCCATATATGCAAATATACATCTGAAGTTTAATCATCTGAAATATACTATACATTTAGGTATTTTCAGACTAAATATCTGAAGTTATTTGTCAGCACTATTGAAAGTGCCAAAAAGAAGTGTATTTGATTTTGACAACTTAATAGTGCCCAGAAATATCAGCTCATTGTATATACAGAAATTAATGCTACATCCAAAGAACTCCAAAAACCTAAATTAATCTTATTGATTTCTGTATGGAAGACTCAGACTCATCAAGAAGTTAAGGACTAAGTGAAATCCTTACTTGCGTGGATTAAATGCAGTTTTGCCTAACTACATGCGAATGTGAACCAAGTACAAATTGATCAGTAAAGAGAAGGTAATCCTATTGTATATCCCCTTATTATTTATTTATTTATTATTATTATTATTTATTTGACTTCTATGCCGCCCTATTCCGGAGAACTCTTCCAATATAATGTTTTATTTCTAATAGTATCTGCAAATTGCAACCTATTTTTAAAAGTCCTTTAGAAAAAAATAACATAAGATATTAGAATGTGCTGAGATGTATAAACTTACTTTAGAAATAAAAGACAAGCAACAGAATTTTATGAGATATGGGACAAATGTTACAATTGGTTAGAACTGAGGAATAAAAAAGTATGAGAAGTAATGTAAATAATTGTAAATATATGTAAGAGATATAGGACACAGTACTGTTAAGGAAAAAATGTGTATTTTGTATTTTGTTTTTTGTAAAGTGAAAAAGGAAAAATAAAAATTAAAAAAGAAAAAATAACATAAATTTGTCTCTGCCTTTTTGATAGTGTGGCCTTTTTCCAGTGCACAGTATGCCTCTTGCCTCTTGTACACATTTGTTGGAGGAGAATTGCAGAACTGGTCTCAAAGAAGCTTAGTAATCTTCATACATGGGTATTGACCATCTTTATTACAACTTCCTATCTAAATCTTCCTATCTAATTAGCTAACTCCTATAAAGTATAATTTTGTCATCATTGTAATTATTTGAAATAGGAAGAACTTCTCAGTTTGTTTGTTAGTTCCCGATTTCCAATCCATTACTAACTGTGCAACCAATATAATAAAGTAGATCACTACCGGTAGTACTTTTGGATTGGAAGGATAATTTGCGGGATACATTGTTTTTCATACCAATATGCTTTTATGTGAGGTATTAATATATGACATTATGAATAAAAATAGTCCTTTTTTGTTTGAAAGTACAGACTGTCCAAGATTTGCTTTGAATTTTCACAGTAAGACATCAGGAAATTTGGAAAGGGAACTGAATTTCCATAGTTAAGACATTTTTGTCTCAACCACAGCATAAATTTTCTTTTTATACGATTGCATTATGCTTTTAGTTAATGAAAATTGTTGATTACCTATGGTAAAAATGCTGTTGGTTGTTTGCCCGAGATAAGTTGAGAAAGCTGTTATTTGAAATAGGCTTACGCAATATGTAGCCCACAGGCAATACATGACGTGGCAACCATTTATGGCATTCTTTCATATTTTTTATATGCTTGGTCTTATTTACCTGAGCCAGCAAAACCAGAGAGTTTATCTCAAAATCATCAGATTGCAGTGTATAGATAATGCATGCTGCATATGATCAAGGTTGCATATATACATCCTAGTTATAGGGACTCTAGAAAAAGTATGTTACTTTTTGCAGACACATGGATGGGAGCTCAAGATTGCAAAACAAAATATGTCAGTAGTAATAAGTAATTTTCCATAACTGTTTAATTCATACAAAACTAACAAGTGCTGCCGAATAATGGTTGCAGTCATAAACATTTTTCAGTGTTTCCTAAGGATGTCATAAAAACTTAGTAAAATTGCATATTGTTTTCTTTAAATAAAGAAATATCCAGTTTTTGGTGAACTCTGATACTCCCTGAATTGCCTATTTCTTTTGCAGATAAGCTAAAATTTCTATAAAGGCTAACTCTACTACTACACTACTAATAAGTATTTATTTGCAACCAGAACCTTTAGCAAAATACATATAAAATTACAGCAATCACATCAGTTCAATATATTTCCTCTATTATTAACAATATTTGTCAGGGAGTGTTTTTGTATCTTCCTTGCAGCCATTGCAAATAATGCAACTTGTTTTGTTACATGTTTATCTTCATCCTACGGCAAAAAATAGCTTTTTATTCTTCTGAATTAGATTGATTTAGTTGGATCAGCAGGGATGTAATAAATCTAGTTCTGGCTTCCTGATAAGTGATGGATCAAATCATCTACCTGTACGTTATTACAGATGTATAAATGGAGAGCAGATGGTATTCCTTTGTGTCTTTCATCCGATAAGCTATTGGCATTGTTTGGAAGTAAAGTTCTGTAAAGGCTTGTCTCAAGCAACGGGGTGTGAACAGTTCTAAATAATGTGACATTTCTTTTGCTTTTTTAAAAAATCATACTACTTAACTAACTTAAACTTAAATATCTGCTCTCAAGCTTGTCTAAAATCTTTTAAAAAATAATGTATGATACAGTAGCTCATGATCTATAAAGAGTTGTGAGAGTAGTTTTAGATACAGATCCAGCAATCTGTTCTCATTAGGTTGTTTGTTAAAGCATTGTTTTGCCAAATAATATCAGGCTTAAAGGCTACTTTTCTATAACATAAAATTATTGTTTTTTATCCTTATATTTAATGATGGCATGCCCACTTATACTTTCAATATTGCTGCTAATATGTATGAAGGTAGAGCTAAGATTGATCTTGCAAATTTCTTGGAACTACTTTTAATTCTTCTAGTTTACTGAAATTCCCAAATTGGCACCCCATATACCAATTGTGATAATGTTTTCCCCTGGAAGAGCTTCAATGCTGCAGTACTAACTGTCCTCCTTTTTGAATAAAAGATGGAGGAAATGGTCATCATTGATCTCATGATTGTTGTTCTTATTGATGCTATATGTGTTTTCCATGATAACACTTCACTAAACAGGATACCCAAATACTTAAATAACCTTACGTATTCTATATCCTTATCATCTAGGGCCCATTTATATATTTTAGTGATATGTTCATCATTATTACACAAATCCAGTTCAGTCAGTTTTTTCATTTACAAAATCATAGTTCTTCTTGTCAAATTTAAATCATCCTGTCTACTAAACATAAGTAAACTCTTGATAAGTATGACCTTTTGTTTCCCATTCTTCACTTGTTTTTAATTTAGCCTTCAAGAAAGTTAGGATAAATCAGCATAGGTCGACCAAGTTTGTGTAACTATCTTTTCTCTTCTTAAAAACTTTCTTGGGTGACAACCATAAAAGAATTTGGAGAAACAATCATGTTTAATTACACTTATTCCAAATCCTCAATATAACACACCTAAGAAAATTATTTTTTATATATATATATAATTTTGTTATATCATAGATAGGTGCGCCACTTGTCTTCTGCACATCTCAGTGATTAAGTTTAAAGAAAGAGTCAGTGCTTGCCTTTTCCTAGAGTTTCTTTATAGGACACTTTGACCTAATTTAAACATTTTAGAAGGTTGCTGAAGCATATACTAATAACCTGTTGCCAGTTTGCTATCAATTATTAATAAAACTCCTTTAGAAGATCAGTTATGTTCTGAAAAAAGGATTTTGACATCCCATTTTGACAAAAGTGTTGCAAGCACTTTTGCTATTTCTTAATTTTGTGGGAGGCAGTAGGGCCATTATTAACAGTAAATAAATCATTTGTTTGGGGAAAACATCATTGCTTTAAGTTCAGATGATTACTGGTCCCTTTCGTAAACTGAAAGACAAAAAGGACAAATACAAAAAAATGGAAAGAGGGGCACATAACTAAGGCTGATTATCAGCAAACAGCCAGAACATGCAAAGATGAAGTCAGGAAAGCAAAGGTTCAGAATGAACAAAGACTTGCAACAGAAATCAAGGATAATAAAAAAAGATTCTTCCAACATATTAACAACAAGAAAAAAGTTGAGAAAACTGTAGGTCCACTAAAGAGAGATGATGGCAAGAAAATAACAGGCAACAGGGAGGAAGCAGAGCTGCTTAATTCATACTTTGCATCAGTCTTCACACAAAAAGAAATTATAGCCCAACATACCAAAAAAACCACTGCAAAAAACAGACTAGAAACAAAAATTAAAATAAGCAAGAAAATGGTAAGAGAACACCTATCCAACCTTAATGAATATAAATCACTGGGACCTGACAGATTACATCTCATAATTCTGAAGAAGCTGACAGATGTTATCTCAGAACTATTGCACCACATCTTTCATAAATCCTGAAGCACCAGGGAAGTACCTGAGAATTGGAAAAGGGCTGATGTGGTTCCTATCTTCCAGAAAGGGGAAAAATGGACCAAGAAACTACAGACCAATCAATTTAACATCAATACCTGGGAAGATATTGATCTAGATTACCTGGCAAAGATCCTAGAAAAGATAATAAAAAAAGATCTGCAAACAACTAGAAGCAAACAAAGTTATAACTAGTAGCCAGCACGGGTTTGTTAAAAACAGATCATGCCAAACCAATCTTATTTCATTCTAGTAGGTCAGAAAAATGGTGTGGATGTAGTATTAGATTTCAGGAAGGCATTTGATAAAGTAGACAACAACCTACTCCTTGGTAAGCTAGAAAAAGGTGAAATAGACAACATCACTACCAGATGGATCTGTAGCTGGCTCGCAAACTGTACTCAACGAGTAGTCCTCAATGGCACTACATTCACATGGAGAGAAGTAAGCAGTGGGGTACCACCAGTGGTGGAATTCAAATACCTAAAAACCGGTTCTCTTATTCGATCCAGGCCTGGGCCTCTGAGGCCTAGAACAGACTTCTGGAAGCCAGCTGGTTCTCTGAATGCAGCAAAATTTAGGTACCGGTTCTACTGAACTGATGCAAACCGGCTGAATCCCACCACTCGGTACCATAAGGTTCCGTCTTAGGCCCAGTACTCTTCAATATCTTCATCAATGACTTAGATGAGAGAATTGAAGGGGAACTCATCAAATTTGCAGATGACATCAAACTGGCAGGAGTAGCCAACACCCCAGAAGACAAACTCAGGATTCAAAAAGATCTAGACAAATTAAAACAATGGACCCTATCCAACAAAATGAGTTTCAGTGTGGAGAAAAGCAAAGTTTTACATTTAGGCAGGAAAAATCAAAGGTACAATTACAGATTGGGGGAGACCTGGCTTAAAAATAGCAACTGTGAGAGGGACCTTGGAATCCGAGTGGACAATCACTTTACTATGAGCCAACAGTGTGCAGCAACAGCCAAAAGAGCTAATATAATTCTGGGTTATATAAATAGAGGCATAGAATCAAGATCACACGAAGTATTATTACCACTTTATAAAATCCTAAAAAGACCAGACCTGGAGTACTGCAGCCAGTTTTGGTCACCAGATCACAAAAAAGATGTTGACAGTTTGGAAAAAATTCAAAGAAGAGCAACTAAGATGATTAAAGGCCTGGAGACTGGAACATACGAGGAATGGCTGCAGGACTTGGGTTTGGCTAGTCTGAAGAAGGGAAGAAATAGGGAAAACATGATGGCAGTGTTCCAGTATTTGAGGAGCTGCCACCAAGAAGAGGGGGTCACGTTATTCACTGAGGCATCAGAGGGCAGAACAAGAAGTAATGGTTGGAGACTGATGGGGGAGGGAGGCAACCTGGAATTGAGGAAAGATTTCCTGACAGTGAAAGCAGTTAACCAGTGGAACAGCTTTCCTCCAGAAATTGTGGGTGCTCCATCACTGGAGATTTTTGGGAAGAGGCTAGACCAGGGATAGGCAACCCAAAACACTGAAAGAGCCACTTGGATCCGTTTCCCACTGAAAACAAAACACTGGGAGCCGCAAAACCCTTTTGATATCTAAAATGAAGATAACACTGCATATATCCTTTTTTACCTTTATTTTGTGTGTGTGTGTGTGTATGTATAGACACACACACATACATATATACACACACCTATAATAAAGGTAAAAAAGGATATATGCAGCGTTATCTTCATTTTAGATGTCAAAAGGGCCTCTGTATCTTTCCCTCCTTCCCTCTCCCTCTTTCTTTTTCTGTCTTTCCTTTCTCTCTTTCCTCTCCCTCTTTCTCTCCTCTCCTCCTCTTTCTCTCTCTCCCTCTCTCTCCCTTTCTCCGATCTTCTGCTTACCTGGCAAACTGGCTTCAAGCTGTTCAACAAGCTCAGAGGCAGCCTTGGCTCTTTTATGACTCATGGACTTCAACTCCCAGAATTCCTGAGTCAGCATAGCTGGGCTAGCTAGCTCTCTCCTGCCCTTCCTGTTTCCTGCTTCCTGCAGAGACGCAGCAAAGGGTGGAGCTCCGCCCAAATAAGCTTTTTAGCTCATCAGAGAACACTGTGAGTGCACTCTCTTTTTTACACACAAACACACACACAAAAACACACACACACACACACATACACACACAGAGAGAGAGAGAGAGAGAGAGAGAGAGAGAGAGAGAGAGAGAGAGAGAGAGAGAGAGAGAGAGAGAGAGAGAGAGCAATTGCCTCTCTCTGTCTCTCTCTGCAAATGGCAGAGGAGGCTGGGAGCCATAGGGGAAGACTCAAAGAGCCACATGCGGCTCCGGAGCCACAGGTTGCCGAACTGTGGGCTAGACAGTCACTTGTCTGAGATGGTCTAGGTCCTCCTGCTTGGGCAGGGGTTGGACTGGAAGACGTCCAGGGTCCCTTCCAGCTCTATTCTATTCTAGTAGCTGCCTAATTACAACCTCTTCCTATTTGTTCTGATAGTGAGCAGGTAACACAATTTTTCAGTGTTCTTGCCCTTCCCATCATTAACTATAGTATAATTATTTTCCAAAAATGGAAGGAGGTCATGATGAAATAAGATGAATGCAAAGGCTAAATTTAAAATACATGCAATTTAAATTAAGCTGATTCCATCCACATAAAATATTTATTTACCATGTGTCTCACCATGTTTGCTTTCTGTCATGATAAACATAATAATTCACTGGTAAAATCTGGAAAAACTCTTAGAACTACATCTAAGGATTTGAGATTACAGGTTTTTTTCATGATGGGATCAAGAAAATGATCAAAATTATACTACTGTATGTTCTTATTACACTAGATTTTATCAGACACAATAATACTCTGAATGTTATGCAATCATTGCACAGGCATGAAATTAAATAAAACTTTATATAAATAATTAAATAGAAATGGTATTTGCTCTGGAGAAACCACTCCCAAATTTTAAATACAAGTGTGGCTTCTGGAGTAATGATGAAAGACAGAAGATGGGAAAGCTGAATGGAAGTGGAGAGTGAGAATGTTTTTAAATAGTTATTAGTGAGCTGAGTTAAACCACATACTTTCCAGTCGAAATTAGACTGTTGGCTGTAATTTTTCTGAGTTTGCATTCTATGCATACATAATGAGGGAAGCACAAAGAATTCTCTCCTCTCCTTTCTCCCCTCCCCTCTCCTCTTCCATTATTAAAGCCAATGATGTAATTGATGACAAATGTTATGCTGTGTATGTAACACAGATTTTTTAAATACATTTTAATTTTAAAAATATAAATGTGTGCTCTGCTCTGTACTCTGAAGTAACCAGTAGTAACCAGATTGATTATGCGTAGTGCATTCCTCAATATTACATTTGTACACCCATAAGAGTGTGTGTAATTTTCTGCAATAATAACAGGACTGATTATGGGCAGTGCATACATCCATCTAGAATTTGTGTATATCAAAGAACAGATAAGTCAAATATTTTGAAATCATTACCCATTTTTCTCATGCATTTTTATATACGTTCCTTATTTCTTCTTAGGAGGAATTATCTGAAATTGATGATAAGGAGAGTGAACAGAAGAGAACAATATTTTACATTCTTTTTTGAGTAGTCATAGTAATAAAAACTATCAGAAAATATCAGTTGTGATAATAGTTAAGGATTCTAGTTGTTATGATGGTCAAGGATAAGAATTGTACTACAAAAATAACATTGTATGGATAACATGTGCTAAGTATTGAGAAATTAAAAGAAATCATTTCAAACTTGTATACAGTACATTCTAAAAATTCATTCTGTTAAACACTTCATAGCAAGCATGAATGTATAATTATATAGTCTATATTGAGTACAGATATATGATATGATATATCAACAACAACAACAATAATAATAATAAAGTTGGAAGGGACCTTGGGGGTCATCTAGTCCAACCCTCTACTCAGGCAGGAAATCCTATATCATTTCAGACAAATGGCTGTCCAGTCTCTTCTTAAAAACTTCCAGTGTTGGAACATTCACAACTTCTGGAGGCAGATTGTTCCACTGGTTAATTGTTCTAACTAGCAGGAAGTTTCTCCTTAGTTTTAGGTTGCTTCTCTCCTTGATTAGTTTCCATCTGTTGCCTCTTGTCCTGCCTTCAGGCACTTTGAAGAATAGCTTGACTCCCTCTTCTTTGTGGCAGCCACTCAGATATTGGAACACTGCTACCATGTCCCCCCTTGTCCTTCTCTTCATTAAACTAAACATACCCAATTCCAGCAACCACTTATATGCTTTATCTTCCAGTCCTCTAATCATCTTTGTTGCTCTTCTCTGTACTCTTTCTAGAGTCTCAACACCTTTTTTACATCGTGGTGACCAAAACTGGATGCAGTATTCCAAATGTGGCCTTACAAAGGCATTGTAACGTGGTATTCACACTTCACATGATCTTGATTCTATCCCTCTGTTAATGCAGCCTAGCACTGTTGGTTTTTTTGGCAGCTGCAGCACACTGCTGGCTCATATTTAAGTGATTATCCACTAGGACTCCAAAATTCCTCTCACAGTTGCTACTATTGAGCAAGGTGCCACCTATACTATACTTGTGCATTTGGTTTTTCTTGCCTAAATGTAGAGCATTACTTTTTTCACCATTGAATTTCATTTTGTTAGATAGCGCCCAATGTTCAGGTCCGTCAAGATCCTTCTGTATCTTAAGCCTATCTTCTGGAGTGTTGGCTATTCCTGCCAGCTTAGTGTCATCTGCAAATTTGATGAGTTCCCCATCTGCCAGTTCCTTCAGAACCTTGGGGTGTAATCCATCTGGTCCTGGTGATTTGAACTCATCTAGGGTTGACAGGGGCTCACTTACCATTTTCTTGCCTATCTTAACTTGTGTTTCTAATCTGTTTTTTACAGTACTGTTTTTGATAGGTTGGACTGATTTTTCCCTTTGTGTAAATACGGATGCAAAAAATGAGTTGAGTAGTTCTGCTTTCTCCCTGTTGCTTGTCACTTTCTTGCCACTTTCTCCCACTAATGGACCAGTCATTTCCTTAACTTTTTTCTTGTTTTTTACATGTTGAAAGAAGCTTTTTTTGTTATTTATGTTGCAAGCCTTAGTTCATCTTTGCAGACTCGGGCTATTTGCTGATATTCTGCCTTAGTTATGTGCCCCTCTTTCCACTTTTTATACTTGTCTTTTTTGTCTTTCAATTTATCAGAGAGTTCTTTATGCAGTCATGCTGGTTTCTTTTGAGAACTGTTATTTTTCTTCTTCATTGATATTGTGCTAGACTGGGTTTTTATTATCTCACTTTTCAAAATTTCCCAAGCTTCTTGAGTTGTTTTGAAGATTCTCATCCATTGAATCCTTCCCAAGCTTTCTCTAAGTTTGTTGAAATTAGCTGTCTTAAAATCCAAGACTGTAGTCTGACTGTGTTCTATTGCTTGTGCTTGCATAATGTTGAATTCCAATATTACATGGGCACTACCCCCCAAGGTTCCTGTGGTTTCAACACCTATCATTTCATCTCTGTTAGTGAGAATTAAGTCAATATGGCTGATCCCCTAGTTCCCTTCTCTACTTTTTGGGAGACAAAGTTGTCTGCTAGGTTTGTCAGGAATCTGTTTGATCTTCCACTTGATGCAGAGTTTGTCTCCCAGTTGATATCAGGGTAATTAAAGTCCCCCATTACTATTGTGATGTGCTTCCTACACGATATGATACAATATGATAGCTTAGGAATAAATATAAGTTTTGGGGGGTTTTCACTCAGCATGGCATTCACTCATTCATTTTTAATGCAAGTTTACCTCAGCCAAATTCTTAGAACTAAGATGGAATGGATGGAAGAACAACACTTTGATATAGTATCTTGTTCTGCAGAAGAAAATGCTGTAAGTCTATAATCTTACTTTGCTAGGCTGTGGATTGATACAAAATACTACACTTTTACAACATTCTTCTTATTCATCCGAGTGTGCAAGTACATGTGGCAAATCATGCTTCATCTATTTCTGGAGTTGAACCATAATATTTAATATTGCTGATAATGATATTAATGTACCAAGATTTCACTTCTGTGAACAATGCAGAAGAGTAAGAGGACATGAAATAAATTATTTCTTTGTTCATGACACACCTCTGTATGTCTGCTTTTTCATAATTGCAAAATGATGTCTACTCATCATATTATTATCTTATGTAGTCAGTCTTCAATCTTTTCTACAAACAGAAGGTGTTAAATAGTAACTGAATTAGATTAATTTATGAGTTATTTTTTTGAACTACAGGTGATTTTTTTCATTTTTGGATTTACATACACACACATTCAGCCTGTATTTTTTAAATGGTTTTGAAAAGCTTATCCACATAGATACTCTTATGAGAATTTTTCTATTCCTAAATTCATACTGATTTCATGTAGGTGACTCATTCTTGGCAGAAGAGTTCAATTTATATTTTAATTTAATCTTCAGTATTAAATGATGTGAAATTGCAAGTACAATTTAACATTGGTTTAGTTCACATTTTAGATTACTCATTGTTTTTGTACCTAGCAACCATTCGAAGCTTTCTTTCATTTAGCTAACAAGAATATATTAGATTTCAGTTTGAGTATATGAAAAATATGTATCTAAGAAACAATTAAGTAGTTACGATTGATTATTAAGTCCTGTTCAAGTGTTGGTTATGGGCTTGTCTCCTTGATATTACAGTACCTATTTCAGAAGTCAAAATAATTGGAATATGATTTACAAATAATCCATTCAAGTTTATATACTGGCTATGCAAAGTGGCTTTAGATTTTGGGCCGTGCTGGTTCCAAAACTATGCTATCTTTGGCACTGGATGGGATTAGATGGTCCCAGATGAACCTGGTGCACAATCTTAGGATCTTCCTGGACTCAAGACTCCTGCTCAAATAATAGTTGGCAGTTATGGCTAGAAGGGCATTTGCACAGTTATTCCTGGTTTGGGGGACTATGTTCGAATTACTCATCCCTAGTGCCTTCTGACTGGATACGCTAATGTGCTTAAGCTAGTGCAAAATGCAGTGGCACAGATAGTTATGTGTGCTTCTAAAACAGCAGCAGTTACTTGAGCTACATTGGTTCTCAGTCTCCCTTGCAATTCAAAGTGCTCGTTTTGACCTTTCAAACTCTTCATGGCATGGGGATGGGTCATTTGAGGAACTGACAATTGCTTATTCTACTTTTTACCTTGTTTCTTGATGGCCCAAGGATTCTGCCCTGATGCCCACCTTATAAAACACTTTTTCCCCTGCCCTTGAAATGAGATCTTGAGGTGGCTGTGTTGTCAATCAAATATCTGAAATTGCTTTTTTTTAAAAAAATATTGTTTTAAAATCATTTTATTACTATATGTTGCCCAGGGACACTAGGGTCAGTTCTTCTGAGATCAGCAACTATATAAATAGTATGTGTGTGGCCATACACATATACAAACATAAACCCTAACCCCAAATAATTAATAATTCAATTTTTAATGATAGCTATCTCAGCTACTTTATTTTTAATTATAGTCAAGCTGCTAATAGATAATTTAAAAGGCCATTGGAAACAAAAGAAACCTAATAATGTCATATTAGATATCAAAAACCATTGATTTATTGACATCTCTTACATCCTCTTCTACCAATCATGCTTCACCTTTCCTCCATGCTAAAATTCCCATGACATTGGCTTGACATTCTGTGGCTGCTAAATGAATGTTGGTTTTGCTGAGTTTGATAGGTTTGTAGGCTACGGAATAAGGTTCATTCCTCTTCTCCAAACTAACATTTGATGTAATTTATGATTCCTCTCACCCACCAATATATCTCCAAATGCATCTCAGACTTTAGAGATTAGCTATAGAGACTCTGGGCCTCCTGGGCCTCCAGTTTCTTTCAAAGTCCTGAAACTATTGTTCCATTTAGATACTTAAGTCTTCAGGTATTTTGCTTGAATATTAATGGCTTCTTTCTCTAAAATATTTTTGGATTTTATGAACCCTCAAATAGCTTATTTCTCTTCCAGTTCAGAAGTAAATCTATAGAATGGCTTTGTTTTAAAAATATTTAAACATAGATAGTGACATATCTAGATTGGTATTTTAGGAAATACCAAAGTATTGAATAAATACAATTATAAAAGTAATTGATGGTTTTATTAGTTTTAATCTTTCCTTTGGGAGGATTTAGACTGAATGAACTGAAATAAATGGTATTTAGGTTAACTCACTACTAAAATATTCCATCAATTTCACTAATGAGGTATAGTGGTTAAAATGTTAGACTAGGAGTGGGTAGATCCAGGCTGAAATCGTCATTCTGCCACAAAAATTCACTAAATGACTCTCAATCCAACCTGCCTTACAGGATTGTTGTGAGGATAAAATTAAAGGATGGAAAATTATATATGTTGTCATGGGATGTAACTCCAATAACTAAGGCTAAGTGGATCTGATGTAGATTCATCTTTTGTTATAAATGGAAAGATATTGTACATTTTTAAATATTTGCATAATATACTTTTGTTTACAGAAGTACTTGTCCAATATCTTCCTAACTACTTATCCATGTATAATTTAAAAAATTCAGTCTTTAGTTAAAAGCATACACATTTATTGTTGCAAAAAAAAAAACAAAGGCTGTACATATTTCAAAAATGATTCAGAAGAAGTGCTTCCAAGTTTATATAAATACAACACCTTTCTGCTATTTATCAAAGCTGTCTTACTTTTTTAGGCTACATATAAATAAAATATGGGGAAGCTGTTTCTTTTAAAAAATCCTTCAATTAAATGATATTGTTATAACAGCAACTTTTTGGGGGGGATCTCATCCAAAAGCCTCAAAAATGTTGGGCTACTTTAATGAATAGAAACACTGCATTTGTTCTCTTGTGAAGTCTGAAGCTTTTCTTCCTAATCATTTTTTAAGCTTGAACAACTTTATGGAAAGCTACATAAACACATCATTTTTTTTCAATGAGTGAACACAATGAATGGGAATAAAAGTTCACATTAAAGATTAATTCATTTAGTTTCCTACCAAGTTCAACTATTGCAACTTAAAACTAAACTTCATTTCTGGAAATCATCTGGCTTGCTTGGATAACAGATGTAAGTACATGGTTCATACTTATAAAGGAAGAGGAAAGAAATCAAATTTCAAATCTGAGAAAAAAATATTATGCATACAATTTTTAGAGTTAACTACATTGGAGAGAATTTAGGATGACGTCCTCTTGAATAAGGGTAGGATTGTAGCCTTTCTGTAAATTTGATAAGGATTTACATATAATAAACATAGTTTATTAAATATTGTTTATTAAAGACAATTGCGTAAATATAAGCAAGCCTGTAGCTTTTCTCACATCTTCATATTTACTATTGATCCCCAGACAGTGTATGAATCAGTTTTTATTGCTGATAGTTTCAGCTGAGGTGATACACTGTAAGAGTAATGCTAGTTTTATTTAGGAAATATATGTAATTTGATGGTAGATTTGAGACCCTTTATATTGTGACTCACAGAGTGGCTGAAATATTATTTTAAATATGCTGCTTGAAATATTTAATAAATGTTAAATATTTTGCATCAAAACAAAAACTACATATGCATTCTGTCATTTGTTTTTAATGCTACCGTTCTTACAAGAAAAAGGCATCAATAATATCATAAATAACATTGTGGGGCTATTTATCATCTCTGTCTATCTCTGAATAGGAAGAGGAAGACATAAATTTAATAAAGAAATCTACCTGAATTTCCGAAATCAAAACTGTACAATTACTTGATACTTCAGCCAGTAATTTGCTTTAAGTCTGTACCTAAAATAATTATATTTTAAGACTGAAAAGCATTAATATCTGAAAAGAATGAAAATAAAAGTGGTTTAAAAGTGGTTTTCAATCTGAAATGTTTTACAACAAATGATTAGCTAAGTATCAGTTTAATGCATCCACATAAAGCAACACTGCAGCATCTATAATGGTTAATTTGTGGTTCTCTTTAAAAAAGAAATTAATATGAAAGATTTTTGCAATGTTATAATTCAGTAGATACCTGTGAAAGGTACACAAGGGTATGCTGAGCTGCCATTGTTGCCAGTGATGATTTTGTGGTTAGATAATTTCTAGATTATAACAGTTGAAGTGGGAATTTAAACTCTTCCCCTCCTGATCATAATTTATTAGGGAGTGGAAGGTTCCCTCTTTCCTTAGCCAAACAAATATATAGTTAAACATCCCACGTTTCTTGGGAGAATTATGGAAATGCTGAACGAACAGCCTCACGAGTGAAACCTGCCTTGGCGAAGTTTGGCAACAGTTGAACGGACACCTGAACGCCAGGAATTGCTTAAGTCAGGAAGGTAGCTTCTTCTTTTTTTTTTATAAAAATTCTTTTATTAAAACAATCAACATTGAACATAAAAAAACATGTTATGCAGCAATCATCATGGCACCTGATATATAATACTAGGTATTAGTCTTTGAAAACGTCTGAATCACATTAATATTGAACCAGATAAGAGAAACACCAATCAAATAAAGTGTAACAGGAGTATAGTTGAGGCTGGACGCGAGGAAGGTAGCTTCTTCTTCAGTCGATTCCTTCCGCTTGGAGAGGCTATTTCCAAATCTGCATTTACTCTCCGACAAAAACGATGCTGGGACTTGCCAAAACAGTCCCAAGGAAGTGAAAGGCTGGGGAGGAGAACCGGGCACTTCCCGGCGAGGCGTGTTACAGCGTTGAGCGTCAACTTTAGTTCCTGTCTGCTAAGCTTGAGTGCTAGAAAGGAAAGATGAAACATACCGACACTGAAGAACACGTCGATTAGCAAAGATAGAGGGGGCTGCCGTTTGTATCCTGGAGGGCTAGATCCACGTTTGGCTGGCTCTTCGTTGTTTGCGGGCTGGGCTAGGCTAGGTTAGGCTGGGCTGGGCTGGGCTGCGCTGAACTGAACTCTATCGCCTCTTTCCCCCTTGCGTACTCGCATCTCCAGCTTTTCAGCACTGGTTGGGCGGGTGTTGCGTCTTCTTGCCTCTGCGCCTCCGGCTCCCGGTGGGGCGCGAGGGGAAACCAGGTCACCAACGCCGAGACAGAAAAACCGGCTTGGGAAGTGGGGTTGATTTAGGTGTTGCTGCTCGCCATCAGGCTGGGAAGTCGAAAGGGAAACGGAGGATTCTCTCCCGCATCCCACTTCACCCGTACTGGCATCTTTTAGAATAACAAGAACCGGTAAGGGAAGAAAACAGGCCGGAACGGCAGCAACAACAACCCTTGATCCCGGCTGCGGATTTGTTTTCGGTGAGTGGGTTTGCTGTTGTGTCAGATTTATCTCCTTGGACTCTAGGCAGGAGTTCCCAGCTGGACTTAACCGAAACGGGAGCAGATGTGATAGCAGATGTTTGGAAACGGGTTATTTTTAGAAACTGGCTGGAATCGTCTGAAACGCACATTGGAGGGGCTACTTTAGCTGAGGGGGAGGGGAGGGAAATGGTACAGGACCTCAGCAATCGTATTTCCAAGGATCTGTGTTGTTCGTCAAATGTTTTCATTTCTATGTATTTCAGTCGCGATCAATCAGCCGGGGATGGAAGAGATAAACTGCAGATTTCTTTTCCTCGCGTTCCTGTACGTGAGCGTATGTGTCTGTGTTTGACTTTTTTTTCCTTCCGAGAAGTGAATCGGGGTTTTCCACCTTAGCTCTTGACAGAATATGTCATCGCAGGATTTTTCACTTTATTAAAAAAATATTTTTTAAAAAAAACAATAACTGTCCCGCCCAATGTGTACTTAGTTGTCTAAAGTATGTTGCTTTTTTGTTTGTTTTTAATGTCTGTGGCATAGTCAGTGCAGCCGCGATGGACGGAAAGAGTGGAAGTTTCCATGATGAGTAAGTTATGTGACAAGGGATCTTGTAGGAAGATGTTCTTGCAGCAACTCGCGAGAAACGGGTTGCGCTGCAGATTGGGGGAGACAGAGACTCCGGGTGTCTGACATGTTTGTGTGGGCGTCTGTTGAAGATGCTGGGATGTGGTTTTTTTTGTTGTTGTTGCTCTTCTTGATTTTGTTTTAAAGTTTTCTGACTTGTGTGTCAGCTGAAATCTTAAATAAATATTTTTTTAAAACCGAAATCAGGGTGCTTTGTTCTCCAACAAACTCAAATCCTTGTGTAGGAAGACTTTACATAGGATCAGGTTTCAATAGCTAGATTTTTTTAAAAAAGCAGTTGTTGACGCTGAGATCTTTTACAACTAATATATTTATTATATGATTTTATACTTCATTTTCAGATCATCCTCCTCCTCCACCTCAGTTTACAACTGTATCTAAAGTAGCAGCCTTTTAAATAATCAGCAATATTACATGTATTTCTCAGTATTCTGGGAAATGTCAAGAGCAGCCTTGATGGTTATCCAGAGGCATTATTATACACCTGATAAAACAGCTTTTGGCAGCTTTCAGATGTGCTGGTTTTAGTTCCATTGTGGCCTATGGGGAAATCTAACAATTGCAAGTCTAATAATTTGAAATGTCAGCTTCAAATCTTAGAACAGGATTGGCAAGATAATGGTTCAAGGCCCTACTCAAGCATGTACTTTATTGGGCGATTTGAGCCAGCTTGTTTTCCATTTTGCCCTTACACTTTCAGAGAATCCTGGGAGTTGTAGTTCAAATTCATCTGAAGAAAACCTAGGAAGCCTACTAGGAGTAGAGTAGAAAGCTGAGTCTGATTATTCCCTAGATTTAATCCAAAAAGGAGCCCTACAAATGTTTGGTGCTATAACCTTTCCTTTGTTGCACAAAACAGTTACAGTGCAGTATATCCAGAAGGGCCCAGATTGAGGCAGTATTCTACAACTATTATCACTAAAGCTAATAAAATGAGAGTGGTTTAAACAGGACAATGAAAATATTTGTTTCTGAAGTAGTTATCATTTTCTTTCCTTATTTTGGTTACTGTATAGGTTTGCATATCGATATTCATTAATCATTAGTCTGATAAAATCTGTCGTTTTCTTCTAAAATGAAGTGTGTTCTTTTTGAAAGCCAGTTCTTCTTCTTGGATAGTTTGTCCCAACAACACCCTTTTCAGAAGCATGTTTTGAGCAATCCAGTGATGAATTTAAGCATAGGAACATTAGGAGTTGTTAGTCAGATCATTGATCCATGTACCCCAGTAATGTCAACATTGACAGAGTCAGTGCTGAATTATAAGATTTATTTGGTTTTGGTTTAGTGTGTTCTAGTATATAATATGGAAAAGACTAGTTATTAGTATAACCTAAAAATATTAATGTCTTATATTTTATCAAATAAACCATGTTTCTGATATCTGAAGCCATGCATTTCCTGACACTAACATTACAGGGTTCCCAATTGGAGTTTTGTAATTCTATCTGAAGACGCTAGTTACTATTTTATACGTAAACAATACACTCTGCCTTAATCCCCTCTCATAATCTTTTTAGAATACAGAAAACACTATGCTGTTTACTTCCACTTGTTATGTTTTGAGTCTCAGTAAACAACAAATTGATATCCAATTATAAATTTAAAATTTAGCAATATTTTCCTCTTTATAAATTAGTCTAGGAATTTCAGTTTTGGGAAACATTATTATAGTCATGAATTCCAAACAGAATTTATAGTATTCTTTGGAACAAGCCACAATCATTAAACTGGTATAAAAGTGATGTAACACTTCTGTCAACAGATCCTGATGAATTTACAGCACTTTGAACTATTATGACTTCTTCAAAATGATCTTGTGAATTGCTTGCTGAGGATGTTTGTCTTTTTAGAAATCCTAGCTCCCTTGGAATTTCAGGAAAGAATAAGATTCCTTAGGGAAAGAATGACTGTTTAATATGTTAAAATCTGAAGTGCAAGTGCTTGTTTTGCAAAGAATCAGTTTTACTGCATGTTATTCACTGGAATCAAATGGACACTGATTTGATTTATAGATTGAAACCTAAAAATACAAACTCATTTCTGGATCAGGATTCCTTGACTGGCTATTCTGGGATAAGAATGTTAACTTCGCCGATGTATTAAAACTAAATACATAGATACCTAGCTTTTATGAAGCTATCTGCTATTGGAATCTGTATGATGAGATTTGTGACCTATTTTATACATGAACATTAACAAGTAATATTTATCCAAAATAAAGCCACTATCATTCCCAAATCATTATATTTGCCAGGGATGGCGAACATTTTAGAGACTGAGTGCCCAAACTGCAACCCAAAACCCACTTATGCATCGTTGAGTGCCGGGTGGCTGTGGCCCATTGGCTGGGAATGGCTGCCGTGGTAACGGCAGACTGGGTGGGATTAAAAAGTTCAATAAATCAATTCCAACTTTGCAAGATCTTTTTTTTCCATGAGAAGTTGAAATTGACTGATTGAACCTTTTTTTTTTTTTGCACACATGGCGGAGGCCTAAAGCGAAAAGATTTTATAAAACAGCTGAAGGCCTAGGACTGGGGCGACAGCGCGCATGCCCACAGAGAGGGCTCTGAGTGCTGCCTCTGGCACCCGTGCCATAGGTTCGCCACCACTGATCTATGCCAACAAAATCTTAAACAAGATTCTTCATCCATTTTACCTAAAGTGTCAGCACTAGTGGAAACTATCTTAAAGATATCTTTTATCCAGAAATGTATATATGTGTGTATTACACCTTTGTATACCTGTATGTATGTATGTATGTATGTATGTATGTATGTATGTATGTATGTATGTATGTATGCATGCATGCAGGCCTTTTTTTCTCATAGAACGCCCAGAACGGAGTTCTGGCACCTTTTTTGAATGGAACCTTATAGGGTAGGCAAGGCGGGTTGTATGACATGTGTGAGTTCCGGCACCTTTTTTTTTTTTTTTTTTAGAAAAAAAGCAATGTTTGTATGCATGTAAATCTACAAAAAGACATATCTGGGAAAGGAGAGAATCAAGATATAATAATAATAATAATAATAATAATAATAATAATAATAATAATAATAATGATGATGATGATGATGATGATGATGATGATGAGGAGGAGGAGGAGGAGGAGGAGGAGGAGGAGGAGGAGGAGGAGGAGGAGGAGGAGGAGGAGAAGGAGAAGGAGAAGGAGAAGGAGAAGGAGAAGAAGAAGAAGAAGAAGAAGAAGAAGAAGAAGAAGAAGAAGAAGAAGAAGAAGAAGAAGAAGAAGAAGAAGAAGAAGAAGAAGAAGAAGACCCTGCCATCTGTTTGGCAACAAGCTATATACAAGCTGTATAGTCAATTCCTGTAGCAATTTATGACCAATGGTGTAAAACAATATTCATTGATTTGAAAAGACCCTAAACCTCTTGTAAAAAGATAAAAAGGAGGTGGATAAGTTGCCCATAAAATCAATTGATAAAATCAATTGCCTTCCTATCTGAAAAAACTGTACCACCCACTTAATGAAGAAATACTTACATGTACATATTTCCCTTCATTTTTCTGTTGTAAATAATGAAAAAAGAAAAAATACAAGAACGAAAGGGATTGGATAACTATACCCACCAAATAATTAAACATTTGCCTCTACTTCCTTCCTGAGCAGGTGATATATATCTGCACTATTAAAATCAGACTAATAGTAGAAGTTGATATGTATCCCTATGAGTTAGGCAACAGTGATTATTCCAATGATTTCACAATAGAATGCTGATTTAAATCAGGCATATTAAGGTTTAGAGGTATTAAAGGAATATGGAATGGCTGTGATAATATACTCTATGTGATAAATTATGTAACTTATAAATGCTAATAATTCAAAATCTTTGACAATGTGAGATGCTGAAGTTTTTATTTAATCAGAAAACAGATATCATAGTAAAATAAGATTCTACCAGGTAAATCTTTGACTAAAAAAATTGAAGTCAATGCCATCACTTCAGCAATAAATCTTCTCAAACATAGCCTGTGAAAGAAAATATCATCAATGTCCATAACCTGTATAATGTTTCAAGTATACTTGTTTAGAATCATGAAGAATCTGTTTCATTCATGGGTTTTGTGGCATAATAGCCTTTTCCCGAAATCTGTCTGGAAAACTAGATCTTGCATTGCTATGTCTTTTTTATTGGAATCTATTTATTCCATAGCATTTGCATTAATTGTATGAATAGATTCTGGTCTAAATAGTTTACATTTAGTATTTGTAATTGGGAACATATTTAAGCATATGCAAGTTGTTGACATCCAACGCTTTTTGCTAATTATTTCATATTTTTAAAATACATTTTGGTATGATTCTTGGATGAAACAAAAGAGATTGTAAAATTTCAGTGTTTTGGAAGAACTTGAGCTAGGCATTAGAAGGGAAATGTGGGCCTAGACTTAAGAGTTATGTATTCCATTGGAATTGGAAAGATTTTGTGACATTATTAAAATGAACAATTTCATTTATTTTAATAAGCTATCTTTATGATGGAGGGATATTAAGAAATATAGGAGAAATCATGATTTTTAGTTTGTTAGATTTCATAATCACTTTATGAAATTAAATATATTATATATGTTGTTGTTAATTGCAAAGCTGTGTCCGACCCATCGCGACCCCATGGACAACATTCCTGTAGGCCTTCCTGTCCTGTACCATCTTCTGGAGTTCATTTAAGCTCACGCCTACTGCTTCAGCGACTCCATCCAGCCACCTCATTCTCTATCATTCCATTCTTCTATTGCCCTCAATCTTTCCCAGCATTAGGCTCTTCTCCAGTGAGTCCTTCCTTCTCATTAGGTGGCAAAGTACTTGAATTTCAACTTCAGGATCTGGCCTTCTAAAGAGCAGTCAGGGTTGATCTCTTCTAGGACTTGATCGCCTTGCAGTCCAGGGGACTTGCAGGAGTCTTCTCCTGCACCATAGTTCAAAGGCCTCAATTCTTTTGCTCTCAGCCTTTCTTATGGTCCAACTTTCACAGCCATACATTGCAACTGGGAAAACCATGGCCTTGACTATACGTACTTTTGTTGGCAGGGTGATGACTCTGCTTTTTAGTATGCTGTCTAGATTTGCCATAGCTTTCCTCCCTAGGAGCAAGCGTCTTTTAATTTCTTGGCTGCAATCCCCATCTTTGGTGATCTTGGAGCCCAGGAAGATAAAATCTGTCACTACCTCCATTTCTTCCCCATCTATTTGCCAGGAATTGAGAGGGCTGGCTGCCATGATCTTGGTTTTCTTAATGTTGAGTTTCAAGCCAACTTTTGCACTCTCTTTCACCCACATCAAGAGGCTCTTTAGTTCCTCTTCACTTTCTGCCATTAGAGTGGTATCATCTGCATATCTTAGGTTGTTGATATTTCTCCCAGCAATCTTAATTCCAACTTTTGATTCATCTAGCCCTGCTTTTCTCATGATGTGCTCTGCATATAAATTAAATAGGCAAGGCGACAGAATACAGCCTTGCTGGGCTCCTTTCCCAATTTTGAACCAATCAGTGGTTCCGTGTCCAGTTCTCACTGTTGCTTCTTGACCAGAATATAGGTTTCTCAAGAGACAAATAAGATGGTCTGGTACTCCCATCTCTTTAAGAACTTGCCACAATTTGTTGTGATCCACACAATCAAAGGTTTTAGCACAGTCAATGAAGCAGGAGTAGATGTTTTTCTGGAACTCCCTAGCTTTCTCCATGATCCAGCTTATGTTGGCAATTTGATCTCTAGTTCCTCTGCCTCTTCGAAATCCTTCCGGTACTTCTGGCAGTTCTCGATCCACATACTGCTGGAGTCTAGCTTGTAGGATTTTAAGCATAACTTTACTTGCATGTGAAATGAGTGCAATGGTGCGATAGTTTGAACATTCTTTGGCATTGCCTTTCTTTGGAATTGGAATATAAACTGACCTTTTCCAATCCTGTGGCCACTGTTGAGTTTTCCAAATTTGTTGGCAAATTGAGTGTAGCACTTTGACTGCATCATCTTTTAAGATTTTGAATAGCTCAGCTGGAATACTGTCACCTCCACTAGCTTTGTTGTTGCTCAGCTTTGCTAAGGCCCACTTCACTTCACATTCTAGGATGTCTGACTCAAGGTCAGTGACCATCCCATCATGGTTATCAGGGATGCTGAGCTTGTTCTTGTATAGTTCTTCTGTGTAATTTTGCCACCTCTTCTTAATCTCTTCTACCTCTGTTAAGTCCCTGCCATTTTGGTTCTTTATCATGCCCATCTTTGCATGAAATGTTCCCTTCGTATTTCCAATTTTTTTGAAGAGATTTCTGGTTCTCCCTATTCTATTGTTTTCTTCTATTTCTTTGCATTGTTCCTTTAAGAGGGCATTCTTATCTCTTCTAGCTATTCTCTGGAATTCTGCATTCAATTGGGTGTATCTTTCTCTTTCTCCTTGCCTTTCGCTTTCCTTCTTTCCTCAGCTATTTGCAAAGCTTTTTCAGACAGGCATTTTGCTTTCTTGCATTTCTTTTTCTTTGGGATGGTTTTAGTTGCTAACTCTTATACAATGTGGCGAACCTCTGTCCATAGTTCCTCAGACACTCTGTCTATCAGATCTAATTCCTTAAATCTATTTATCACCTGTACTGTATAGTTCTTGCACTGGAGGCACTGGAACAATGTAACAACTTGCAACGAATGCAACGAGCGCCAGCCATGCAGGATCAGAATGGTTGGCCCATGCGACAAAGAACTATAACTGCTGAAAGGAAGGAATCCCCAGTGTGTCCAGTGCAAGAACTAAGGAGGGGGGCCAGGTCACAACAAAAAGGAGGGGTGGCCATAGGACAAGAGGCTTTAGGGAACCAATCTACAGCAATAGGCACTCGGACACGAACCAGACAGACAAGGAGAGCAACCATGAGGGAGGAAATGACTCCTGAGCTTAAGAATACCCGGACGGATGCAGGAGAGCTAGAAACAATATGGCCAATTGGTGCAGATAGACCGGTAACTCACTCCATGAGCAGAGCGCAACAACGGCCAGCTTTGTAAGCAAGTTCCCAAAACGCCGGCATTTTACTCTGACGACGTTGGCAGTTAGTCGCTGAAAGCTAAGTGTATTAAACAGTTTTGTTTGTATTTTATCCTGGTGTTTGATTGTTTCTTTTAAATATGAGTATACCCAGGATTCGTATTTTTAGTGTAATTAAGGATATATATATATATCCAGTCCCTTCTGGATAGGGTTTACAGGAAATACATATACTGTAATTTTTAGGATTATGGATTTTAAAACTAAAGTTCTTAAAAATCAGTAGTTGGAGCAATATGCTTTTCATGAAGCAGATGAAAAATGCTGATTTGGGGCTGAAGATTTGCTGAAGGAATAGGCTTTCTGAAAATTAGTATTTGGTTGAAATGTTCTTTATAAATCCCCCCTTTTTGGTCTCTAGAACATTTGTCATAACATCCATTATATGTTATTTTTTTTGTTCTTCACTTCTTTGGATCAGTCATTGAAGAAATAAACCAACTAATAAATCCAGCAATCTATTGAAAATGTGGTATAATCAAACATGCAATAAACTATATCATAATTTACATAATGCATGATACTTTGTCATTTTCTGGATTTTATTTTCAGTTAATTGTCATACAAATCTTAAATCTTACATTATAGAATCTTAAGCTACATACATAAACTCGGATGAAAGTCTACCCTCAAAGGTTTGAAACATGATTTTTTGATATTTGTTTCTGATGTTCATTATGATTTCTTTTAAGATTACTAAAAGGGATCAAAGAATGTGACAGCATCTGGCTGACCTAATCTGGGAAGATAAGCCATGTTGGGAATAGTTAGTGCTTGGATGGGAGATCATCCAAGAATTTCAGGTTGTAAACTGGAATTGGAAGTCAAAAAAATCCTGAAAGAAGGTAGTTGAAAACTGTATAAATGTATCCATGTAATTATCAAAATCTAAACTCAACTCCAGGGTATCCCCAGATAGATTCCTGGTTGACCTTGACTAATTATAAAATGCTAGGTAAGGTTCCACCTGGTTAATATTTGATAGATTGGATTGGATTAGAAAATCACAATAACATGTAAGTTGTCAAGAACACTGCTGCTACAATTCATTGAGTCACCTGGTATGTAAATCAATTCATAGGAACCTTTATTTCTTCCCCTCCTCTTCTAAACCTGGATTTCCGAAGTAGGCAGTTATTTTTTTTAGTCTATTTCACTATGTATTGTAATTATGCATTTTCACTGAACGTATGCACTCAGTTCTATTCACAGACAAATATTAATGTTCTAAGATGTTTTTTTAATCTCTCTGAAACTTTTTATCCTTTTATTTTTTATTATATACACACAATTTCAATATTTGGGTGTGAGACTATATAAAAGGAAGATATGATGCAAAGCCAGATGAATTATTCCTGTATGTTCTGCATCAGCCTGATGCCCATAAATGTCTTGGTACTATATGTAGTTCTCCTTTAGTTTCTGGCAACTTGGTCATTAAATGAAGTGGTCATGAAGTAAAAATTGTATGATTTTATTTCACCTTTCCTGTGCTTTACAGCATCAGAAAGATATGACCCCAAACATCTGGGTAAAAGGACACATTTTCTAGCCCTTTTCCCCCACTCCTCCATCTTTTGGAATGCTCATCCTAGCACTGGGATAAGTACCGGTATCAAGAAAAAAAATTGATACTTGATTTGTTCTTTGGAGAGGAAGGGATTACAAGAGAGTAAGCAGGCATACAGTGGGGAATGTTGTTGTTTGCCTAGCACAGGGGTCTTCAAACCTGGCCCTTTTATAACTTGTGGACTTCAACTCCCAGAACGCTGGCTGAGGAATTCTGGGAGTTGAAGTCTACAAGTCATAAAAGGGCCAAGTTTGAAGACCCCTGGCCTAACACAGTGGTGGTGAACCTATGGCACATGTGCTAGAGGCAGCACTCGGAGCCCTCTCTGTGGGCACACGTGCTGTTGCCCCAGCCCTGCCTCCCCCTGTGACCTCCTCCTCACCAGCAGCCCCCCTGGAGGAGAGTCGCCCCTGGGCACAGCCCACATGGAGCAGCACAGCCAAGGACATAGGCGGGCAGCAGGGACAAGACTCCACCCTCATGCCCCATAGCATGCAGATGGTGCTGTGGGGTATGGGTAGACGGCGTGGCTGCCATGGCGCTGAAGGGCTACCTGGGCGATCTGCGGTGGGCCATAGAGGCGATGTGTGGCCCTGTGGGCGGGTGGGGCAGGGGGTGGGCGGAGGCGGAAAAGACAGGGCAGGAGGCAGAGCAGGCAGGGCAGGAGGTGGAGTGGGGATCAGGGCACTCGGTCTCTAAAAGGTTTGCCATCACTGGCCTAGCAGGTTTGCTGCCAGTACCTTAGGAGGTAAACAAAGGCCTTTAATGAGAAACTGATTAAGTTCTTGTCAATTTTAGGCAGCAGCTCAAGCAAACGTAAACTTCTAACCAGCTAATCTTGCAGAAATGAGCTTTTTCATTTGTAATTTGCACTTTTTGGGGAACAGCAGCACTGCAGAGAAAAGCAGCTCAAGAAGAGACAGCTTATTTAGGCAATTTCTCAGTTCTGATGGTTAGGGGGAGAAAGAAAATGGGTCAGACAGGATAATGTGTACTAACTGACTAAAGGCAAACATAGAGTATGACCAACCCTACATTGGTCATAAAATTCCATTTTCATCATCATTGTAACTGCAAATGGTCACTGTCTGAAGCCGTCATTAAACAAAGACTACCTGTAATATTATAAAAATATGCATTGCATATTAAATTCATTCTGCATATGCCAGGGTCAGCAGCATAGTATCTTTGGATAGCAACATAAGTTGCTGCAGCACAGTGATTCTCTATTCAGAATAAAATAAAGATGATAGAGGATCATGGAAAGACTTTGTCTGTTTGTGACTGATTATGGTCACCATTGTAGCCTTTTAGTTGAATTTGCAGGTTTCAATATAAACCATGTTGCCAGTGCATGCACAAAATTTCAAATATGTCCAGTATCTTAAAAATATCGCCTAACTCTCTTATTTATTTAATTATTAGATTTGTTTGTTGCCCATCTCCTCCTGAGGCCACTGTGGGCGGCTTACAGTGTTAATTTCATAATCAACATTAATTTCAATCATTGTCTATTAACTAAATGCTTGGAACTGCCTGGTGTTTCAAGGTAAAACTTGAAACTTTCCTTCAGATTAATTCCACAGATTAGAGATAAACTCTAATTTACTGCTCTTGAAGAATATTGTATGCAGATTGGGGATCCAGTGATCTCAGTAGGTTGTTGGAAGTCAATGTATATTTTTCTTCTCCAGATTTTTTGCCCATCATTTTAGTGGACAAGGTACATAGGGAAGGTGTTCTTTTAAGTTTTGCATCCTAAGCCATTTAGAATTTAGTGTCATGCCTTGAATTAAATGATTCACAGTTATGCCATTTTAATGGTTAAAGTTTAGAGTTAGATGATCCTATGTGATTGCCTTACTTAACAATAGGGTAACTGAACTCTGGAAAGCTACAATTTTTAGCATGTCTTCAAGAAATAATTCCACATAAAAGACATTGCATACCATTTATACCATGTAAGTAAACCAGTGTTTAAAAGGTGTTCCATTAATCACTTCAATTCAATAATACGAGGTTTCTTCCATGGCTAAAAAAACAGCAGTCACTTAAGGGTTAAAAAAAATCAAATAATTTTATTGTCTTTGACTGGCTCTTACAGTAAAAAAAGAGAAATGATTATGATGATGTTGGAAGGGATTTCAGATAAATGGCTGTCCAGTCTGTTCTTAAAAACTTCCAGTTTTGGAGCATTCACAACTTCTGGAGGCAGGTTGTTCCACTGGTTAATTGTTCTAGCTGTCAGGAAGTTTCTCCTTAATTCTAGGTTGCTTCTCTCAATATCAATATTGATTGTATCAAAATAATTTGATACAATCTACTGCTGGGGGAAAACTAATAGGACAATAAAATATACAACAATAAATAAAATGATAAAAACAATAAAATGTAGCTACTTAAAAGTTTTGTGCAATTGTGTAACTTGAAGTTATTTGGCTCCCTGATAGTGAGTGTGAGGTTATCATCACTTAAAAAATAATAAACTTAAAATTTATTAATATGTCCCTCAAATTTGAAGATGATTGGTTGAAACTGGAGCATGTCTTGAGACATCATAAAAAGGACAGTGTCTAAGGATACTGTATGAATTTTTACCTTCCTTGATCCACAAGGCCAAAATTTCTGCAAATAAGGAGTCCCATAAAATCTTCCTACTAGCAGAACTTATGGGATGACATCAAAGCAGGCTCTGGAGAAAATGCATCTGTATTTACTTAGGATTAGATTGTATAGTTATCCCATAGTTAAAATTTAGTATTTAACATTTGGAAAGAGAATTCAGGGGCAATTATGATGTCATTTTGACGATCAGAATCCTTGATTCTCTCTTTTATTATTAATTTGGCTTCACCAGAGTTAATTGGCCTAAATATTCAGAAGACAGGCCAAGACTGCAATGTTCTATACACAGATACAATGCCCTAGTCTAGGCCTGACTAAAATTTAACATGTTCACTTCAAGTCTGAAGACTGCATTGGGGCTGCATTTTGGGATGTTGAACAAAGTCCTAAGGCAATTCAGTTGAATGCTTTGTAAGACCTTTGTATAGGTCAAGTTGTATCTCTGTAATGGTTAGGAAACTTTTAGCCATAAGCAATTAGACGGTTGCTGGAATGTAATTTGTCCTCTGTTCCCTATAACATTTAGTTATTGCTTGTGTACTCTTCTGGGCAGTAGAAGTGAAATAATTTACCTGGGCTATTAATATTCTGGAGGTCTGAAATATTATGCCCAAGTATTTAAAACATTTGGCCTGTTCTAGTTCACAGGAATAAGTTATCCACCTGGGCTTTTGTTTTTTCTTGGAAAAACTAAAACTAGATTTATCATGATTGATTTTTGTTCCTCATTAAAATAGGATGCCTTCTTATTCTAAGGCAGGATTTATCATATAATTTATTAATTAGGAACAAGGATTTTTTTTTTGTCTGTAGAGCTTCTGTTCAGAATGTCCCAATTCTTACCCTTGAGATATTATCAAAAGTTGCTTTCAATAAAAAAAAATCTTCTGGAATTTATGATTAATATATGAAAATAATAAGGCCAATTCACGGGCCACCAGTTTGAATTGGACTTAATTAGCTCAGGAGGAATATAATCACTTCAACACACTTAAGATGATTAATAAGATTTTTTTTTTTGCTTCCTTGTGTGCTTGGGGTTCATTGAGTATAGAGGTATATCCATCACTTAGGTGTTAAGAACTTGGAAATTGAGGGTATACTAAAATGGAATTGTGTAATATTATTATGTGAATACTTGTTATAATATGCCAAAATAGGGAACAGGGAAGGATAATTTAAATCATTAGGCTATTTTATCTTCAAGAGGCAAATTCCATTTGACCCTATAAGAGCTACCTGCTATCAGTATTTAAAAATCTTTAACTTGGTTCCTATTTAACTCTTACCTAATTTTGAAAGTGAGAGTCAAGGGTAGGCTCATAAATAACAATCAAAGGTACCTCAAGCCCTAAGTACACAACTTGGTGGATGGGGGGGGGCACAGGTGAGATGAACATTATAAACTGCTAGTCTGACTGGTAGTCATGCCAAGCCTGTTCCATCTTCTAATATGGATAAACTTGAAGACAGCAGTATGAAAGAGTATAGGCAATACTACCTGAAATACTGTTTCTGTCAATATTGTGATGTTATTAGAGGACTGTTTTGGAAAAGAAGACCTTCAATGTGGTTTTAAAAAAACATTATTTTGATTGTCTTTGAATAATAATTAATTATTATTCAAAATTAATCATTATGAGACGTGGTGGCTCTTTGATTAGAATGCAGTACTGCAGGCTACTTCTACTGACTGTCGGCTCCCTTCAGTTCAGCAGTTTGATTTTCACCGGATGAAGGTTGACTCAGTCTTCCATCCCTCGGAGGTTGGTAAAATGAAGAACCAGATTGTTGAGGGGGGAGGCAATATGCTGACTCTGTAAATTGCTTAGAGAGGGCTGTAAAGCACTATGAAGCGGTGTATAAGCCTAAGTGCTATTGCTATTGGTTATAACATTCTTCAATGCCTCACTGCTTATTTTAACTCCCATATAAAATATGGTTATACATTCAATGCTAAGGAGTCATAATATTATACCAGATAATTTGAGTTGATGGGTTTTATTTTTCAAGAAATAACATTGGGAAATAAACACCATAGCTCTATAATGCCTGAAACTCATTTTTAATGTATAAATACAATGAAAATATTACTAGGTAGGGGTAGGGGAGAATGGGATATGTTGGCAGTCATTAGTAAAAACCCAGCAAAGAAATTGCAAAAATATATTTACTATGACAGTCCAGCCTCACCATTAATTTCATGTGATTAAGTTTATTGCCATCCCAAAGACCAACATAGTATGATTATTCACTCAAGGCACTATAGAAATGCCGGTATAGAAAATACAATCCACAATATCCAAAGTGTTCATTATCAAATAAAATTTGCCTTTATCATCACGTGGTATGTGGAGCAAGAAATGATACCAAAAAAGTGTATGATTAAAAATACTCACTGGTCAAATAATGGTTATCACTATAAAAATCATGCTTCAGGGGAAGTGCAATCAGAGTTGTGCAAATGTATCAACTCCAAATACTGACACAGTGAGGGTCCACTAAGGGACAGCATTGATAGAATGAATATATCCAGCAGAGAGCAGAATGGGTAGCAAACATATATGCATGTTTGGGAAGAAGACAAACTGCATAGGCTGTCTTTTTTATATTTTTATTTTATTTTATTCATTTATATTTCACATTTCTGAACAACTATATATAATAATGTATACAAATGTAGATTGTTGATTTTGTAGATTATAGCTATCAGATGTTTATCTGATTATATTTATTATATTGAAGAGTAGTGCTCTCCTCTCCTCTAATATATAATTTAAAAATATGGTTATAAAAATAACCACGTTATTTTTTTCCTTTTTTAAAAATTGGATATTTTTATTTCTTTGTTTTAGCTCTTTTTCACTTATCTGAAAATTATTTAGTCATTTGTTAACAATTTTTAAAAAAAATAAATGAATGAATAATCAAAATCCTTACATCTGTAGAAAATCCTGAGGCTGCAGTAATTGGTATATTGTTATTGCTTCCTAAACTACTTTACCAGTTATTTCCTCTGCTGTAATGTGCCATGTGGTCTGCCTTTTGATCTTTAAGCTAACCTGCTGCTTTAGGCCACACTTGTCCTCTGTGTGTGTGTGTGTGTGTGTGTGTGTGTTTTGTGTGTGTGTGTGTGTGAGAGAGAGAGAGAGAGAGAGAGAGAGGGGGGGGGGGGAGAGAGAGAGAGTGTTTGTGTATGAGTGTGTCAAATGCCAAAAAAATTACATTATGCCATCACAATCAAAGCTCCCCCCCATTTATCATTCTGACACCATACACATGTATAAAAGGGAAAAAACTCATGTTGCAACAACATGATTATGTTTTCACCATTTTGACGAAAAATAGCGCTGATCTTTGATATGCCTCTGCTTTAGGTTCATTGGGAGTTGCTGCCCCATCACTATTGTTGGGGTAGCTACTTGTTGGTTGGCTTGTTCATATAAAAGAGTAGAATGTTTTCTCATAGGTAGTCTCCAGCACTTAACAAGTGTTTTATCTTATGAGCAGAATTATTATATAGACAGGTCTGAATTTTACTTTTGTTACTATGGTAAATGAATAATAATATTTGTTCTTATTAGAGAGGAGTAAAAGGCTTCTGAAGGATATTTTTCTACCAAGGATCCCTTCACTTTTTTTCTGGAATTTTGGTAATGCAGTTAGTCCTCAACTTACAACAGTTCTTTTAGTGATCATTGAAAGTTACAACACTGAAAAAAGTGACTTACGAGCATTTTCACACTTATGACCTTTGCAGCAACCCCATGTCACATGATAAAAATTCAGATGCTTGACAGCTGGTTCATATTTATAACAGTTGCCATGTTCCATGGTCATGAGATCATCTTATGCAACCTTCTGACAAGCAAAGTCAATGAGGAAGCCAGATTCATTTTGCAACCATGTTATTAATTTAACAACTGCAATGATTCACTGAACAACTTTGGCAAGAAAGGCCATAAAAAGGGGCCAAACTCAACAAATGTCTCACTTAGCAAAATAAAGTTTGATCTCAATTGTAGTTGTAAGTCAAGGACCACCTGTATAAGATTATGCATAAAAATACAACATCCAGATTCATACCACAACCCAATTGCGTCAAAACTAAGAATATCATGTAGTGAGAGCAATTGGGACTGGAATTTCTGTCACAAAGCAATATGGTTGTAAATTGACATAATGTGAGTATGTTGCTTAGCTACAGCAATTCTGGCATTTGCTGCTTGCTATTTAACTGAAATACTGGGATGTTAAGCAAGGACATCATGTAGTCACCATTTTTGACCTCCCTCTATCTTTCCCTTTGACTTCGTTTGAAGGAAGCCTGCAAATGAAGTTGCAGATTGTGACTCTGTAACTGTCAGGTGGTGGAGGATTTGTTGTAAGTTCATTCAACATTATCACAAGTGCAAACAGTACTGAATGAGTGGTTATTAAACAAGGAACACCTGTACAGGTGTGTTAACTATGAATTCTGGGAGTTGTAGTCCCAATACATTTAAAGAACAGTAGTTGAAAAAACCATCAGAAACATTTATAATGGGCAAATTTTCAGCATTTTTGAAATTAACAGTCAAAAAGATATTACAAGGTCTACACAATGGATATTTTATATGACATTTCAGTATAATGAATTCAATTTAAATTATGTATTTTTGTTTTTCAAAAATCTCTTACAAGTAGAACATGTACGGACTTATGAATGACATTTAAGTATTCACAGAATTAGTATAACATCACTTGTCTGTAATTGCACTTCTGCTACAATTTTATAATATTGAATAATAAAAATTACTCTTCAAATTTTGTGCTGGTATGACCATATAATCTTGTGAAATTGTGGAATATGTCAATAAATAGTGGAATATGTCTAAAATATAAAGCAGCGTTGAACATTTTTATGTAGAATAACATATTTTATTAATTCAAGAAGTTTCATTCTTTTTGTAATGTTTATTGAGCAAAGATAGAACTATAAAGTTTATTTTAATTTAACCAGTTTTAGTTAAACTTGGACTTTGGATTGTGATAGAAATTATCAGAGTATTAAAAAGAATAAAAATAAAAGCAAGAGATGAAACTAATCATAATTACATATTATTAGCTAATGAGTGTCCAGTATAAACATTTGTGTGTTGGCTTCTGAAATAGTTTTCAGTTCTATATTATGAGTTTCTATATAATTAATCAGTAGTTTTATATTATATTTGATTGTTTCCTTTCAAGATCCATCTTTTGTTAACTACCCAATACTCCTTAAATATCTTTTGAAATGTAATATGGATGGTTCTGGTTTTAGCAGTGACAACTAGTTTTATGTCTTTGCAGTAGCTGCCATTTGTTACTTGATTTTCATTGTTGGTAATTACTTTGGTAATGCAGTGAAGAGACATGTGGTAATATAACCAAGGTAGCCCATGCTGAAAACATTGCAACATCATATGCTAATTATGCTACTAACAGTGATGAATGAAGCCTGTGCCAAGATAAGAAATCACAGAGTGCCCTGTGATTATGCAGCTTCAAACATGTTACTGTGTGATTTAATTACTGGGAATAGATGGGAGGTGGGTATTATTTTAAAAAGCCAAAAGTAATTTCATAGGATCTGGGATGCAAATATCACTTAATGGCAGTAAAACAAGTTTTCCTTGTGTCATTGCTGCCATATATTGTTTTTATAATAGCCTTAAAGAAGAATGATAAATAGTTTATCCAAAGCCCAGTTAATACACAAATATTAGCAAAATTTATTCAATATGAAAGATGTCATCAACTCACCTTAATCATAAAAGAAATTGCACTGTTTCAATGCTTTTCTTGCATTTGTGAAATTGAAAGGAAGGAACAATACAGTCTATTATTTGCTGTGTAAACCTATCTCTGTGACCTGGAGGACCTTCCTACTCTAGCAGACATATTCCATTGATAATCCTTTCTACAGCAATTTATGCTCTGTTCTCAAAGTCCACTTGCTAACAGGAACTCCACCTGTTCTGAGAATGATTTCCTTTCTTTGTGTTTTTTTTTAAACTGTTGGACTGAACAGTTAACGTCACCAGTTACACAATTTTTTTCAGGTACTATTGCTTTATGTCTAAAAACACACACTTAAATTTAGGATCCTATATAGATGCACATCATTTTTTCCAGCATGACGAGTGGAGAATCCACCAATGGGTTTTGCTTGTCTTCTGCCCGTAGACTAAATCAGCCAATTTTGCTCCGCCTCTCTTCCTGGGACCTCCTTTCCCAGTTCTCGACTTAGTCTCAGCCCGTTCAGATTGATATTTCTGGCTCCAGAAACAATTTCCTAAATCAGGTCATATTTTTCTCTTTTCTCTCAGTGGATTGAATTAGTTCGAAGGGAGGGGGAGGGAGCAAGAACGAACGACTGTTCGCTCCTTTCCTTAGCCGGGCGATCGCAGCGCTACCGCGAGGCTCTTAAAACAGCCAGTCATCAGACAGAACAAAGAGCCGGGGCACTATTTTTGTTTGATCTTTGAGCGAGCTCCAGGGCGGGGGGTCTTCATTTTCCCTATATCCCCCCAGCACCTCTTCCCCCTCTTGAAGATCTTTTAGTCCTTCTCAGAGGAGCAGCGGAGTCCTTTTGGCTGTTTTTTCAGCCACTCAGTTTTTTCCCTAAGCCAGCTGATCCGCGGGGACTGTTAGATCTCCACGGCTTTTCCGAATGTTTTTTGAGCCCTGGAGAGCTGATAGGACCTCCACAGTCTTACCGGAAGCCAGCTGAGCCGCAGAGAGTGAGATGGCTCATAGGGCTTCCCTGGAGATCAGCTGAACTGCGGAGAGCTAAGGGACTCCCGTGGTTTCCTTTCCGAAGCTCCGCCAGCCAACGGATTATTTAAAGTCACCACGCAGTTCTTTTGGGAGCCCAGCCAATAGGTGGCACTAACTGGGCTCTGCCAGCCTTTTCGATCATCAGCTGGGATGCAGAGAGTGATCGGAGGACTTTGATCGCCATTTTTACTCCACATGTTTGCAGAGCAGGGAGGGGAGGACAGCAGTCGAACCACTCTCCCTCTTCTCATGGAAACCGGAATCAGCATCTCCTTCATTTTTCCTAGCCAAGTTAAAAAATAAATAAATTAAAAAAAAAACCAATCATTTGAATACCTCTTCAAAGGAAAGACAGTCACAAACCTGTCAAATTGCTCAATTGTTTTCCTGAACTAAACCTGCACAAGCCCTCTTATTTGAGATTTCTCCCAGTGTTTGAGCTGGGATATCTTTTCTGCCAATGGCAGACACAAATACCACCCAATCACTGCAGGAATCCCCCATCAGCCCTCCTGGGTGCAAGAGGGCAAGATCATCTAGCCAGGAGGCGGCAGGCAGAATCAAGGCCAAAACCTTTTCTGGCAAAAGGCCTTCCAAGGCAGCGGATAAGGAGGCCAAGTGCAGACACCAGGCTCTGGAAAAACAGTTTTCTAGGGCCAAAAAGAGGCAGAGGATGGCCTAGTTCCACCTAATTACAAAGAGGAGGAAATATTTGGCCCAAGGAAGCCTGGTCAGGAACCTCTGGAAACAGAGGCTGATGCAGTACAGGCAATCAAATTCCCTCTTAGTGAAGGGCCTGAAGGCCCGGGAACGATGACAGGTAACCAAGGAGCATTGTCATCGGAACACTTACAATCTCTGATATCTCAGGTCGTCGCTCAAGCCATGGCCTCTTCGAGACATCATTGTTCCAGGGCCAGGTCCATGACTTCAAGAGGTCACTCCATCGTCTCTCAAGAGGAAGCCTCTGTGTACCGGGAATCAATCTCTCCTTCTCGATCTTCCAGAGGCAGGAAGTCTCCTGTTGAGGACTATGAACGGACAGGTCAGGTGCTGTCAGAGGATGATGACATATCCCCAAACCCTCCACCATTCATGGGTCTATTTAACCCCATCCTATTCAAGTCCCTCCTTCACAAGGCCAGCAGCACTGCCAAGATTGAGAGAACTAGTCAGGTAAAAAACAATGAGGTGTTTTCCCAACCCACCTACACACAACAATTTATTCCCTGTCCCCCTCTCTTTTTTGATTCAATTCAGAATAATATGGGGGCACCAGGATCTTTCCTGGTAATAGAGGACCCGAAGATAGACGGGCCTCTAGCTGCACTTTTCTCCCCATCCACGATAACCGGAGATGCAGCAGAGACCCTGAAGTCAGAAGATAGGAAGGCGGACCTCACCCTCCGCAGGACACACCAGGCCTCGGCATGGGCAATCAAGGCAGCTATTTCTACCTCCTTCTTTGCTAGGACTGCACTACTCTGGCTCCATCAACTCCAGGCGAGGACCTCCAAAGGAGAGAACCCACCAGGACTTAAGGAGGTTAGTTGTGGCAGCGGAATTCATGGCAGACTCAACCTTGCACGCAGCAAACTATTCTACAAGGGCAATAAGGTACAACACGGCTGCACGCAGATTACTGTGGCTCAAACAGTGGTGGGCCGACATTAAGGCGAAGTGGCGGTTGGCAGCAGCATCCTACAAGGGCAGCATGCTTTTTGGTGAGGCCCTTAATCCTTATCTGATAGAAACAAGGATAAACGCAAGGTGTTGGCCCACCAGTCAAAAAGAACAGAGAGGAGAGTCTCTCCCTACCCTCGCAGACTGTCCTTTCGATTTGAGGCAGGCCCAGAACAAAGCTCCTTTCCCCGTCCCTATCAGCCCAGATCAGAACAACAGGGTGATAGAGTAGGCAGCAGAGACAGATTTAGACAACAATTCCAGCCAAAGCGGCCTTTTTGTGGAGCGGGGGGGGGGTGTCGCCCCTTTCGCAAATCCAAGTGACAGCTGGGAGCATCCTCCCTTTGGTGGCAGGCTGGCTCTTTTTGCACACAAATGGCACCACCACAGATCTTTGGGTCCTAAACACCGTCAGATTTGGCCTCTCACTAGAATTCATCTCTAAACCCCTGAACCGTTTCATTCCTTGCCTGTTGCCAAGGGATCCAACCAAAAGGAGGCTCCTCAGAGAAGCCATCCTGCACCTACTGGACATCCAGACGATAGAGCCGGTGCAGAAAGGGCAACAGGGGCAGGGTTCTACTCCATATTGTTTTTAGTCCCAAAGAGTTTGGGGTATGTGTGTGTGGAGAGCAATTCTAGATCTAAAAAAATTGAATTCCCACCTAGCTTACAGAAGGTTCAAGATGCAGACTCTTCAGTCAATATTAACAAGCATCAGAAAGGAAGACCTCCTGACGTCCATAGATCTGACAGAGGCCTATCTCCATATCCCAATCCTACCGGAACACTGAAGGTTTCTCAGGTTCTGCCTCACAGGGCAGCATTTTCAATACAGAGCCCTTCCCTTTGGCCTATCTTTGTCCCCTAGGGTGTTCACAAAGGTTCTGGCGACCATCGTGGCACACCTGCTGGCAATTCTGGTGCGCATCCAATGCTACCTGGACAACATCCTTATCCAGTCCTCATCCGTCCAGGCGGATCTAACACTGACCCTAAGGGTCTACAGGACCATGGGTTCTCCATAAACTTCCAGAAGACCCGTCTCCTTCATTTGGGAGCAGTGATAAACATGCTAAGGTGCGAGGTCTACCTCTCTCAGGAATGCAGAAACAGCATTCAAACCCTGGTCAGGCTAATCTGAAGGAGGCGGACCACCACACTGGCCAGCTTACTAGGGAAGATGATATCATGCATAGCGATAGTGCCATGGTCACGGCTACACTCCAGAGACTTGCAATGGTTCCTACTCCCATTTCAGAAAGAAGGAACTGGCGCTTCCAACCGAAGGGTAAGGATGCCACCAGGATCCTGAATTTGCTAAAGTGGTGGTTGTCCCCAACTATGACAAGGGGACACATATTCAAGGAGACTGTCCAAGTCACCCTGACCAGGAACGCTAGCCTATTCGGTTGGGGAGCACATCTACAATCCAAATTGGCACAGGGCCAATGGTCAAAGGATGATCTAAAACACAACATAAACTGGTTAGAGCTCAGAGCCATACATCTGGCCCTCTGTCAATTTCACAATGCTCTGGCAGATCAATACGTCCTAGTGCTCACGGACAGCATGGCAGCCAAAACCCACATCAACCAACGGGGGCACGCGGTCCAGGGCCCACATGGATGAGGCCAAATCTCTGGGAACCTGGACTGAAAACAACCTAGCCTCCCTCAGGGCAGAGCACATATCAGGAGAGGCAAATCACCAGGCAGACTCTCTGAGCGGAGCCTACACCCTGCTCTCTTCAAGGAAGCATCAGTACGATTCGGCCACCCAGTTCTGGACCTATTTGCCAGCCCCAAGAATGCTCAGCTTCCAAGATTCTTTTCTTGCTTCCCATCTCTGGTGGTGGAGAGAGCCAGGGGCATTGGCCAGAGGGGTTGCTATACGCTTTCCCACCACTTCCTCTGATACAAGCCACCATCAGAAAGATATTGGAGGAACAAGCGGAGGTGATACTCATTGCACCTCACTGGGCAAGACGGCCATGGTTTGCCGACCTCGTAAGTCTTTCTACATCCCCACCATGGAGGATTCCGTACGATCAAATCTCCCTCAATCAGGGGGCTCTACTTCATCCAGAGCCACAATGGGTCCAATTAACCTCCTGGCACTTGAACAGAACCTCCTAGAAAGGGAGAATTTTTCACAAAGAGTCATTAGGACAATCCAGGCCTCAAGAAGGTCCTCAACAAGCAGAATTTATGATTCCACGTGGAAAAACTATTACAGCTGGTGCACAAGGCAGCAGCTAGACCCCTTTAGTTTTTCTATTCCAAGAATCCTAGACTACTTAGTGGAGGGCCTGGACAGGGGCTTGGCACCCAACACAATTCGTAGGCAGGTGGCCACCCTATCCACTATTCTTACATATGGCAACTCTGAACCACTTGCCAAACACCCAGCGGTGCGTTCTTTCGTTAAGGGCGCAATAAACAGCAGGCCACCCATGGTCCACAGATACTCCTCCTAGGATCTGTCTAAGGTCCTACAAGCCATTACCTCACCTCCACTTGAACCTCTCAGGACCTGCATTTTACAATTCTTGACCCTTAAGGTTGCGTTTCTGGTCGCCATCACCTCAGCAAAGCGCATTTCAGAGTTTGCAGCTCTGTCAGTTAGAGAGGATCTCTGTACCTTCCACACGGACAGGGTGATCCTATGTTTGGACCCCTTCTTCATTCCCAAGGTTAATTCCCTGTTTCACAGAACACAGGAGGTGGTGCTACCAGATTTTTGCCCTCAACCTTCCCATGAATTGGAGCGCAAATGGCACACCCTGGACATTCGCAGGGCCTTAAGGCAATACATTAAGTGAACAGCACCCTTCCGTAAATCAGAGGCCCTGCTCATTTCCTTTCACTCACACACAAAAGGTCACAGCATCCACAATCGGTAGATGGATCAGGAAGTGCATAGCAGTGGCGTACCAGGGACAGTTGCTAGTACTCCCCAGAAAAATCACTGCACATTCCACTCACAGCGCTGCTACTTCAGCAGTGTGGGCGACTTAGGCTCCGATTAAGGAAATATGTAGGGCGGCGACGTGGGCGTCACCGTCTCCCTTTATAAGACACTACAGGTTAGATAAGTTCACATCTACGGAGGCCTCATTTGGCAGGAGGGTCCTCCAGTGCATAGTATCAGAGAGTGGGACACAGGCCCAGACTGCTTCTCACCCATAGGAACAGTGAGGCTTTGGTATGTCCCATTGGTGGATTCTCCACTCATCTTGCTGGAGAAGGGGCGTTGTCTTACCTGAACGCCTTTTCTCAGCATTATGATGGAGAATCCACTCCCGCTCTTAGGGCCAGTCAGGTCCTGTACAGGGAAGAGGATTGAGCCAACAATTGAAAACATATCCAAGAGCTTTTGCCTCAGTCGAGAACTGGGGAAGGAGGTCCCAGGAAGGGAGGCGGAGCAAAATTGGCTGACTTAGTCTATGGGCAGAAGACAAGCAAAACCCATTGGTAGCTTCTCCATTGTCATGTTGAGAAAAGGCATTCAGGTAAGACAGCGCCCCTTCTATGCTGTTTATGTTTTGATGTCTTTCTGTTACATCTCAGTGGTCACTATTTACAAAAAATTGTGTATAAACAAAGACACGTAGACATTCAAATTTAATGGTTTAGTAATACTTAAAACTCTATGATTTCAGTATTTAGATTTTTTTTTCATCTGAATTTACTTTTCATTTTCTAGAAAATGACTTAAGTCAAAATTTGAGTTCTTGCAGCCCTTTTAAAAAAATTATATAAGTGATTGGTTAGTGATTGTAATAAAACTACTACTACTACTATTATTTTTCTTCTTCAGGCACTATTTTATTTTTCAGGCAGCATTATCATAAATAGTTGCATAAAATATGTGAAAGTTGGTTTAATTCAAGCTAGTTTTTGAGTAACTATCTGAGTACATGAAAAAACTGAAGACCATAGTATTGGGAAAAAGCAAATGTTATTCTGAATTAGGCCATCACTGAATGTTGTTTGGCTTCACAAAATGTATGTATTCAGCCATGGTGATTAATAAATTATGATTTTACCACTGAGTAAATATGTGAATCAGGACACTATGGATTTTAAAGTAAAATGTTACCGGTACATATTATGAATCTAGCCTATATTGTATGAACTTTCTTCACAGGGAGGCTCTGCTGCTTTATTTTTGCATCAAGGATTGTTTTATATCCACACTGTATTAATTTGGATATCCGTGGGATCCTATCATATATTTTTTTGCAGAGCAGTTTGACAAAAAATAATTTGAAGATGTAAACCGATGGCAAATACCACTAGGATAGTTTTTTTTTAAAAAATCTGTTGTTTAAATGCAGATATTATATGATTAAAAACTAGGGGCCTAAAAGGCAGTCAATATTTTGAAGAGTCCTTGCTATTTAATGATGATGATGATGATGATGATGATGATGATGATGATGATGATGATGATGATGATGATGATGATGATGGGCAGTATTGAGAAATTAAAAGAGATTGTTTCAAACTTGTATACAGTACATTCTAAAAATTCATTCTGTTAAACACTTCATAGCAAGCATAGATTTATAATTATATATTCTGTATTGAGTCTACAAATATGATGATGATGATAATAATAATAATAATAATAATAATAATAATAATAATAATAAAGTTGGAGGGGATCTTGGTGGTCATTTAATCCAACCCCCTGCTCAGGCAGGAAACATTATACCATTTCAGACAAATGGCTGTCTAGTCTCTTCTTTAAAACTTCCAGTATTGGAGCATTCACAGCTTCTGGAGGCAGGTTGTTCCACTGATTAATTGTTCTAACTGTCAGGTAATTTCTGCTTAGTTCTAGGTTCCTTCTCTCTTTGGTTAGTTTCCATCCATTGCTTCTTGTCCTGCCCTCAGGTGCTTTGGAAAATAGCTTGACTTCCTCTTCTTTGTGGCAGCCCCTGAGATATTGGAACACTGCTATCATGTCACCCTCATTGTTCTCTTCATTAGACTAGACATACACAATTCCAGAAACCGTTTCTTATATGTTTTAGCCTCCAGTCCCCTGATCATCTTTGTTGCTCTTCTCTGTATTCTTTCTAGAGTCTCAACATCCAAAAGTTTTGGATCCAAAAGTTACAACTCATCAATTATACTAAAAGGTGACATGTCAACTGTAGATCCCAGTGCCAATTGGGAGAGCCAGATCTCGACATTCTGGAAGGCCCCGATTGGTATCAGCAATGGAACAAGGAGGTGACCCAGCATAAAACTATGCTCCCCACTTCCAGTTCCCAGGATACCTTGATTGATAGTATTAAAGGCAGCCAAGAGGTTAAGAATAGCCAGGATGGAAGGCTCTATGCAACTCCTATAAGAGGACATCCAAATGCATGACCAGTGCTGTTTTGGTCTCATATCTGGACATGAAAACCAACTGCAAGAGTTCAGATAATGCAACTCATTTTATATATTATATCCAAAAACATTTATCCATTTAGTCATAAAGTCTTTAATGTATTCATCTTGTATATTCATTTCCAATAAAAAATCTATACATCTTGGCAATAATATGTTCATAATTCAAGCTGCCTCCAGAATAAATGGTACCTTTTCTAACATAGTTATTTGATATTTTATAGCACATTATAATTATGTGAAAGTAGACTTTAGATCTGGCAAAAGTTTTATTAAGAAATAAAACTAGATCATTTACTAATACATGTAGTTTATTAATTATTTATTGATACAATAAATAACTAATTAATTTATTTACTAATACAGGTAGTCTTCAACTTATGACCATTCATTTAATGATGATTTAATGTCCTTGGATAGGATGATTTCTGCCCAGTAAATAACTTTTAACCACTGCAAAATGTCGCATTCTCGTCCACAAAGAATTTCAGCTCTGTGCCAGCAATAGGCATGGAGTTGAAATCCTTCAGCAGGAAGGTCTTTCAACCACACCTCAGAGATGAGAGGGAACTACCCAAGCAGGAATTTTAGTTCCTGAATGGAGAAACAGTACAGTAAGGTAAGGAATGTGAAGTGCTGGGGGGGAGGGAGAGGCATTGAGAACCCCAGTGCAGCCTGTATTTCTCCAGTTGGTTTGAAAATCCTGCTTGGCTTTTGACCGGAAGTTTTCAGCCCCTGAGCACAGAGACAGTGCAGTAAAGTAAGAAGCATATGTTGCCTTAGAGGAATTAGGGAGGCCACACTCAGGTGTCTCTCAAGTTTGGCAGGAAGGATTTTTAGGTCATGAATGGGGAGATGCTTAAATACAGCCAGCACCAGGACTCACAGTTTTCATTTGGCACTACCTGCCGTAGAGAACTGCAGGTTGGCCATCTGTAATTGAACGTGCGGATCTAATATGTGCCTTCCAGTCAATTATTGATTGCCTGGACAAGTTCCTGAAGTTTTCTTGGCAGATTTAGGAAGTTGTTTACCATTGCCTCTTTTCTAGAGCTGACACAATGACAGGCCCAATATCATCCTTCATGTCTAAGGTAGGATTAGAACACACAATCTCATTGTTTGTAACTGATGGACAACATTTTGAATAATGTTAACAAGGTCTGTTGTTTCTCATGTAATCTAGACAATTTAACCTGAAATATATTATTTGCATCATGTGTGTAGTTATATAATTTATTTCAAAACATATGCATTAATTTACATTATTTATATCATTTACATCATAATTACTTTTCATAAGGTTATGTTACCAAAATAATTCTCTTTGAGTTCTATTATTTTTTAAAGTAATAGTTGGTAGGATCAGTAGATCAGCACTCTTCCAATTTTATTTTATGTAAGCATAATTGAATTGCAGATAAAACAGATGCTTTTATGATGCCACTTTAGTGATCACATAGTTGCCCATTAAATTAAATAAATTGTTCTTGTTCTAGCCTATTAGACTACCGTAGGGGATGGTAGCATAGTTGTTGACATTTGATGGTCAATAAGCTTTTATGATGCTGTAATGTAAGCCCTCTAATAAAATTTCATTTAAGATTTTTTTTATTACTTTAGCCTTATATTTGCTACGATGAAGTAATATTAGGAAGATATCTTAAATGTCGTAAGTCACATAGTAAATGCCTTATCAAAGGAAGAGAATAAGGTAGAATATGGAGCCCAGTATGTGCTTCAAGCTTATAACTTACAAAAGCCAAACCACAAAATGTTGATGTGAATCAGTGAGCTACAAGATCTTTTGAACACTTCCATTTCTTCCTCCTTTTTCCTAAAGATATTCCTAAAAAGAATATTTTACAAGAATCATGATACTAAAGACGATTGAATATAGGCTACAAGTTAAGGCCATTTTAGAGCTCATTGCAGGAATTTGGAATATTGTAGCTCAATAAATGGGGGAGAAAATTATGAAAGTATTATCATTTTAATATTTGAAGTAGAATTCTACAACCAATCAGGAAGTTTTGAACACATTATTGCTGTTGCATTCTGTAAAATTGAGAAAGCCATAATGTACCAAAAAGAAATCAATATGTGCTTTATTGATCACAGAAATACCTTCAATTATTTGATCATCTCAAACTACGGAATGCCTTTAAAAGAATCAGAATCCCAAAAGATTGCATTGTCCACATGGGAAACCTGTATACAAGTCTGAAAGCCACAATATACACAGATCATAGCAAAGTACACAGGCTCCAAGTTGGCAAAAGGGTAAAACAACTACAAACACAGATGAAGATACTGAGGTAGTAAATAGGTTCTGCCTTTTAGGATTGACTACAGGAACAAGCAGTCAAGAAACATGCTGCAGACTAGCACTTGATTAGAGTAGCCGTGAAGAAAACAATATTCAGATTCCTAGATATGTATATGTGCAAAGATCAGAATCATCCAGGAAATAGTTTCCATGTTGTGGAAACAAAAGTTGAACTTCAAAGAAACTAGCTGAAAAGAGTATTGACACTTTTGAAATTTAGCATTGGAAAAAACTGGGAATAACAAAGAAAATATACAAATGGGTCATTAAGCAAATCACTTCGGAGTTTTCATTGAAAAATCAGATGCATTATGTGAAGACCTATCTCCCTGGAAAGACTGAAATGTTGGATAAGACGGAAGGAAAGCAAAGATGAGCTGTAGCAGCAAGAGAGATGGACCTAATCACAGTGGCAGTAGGTACACCATTATGACACCTGAAGGACCAATTTAGAAATAGATTGTCATGGAGAAAAATCTATCCAAGTAACTGAGAATCAACATTGACTTGATGGTCACAATCAATCATAAAATGAAAAAACTGAATTGGAATAATATGGCAAAAGCCATTCTTATTTTTTACAGTCTTGCAAAGTGGGCAAGATTGTGTACCATGGTCCCAAAACAGAAACCCTGGATGGTTTATAAAAACCCTGGATGGTTTTTTATAAACAACAACAAAAGAAGTGAAGTAAGCTATCAGTTTGGTTTAAATAACTGTTAAAAATCACAACTCCTCCCACACAAAAGCAAGATATTCTGATTCTTCTTTTCACAAACTGTGGTACCCAGCTGCCTGTCTTTATTTTATTTGATCAGAATACAGTTCATCCAATGAACTATTCTTTCCAGAAGCTTCAGCAGCTTGAATGATCTGCTGAAACTTTGCTGGACCCAGCCAACCTTGAATGACCAGAAGAACTGGATTATTGCTGTATTTTATTTAATATAAAGAAGGAGGAAAAAAAAGACAAAGAATGGAAAATTAAACTGTTATACTTTCATTTAATTGAAGATTTTTTATTTTTCACTATTAAAGGATTCATGACTCACCATTTGTTCAGGGATAATTACATTTTAAACAAATCATTTAAACATTTGAAAGGAAATCCAACTTTTTATTTTGTCCAAGAATATATAGTAGTTCAGATACAGTTCTATAATTATTATTTAAATAATTGTAGGAGAATCAGTCTTATGAATATTTTGAATTAGATGCATTAAATGAGATTAATTGAACTTTATCTTATATTTCTAGGACTAAATATAGTGTTAGTCCCTAATTTTGCCCTATTGTTCTATGGCAAGTCCTCATGCAGTTGGGCAAGATCAAGGAACTAAGAAGGTATCTAAGGCTGGTGTAAATGCAGAATCTTAGAAACTGATTTCAATCCTCACCATAGTGAATTAATTAAGGCAGAATTTTGGATTCTTTTTTTAGTGACCTAACATTCATTTTTTATGTTTTGATATTTCTTTCTACATAGCTGGTTTCAGTTCCTGTTTATGAGATAGGAGTCGGGTACCTTTTCTGCGGTCACTTGATTGTTAATGTGTGTTCTCTCCTGCACTGTTTGTCCAGCCTCCCCAGTGTCTCCAATTGCATTGTTACAACTTCATAGTACAAACATTAATCTTCACATGAGTAATAATGCCTGTATCATAAGGGAAATTAAATAAACCCATGCCTATAAAATATACTGGTTCAATCAAACTTTGCAAATTTTTGAGTCTATTTGAAATATCTGGGAAATCAGAATGGTGGTGTGCAAATAATTAGCAAATGACTTGTAGGTGGGGGGGAGCAAGCCACAATGTTGTCCCTTGTAGATTATAATGGAGCATCTAGATCAGTGTTTCTCAACCGTGACAATTTTAAGGCATGTGAACTTCAACTCCCAGAATTCCACAGCCAGCAATGCTGGCTGTGGAATTCTGGGAGTTGAAGTCCACATGCCTTAAAATTGTCAAGGTTGAGAAACACTGATCTAGATATTATTCTTTGTTAACACAACACTTTGTAGATCAGAATTTTATAGTGATTGAAGTACAATAAACTATTTCAGGTACTAGACTAATTATATCTAGTTATCTACAATATTTTATAGGATGAGGAATTTCATGGGCCTTTTTCTATTTTTATCTCCCCAACCACACTAAGAAAAAAAATCAGTGTTTCTGACTGGATATTTAAATGACCTATTTAACCTGGCAAACAATAGGAAAGGATTTATGGTTTTGTTCACTGGATTAAAAGAACTCCTCCCACTTTTATAGTTTTGTATCTGTATTATGAGAATCAAACATTTTAGAGACTTAAAATAATTGGTTAAAAATTTGAAATAAAGACAAAAATAGTATGAGTAAGCTTTAATATTTCCATATGATTAGAATATCTGTTAATTTTCTATAAGATTCAGAATACCTTCCCTTCCAAGGTTTATATTTTTAAAAACAATATTTTAACATGGTATTTAACTAGGCCACTCAGGTATGAACTAAATCATATTCCTGAGGAATATAAAGTAGAGGTGACAAATAGATTTAAGGAATTAGATCTGATAGACAGAGTGCCTGAAGAACTATGGACGGAGGTTCGCAACATTGTATAAGAGGGAGCAACTAAAACCATCCCAAAGAAAAAGAAATGCAAGAAAGCAAAATGGTTGTCTGAGGAAGCTTTGCAAATAGCTGAGAAAAGAAGGGAAGCGAAAAGCAAAGGAGAAAGAGAAAGATACACCCAATTGAATGCAGGATTTCGAAGAGGCAGAGGAACTAGAGATCAAATTGCCAATATACACTGGATCATGGAGAAAGCTAGAGAGTTCCAGAAAAACATCTACTTCTGCTTCATTGACTGTGCTAAAGCCTTTGATTTTGTGGATCACAACAAATTGTGGCAAGTTCTTAAAGAGATGGGAATACCAGACCATCTTATTTGTCTCTTGAGAAACCTATATTCTGGTCAAGAAGCAACAGTGAGAACTGGACACGGAACCACTGATTGGTTCAAAATTGGGAAAGGAGTCCAGCAAGGCTGTATACTGTCGCCCTGCCTATTTAACTTATATGCAGAGCATATCATGAGAAAGGCAGGGCTAGATGAATCAAAAGTTGGAATTAAGATTGCCGGGAGAAATAGCAACCTAAGATATGCAGATGATACCACTCTAATGGCAGAAAGTGAAGAGGAACTAAAGAGCCTCTTGATGCGGGTGAAGAAGGAGAGTGCAAAAGTTGGCTTGAAACTCAACATTAAGAAAACCAAGATCATGGCATCCGGCCCTCTCAATTCCTGGCAAATAGATGGGGAAGAAATGGAGGTAGTGACAGATTTTATTTTCCTGGGCTCCAAGATCACCTCAGATGGGGATTGCAGCCACGAAATTAAAAGATGCTTGCTCCTGGGGAGGAAAGCTATGGCAAATCTAGACAGCATACTAAAAAGCAGAGACATCACCCTGCCAACAAAAGTGCGTATAGTCAAGGCCATGGTTTTCCCAGTTGCAATGTATGGCTGTGAAAGTTGGACCATAAGAAAGGCTGAGCAACAAAGAATTGAGGCCTTTGAACTATGGTGCAGGAGAAGACTCCTGCAAGTCCCCTGGACTGCAAGGCATTCAAACCAATCAGTCCTAGAAGAGATCAACCCTGACTGCTCTTTAGAAGGCCAGATCCTGAAGTTGAAAAATACTTTGGCCACCTAATGAGCAGGAAGGACTCACTGGAGAAGAGCCTAATGCTGGGAAAGATTGAGGGCAATAGAAGAAGGGGACGACAGAGAATGAGGTGGCTGGATGGAATCACTGAAGCAGTAGGCGTGAACTTAAATGGATCCAGAAGATTGTAGAGGACAGGAAGACCTGGAAGAACGTTGTCCATGGGGTCGCGATGGGTCGGACATGACTTCACAATTAACAACAACAAAATTTCTCCTTTTCTGGCTCAACTCAGAAATTGAAATCCAATACTCCTAGAGAATACTAGGTTGAAGAATTTTAATTTAACAGAGATTGTTATTTTTCCTATTTAATCCTGACAAGAATCACTTCTTTCACTTAAAAACCAGAAGGACCCAATTTCATTAAAAGGTGCAAAATAAGTAATAGATACACATTTGACATTTAGGATTCAAAACAGGTAAAAGTAATAGCTAACAACAATATCTTCCATGATACTCCATTATGCTGGTCTGGAACAATAATTATATTGATTGATCCAATATAATTGAAAAACCATTGAGCAAAATGTTAAAAAAATAGGCTATTTCAAAAAGTCTCAACAAACCAAATGCTTTTTTTAAACATATTATAATAGTTAATAAGATACTGTCCTTGTTATCTGAACCATGAGCAACTTGCATATACAAATCCAGTTTCTTTTCCCTTCCCTTTTCTCCTATCCAATCTCAATTTAAATCCTACTTTAATTTATCCACTCTATGCATCTGTTGAAGTGAGGTATAGTTCACAAAACCTTTTTACTGGAATAAAGTTTGTTAATTTGAAAGACTTTCAGAGTTTGAGCTATCATAAACTAACATATCTCTCCTACAATATTTTCATCTGGAGTTAATTTGACCTGTTTCATTCAAGTTAGAGTTTTGGGGCAAAGAAATCCTTGGCGGAGGGAGGGAGGACATTCAGTTCTGAACTGTAGTTTTTTGACAAGCAGATTCCAGAAATATCAAGTAATTTCCTTATATATATATATATATCTGCTGTTTTCTCTATTTTAAATAGTGTTAGGACACATTTAGTTATCAATTCATTGTATAAGTTTTACATATGTTTTTTGTCACTGTCTTATGATTAAAAAAACAATCATGCCAGACTCAAACTGTGAGAGGAAGACAGTGCAGCATAGGAAAAATATTTTAGATTTGTGGCTCCCATAATAGAAATAGGGAAATGTCAGTCTGGATTATGCTACTTTTCACTAAATACTTCCATTCCCTAAACAGCTTTGAATGTTTTTTCACTAAAAACTTCTCTATAATATGACCACATAACAAAACAGGGAGACTTTGAGTATCTCAATCTTATGTAGTGGTAGAAAAGTCATATGAATCAAAAATGGTATATGAAGTCCTCACTTACTGACAACTCTTCCAGCGACCCTTCAATGTTGCAATGGTTCTGAAAAAATAACTTTGTGCCCAATTATTACCTTTACCATTAATACATGTTGTGGATTTGATCTCTGCCGGGAAGTGGAAAGAAGAGATTGGAAAAGAATACACATCAAAGGCAATGGGGAAATCACTACAGAAATCACTTGATAGGATCCTTCTTTTGGGGGAAGGGCAAAGATAGAATAGGGGCTGTGATTGGCATGTGAGAAGGAGATGCCTATGTGGATCTGCAAAGTAAGAGGGAAGAAACATGTGCCTCTTTCTCTCCCATCACAACACTCCTATCAGGTTGCTCTATCTCCATGGCAGTACCAGGACTAGTTATGGAGTTTTGGAATTGCATTGCTTAAATAGAATAACTGTGAATAGACAAAAGCCTTAAAGTTATAGGCTCCCTGGTAGGAACTATTAACCTCAGAAAAAATGATATTATCTTTAGTACATATAGAATTTAATTGCTGCATTAATTTGAAGCATTTGTTGGTAAAGAACAAGGAATGCTGTTTTTTGTTAATAAGACTTGAGCATAGAATATGGAAGCAAATAAAACACTTTTGTGTGTGGCTGAATTAAATTATAATTTGATTGCTCAAGATTGCTTTACTTTTCGGGCTTACTTGTATCATTCACATTACCTACTTTACAGAGAGTAGCCCTCTGTTTGAACTTTAGAAATAAAGATCACATGTAGAGAGCACTAGGCTCTAAATCAGTGGTTCTCCAGCACTTGGAGATGAAGAATCCACGGATGGGTGTAGACTGTATTCCTGCCCAATCAGATCAAGTCAGCCAAAGTTGCCATGCCCGTCCTGGACCTTCTCTCTTCTCCCCCCTGACTCCCAGACTTCCCCAAGCCCCAAATTTGCCTGTTCTCATCGATTGGCTAACGGCTGTTAGCCCAATCTGCTGCCAGATCGGTGTAATTGGGGCCGGAGCTTACGCGTAGCTCCGTTGCCATGTGGGAAGCCCCAATTGTTTACAGATCGGTCAATTGGGGCCGGAGCTTACGGCTGTAGCTCCGTTGCCACGTGGAAGGTGCAGGGGGGGAGGACCTCCGTAATCGGCTTGGCCATCTGGTTCTCCTAGTCAGACCGACCTCGGAGCTGCGACTGCAGCTCCGCTGCCCACTCAAGTGCCTTGTGTTACTATCCTCCAGGGGAGCTGACGATCGCCCTTTTCAGGCTCAGGCGATCAGCTGTTTGGCGGTGGACTGATTTTGGAGCTTCAAGTGGTGTTAGTAGGGGGCGCGGGGATTCCCCAGGAAGAAGCAGCCCACATGTTCAGTGCTTGCCTGCCCTCTCCGGAGCCCCAGAGCCGCATCCGCTCAAGCGGCCACCATTTTGGACCACGTGGTTCGCACTCCGGGAACGTCCCGCAGCGTTGCACAATCACAGCTGGAGGAAGGGGCTTCTTCCTCCTCCACCAAAGACTCCCCACTACTGGGGAAGAGAATTAACTGGGAGTGGGGGGCATCACAAGCAAGCTGGGAATAGCGAATTCCAGCTTCACTATTTTAGGCAGGCAATCAGCCTCGCCCAGGGTCGCCATCTGCCTGGCTTTGGGCCCTCATTATCAGGAGGCCTGAGGACTCGAGGGGCACCCACAGTCTCCAAGCACAGTCCCATTTCACTTAAGGACTGGTGCACCATTGGCCAGTCTCACACAACAACACTGATCACCCTTCGTGACATCCTATGCAATTGTTTCTTCAGACTTGGTGTCTTTAGCCATAACCTGCTCACGCCAGACTCACCGGGATTTGTGATTAGTCAATCACCAACCTGCTATCTGGATTCCAGGCATACCCCATCGTGCATCTGTTCTTATCCACCACAGCCCTAGCCGGATTCTAGGCGCCCCCACTAGTCGTATATTCTTATCTGTGCGTTAACTATAGCTGGGTTCCAGGCATACCCTATCGTGCGTCTGTTCTTATTCACGCTGCAGCCTTACCTGGGTTCCAGGCACCCCCACTAGTGCGTCTGTTCTTATCCAGTGTTTAATTCTCTCTGCATCTCAGGGGCCCCTATCGTGTCCCTGCAGTATCAGAGAATGGAGGATTCTATGGCTATGACAAAGGGCAACCTACCAACTTCATCGGCTCCAATGAATCCTAGTCCATCCAGTCTGGTGAGCGCAGATAAAACTGTAACCAAGGGCAAGGACAAAATTACCAAAACCTCTAAGAGGTCGGAAAAGCAGGCTAGCCGGAGACACCAAGCTCTGGAGAAAGAATTCTCCAAAGCACAGAAAAGGGCCAGGATAGAAACCTCCCAAACCGAGGGGTTGGTCTTGGACCTACCCTTAGGTCCCCCAACCTCACCCCTAGGAATATGGTCAATGGGAGAGGCTACTCATTCCCCCGCGCACAGGGGAACGGGAGCAATTCCCCCGCCCCCAATCCATGGCCACGAGGGCTCATCACGGGGCCACTGAGGCAATCTTCACCCCCACTGTGGCCGGTCTCCGACCAACGGAGCCTGTTCTCCCTACGGAGGACCGTCTCGCCTTGTTAATAGCGCAAGCAGTGGACCGTGCGCTCAAGGGCAGGGTGCACGCTTCTGCCTCAGCGGTGTTCCCCCCCACCGGCCCAACAGCCAGTGACCAAATCTTATTATGCCTTGTCTTCCCCAGTTGGTTCTGAGGGTTCATCCCTTCAGGCACATGACATGGAGCAGGGGATACCAATATCTGAGGAGGAGGACCTTCCCCCAGAGGCCCCCCTATTCAGAGGCCTTTTTAATCCTTCCTTCTTCGTCACCTTGCTCCGCAAGGCTACATCCACAGCCCACCTGGGGACTGACTCTTCCTCCCCTACCACCCCCGTTTCCACGGAATCGGAGGCGGACCCAAATTTCACTGAACCGGTGACTGCTCAACATCGCATCCCTTGCCCCCCCCATGTTTCTGAACACAATATGCAAACAATGGGCATCTCCCACCTCCCTTCCCCTTCCAGGCAGCTCCGATAAGAAGCTGTACAACGTGGCCAAAGATTTAGAGGAGGCACTGGAAGTGCCAGTGGTGGATGAGCCATTTGGGCCCCTAGTATCTCCCACTGCCATTCCCGGGGACGTCACTGAGGCTCTCAAAGCAGAGGACCGTAAGTGCGAACTTACTTATCGCAGATCACACCAAGCGATGGCATGGGCCATTAGAGTGGCCACCTCTCCATCGTTCTTTAACAGATCCATCCTCTGCTGGCTCAGGCAACTCCAAGCCCGTATCCCAGCGGAGGATATCCGTACACATCAGGATCTTAGCAAAATGGTGGCAGCCATGGAATACACATCAGATACCACCCTCCAAGCTGCCAGGTTTTCCTCCAGGGCTATGGCGTCTACCATAACCGGTCGCCGCATGCTGTGGTTGAAACACTGGCAAGCAGATCCCAAGTCTAAGTGGCGGCTCCTGGCCGCCCCATATCAAGGAGGGAAGCTGTTTGGGGACGCGTTAAATCCTTATTTAACCAAGAACAAGGATAAGCGCAAGGTCCTTAATCACCTCATTAAGAGGGCAAACAAGCGCTCCAATTATTACCAAAGGAGACAGCCCGTTTGGGCAGGGGCTAGGTACAGTTACTCACAACCCACAAGCTCCTTCCTGACCAGACAGGACAGGCAGGAGAGACAACCGGACAGGCAGACAGCCAGACCTAAACAGCAATTTCAGGGCAAGCAGCCCTTTCGAGGGAACGGCCGACCATTCCGCCGAGCCAAGTGACGCTCCGGCGATCCCTCCCATAGGGGGCAGACTCTCCCTCTTTGCCCACCAGTGGGAGGCCATCACCACAGACACGTGGGTACTAAATACCATACACCATGGTCTGTCCCTAGAGTTCAGGTCCCACCCTCCAAATCGATTCCTATCGTGTCCCTACCCATGAAGCCGAACCAAAAAGAACCTAATGAACGAGGCTGTCCAACATCTGCTAAACATACGAGCCATAGAACTGGTGCTGGCGGACCAGAGAGGTGGGGGTTTTTATTCTATCCTCTTTGTCGTCCCAAAAGCATCAGGAGGATGGAGAGCAATCCTAGATCTCAAAGGCCTAAATTTTCACCTGGCATACCGCAAATTCAAAATGCAAACGCTCCGCTCCATCTTGGGAAGCGTAAGAAAAGGGGACTTCCTGACGTCTGTCGACCTCACGGAGGCGTACCTTCACATCCCCATCTCTCTCGCCCACCGCTGTTTCCTAAGGTTCACATACAAGGGGCGCCACTTCCAATACAGGGCGCTCCCATTCGGTCTCTCATCGGCCCCCAGGGTATTCACCAAGATCCTGGCAGTCTTGGCAGCTCACTTGCGAATGATTCCCATAAGAGTCCAATGCTACCTGGACAACATACTAATCCAGTCGTAGTCCGCCCAGTCCGCCTTGGCGGACCTCGAATGGGTGGTAATGCTGTTGCAGGACTATGGGTTCTCCGTAAATTTTCCCAAAAGCCACATGGTCCCCACGACCAGGCTGCTGCACCTCGGGGCCATCATAGACACGGCGGAATGTCGGGTGTACTTATCCCAAGAACGCTGAAGCAGCATAAGACAGTCAGTCCTCAAATTACGCAGGAGCCAGTCAGGTACACTGGTCAGCCTTTCCCAACTGTTAGGCAAGATGATCTCGGCCATAGCGATCATTCCCTGGTCCAGGCTCCACTCCAGGGAACTACAGTGGTTCATGCTCCCCTTCCAGAGACAGAACCTCAGTGCCTCTCAACGAAGGGTAAGACTCCCACAACAGGTAGTGCGCTCCCTCACGTGATGGCTATCGTGCGCCATGCTCAAGGGGTCATACTTCAGGGAACCAGACCAAATAGTACTAACAACCGACGCCAGCCTGTTCGGCTGGGGAGCGCACCTTTGCTTGCAGTGGGCACAGGGCCGTTGGTCTCGCTCAGACCTTCGTCACAACATAAACTGGCTCGAGTTACGGGCCATACATCTAGCCTTCCGCCAATTTCACAGCCTGATAAAAGGGCATCATGTACTGGTCCTCATGGACAACGTGGCAGCCAAGGCCCATGTAAACCGAAAAGGGGGCACCAAATCTCGGGCCTTACTGACCGAGTCACGCTTACTGGGATCTTGGGCAGAACACAATCTGGCCTCCATCAAGGCCGATCACATTTCAGGGGAGACGAACACCCAGGCCGACATCCTGAGCAGAACAACGGTGGATCACTCGGAGTGGCGTCTACATCCGAGGGTTTTCAGGGAAATCTGTCACCACTTTGGCCTTCACTTGTGGACCTCTCTGCGTCCCTGAGCAACGCTCAGCTGCCTCGGTTCTTCTCCCGGTTCCTGTCTCCAGGAGCAGAAGGGACAGACGCTCTTCGGGGCCCATGGCCTCAAGGTCTGCTCTACACCTTTCTCCCCCTACCCCTTAACCCAGCAGTGATACGCAAGCTTCTTTGGGAACGAGCGGAGGTAATCCTGGTGGCTCCTTATTGGCCAAGGAGGCATTGGTTCACCGATCTGATGAGCCTAGCTCTAGCAGACCCTTGGTGAATTCCTCCAGAACGGGTATCTCTCAGCCAAGGGGTCATTCTCCATCCGGACCCCCAATGCCTCCAGTTAGCCGTCTGGCACTTGAGTGCTCTATCTTGTCATGGGAGCTATGCTCGCCAGGGGTCATCAAAGTGATCCAGGCCTCCTGCCGGCCTTCCACAAACCATATTTATGAGGCCACGTGGAAGAAGTTTCAATCATGTTGACATCTGACTCCCTCGGAACTCACGATTCCCCACATACTAGACTATCTGTTAGAAGGCCTGGAAAGAGGCTTGGCCCCAAACACATTGCACAGACACATAGCTGCCCTTGCCACGGTCCTCACCTGTGATCCCGCGGGGCCCTTGGGACAGCACCCTCTGATCCGCTCATTCCTTAAGGGAGCAGCGAACACCAAGCCCCCTACGGTGAATAGGTACCCCTTATGGGACTTACCTCGGGTACTCTGGGCCCTTACCAAGGCCCCCTTTGAACCCCTGGGGACGTGCGACGTCCGTTACCTGTCTCATAAGGTGGCCTTCCTGGTGGCAATCACATCGGCACATCGTATCTCAGAGTTGGCAGCACTCTCCACATGGGATGATCTGTGCGTCTTCCACCAGGATCGAGTGGTCCACTGACTCGACCCCACTTTCATTCTGAAAGTCAACTCTCTATTCCATAGATCACAGGAAATAGTGCTGCCGGACTTTTGCCCCAACCCATCACATGCTCTGGAACGGCAATGGCACAGTCTGGACGTCCGCAGGGCTCTTCGGCACTATCTTGCAAGGACAGCAGAGTTCCGCAGATCAGAAGCCGTCTTCGTCTCCTTCCATCCCTCCTCCAGGGGTCAGAAGGTTTCCTCTTCCACAGTTGGCAGGTGGATCAGAACATGCGTTGCTGGGGCTTATCAAGCTGAGTCATTGCTGGCTCCACGCCACATTACAGCCCACTCCACACGGAGTGCAGCCACTTCAGCGGCATGGGCCACCCAGGCGTCCATTAAGGAAGTCTGCAGGGCGGCCACATGGACTTCACCATCCCCTTTCATACAACATTACAAGATTGATAGATTCGCCTCGGCTGGGGCCTCATTCGGTAGGAGAGTTCTACAACAGGCATTACAGCAAAGTGCCACACCGGACCAGTCTACTACCCACCCTCAGGGACAGTAGGCTTTGGTATGTCCCATCCGTGGATTCTCCATCTCCAAGTGCTGGAGAAGGGGCGTTGTCTTACCTGAACGCCTTTTCTCAGCACGGAGATGGAGAATCAATTCCCACCCTTGTAGGTCATTAGGCCGAGGGTTAGCTAATTGTAGTGAGACACAACGTCTTGCGGTCAGTCAACGGCTACACTCGTGCCAAAAACTGGATCTCTATGGTCCAGGACAGGCGTGGCAACTTTGGCTGACTTGATCTGATTGGGCAGGAATATAGTCTACACCCATCCGTGGATTCTCCATCTTCGTGCTGAGAAAAGGCATTCAGGTAAGACAATGCCCCTTCTCAACCTTCCTAATGCTACGACCCTTTAATACACTTGCTCATGTTGTGGTGACCCCCAACCATAAAATTATTTTTGTTGCTACTTCATAATTGTAATTTTGCTACTGTTATGAATCGTAATGTAAATATCTGATATGCAGGATATATTTTTGTTGTTACAAATTGAACATAATTAAATTCTATTCTACTCTACTCTACTCTACTCTATTCCATATTGTCTATTCTATTCTCTCTTCCATATTGTGTATTCTATTCTACTCTGCTCTGCTCTGCTCTATATTCTATTCTACTCTACTCTACTCTACTCTACTCTACTCTACTCTACTCTACTCTACTCTACTCTACTCCATATTGTCTATTCTATTCTCTCTTCTATATTGTCTATTCTATTCTCCTCTCCTCTCCTCTCCTGTCCTCTCCTCTCCTGTTCTCTCCTCTGGTCTATATTCTATTCTATTCTATTCTATTCTATTCTATTCTATTCTATTCTATTCTATTCTATTCTATTCTATTCTATTCTATTCTATTCTATTCTATTCTATTCTATTCTATTCTATTCTATGACAATTTAGGATTGTCTTCTTCCTGGTTATTCGAAAAAGATTCAGTTATAGAAATGACAACTTTCCGATCATTCTCTACATCTCCCAGCTTTGCATTTGGAGTGAAATGAATCCCAAATTGCCCTTAGTATACTTTATTATTTTATTTCAAAACGGTCAGACAGGAGGGTAATTTTCCTAAGAACCACCTGCCATGGCGCTCGAGGAGCTCCTGTCTCTCAGCCCCGCCCCTTTCGAGGAGGAGAGTTCAGGTGGGGGGAAGCAGAGGGAAAGTGTTCTCTTCTCACAGAGGAAATTGGCCTCGGTGGCTCGCCATACGCGAAGCCTTAAGCAGCATGAGAGTTGGAAGAGCGAGGGATTCCCCTTTCCATCCTGCTGCGGCGCTTGCAGCTTTGTGGGTTGTTACTTTCATGCTCGCGGATTCGAAACGTCACAATGGCTCAGAACGTTCAGAGTGTTACATTATCTCCTTCCTTCCCTCTTTGTCCCTTCCTTCCTTCCATTGTTCCTTCCTTCCTTCTCTCTCTCATTGTCCCTTACTTCCCTCCCTCTTCATACCTTCCTTCCTCCCCCTCTGTGCCCAGGAAGGGACAAGGGGAGGGGGACAGGCTGCCAGAGGCAGAGGAGAGCTCTGCCCAGCTCGCTTGCTCAGCTTCGCCAGAAAACATGCCGCTTGCTAAGTTAGCAGAAGCCCCAGGATCAGCGCCAGGCTACAGCTGATTCACGCTTCTGCTAAATTAGCAAGCAGCATGTTTTCTAGCAAAGCTCGAGAAGTTTGCTGGGCAGGAGCCAAGGAGAGCTGCTACAGCTGACCTGCTTCTTGGCTGCTCCGCAGAAGCGCAGATCAGCTGTAGGGTTCGCCCCGATCCTGGACAAGAGGGAAGGAAGGACGGAAGGGACAAGGGGAAAGAGGGAGGGAAGGATTGACAAAGAGGGAGGCAAAGGAAAGGAAGGAAGGAAGGGACAAGGGGAGAGAGGGAAGGAAGGAGGGACAAAGAGAGAGGCAAAGGAAGGAAGGAAGGGGTTAGTCCCTTCCTCCTTCCCTCCCTCTCTCCGTCAAGCCCCGGCGGGCTCGGAGGAGTCGAGGACGGGCGGGGTGGCAAAGGAGATTGGCGGCCATCACCAGACCTCCTGGCTGACGAGCGCAGGAGTTGGGTGCTGCGGCGGCCCCCCCTTCGCTGACCTGCGTGCATGAGAAGAAGTCAATCCGGTTGCTGCCCAATGAGTCCCTGGGAAGGGCAGGGCCTTGGTCTGCGCCTGCGCTTTTCCTGCGCCCTCTGCAGGGCACATTTGGTAGAGTTCGTGCAGACTGCCGCCAAACTTCATATTTTCCACAAACAAGTGAGGTGGAGCGGGGGGGAGAAGGCAGTTGACAAGCCCTGCCTAAAACCATTGGAAATATGTGTTTTCTGATGGTCTTAGGTGACCCCTGTGAAAGGCTCGTGTGACCCCCAAAAGGGTTGCGACCCACAGGTTGAGAACTGCTGCTCTAAATTAATTTAAGAAGCATCTTGCAGGCAGATTCTGAACTTTTCTCCATTACTGAGTTAAAATGTTTTCCATTTAACCTTGAGTTAACAAAATATTATACTGCCATAAAATTTATTGTCCCTTTGCTGACATTTAGTCTGGGTCAATTTCTTTTGTACTTAGTAATTTGATTTCTCTTCAAGGAAATGAGTGAAAACAGATTCCAAACATCTTGAGTTTGTCCTTGATCAATATTATAATAAAAGAAAAGTACTAACTTAATATGAATACAACTTTACCATGGACAACTTAACCCTGTCACATACTCAAACTAGGAATAAAATGTCACGTGGAAATGGTACACAATAGGCTGTAGGCGTATTTGTGTTATGGCAATAGCTGCAAATGAGAAAATGTTGTGAGAAACTGTGAAACATTTTATATATTGATGTCATAGTGTTATTAAAAATTACATGTGCACAAGGTCATGAGCGTAAATATATTTTATTCTGTACTTTTAAATGACATCTTTGTTCATTTTCTTTCTTTTGGTAATATAAACTTCTCTGGGTGAATCATCAGCACAGCTTTACTCATCTTATTATAACCACACATACAGTAATCCACATTGTGATATCCTAGGTTCCACATATGGTCCCAGGAATTGTGAGTGCAGTTCCAAGAGTCCTTATGAAAATTGCAGCTGACATGCTGTTTGTATTAGATGAAGAATTATGATGATGATGATAATGTACATGGGCAGCAATCATACTAACTATATTTAATTAATTTTTATGAAATGCAACTAATACAGTTTAATTTCTGTGCTTGGGACATATTCCAAAACAAATATTTTGGAATATGCTTATAAGGAGCATTTGCAACATTCTTAAAATCTCAGATACATCATATTCTTTCTTAAATAAATATAATGAAGAGGTCAGGCTGACCATTTAAACAAAGCATCTTATGTTTTATAACTAATATGGGCTGAAGAATTGTATTTATAAAAGGTTAATTTTTATGGAGAAAATTTGTAGAATGAATTTATACATACTTGACCAAAAACAATTACTTTTATATTATCATTTATTCATTTGAACAGAATAACCGAATAACAATGTTGGAAGGAACCTTGGAGTTTTTCTAGTCCAATCCCTTGCTCAAACAGGAGACCCTATATTATTCCAGACAACTGACTGTCAGGTCTCTTCTTTTTTTTTTTTTCTTTTTTTTTTAATTTTTTATTAAAGCAATCAACATTAAACATAAGATCATATTAAGAAGCAATCATCATAGAACATAAAATACAACAGTAAGTATTAGTCTTTGTAAGTGTTTGATTTGGTAAACATTCCTCACTCCTCACGTCAAGCTTCAACTATACGCCAGATACATTTTATTTGATTGGTGTTTCTCTTGTATATAGTCTATCCACTGTTTCCAGTCTATCATATATTGTTCATTTGAGCGATCCTTCAAATATGCCGATATTTTCGCCATTTCTGCCAAATGTATTACTTTCAAAGTCCAATAAAAACTTCCAGGTCTCTTCTTAAAAGCCTCCAGTGATGGAACACCCATAACTTCTGGAGGCAAGCCACACTAATTAATTGTTCTCACTTTTAGGAAATTTTTCTTTAATTTCCTACTTGTGCTGATTCAGCTAGTTCTGATTGACATCAGTAATAACCCAGCAGGTGGCACACTTCAATTTAATTCCTCTATTTTTTCTACACCCACCAGAACAGAGATGTGAGACCTCTGATTCAATAAAAAAGCTTATTTGCTTAGTACCTCAACTGATAGGCTTTTATTTCTTCAGAAAGCGTAGTTTCCTGCATTACAGGTAGTTTTCATATTATGACCATTTGTTCAGCCACCGTTTGAAATTACTTTGAATGAAGAGACTTACAGTTGGTCCTCAAAGTTTTGACCTTTTGCAGTGCCCCAATGATCATGTGAACAAAATTCAAGCAGTTGACAAACAGCTCATACTTATGACCAGTTGTAGCATCCCATGGTCAGATGATAATCATTTGCAACTTTCACTAGCGGGTTTCCAAATTAAAATAAAATCAATGGAGAAGCGAGCTGGGAAGACTGCAAGTTGCTTGTGTAAGATTCCCAACCTCTAGACTTTCTTCACTCATTCACAAGAATGTGCCCCAATGCCCTCTTCCCTCAGCTTCTTTGTACCCTCTTCCCTGGTCTTTTTGTACTTTGTACTCTACATGCACACATACTGTGCCTTCTTTCCTTGCCCTCCCTGCAGTCACAACTTGCCCTCTTTCTCTGTCCTTCCTTAGTTTGTGCTCTGTTATCACAATACAGTCTACCCCAACTTGTATGCAGCCTGTGTTGGGCCTACTCTTATCAAGTAAACAGGTGTTTTACTCACCCTGGGATCATATCTGGTTGGGTTAAACATTAATGTTTCCCCTAATTTTATCACCCTCCACTTCTGTCAGATAAAAGTTACTCTTTCAGAAAGTTAAATAGCAGCGAAGCTGGGAGAAATGGATTTTATTTTTTTATTACAAAGACTGCTTTATTTCATTATGTCATATTTCTGATCTTATTGGATCAGATAATCACCCAAATTGGTGTTATTTGATTAGAAAGAGGAAAACAAATAGAATGAAAAAGTGTATGTCACTCACAGCCTACCACCACCTTCTAGAAAAGATTATAAGTATAGTGATGCCACTGTCAAAGTTATTCACAACTTATTTAGAATGAAATTATTAGTTATTCCAGCCAGTCAAATCTATTCCTCAAGAAATAGATGAAAATAAGATTTCACCATCTAGCCACAATTCCATCTAGCCACAATTCCATCTAGCCACATTCCATCTAGCCACAATTCCAATGAAAAAGGTTGAGGATGGAATTTGGCAAGAATGCTCCGTCAACTAACTTTTTTATAACTTAGTTGTAGAAAGTAGCCAATGATTATAGACCCTTGCTAATTCATTTATCCTTCAGCACTCAGAAAGGGAGGCTATTGTATGTCTTGGCAGAAAGTATTACTTGACCTACAACCATTTTGTTTAATGACTGAAGTTAATAACAGTGCTGAAAAAAATTACTACTGATCCTCACATTTACAACTGTTGTAATGTCCCTGTGGTCATGTAATTAAATGTTGGCACTTTTCGAACTGGCATGTATTTACAACAGAGTACGTGATCAACATTTTCAACCTTCTTAGAGAGCTTCCAACAAGCAAAGTTAAAGGGGAAAAGTGGGATTTGCTTAGTGACTGGATTATTCTTTAACAACAGTGGTGATTCGCTTAACAATAACTGTGGCAAAAAAAAGCATAAAATTGGGCATGACTCACTTAACAACCGCATTACTTAGTGACAGAAGTTCCAGTCCCAATTGTGGTTATACATTGAGTACTACCTGTAAAACATTCCAACAAACACAATTTACAGTGGTGGTTTCCTGCTTGTTTCCAATTGTGTGAGGAGATACTAGTTTGTATCTCCTGCAAAATCTGAATCAGAAATAAAAATACAATTTATTACAGGTAGTCCTTGATTTATTATAACAATTGATACCAACATTTCCATTGTTTAATCAATGCAGTCATAAAACATGACCACATTGCTTAGCAAGGGCAATTCCAATAGTCCTGGTTGCAACAGTTAACCTAATCCCATCATCTCCCAAGATCTCTCTCTCTCATATTTTCAAGAGATATAGGGTTGCATTATTGTCATATATTGTCATCCAAACAAAAGTCACCCTAAAAGTTTAGAGAGGCCCATTAAGAGACCTATGTGGTGCCTCTTGCACATCCTCATGTACCCTCGCCACATTGTATTGTGTCTCTCATGCACCTTTTTCACCCCTATCCCAGTGCCACACATCCAGTGGTGGGATTCAGCTGGTTTGCACCACTTCAGCAGAACCGGTTGCTAATTTTGTTGCCCAGGCCCAGAATGGACTTCTGGAAGTAGCATCCACACAGAGTACCGGTTGTTCACCTTTTTGAACCTCACCACTGCACCACACCCCTTCACTCGTTCCCTCACTTGGCACCAGCTATTTACCTATCTGCAGGCCTACACTTGACAGTTTCCTGCCAGCTCCCTTACTGAATTTGGTTGTGGGAAGCTGGAGGAAATTGCTTCACCTAATGACTATGGAATTAAGTTAATGACAGCAGCTGGGAATACATGAATACTAGGAATACTAGAACTACCTAGTATAGAAAATGAAATTAAAAATAAAGATAATGAAATAATGAAGCAAATAAAATTAAAAATATATGAAGTAATTTGAGAGGAATACATTAAATAATTTGAGTGGAAACAAAAGTATGGAGACTGTTTTAGAGATGTGTATGGGAATTATAGTAATGTATTACTATACATAAATTGAAGCAAATAGTAAAAACTGTTATCATCCAAGGAAGTCATACATGTAGTATGCAGACATGTTAAGATATGAATGCTTGTACTTTTGGAGTGGGTAGTGGACATGAGTCAGTTAGTCAGCGGACATCAGTTAGTTGAAAGATTGATGATATTTTTTCCTTGTACAAATTAAAAGGTTAGGGCTAGGATTGAATATACAAAACCCAAGGTACCTGTGTTAAACAGAAAGAAATAAAGATAACAATTGCAAGATATTCATATGTGGCAAAGATCTAGAGTAAGTAGATGAATATGTATATCAGTAGAATATTTACTAAAGATAAAAAATGGAGAGATATGAAAATTCTGGAAGAAAAGATACAGATAATTTGTGGTTATTGTGATAAATTAATATTTATCAAAATAAACAACCACAGCTATTTCTAAGAGCATGCTTCTGCCCATTTTATTATATGGAAATGAGAGCTTGATAATGTTAGGAAAAAGATAAGTTGCAATAAGTTATTTAAGAAGTATATGTAGTAAAAGAAGAAATAGGCTTGAATGATTATTGCTAAGTGCACTGACTATCAAATTGTGTGACCAGTACTAAAGAAGTACTTTGAGATAGTTTAATCTGACAGAATGGACTTCAGGAGGTTACATATATGTGATCTTCATTTTATAATTTTGAAATTTATTAATAAATGTTGGGTAGTAATTTTTAAATTGAATTTTGATTGAAGCATACAGTGTCACTATCAGCTGCAGTTTGATTGCACACGTGCAGGCATGCCAATAATAAAGAATGTAAACTATAGGTGGAATTACAAGCGTTTTATCTTAAAAATATATTTTTAGTTGAGAGTGCTTATTGTAGGAAGATGGAAGAGCATTTGAGAACATAATGAGTAGGAGGGATATTTATTTATTTATTTAGCGAATGGCATATCATACACAGACTAGCAATATATATTAACATTTCACCTAGATTAGTAAATCACAATAAAATATAAGTGTTAAAAATATCTATATTCAAATACCATTGTCTAGGTCATCTAACCATTGAGGCGTAGTATCGTTTATGTTTTAAAAAAACCCAGCTTACAGATGGTCACAATGTGATCTACAGTTGTTGTGGGACCCCCACAATAACACTGAGGGGAGGATACTTCGCCCCATTTATACAGAGTCCTGGCAGATGCTGTGTGAGATGTGAATTCTATTCAGGGTTGTCCATTGCAGATGTGGTATTCAAAGCCTGGCACCTTTTTTTGTGGAGTCCTTTATATGTCTTCCTATGTCTAGATGTTCAGCAACATATTTGCTTACCATTGGGGGTGAATGTTAAAGTTGTTGGGCAGATGTTGTGCAAGTGCCAATGAAGGCTTCTTGGATTTTCTGGCTGATAAATGAGGAAGGTCAGCATGCGCTATTAGGAATGAGTTGTTCATAATTTTTCTGTATTCTCTTACCTTGCCTTCCTAAAGCTAGTGGTACTATATGGCTCAGAACTGGAAGCCACCAAGTCAATGTGGTTTTAATATTGTACATCTACTTATAATCCTCATGGTGTTGTTGAGTCTGGCATCTAAGTTATTAGTATGGCAGCTGTTAAACCATACAGGGGCACAATATTCTGCTGTGGAGTAGATCAACCCTAGTGCTGATGACCTCAGAGTGGCAGCTGAAACTCCCCATTTAGTTCCATATAATTTCTGGAGTATGTAATTCCTAGTATTGATTTTGCCACCATATTCTCTAGGTGTATATTGTAGGAGAAACAAAAAATTAGAAAGAGGTTATAAAACCAAGCCAAGATCTATTTTCTTCCAACAAAACTCTCATCTAACTCTTCTTTAGACAATGGTTCAGGTACCCCAAATGAAGACCTGAAGCCATCCTATTACTGGTCATTAGATCCTCACTGTATGATTATGCAGATGGAAACTGGAGTAAATCTAGCCAAAGAATGTGCCTTCATGAATCAACAATCATGTATGGACAGCAAATGATACTATGGTACAAAGGAATTGATCTCTGCTGGAAGATGAGAAGGCCAAGGATATAAATGATCCTCTCCTCCAGGCCCAAGAATCAGAAATTCTAATGAATCATTAAGATCAGGTTTGCTAACATTAATAGACATTTTAGCAACCGGATCTCAACAGACTAGCCGAGACTTGGGAACAGGACATCTCCATGAAGAAATACTTTTTAGCTGTGGATCAAGATCTATTACAAACATTGATAGAAGTGAAACTTTTTACGACATTATTTCCAGGAAGGAAGGAAGGAAGGAAGGAAAGAAGGAGGGAAGGAAGGGTGAATTAGTTGAAATGAAAGGAATACTGGATGGATTATTGGATGGATTTGATTACATGTTCAAAAAGAAAGAGGAGATAAATGTACAAAGATCAAAAGACAATATGTAAATCAATGTATGATATGGTAAAAGTCAGAATGCTTTACAATTACAGAAAATTCATGTTGATATAAATTATTTTTAGCTATGTTTGCTCGGGTTTAAAAAAAAATTTAAACAAGGCTGTTCGGGTTTTAGAATTGGGTTTTTAATAGGTTTTAGTAACAGCCTTGTATAAATATTAATTTAATTTATTTTTAAATATTTATTGATTTTATATGTTTTTATTGTATTGTAAACCGCCCCGAGTCCTACAGGAGAGGGGCGGTATAGAAATTTAATAAAAGTAAAGTAAAGTATCATGCTTTTGATTTATTATGGCTGATTGCATAATCAGACAAATGTTTAGATTGAATTTGTCATTTTTGTCTACCTAGCAAATTTTTCCTATGAGTTTGGAATAGATAGATGTTGTTCAATGATGTTAAAGTATCATCACAGAATGTAAACTGTTCCAAATAAAACTGTCTTTTGCAATTGACTGATGATAATTTTAAATATCTATGATGCTAAAATATTTTGAGATTACACCTAAAGTATATATTAATATTGGTACTACCTTTGTTTTCTTTTGCCAAGTTATTCTATTACAGGCTTTACATTTTGTGGTTTCTTTCTTGTTCTTTCTTTTCCATTTTGCTCTCTCCAAGTAGTACCGTATATCTATGTTATATTGTTGCAGCAGCTAAGGAGGTCTATTATTTCTTCTGCTGCAGAGGTGGTATTTGCTGTCTATTGCTGCTGTTATATGCCAGAATTAGCCCTTCTGTCTCTTTCCTTAATTTGCCTGCTCTTAGCCATTGACAAGTCTTATTGTTATCTGATTTCCCAGCTATTTTTTTTAATGTAATTGCCATGTCTCTTTTTATTTTTTTTTCATTTGATTTTTCTTATTGGCTAATTTGTTCTCTTTGATATTTAGTTCTTGATGTACTATTTCCAAAGCATCATCTTCGCTGTCCTTCAGATATTCATGGCTTCTACTTCAGCTTGAGTCCAGTCCACTATTCTAACTGTACTGTATATCTAATAACTGAAATTGTCCAGGTATTCATTTCTTTGATAGTATTTTGTTATTGAATTTAGATTTTAAGATATTCCCTCTTCTAATATAATAATAATAATAATAATAATAATAATGATGATGATGATGATGATGATGATGATGATAAAGTTGGAAGGGATCTTGGAGGTCATCTAGTCCAACCTCCTGCTCAGGCAGGAAACCCTATACCATTTCAGACAAATGACTGTCCAGTTTCTTCTTAAAAACTTCCAGTGTTGGCGCATTCACTGCTTCTGGAGGCAAGTTGTTCCACTGGTTAATTGTTCTAACTGTCAGGAAGTTTCTCCTTAGTTCTAGGTTGCTTCTCTCTTTGGTTAGTTTCCACCTGTTGCTTCTTGTCCTGCCTTCAGGCACTTTGGAAAATAGCTTGACTCACTTCACGTGATCTTGATTCTATCCCTCTGTTAATGCAGCTTAGCACTGCGTTGGCTTTTTTGGCAGCTGCAGCACACTGCTAGCTCATATTTAAATGATTGTCCACTAGGATTCCGAGATTCCTCTCACAGTTACTACTATTGAGCAAGGTACCCCCTATACTATACCTGCACATTTGGTTTTTCTTGCCTAAATGTAGAACCTTACTTTTTTCGCCATTGAATTTCATTTTGTTAGATAGCGCCCAGTGTTCAAGTCTGTCCAGATATTCTTGCATCTTAAGCCTATCTTCTGGAGTGTTGGCTATTCCTGCCAGCTTGGTGTTGTTTCCAAATTTGATGAGTTCCCCATCTATCCCCTTTTGTCCAAATTGTTGATGAAGATGTTGAAGAGCACTGGGCTCAGAACAGAGCCCTGGGGCACCCCATTACACACTTCCCTCCATGTAGATGCGGTTCCATTGAGGACCACATGCTGAGTACGGCTGGTCAGCCAGCTACGGATCCATTGGTGGTGATCCTGTCTAACCTGCATTTTTCTATCTTCTCAAGTAGTAGGTTGTGGTCTACTTTGTCAAATGCCTTACTGAAGTCCAAGTAAATTATATCCACAGCATTCCTCTGGTCCACTAATTTTGTCACTTGGTCAAAGTATGCAATAAGGTTTGTCTGGCATGATCTGTTTTTGACAAACCCGTGTTGGCTTTTAGTAATGACTTTGTTTGCCTGTAGGTGTTCGCTGATTCATTGTTTGATTATCTTTTCCAGAATCTTCCCAGGTATTGAGGTCAGGCTGATAGGTCTGTAATTTCCTGGGTCTTTTTCCCCCCTTTTTTGAAGATGGGAACTACATTAGCTCTTTTCCAGTCCTCTGGTAGTTTCCCAGTGCTCCAGGATCTTTGAAAAAATATAGTTTAGTGGTTCTGAGATCACATCTGCCAGTTCCTTAAGAACCGTGGGGTGTAATCCATCTGGTCCTGGTGATTTGAACTCGTCTAGGCTGGACAGGTGTTCACTTTACCATTTTCACTTACCATGTATTCACCAACTTTCTCCTTGACTTAACCATGCTTGATGTTATCAGACTGAAGGATGCCCAGATATTTATAGTTATCTTTTTCATCCAAATTCTTGATTTTATTTCCATAGGTCATTTTGAATTTTTTATTTTTCCTTATTTTATCCCTGCTGTGTTAACTTTGAAACATAATATTATCATGGATGTATATAGATCTCCAGATTCAGGATTTCAGTTGTCAGAATTCTCAGCAATGGCTTTATGGGATGAAAAAGTCTGGGATTTGAAGTCCAAAACTCTGGAACTTATTAAAATTGGGAAACAATGGATTAAAGGCACAAATAATGGAATTCTACATATGGTAGTTTTCCATTTTGCACTGAAGTTAAGAGAATCTGTTTATGCATGCCTAAGATTACTCTCTGTTGAATGAATATGATCTAATAAATATGGTAATTATAATACCATCAAGGCTGTAATTTTTCCTTCAGCAAATTAATATGGAACTAAATCCCAGTTAAAAATGGCTCTTCCTGAAAGCCATTTAATTTCACTCTTCAGAGAAAGAGCTGAAGCTAAAAGCACAGACATTCCAAACTTTGCTTTGGTTCTTAACTGTGTGAAATTTCAGTGCAGTTCTTGTACTGTGTAATTGGACATATGTATTTATAAATATGTTGTTACATCCCATTAATTCCTAAAGCAGAAGAGCCAGGTGTAAAATAGCAGGCAATTTAGATTCATCAAAGCTGACAAAATCTTTCAATAGGTAGCCATTCATATAGAAATGGGTCTGCTTGTATGAACCTTTTCTAGCACACAGTATCTCTAAGATATACATCTGCTAATTTATGCTATTTTTTATCACCAGATGCTAACAACAGAAGACCTGTGATCCTTATATCTTCACTTATATTTGAAACATATATGGTTTCTGTCATCCTGCTGATTCTTATCTCTAGTTTATGGGCAAATTCTAAGGTCAGTTTTACAGTGCTTAAATTCTGATAGATGTTTAGGAAACAGGCAAAACAAAATTCACAATTAAACAGCAGTACCTTATCCAGAGAAAAGAGATGAGCTCCTCTGTAATAAATGTCTAAAAACGTTGTGTAAGATGTCACAAGGCAAAGTATACTTTGCTTTCCCTTCAGAGTGTATGAATCTTTTACCTTTTACTTAAGAAGCCACAAGCCAGCAGTTGATTTTTATTCCTAAGAACATACAAAGTATTTTGTGTGATCTTGTTTGCAGTAGACCAAGTAATAATTATAAAGCAACAATGCATTTGTAAACATGCAAGATTTGCAACTTTGGAAGAAAGTTTGGGATTTTTTTTTCTTTTTCTATTACACCTTGGTAAAATTCTACACCGTAAAACTATTAATTACAACTAAAAAGTAGGTTCAGGCTATAGAAAGAAATAAAATGAATGGCACACAAATGAAGCAAGGATAATTGGAAGTTAAATCATTCTCACATATTTCAGAATAATTGATTTCAGTTCAATTAATTCAAGAATTTTTTTTAATATAGGTGGTTGATAAAACTGCCATATAACATCTGAGTCAGTTTACAGTTTAATCAGTTAAGTCTTAACTGTATTATTGTTATGGTGGTTCTCCTCCTATCTCTCTGGTCGGTCGCAGTCGGTGTTTGTGGGGGGTCAGAGGTCCACCTCTAGGTTACTCCCGTGTGGGGTGCCTCGGGTCGGTTCTCTCCCCCCTACTTTTTAACATTTACATGAAGCCACTGGGAGAGATCATCCATCGGCATGGAGTGAGATACCATCAGTATGCTGATGATACTCAGCTGTACATTTCCACTCTTGGCCAAATCAGTGAAGCGGTTGAGGTGATGTGCCGGTGTTTGGAGGCTGTGAGGGTCTGGATGGGTGTTAACAGATTAAGGCTCAACCCTGACAAGACAGAGTGGCTGTGGGTTATGTCTCCCAAGGATGCTTCAATCTGTCCTTCCATTACCCTGGGGGGTGAATCTATAAACCCCTCAGAGAAGGTTCGCAACTTGGGAGTCCTCCTCGATCCACAGCTGACATTGGAACATCATTTATCGGCTGTGGCGAGGGGGGCATTTGCCCAGGTTCGCCTGGTGCACCAGTTGCATCCTTATTTGGATCAGGAGTCTCTTCTCACGGTCACACATGCTCTTGTCACCTCGAGGATCGACTACTGCAACGCTCTCTACATGGGGCTGCCCTTGAAGAGTGTTCGGAGACTACAATTAGTGCAAAATGCAGCTGCGCGAGCAATTGTGGGCCTTCCACGTTGTGCCCACATTTCACCAACCCTCCACACGCTGTATTGGTTGCCTATTGGTCTCTGAGCGCAATTCAAAGTGCTGGTCATTACCTATAAAGCCCTATATGGCTCTGGACCAGGATATGTATGGGACTGTCTTCTGCCACATACTTCCCTACGACCGGTGAGAGCGCACAGGGTCGGCCTCCTCCGGGTCCCGTCAGCGAAACAATGTTGTTTGGTGGGTCCTAGGGGGAGGGCCTTCTCTGTTGTGGCGCCCACCCTCTGGAACCAACCACCCCTTGAAGTCTGCGTTTCTCCCACTCTCCTGGCCTTCTGAAAGAACCTGAAAACTTATCTTTGCCGGCAGGCCTGGGGATGATTGTGTTGTTGTTCGAAAGTTGTATGTGTGTTGGGTGTCTATTTTTAATGTTTTGATTCGACTTAGATTCTTTGATGTTTTGTTTTGTATATGTTGTAAGCCGCTCCGAGTCTCCGGAGAGGAGCGGCATACAAGTCGAATAAATAAACAAACAAACAAACAAACAAACAAATAAATAAATAAATAAATAAATAAATAAATTAATTAATAAATAATATACTTCTTAGCTACATATAATGCTTTTCTGAGGTAAAGATGATAGCTACCATCAAGGCATGCCTATAGCAGCACAAGTTATTATTTACTATGGGCATGTAGTATGAAGGAGATTTTTAATGTGGGAATGTTAATCACCAGATGACTGCAGAATGAAGCAGTAGTTTATTTGTTTGTCTTCAGATTACATGAAGAAATAACATGCCTACTCATGGCATTCCATATGCTCATCTGGATTTGTTTTGCAGAAATCTTGGGCACATAAAAATGTTACTGATATGCTTTGTTGAAAATGAAAAGAGCAATACATAAATTTCTGATTCTACCACTTCATTTCTCATTTACCATTGGGGAATTACATGTGTGAACAGGTTACCATGGGTAAAAAAAATCTTTGTACGCTTTATTTAAGGTTACTGATGAATATGTTTTAGTGAAGGCATCGAAAGCTTTAGCTTCAAGGCCTAATAGATTCTACTGAATATAAATATGTTAGGCCCAGAATTGTTATGTTGTGTATATATGAGAAAGGGACATCATGGATCATAAAGCACTGGGCTTATAGCTTGAAGTCATTGACAGTACATTCAGGACCAAATACAGTTCAATAAGGGGGACTGTATTGTTGAAAGAAAAATTTTCATCAGGGTCCAGTCCAAGCTGGGAATAAATGGAGACTGCTTTAGAAAGAAGGTTGTAGTTAATTGGAGAGGAGAGCCAGACAGAAAGATGGCTCTTGGAAAGCTGACCACATGTAGCAGGATTTTATACCTCCTTTGAGCTTTGTATTTGGATTGTATTCTTCCTGCTTGAGGCTTTATATTTCCTGTGTCATGTACTTTGACCTGAGTCTGAGTGTGTCCTTTTGGTATCGGTGGGTTAATCCTATTATGTTTCTTGTCCTTAGAATTTGGGTGGGGTAGGTAGATTTTAGCTTTCTTTGTCTTCCTAATCTCTTCAGTTTCTAGCTGGAAGGCTCCAACCTTTCTGAAAGGATTATTGAATTTGCATTTCTAATAGCTGGCCTCTGCCTAGTTTCTGCTTAGGGAAGAGGGACTGCGGTTGGTTTCTGTCTTTTTTTTAAAGATCCTCTCTATTATTCCTTTGGGGAAATATATTCTACCTTTTTAATATTCCCCCAAATGTTTATTTCTCTGGATTCGTCCCACAATATGACATGAGGAAAATATGGGATCATATTTACAAAATATTGCATGAAAAGCAGCTAAAACCATCAATATATTTTTGAAGGAAGATGGAAGGTGACTATTTTAAACACTCTATCAAAATAATTGATAAAGGAGTCCAGTGTACCCAAGGATAATCATAAAATAAAATAACTAGTGGCAGTGAAGATGCCACTTGCAGTCCACACATTCATTACAGTTATGCAAATAGGATGATTTGTGCAATCTGAAGACAAACCTCTCAAAGCCTTTGAAATTGCTCTCAATTGACATGATTAAAAGACTGTAGGCAATCAACATAATTATATGTTGCCAAGTTTTAATATATTGCTTAAATTCTGAGACTTTTTGCAGATGTTTTGAATATGCTTGTGTTCCGGAGAGATTCTTGTTCTTTTTATTTCTTTTTTTATATGTAGAAATCTATAATTTCACATATATACATTAAAAGAAGTATTTTATTCTATTAAAGTTTCTCTTTTTTTGAATCTCACAGCAACAAAAATAAATACTACATGAGTACCATGTCATATAATATGAAACATATTATTATGATTTTCTGTTATATTGATCACAGAGGTGTTGTCCACACTCTTAAATCTTGTTGTCAGCAGCAGTAACCCTTTGTAATTCTTATCTTGGATAAACTATTAAAACTCATTCTAAACATGGCGCAATTTTAGATCAAGATAAGAACATTGATGGGATACAGTAGCAGATCTGGGTGATTTGCAGTATAGTACGTAAATAAAAGCTTCCAACATCTAGTAATTAGCTATAGTGATAACAAAAATTGTTTATTTTGTCCTGAACCGTTTGGCTAAATAAAGACAACTTGTTGGAAAACAGGAGGAATTCTGAATATGAAGCTTTTGGGATTTTTTGTTAGTTTTGATACTAAAGCTAAATCCTTATGCCTAGTTCTGGGTGTTAATCTCAATATTAGTATTAGAATTTTTAGTACTGCTTTATAAAACCCTAGAAAGAGCACACCTAGAATACTGCAACCAATTCTGGTGACTATACTACAAAAAAGATGTTGAGACCTTGGAAAAAGTTCAGAGAAGAGCAACTAAAATGATCAAAGGCCTAGAGACCCAAAACATATGAAGAACCGCTGCAGCACTTGAGTTTGGCTAGTCTAAAGAAAATAAGAAATAGAGGTGACATGATAACAGTATTCCAGTATTTGAGGGGCTGCCACAAAGAGGAGGGTATCAAGCTATTCTCCAAAACATCAGAGGACAGGACAAGAAACAATGATTGGAAACTGACCAAAGCGAGAAGCAACCTGGAATTAAGGTGAAACTTCCTAACAGTGAGGACAATTAACAGTGAAACAGCTTGCCTTCAGAAATAATGGGCAGCCGGGGGGCGGAGCCAGCTGTCAGAGCGCGTTGCGGTGCGAATGATCTCTCTGGCATCGCCAAACGCTCGTCCTAGGTCCGTGGGGCTCATCCGAGCTGAAAGAAGCCTCGTGGGGGCGATGGAAGGTGTGGGCGATCTGCTGCTCTGCTGTTGGTGGCGACTGGTGACGCGAAGCCGATAAACCCAGAACCGAGCGGATTGGGAAGAAGATGGCCAAAAATGGCCGCTGAAGCTGACAGCTGGACGGAGTAAGCGAGGAAATAGTGGAACGGCGGTAAATTGGATTTGACTAGATTGACTTTTCCCAAAGCTTTGTGAGCGGATTCGGTAGATGCATCAAAAGAGAAAGCAGAAAGGAGAAGCCTGGAAAAAGAGAAGCTGAAGGAGTGGAGAGGCGGCGGCGAGTGAAAGTGGCAGGAAGAGTGCCCGGAAGGGCCTGATATGGAGGAGCCAGGCTGCACTGATTAAAGACCTAGCACTTTAAAGTCACATAAAAGGACAGCAATCAACCTTTAATTAAGCTAAGAACCTTGTCTGAGAGTCTTATGGCCTTTAGCTTTTGCTTTTGACTGCTGAGTGGATTGGCCGGCGGAAAGGTGTCTTTTTTTCCCTTCTCCCTGGAAAGAGATAGATATTGCATGACAGGAGGAATTGGAACCACATAGAGACTGACAACTTTGGAAAGTGTTGTTGAGGAGATAGCAGGTGATTATATGGACGTATAGAATGGAATGGTGTGAGACAGAAGAAAGAAGATAAGAGAAAGGGTATTAAAGAGAGATTGAAGGGTTTATTGGATTATACAAAGAAAAAAGGAAACGCTGGGAAAGTTTAAAGTTAACATCAGAGATTGAACTATTAGAACCTGTATTTATATTAGTATTATACTGATAGATTTATATAGATGGAATATACCAGTGATATTGTTGTTGTTTAAACACCTGAGAGGGGAACAAGGTAAAGGGGGAGAAAGTGGAAGAATGAAAAGAAGGAAGTGAAAGTGGATAGTTTGGAAGAAGAGTAAGTTGTGAGAAAGTTTATTTAAAATGGCAAGCAATCCAAATTTAGCTAAGATTGATGGGGGGAAGAAAAATGCAACACAAGATTCCAGTCCCATGAGCCAAAGATAGTTAGATGACATGCTTCAAAGAGAATGTTCCAACCCCCTTAAAGAATTGCAGGCAATGATGCAGGCAGTGCAGGAGGTCATGATGAAGAACCATGAGGAAATCAAAATGGAACTAGAAGTGGTTAGGAATGTTACTGAAGAAATGAGAGAGAAAATTCAGGCAATGGACAGAAGATTTGAAACTTTTCAGCAGCAAATTGCAAAAAATGAGCAGAAGTTGCTGGCAGTAGAGCAAAGATTGGATAATGAAGACAAGAAGGTGGAAGAGATGGGAAAAAAAACTTAACTGTGGCTAATAAAGAGTTAATGACAGCGGTGACGTTACTGAAAGCAGAGAAGGTGACCCAATATCTTAGATTCCAAAATGTTATAGAGGAAAGAGGAGAAGATCTTCCAGACAAGATGGCGGATTTGTTGACAGGAGCTCTTGAGATTGACAAAGAAGAGATGATTGCTGGGATGGATGAAACATACAGGGTGCAGACAAACTATGGGAGACGACATAACCTTCCTAGAGAGGTCCATGTGAAGTTTATAAAAAAGAAAATTAGAGATGAAATATTATATAGGACACATGACGAACAGTTAGAATACAGAGGGAAACAAATTATTGTGTTAAAACAAATATCTAAAAGGATGAGAGACCTCCGAAAGAACTACCTCTTTCTGACATCCAGGTTACATCAAAGTAATGTAAATTTTAGATGGCTAACACCAGAGGGGCTTGGCAGGAGAAGAGGTTTAGATTGGATACAGTGGAAAAAGCGGAAGACTTCTACAGACAATACTGTGCCTCAGAAGAAGACCTGAGAGATCTCAGAGAAGAAAGAGCTATGGTTGAAAAAAGAAAAGATACTGAACGAATGTTGGAGAAAAGAGGGACAGAGCAAAGCATGGAGGAAGTGAGAGGGGGAAGAGGACAAGATAGGCTAGAACAACAGGGAAGAAGCTCAGAGGAGGCGAAGGAAATAAGAATTACTAGAAGCACAAAGACACAACAAAAACAGGATAATGGGAGAGGAGTTTAGGATTTGGTCAACAAATATTAGAGGGTTGAACGCACCAGTAAAATGTAGGAAAGTTTTTAGTAAGCTTATTAAATTAAATGCAGACATTATTGCGTTACAGAATGTTCACATAAAAAATGATCAAGAATATCTATCAGAACAACCTAAATTAGGTAGGCTATATGTTTCACTAGACGAAAAAAAAAGAAAGGAGTAGCTCTGTATGTTAAGCAGAAGATAACTTCGAAACAAATTTACAAAGACAAAGAGGGAAGGGTTTTGATAATTGAAGCTAAACTGAATAAAAAACCATAATAATTGTTGTAATATATGCCCCAAACGGAGTTCAAGTATCCTTTTTTAAAAATCTCCATAATAAGCTGAGTGATGTAGAGGGAGATGGTTTTTGTATAATCGGAGATTTCAATGCGATCGCAGATAAAACAAAAGACCATAAAAGCAGGGAGGCAAGGAAAGGAAACAAACAAACAAACAAAAAAACCACTTCCCAAAACTTTTTTTGAGATGTGTACAGATCTTAGCTTACATGATGTTTGGAGGGAAGGGAATTATGATAAGAGGGAATACACATACTTTTCTAATAGACACAGATCATGGACCAGGCTAGACATGCTATGGTTTTCAAAAGAATTAGACTTGGAAATCCAAGAAATTGATATAGAACCTAGTCTCTGGGCAGACCATAACCCAATAAGTTTTCGCTTATATATATATCCTTGCAGAACATCTGGGATACGGCTAAAGCATACATGAGGGGTGTAGCAATCTCGTACATGGCAAAGAGAAACGAAGAGAAAAAACAATATAGGATAAGGCTTGAGGAAGAATACAAACAGGCCGAAATACAATTTCAGAGAGATCCTGAAAACAAAGGATTGAAAAATAAAATGGATCTAATTAAACATAAACTTTGTATAGAGGATTCTGAAAAGTTAGCACAAAAATTACAGGCAGCTAAGCAAAATAACTTTGAGCACGCGAACAAACCGGGAAAATGGATGGCATATAAATTAAGAAGACAGAAAGAGAAGCTACGGATCATTAATTTGGAAGATGAGAAAGAAGAGATTCAGGGGGAGGAGACTTAAAAAAGGGGAATTTCTCAAAGGTACTATGAAAAATTATATAAGAGAAATGAGGGGGGAAAAATAGAAAGGATAATAGAATTCTTAGAGAATGCAGATATATCGAAGATACTGGAGGAAATGAAATCTATGTTAAATGAGGAAATAAGAATGGTTGAAATAACCAGACTATAAGTAAACAAAAGATCAGTAAGGCGACTGGCCCAGATGGAATACCAGCGGAACTATATAAAGAGCAACAAAGTGTACTTAATCAATACTTACTAGAAGTTTTCAATGCCGTATTAACCGAAGCGAGAACATCTAAGTCCTGGACAGAGGTAAACATAATATTGATACCAAAAGAAGAAGCGGAAAAAACACAGATACAAAATTATAGACCTATATCATTATTGAATTCTCCAGCATGATGAGTGTAGAATCCACCGGTGGGTAATCTCAGCCTTCCTGCTCAGTTGAGACTAAGTCAGAAATCTGCCACGCCTCCTTCTGGGCTGGACCATCCCAGTTTTTTACTTAGTCTTAGCTCAGCAGGATGCAGTTTTCATGGCTCCTCTGAACACTAGATTAGGTTAAATATTTAGTAACTCGGCCCAGTCTGTTAATATCCTGCCATGACAGGCACGGATCGGGGGGGGGGGCGAACCAGACAATTCAAAATCAGACCGCAGCCACGGTACTTGACCATTGGTGGCATAGGTGGCACGACCGCCATTTTGGATTCCCAAGTCACATTCTTGGCCTATCAGCAATCTCTGTGACTGCGGCCTTACCACCTCATTAGAGGCCTTCCAAGCCTCACAGGGCCTTTAAGATCCCAGAAACCTCAATAGAGGTCTTTCAGGTCCTTTAAGATCCTAGTAATTGAACTGAGCAAATCTATTCATGAAAGTTGCTCAGCTGGGCTTCCATGACAATCACTGATAACTTCCATACAAGAGGGGGAATTTATTAGTATCCACCTGTCCCATTTAGCCGTGTGGTGCTGTGCTGCAAGGCCAATCAGATAATTTTAGATAATTATCTGGCTGGCAGCCATTGCTGTTGCTCAGAGCATGGGAGCTCCCTCTCTGACAACCAGATCTGCATGCTTAACCCCCCCCCCGGATATCTCCTGCCCAGAATATCCAGGTGGCAATAGCAGACAGTGCAACTCCTCAGCCATCGCAGGGTTCTTCTGTTCCCCCCAAAGAAAAAAAGCGCAGATCATCTGAATTGGAAGCGGGGGGAAAGAAAAAATCTAAGGCAAAGGCCTTGTCCACTAAGAAGCCCTCCAAAGCAGCTGAGAGAGAGGCCTCGAGGAGACATCAGGCACTGGAGAGGGAGTTCTCCAGAGTTCAAAGACTCACCTCCAGTGGAGCAGAAGTGGTTTCCCCCCTTCCACTGGACCGCTCACCATTTGAGCCTAAATTGGCACCTCCCCATGATGCCCCTAGGGCATGGTCTCCTCAGGGGGAAACTGGACATGTTGGTCCCCCTCTCCCCTCTCTAGCAAGCACTCGGGAAAATTTCCCCTCCCCCACGATACAACAGAGTCAAGAAGCCACGTATACCCCTACGGCAGCTGGCATCCACCCCACAGACCAACAGGGCATGTGGCCGGACCAATTCCAGGTCTTTATGCATCAGGCCTTTGCACAATACATGGCCTCCTCCATGGGTCAATGGCTTTTACAGATGCCTCCTCCCCCCCCACCATCCCTGCCTCAAACAGGCCCTACCCTGTTTCCCAGTTCAGGCAACTCTGACACATCCTCCCAAATAGGAGAGGACGGATCCGTGGACCTTTTTTTTTTTTTAAAATATTTTTTTATTAAATTTTAAAAACTTTTAACAAAATTATAACATAATAACATAATAACTCAACTGAAAACAAACAAATAACATATTTAACAATCACTACAAATAGCTGCTCGGAACCCCCCCCACCACATCCTCCAACAACCTAAACCCTCTTCTATCCTTCTAACTACATACTTTCGCCTTTCTGTACATCTTCCCTCCACTCACCTCTATTCCCTATCTCCACCCTCTAACCCTCTACACATACCTAACCTTCACTCCACCTTCCTCACCATCTAATGCGGTGTCCAGAGTTTTCCCGAACGCCCTAAAAAAGAAAAAATCTATTCCCTTAATACCCCCAACTACAGTTGAGAAACATAATCTATTACTTATTATCTCCCTCCCCCCTCCCCCCCAGGCTTCCCAGAGTGAATACAGAGTAAGAACGCAAGAAACCCCGCTAAACTACTATTTTATAACTATTTTATAACTATTTATCTGTATATCAAATCTAGTTCTTTCAATTGATATTTCTTTTGCATATAGTCAATCCATTTTTTCCCCAGTCCATCAAAAATGCTTCATTTGAGTGGTTTTTCAGGTATGCTGATATCTTAGCCATCTCCACAAGATGGGTAACTTTTAGTGTCCATTCTTCAATAGATGGTATTTCAGATGTCTTCCAATATTGTCCCACCAACAATCTTGCGGCCGTAATCAAGTTCAAGATCAGCTTAGTCTCTATGGTGGTACAGTCCTTTGTAATACCCAACAAGAATAACTACTTATTTTCACATTTGGTGGACTTGTAAAAAAATTAAGGCTTTTTGGATAAAAATATGGTGGATTCTTCAAAATATTTTGAAAAAGCGTATTGAGTTTTTGGATCCGTGGACCTTGAAGCTTCAGACATACCTATGTCAGAGGATGAGGAGGCGGCTCCGGATCTGTCCCCGGCATCTGGTCTTTTTGACCCTTCTCTATTTCAATCACTGCTCCTAAAGGCCTGTACCATGAGCAACCTCACTCCTGAACAGGAGCCTAAGACATCTACCATCATCACCCAGGACTTGAACCCTCTGTTCTCAGAGCCGATGGTCGAGGAGAAACAGATTCCATGCAGCACGGTGGAAAAGCAGTCGTATTCGCTGGGCACTCTCCCTTCTCCCAGCGGGACAGAGGAAAAACTTTTCAATGTCTCCTCCTCCTTCTCTTCCCTCCTGGAGGTGCCACTTGTGGACACTCCTCTAACTTCCTTGTTTTCTTCCTCCACCATTCCAGGGGACATGGCAGAGGCCTTGAAAGTGGATGAAAAGAGATTTTAGTTTTCCCTCTGCAGAGCTCACCAAGCCTTGCTGTGGGCGATCAAGGCGGCTACATCATTTGTCTTTTTTCGCCAGGTCGTCCATCATGTGGCTCCGTGAGCTCCAGGCCCTTGTTCCTCCTGACCAGGTGCGAGCACACCAGACATTGGGCAAATTGGTCGCAGCATCTGAATACATGGCGGACGCGTTGCTCCACTCTGCCAGGTACTCCGCCAGATCTATTGCAACTACTGTCTTGGCCAGCGGACTGGGTGGTGGGCCGACCTGAAGTCCAAGTGCTGCCTATCGACCGTCCCTTATAACGGCACACATCTCTTTGGCCCAGTCCTTGAGCCATATCTCATAGAGGGAAAGGACAAGCGCAAGGTACTTGCACACACCCCTAAGAGGTCGGACAGAAAGCCTCAACAGGATTTCCATAGGCAATCCTTTCGTTCCGGTACAGCCCTTTCGGGCTGGGCAGTCCTGGGATTGGCCCCGGAGCTCTCGATCTTTCCCCCCTAGACAGGATCGCCAGCAGGACCGCCAGACCCCTAGAGCCAGGGCCCAGTACCAGACCAAGTGGCCCCTTTGGGGCACTGGAGGCCATCCATACAGATGGAACAAGTGACGCCAAGGCAACCTCTCCCATAGGGGGCTGTCTGTCCCTATTCAGCGACACTTGGGAGGCCACCACCACAGACTCATGGGTGATAGACACCATATGACATGGCCTCGCCCTGGAGTTCTTATCCATACCTACAGGGCATTTCCTATAGTGCCCCAAAACAAGAAACGCCACCAAGGCAGGACTCATGTCCATGGCCATCTCCCACCTACTGGAGATAGAGGCTATAGAGCCAATGCCCACGGAACAGAGGGGACAGGGGTTTTACTCCATCCTGTTCATGGTACTGAAGACCTTGGGGGGCTGGAGGGTGATATTGGACTTGAAAGGACTAAACTATTTCTTGGCCTACAAGCGGTTCAAGAATGCAGACTCTCAAGTCCATCCTGGCCAGCATCAGGAGGGGGGAATTTCCTGTCCTCCATAGACCTGACGGAAGCTTACCTTCATGTCCTGATCCTTCCTGAACACCACAAATTCTTCCGGTTTTGTTACGCACACCAGCATTTTCAGTACAAAGCGTTCCCATTTGGCCTTTCCTTGGCCCAACGGGTGTTTACAAAGATCTTAGCAGTTTTAGCCGCCCATCTGAGAATGATCCCGGTATGCATACAGTGCTATCTGGACAATATCCTTATCCAATCCCGTTCTTTCCGTTCGGCCCAATCGGACCTGAAAATCACCATCAGGACTCTTCAAGCTCATGGATTCTCCGTGAATTTTCAGAAGAGCCACACAGTCCCATCAACTGGCCTCCTCCACCTGGGGGCAATCATAGACTCCAATCTGTGCAAGGTCTTCCTTTCCCAGGATCGCCAGAACAACATCCGGACCCTCATTCACCGTATTTGGAGAGAGAAGGTAGTTCCCCTAGTCCAACTGTCTCAACTATTGGGGACGATGGTCTCCTGTATGGGGATCGTTCCATGGGCCAGACTGCAATCCAGAGAACTCCAGTGGTTCCTGCTACCCTTTCAGAAGCGAAATATGAGTTCTTCCACCAGGAAGGTGGGGGTCCCACGCCAGACATTGTCATCTCTTCTGTGGTGGACCTCACCGGCAATGGCCAGGGGATCCCTTTTCAAGAAGCTTGCCAGGCTCACCTTATCCACAGACACCAGCCTGTTTGACTGGGGCGCTCATCTCTAGACACATCTAGCCCAGGGTCAATGGTCCCGTTCAGACTTGAGCCACAACATAAACTGGGCCATTCACCTGGCACTCTGCCACTTCTCCACCATAGTAGCGGGGAGCCACGTACTGATATTGACAGACAATGTGGCAGCAAAAGCACATGTGAACAGGCAGGGAGGGACCCGCTCCAAGTCCCTTATGCTTGAAGCCCACAGCCTGGGCTCTTGAGCAGAGGCCAATCTAAGATGCATCAAAGCAGAGCACATATCAAGGGAGGCGAACCATCAGTTGGACTCCCTGAGCAGGTCCACGGTGGACCACTCAGAGTGGTGTCTGGACCAGTCCTGTTCAGGGATGTCTCAAACAGATTCATCCAACCCAGTTAGACCTCTTTGCCTCCCCGAGCAACTCCCAACTGCCCAGGTACCTCACCAGGTACCCAGCCCCAGGGGCAGAGCGAATGGACGCTCTTCGCAGCGAGTGGCTCAGGGGGTTGCTGTACGCGTTCCCCCCACTCCCCCTGATTCCGACAACCATCCAAAAGTTACTTCAGGAGCAGGCAGAGGTCATCTTGGTTGTTCCACACTGGCCAAGTCGATCGTGGTTTGCTGACCTGGTGGAACTTTCAATCTCACCGCCATGGAGGATCCCTCCAGACCGTATCTCCCTCAGCCAGGGGGCTTCAACACCCAGATCCCCAGTGGCTCCAATTGGCTGCCTGGCACTTGAGCAGAGAAATTTAGTCAGACAATCCTATTCGTGCAGGGTGATCTCGATGATCCAAGCCTCCAGGCGCCCCTCGACTAATAGGATATATGATGCCACATGGAGGAACATTTGCCTGTGGTGCACTAAGCACCAACTCCAGCCTCTTTCTGTCACCATTCCAATATTTTAGACTATCTATTGGAGGGTATGGATAAAGGGTTGGCACTTAGCACTATTCGCAGACAGGTAGCGGCCTTGTCCATGGTGCTTACTTGTGACAATCTGGTCCTGTTAGCTCAGCACCCAGTAGTAAGCACTTTTCTGAAGGAGGCGACCAATGCCAGGCCATCGGCGGTTCACCGCTACCCCTCTTGGGATCTACCACGGGTACTGCAAGCGCTAATTTTACCACCGTTTGAGCCTATCAGGTCTTGTTCACTAAGACTCCTTTCTCTGAAGGTAGCCTTTCTGACTGCATTCATGTCAGCCAGACGTATTTCGGAGCTGGCCCTTTCAGTCAGGAGTGACCTGTGTACCTTTTATGAGGATAGAGTAGTCCTTCGATTGGATCCATCCTTCATCCCGAAGGTCAATACCTGGTTCCATAGGACCCAAGAGCTAGTTCTCCCGGACTTTTGTCCCAATCCATCGCATAGGCTGGAAAGACAGTGGCATAAGCTGGACGTATGCAGGGCTCTGCGTTATTATGTAAAACGAACTTCTGCCTTTCGCAAATCAGAAGCCTTGTTTGTGTCATTCCAACCCTCTTCCATGGGTCAGAAGGTTTCCTCTTCAACCATTAGAAAGTGGATTAAGGCATGCATTGCCCGTGCCTATCTCTTTCAGTCCCTACCGGTCCCTAGACGCATCACTGCCCACTTTACTTGCAGTGTGGCTACGTCAGCGGCCTGGTCTACCCAGGCGTCCATTGCGGAAATCTGCAGGGCTGCAACTTGGTCCTCTCCTTCATTCATCAGACGTTACAAACTAGACAAGTTTGCCTCTGCAGATGCTTTGTTTGGCCGGAGAATGTTACAGCAAGTACTTCCTTCTGGTGGGACACAAGCCCAGACTATCCCCCCCCCGTAGGGATATGAGCGGCTTTGGTATGTCCCACTGATGGATTCTACACTCATCATGCTGGAGAAGGGGCATTGTCTTACCTGAACGCCTTTTCTCAGCATGTTGATGTAGAATCCACACTCACCCTTAAAGGCCATCTGGGCCTGTGTCAGAGTAGGAAGAGCCAACGCGTCAGACTTTGCTTTGGTCAAAAATTGGGATGGTCCAGCCCAGAAGGAGGCGTGGCAGATTTCTGACTTAGTCTCAACTGAGCAGGAAGGCTGAGATTACCCACCGGTGGATTCTACATCATCATGCTGAGAAAAAGCGTTCAGGTAAGACAACGCCCCTTCTGATTATAAAATTTTTGCCTCAATAATGGCGGAGACATTTAAAAATTTATCTAATTGATTTTATACATTCTGATCAAAATGGGTTTTTGCCAAACAGGCAGACTAAGCGGAACATAAGAACAATCTTAGACATTCTTGAATTTTATGAATCGCATAGTGATCGTCAAGTGGCATTTCTGTTCCTTGATGCATAGAAGGCTTTTGACAATGTCAATTGGCTTTTTATGATCCAACAATTAAAATCAATGGATGTTGGGGGAAAAATTTTAAACGTGATAACTGCAATATATTCTGAACAAAAGGCCCAGATCATAATAAATGGAGAGGCCACTGATAAATTCAATATACAGAAAGACACAAGACAAGGATGTCCTCTCTCACCCTTGTTATTAATATATACATTAGAAACTCTTGCTAGAGTAGTAAGGCAAGAAGAGCAGATTAAAGGATTTAGGATTAAGAAAGAAACATACAAACTTCAAGCTTATGCAGACGACTTAGCATTTATATTAGAAGACCCAGAACAATCAGGGCAGAAGTTATTCGAAATATTGGAAGAGTATGGAGATCTGGCAGGTTTGAAAATAAATAGAAATAAAACAAAGATTATTAAAAAAACATGACTAATATACAAAAAGGAAACCTTGAGGAAAAATTAGGTATACAAGTAGTTTCCAAATTAAAATATCTAGGGATAATTATTTCAGCATGCTGCTCATCAATTAAAGAAGATAACTATGGCAAATTGATAAAGAATATAAAAGTAGATTTAGACCGCTGAAAAAATTTACATATCTCATTTCTTGGAAAAATTGCAGCAGTGAAGATGAACATCCTACCCAAAATGATATTCCTGTTTCAGAACATCCCAATTCAATTAGACAAGAAATTTTTCAAGGAGTTGAATAAATTAACCTTAGAATTTGTGTGGTCAGGAAAGAAGGCAAGAATAAAATTAAAGGCATTACAGGATACCAAAGAGAGGGAGGTTTAGGTTTCCCAGATTGGGAGCTATATTACCAAGCAGCGGCCCTGACGTGGATTAGAGACTGGATAACCTTAGAAAATAAAAGATGTTTACATTTAGAGGGTTACGACCTCCAGCAGGGTTGGCATGCTCATATATGGATGGGGCAGAGCAGAAACCACCAGTACTTTTTAAGACATAAGATTCAACAAGAACTAATAAAAAGCTGGAATATAGTCAAACGTCAACATTATACAAAGATCCCGGCTTGGTTATCGCCATTAGAGGCAGTCACATATCCTAATCTGTATAGGAAAGACAAGGCTATTATTTATAAAGACATCTTGACAGAAGAAGGTCACTTAAAACAAAAACAAGAGTTAAGGAATAGAGCTGGAATGGTGGTCTTATCTCCAGATACAAGCAAGATACATGAAGGATAAGCAAGAATGGGGTATTAATAGACAAGATACGGGGTTAGATAAAATATTGCTAGGCCCGGAGAAAAAACAAATTAAGAGTATTTATAAATACTTGTTGGAATATAAGCTATATGAGGAGCAGGTTAAAGAAACAATAGTGACATAGGCAATGGATTTAGGATATAATATAAATAATGGATCAATAGCAGCAAGTATGGGAATGAAATAACAAAATCACACTGGCGACGTCATATAAAGAAAATCTGTATAAGATGGTTTACAGATGGCATCTCCCCCTGGCCAGATTAGCCAAAATGTATAACGGATACTCACCTATATGCTGGAAATGCAAAAAAGAAAAGGGCACATTTTTTCATGTATGGTGGACATGTAGAGAAGCACAGGTGCATTGGCTTATGGTCTGGGAATGGACAATAGAAATGACTAGGCAAAACATTCAATACAAACCTGAGACTTTACTATTAGGAATACTAGGGAAAATGTAAATAAAGGTGACACATATCTCTCCATACACGTGGTAACGGCAGCAAGAATACTATTTGCTCAAAAGTGGAAAGCAATGGAAGTACCGAGTGGGGAAGCACTAATTAAGAAAATTATGTATTGCGCAGAACTAGACAAGATAACTAAAAGATTAAAAAATCAGGAAGAAACAGAATTTTATCGAATTTGGAATAAATTTTATAAATGGAGGGAAAAAATGGGGATCAACAGCAAAGATATAAGTTAAGACAAGAGACTAGGAATGTACAATTGTATATAGATATATCATATGTAATTACTGTATAATATGAACTGACAAGGTGGAGATGTATGTCAAAGATGATTTATCATGTTCAATGTTTTTAATCTTTTTTTTCCTTTGTACACAATAAAAAAGTTAAAAAAAGAAAAGAAAAAAGAAATAATGGGCGGCCCATCCCTGGAGATTTTTAAGAAAAGACTAGATAGTCACTTGTCTGAAATGGTATAGGTTCTCCTGCTCGAGTAGGGGGCTGGACTAGAAGACCTCCAAGGTCCCTTCCATCTTCTATTCTATTCTATTCTATTCTATTCTATTCAAGAGAAAGAAATACAGAGAGAATCTAAAGTCTGCATGTTCTTACTATAGATTCAGTTACATTGTTTAAAAACTTGTTTTGGAAAATCATACTACTATGAATTGTAGGAAATAATATTCACAATCATTAGCAAGATAAAACTCCACTGAAAAGCAAAGCTGTGTATCAATGTGGTGCTTAAACTCTACAGAAACAGTTCTATTGAAATGAGATGAAAAATTGTAAACAATATAGGAAAAGAATAAAAAAGAAAAACATGTTCTATTTAATTCAGAATATTATTAGACTCTGACTCAGCTTCACTTCTCAGAGCCTCATTTGAGAAAAGTTGGCATTTTGGAATATTTGTCTCTGCCTCTGTATCTGTTGATGCTGTTAAGGGCAGCAGAATGAATACCATGTGTTGTTTCTCGTTTTGGCAGATACTGCTGAGCAAATGCTTCTGTGGGCAGAATTGCCATATCAGGCTTTCTGGCAATCATGGTTAATTTTTAATCCATATTAATGTCCTTTTCATAGTCTCCTTTTTAGAAGTTGTTAATACGTAGCAGCTGACTAAAATTCCCTGCTTCTGATTAACCAACAGCTTAATTATGTAGCAGCTTTTGTTGTCTCTTGAACTTGATGGATGAACATGGTACAATGTACAATATCTCATCCAACAAGTTTTCCTTTACATTTATGTTTGCATTCTGAATTGTGCTATGACCTTAGTTTCACCTTGCAGAAGATCTTTATCTGTTTTTTTTTGCTTGCAAAATATCAATAGGATTTAGCTAAACTTTTTAAAATAAATACAACAAAATCCCACTGACAACTTGAGTTATCCCTTCAGTGATTTATGATGCAATGACTCGGGTGACTTGCTTCTGCTTTCTCATGACTTTTATTGTTTTATCAGTGTATAAAATAAAAATAAAAATAGAAAATTAAGGGAAGGAAAAAGGGGAAAAGAAAATATTAGATGCAAAGGAAGAAAGAAAAAAGCATTGACTTCCAACTCTTTTTAGCACAGTAGAAGACAACAATATTACAGTCTGAGGTTTTTACTTTTACACATTAGTATGTCACTAGCTATTTCTATAACAAAAAATCTATCTAATCGGCAAAACCAAAGTTTCATTTTTCTATCACAACCAGAAAATCCATAAGTGCTATACAAATAAAAAACATAATTAAATATCTTCTCCTCTTTGAATAAAACAATTAATTTAACCATTCCTGCTTTATCTTTCTTGCTGTGGAAATAATACACATTTCTGTTTGCACTTAATAATCTTGATAAATTATCACCATTTATATTAACAAAATTCATTGTATTCTTTCAGATTCTTTAGCAGATTTCTTCTGCTTTCAACATATTATATGCAAGAACCTTATGTTATCTAAAGATCATGTTATAATTGCTAGTTTATTTATTTGTTGATAAATTTATTTGCTGCCTATCCCTTTGTGGGAAAGTCTATACCAGAGGTGCCTAACCTTTTGGGCAGCAGGAACTGGTTCCATGGAGAAAGTTTTTTCTGAAGACCAGTAGGGGCATGGGCTCCGTGTGCTTTCTGCATTCCGCGTATGGGGCTTCACTTGTTTGCGTGGCCCGGTTTCTGGCATGCAAGACCGGTGCTGGTCCACAGACTGTGGGTTGGGGACCCCTGGTCTAGGCAGCTTACAATTTAGCTTATCTATTATTTTTATGAGTATTATATTGTATTTTAAGAATGGCTAGATATATTATATTGGGTATATTGTTAGAATTAGAACACATACTTTTTCTAAATGTTGCATTTCACTATATGAATATTCATATCCATATCCTTCTTAAATTGGAGAGGCGGTGGGAATGAAAATGGTCCCATCTACAGTTTGCTTTGCATTTAAATAGCAATAAGGATATGTATGTTTCATCAAGAACACAAACATTATTCAGCCAAAATAGAATCTAAAGATTATTTAAGGTTTTTAGCTTTTCCCACACATTTCCATTTACTGAATCATTAATTTCAGTTAGGAAATACTGAGACAAAAAGTCTGTATGTGTGTGTCTGTGCATGCGTGCACAGACATGAGTTCAAAGGGCCTTACTATTGTGTAATGGTCCTTTCTCTATGCATTTATTGGGGGGAAAATAAAAATAGTTCCACAAGCTAAATCCAACATTAATAATGTTGGGCATGTTTATAGTGCTAAAATATTATGTAAAAGATCTCAGTATATTATTGTTTAAGGAAAAATCATGATCAGGGTCCAGTCCAAGCCAGGAATAAACAAAATGGAGACTGCTTAGGAAAAAGTACAGTTTATTTAGTTGCCAGAAACTTCAGTGACACAGCATGTTTCTGGGGTGGCTGACAAAATGGAACTGGGAATGGGTGGATTTTTATATCTTTTGGAGATTTTGTGTTTGGAGTTGTTCCTGTTTCAGGTTGTTCCTGTTCCTGTGCAATGAACTTTGACCTGAGGTTCAGTGTGCCCTTTGGTATTCTAATGGTGGTGGATTAATCCTATTATGTCCTAAAGGTCATTTAATAATAATAATAATAATGTTAATAATAATGTTAATAATAATGTTAATAATAATGTTAATAATAATAATTCTTTGTTTTTCTAATCCCATCAGTTTAAATCTTCTCTGGGGAAGTGGCTGAAAGCATTTTGCTTATGAATAGGTGGCCCAGTCTTTCTGAATAGGATTATCAAATCTGCATTTCTACAGAGTTGGCCTGTCCAGTTTCTCCCTGGGGAAACTTGGGCAGAAAAGCCTTTTAAGATTTTTTCCCCCCATTATTCCTTTGGGGAAATATAATATTTTGCCTTCTTTAATATTTCCTTCTCGGGGGCGGTGTTGACTTCCTACATTGTTTTGGGAAAATAAATTGTATCAAGTAAGATGTTAGTATCATAACTTAGCTTTTATGATATGGATGTCATATAATTTGATTGATTGATTGATTGATTGAAATTATTTGCTGCCAATCTCATAACAAAACTGGGTGGCTATATGATAGTTGAAGAAAATCTGATAACACTTTTATCCCATTCCATCACCCTTGAGAATGCTCACTCTGATGCTGTGATAATTAGCAGGAAGAGAACTAATGTTTGTATTTATATTTATTGGAGATGAAAGGATTATAAGCGAGAAAACAAGCATACAATGAGAATACAGATTTAAAGGAATATGCTAGAATTATCTGGTTGCCTAACAGGTTCATGGCTGCGAACCTCAAGGTGCTTAGGAGGCAGAAGAAAGCCTTTACAGATAGTCTTTGACTAATGTCCATTGTAAGTCTATGAGGTTATAAAGTGCGTCATCACATGACTGGATCCAATTGAATCTACCTTCTCCAATTACACTGATTGCTGTAATTTACCTGTAAAGGTCACAAATCATAATGATTTTACTGTGGGATGCTGCAAAGAAGGCTATAAATCATTTTTCTGAGGCAATCATAAATGGGAACTGTTATTGAACAAATGGTAATTAAAGACTATCTGTAGCAAAAACTGATTAGGATTTTTCAGTTACAAGCATCAGTTGTAACATCATAAATGAAGACTTGGTGACAAAGTTACTTTGTATTACTGTAGTAACTGGGAATGGTCCCTCTCTGAGGCAGTTGCTAAACAAGAATTACCTGTAATGCATATGTCATGGTTCCGATAGATGAGACTAGTAAAAAGAGAACTCCACAGCAACAGGTTTTCTTAAAGAACATATTTATTGGCTACATAGTATCAGCACGATCATAAGCGAAACCAAGACTGAAGTTCCCTCCCAAAGGTTACAATGTTGCAAAGTTGAACTTCCCACCCCAATAATATGTCATAAATCACATTACCCAATTAACTACTTTGGCGGGCTTTCTAACGGAAGTTTCAGCCCGCCAAAATTCAGGCAGCAATGATCTTGGTTTCCACAGGACAATTTATTGTTTTGTCTAAGCTTAAAAGTACACATCCCCCCTCCAATTCTGTGGCAACTGAAAACAAAGTGGAAATGGCTTCAGCCAAATTTCTTTGTAGCATTGATAGCATATTTATCCCACAGTTTCTTTTATTAAACTAATTTCAGTTTAATAGAATAGAACAATAGGGCTGTCTTATTAAAACATAATGTAGTATGTTAAAGTCACAAAGACTCTACTGTTGCATATTCCTCAATCATAATCTGTTGTTTCATCACTACAATTGAATAAAGCTGGATCTATTACCTGTCTGTCTGTCTATCTACCTAGATTACCAAAGGATAATTCTGGGTGGCTTACAATATTAAAAAAAATAAAACTATATAAATAGAATACAACAAAACTTTAAAAATACAAGATACACAAAATCCTAGTTTACTTAAATCATATTTAACATTAACCAGTGTTTAGATCATATCATATTCAGATAATCCAGACATATCAAACTTGCGACGTCACGTGATGTTGCTCAACGTATCAGAACTATTTTGCCATTGCTGGCAATGGGGTGGGTGCATGACATGTCTGGCCCATGGGCTGGGAGTTTGACACCTCTGAGATAGTCCTTGCTTAACAATTACAATTGAAACTGGCAACACAGTATGTTAAGCAAGACATTATATAATGGCAATTTATAATTTGACAGCTGGCTTTTCCATTGATTCTGCTTGTCAGAAAACAGTTGTGAATCATGCCAGTGGTGATCACATGACTGAATGCTGCAACAGTTGTAAATGCTCATCAGATGTGAAGTGCCCAAATCTTAATCACCTGACTATAGGACACTGCGACAATCGAAATTGCGAGGACCAGTTGTTAAATTACCTTCTCAGCACCATTGTAACTTCAATGGGCAATTATTAAGCAAAGACTATCCTACTTAAATATAGTTTGGGATAGTTGACAGCAAAAAAATGTGTTAATTCTGTGGCTGTGCTTGAAAATGTAGCTTAGTGCCACATATGGCCTGTTGTGCCATTTACCTTGAGCCTACATATGGAGTAGTCCTTTCTCCAGCATGAAGAATGGAGAATCCAGGAATGGGTTAATCTAGCCCTCTAGCCCAATTAGACCAAATCAGTCAATTTGCCACGGCCGTGTTGGGCTAGGTTTCGATTTGGTCTCAGCCCAGATGGACATGGTAAATTGGCTCCCAGAATTAATTCAGCAGAGCAGGTTGTAAATTCCTTTTTATATTCATGGATTCTTCATTCTGCTGCCATCTGATCAGCGCTGGGATCAGCGCTGTCCCAGATCAGCAAAATACTCTCAGGAGGACTCTGGAGGTTTAGATAGCCTCACAAACAGCTCAGCTGATCGTTGAAATGGCAGTTTTGAGCACCACACGGTGATCGGCTCATTTATTATCAGCCCGTTTCTCTCATGCGGGGAGGACCTCCGGGAGAAAAAGAAACTGAGATTTCACAGTCAGGTAGTCCTCGTGCCCAGAGTGGATGAGTCTCTAACTCCCTTATTTTCAGATTCCAAGGTGTCAGGGGACATGGCGGAGGCATTGAAAGCCGAGGACAAAAAATCCGAGGTTTCCCTCCGCGGGACACACCAAACTTCGGCATGGGCAATAAGGACCTCCACCTCAACTTCATTCTTCGCCAGAATATCTCTGATCTGGCTCTGTGACCTTCAGACTAGAATTTCCCCAGAGGAGGTAAGAGTCCATCAAGATGTAACCAAGTTACGGGCGGCCTTGGAGTATATGGCAGACGTGTCTCTTCGAGCAGCCAGATTCTCGGCCCGTGCCATAGCCTCCAACGTCACCACACGTTGGTTATTTTGGCTCAGGAATTGGAGAGTGGATACTAAACACAAATGGCAAGTGGCTACCATCCCGTACCAGGGCGGGTATCTCTTTGGAGAGGCCCTTACTCCCTACTTAGTGGAGAACAGGGAAAAACAGGGGGTACTTTATCACCTCTCCAAGAAATCAGACCGATGCTTCTTCCCATATGGCCGCTGTCCTTCCTTTCGGTCAGGACCAGATACAGTTCCAGGGCACATCTCCCAGCCCTTTCTGACAGGACCGGACCACTCTTTGGATTGATCCATCTATAGGGATAGATCCAGGCAACAGGCTCAGACCAAGCGTCCCTTTCGAGACAGGGGAGGCCGTCCTTTCTGTAGATCAAAGTGACTCGGGGAGGACCTCTTCCATAGGCGGCAGACTAGCTTACTTCATCCACCAATGGGAGACCATGACCACGGACTCTTGGGTGTTAAGCACCATCAGAGATGGTCTGTCTCTGGAGTTCGTAATGAGGCCTCCACAACATTTCATTGCCTGTCCCCCATCAAGGAATCCTGTAAAGAAGGGACTCCTGGAGGATGCCATTCAGCACCCGTTAAGCATAAGAGCCATAGAGAGAGTGCCCACAGGCCAACTAGGACAGGGCTTCTACTCCATCCTATTCGTTGTTCCGAAGACCTCCGGGGGTTGGAGGGCGATACTCGACCTCAAGCGCCTAAATTCCCACCTCTCCTATCGCAGGTTCAAAATGCAAACACTTCAGTCCATTCTGGCCAGCATCCGATTGGGAGACTTCATGACATCAATAGATCTTACAGAGGCATACCTCCACATTCCCATCCATCCGAATCACCAAAAATTTCTCAGGTTCAGCTATACCAACAACCACTATCAATACAAGGCCCTACCGTTCGGCCTCTCATCGGCTCCCAGGGTCTTCACCAAGGTCCTAGCGGTACTTGCCGCACATCTCAGATCTGTACCAATCCACATTCAATGTTACTTGGACGACATTCTAATTCAGTCGTCCTCCACTCTGACTGCCCAACCAGACTTGACCTTAACTATAGGGATGCTTCAGGACCACGGATTCTGGGTCAGCTTTCAAAAGAGCCACTAATTCCTTCAAACCACCTCTTACATTTGGGTGCGATAATAGACACAGACCGTTGTCAGGTTTATCTGTCCCAGGAGTGTCAGGTCAGTATTCGAGCCATGGCCCTCAAGGTCCGTAGGGACTGTGTAGTGATCCTGGCTATGCTTTCTCAACTATTGGGAAAGATGATATCTTGCATTGCTATAGTGCCTTGGGTCAGACTACACGCAAGGCACCTCCAATGGTTCTTGCTCCCATTCCAAAGACTGGGCACAAGCTCTTCCACCCAAAGGGTACGGGTCCCCTTCCCAAACAGATATCTTCAGTGGTGGAGCTCCCCAGCGTTAGCCAAAGGGTCCCTTTTCAAGGAACCCACCCAGCTAACCCTGACCATGGACGCCAATCAGTATGGCTGGGGGGTGCATCTCCAATCTCAGTTGGCTCAGGACCGGTGGCCCTTGGCTGGACCTGAAGTACAACATCAACTGGTTGGAACTCAGAGCTATACATCTCTCCCTTCGCCACTTCCGCAACAAGGTTGTGAGGCACCATGTGCTGGTCCTTACGGACAATGTGGCAGCAAAGGCCCATGTGAACCATCAGGGCAGTACTCAATCTTGGTCCCTTGTGGCAGAGGCTCAGTTGTTGGGATCCTGGGCAGAACAGAATCTTCTCTCCCTGAAGGCCGAGCACATTTCGGGGGAGGCAAACCGACAGGTCGACTATCTGAGCCGCTCGATGGTAGACCATTCAGAATGGCGTCTGTATCCAGATATCTTCAGGGACATCTCACAGAGGCTTGGTCACCTGCTTCTGGACCTGTTCTCCTCTCCAGCGAACTCCCAGCTCCCACGATTCTTCTCCTGGTTCCCCTCTCCGGGGGCAGAGGGAGCGGATGCCCTTCACAACCCGTGGCCAGGAGAACTGCTGTACGCCTTCTCTCCCTCTGATTCCGGTGGTCATCAGGAAAATACTACAAGAAAGATATTTCTTGCCCCGTACTGGCCGTGGTAACCGTGGTTTGCGGATCTCATGAGCCTCTCCATAGTTCCTCCGTGGAGGATTCTTCCAAATCGGATAGTTCTCTTACAGGGAGTCATACAGCATCCAGACCCATAGTGGCTTCAATTAGCTGATTGGCATCTGAACGCCGGTTCTCCATTCTTCATGCTGGAGAAGGGGCGTTGTCTTACCTGAACGCCTTTTCTCAGCATGATGAATGGAGAATCCACCCTATCCCTTTTCCGCAGTCAGGTCCAGTGTCAGGGATGTGGGAGCCAACACGTCATATAGTCACTAGCTTTGCCCTATTCGAAACTGGGACGGGACCTAGCCCAGTACAGGCATGGCAAATTGACTGATTTGGTCTATTTGGGCTAGAGAGCTAGATTAACCCATTCGTGGATTCTCCATTCATCATGTTGAGAAAAGGCGTTCAGGTAAGACAATGTCCCTTCTTCAAATCTTTCTTGCATTAGGCATGTTTTAAAGCCAAATATTTTCTTAAACCCCCCAGATGCTAAATTTCTTGCTTTGCAGTTACCAAATTCCATTTACTTTTTGAGAATTGCCCTCAAGATATATTGAAAGTGGCACCGTTCAGCGTCGCTACAGTCTCCTTTGGAGGCTCCGTTTCCCAGGAACTGTCAAGCCGCAAAACAGCAATCATCAGCTGTTTTTTGCGGTGGAAACCCCCCTTTGGGAGAAGAAGGGGTGAAGAGCATCGGGCGTGGTTTGAGCTCCTCTTAAAAACCCCTGATAAGACTTCAGGGGGAAAAGACTGAGAGCCCCCCAAGCGCTTGAAGACGTTCCAGCCCGGGACGCTTCTGTCATTAGACAGAAAAAGGCGCCGCGACCACCGCTGCGGAAGATAAGAATCTCAGAGTGAATGTATACGCAGGCGGAGTGAATGCAGGAGATCGATATTGCAAGTAATTCTTTATACTTAACTTCAGATTTTTCACAATCAACATAATGACTTTAAGATGGCGATTGCTTCTGACAGTGAAAGTAACTTTCTAGAACAAAGGTACAGCGATCGTTCAAGCCTAAAGTTTACAATTCCACAAATTTTAACTAAAATCTTGGATTTGAAAGAAGGTTAAATTAAAAAAAAAATCTTGCAATATATTTGTAAGAAAATTCTTTATTAAGAAGCAGGTTTTTTTGACAGTTTTCACAAAAAGAGACTGATCATAGAATGGCTGCCAGACAAATTAAAACAACATCTGCGAAAGTTGCAGTATCTTCATCAGCTCAGCCTTCTAAATCACAAACATGTAGTTTTGCTGCACCCGGCTTCTTTAACCTCTACACAGCCTCAAGCCCCTTCGCCTATTCAAGCCCCTTCCGAAATGTTGACTATGAAAGACTTACATGCTGCATTATTAACACTGACTGATAATATAGAGAGAAGTATGGAAAAAATATGGAGAGGAATTTTGAGAAATTTGGGGAGGAACTAGAGAAAAGGATTGTATCTCATGCTGAGGAACAAATCAAAGGAATAACTGGGGAATTGGGGAAAATTAAAGAAATAATTGAGACTCATAATATAGTGATAAGAGAAGATATTGTGGAAGCTTTTAGCGGGGTCTGGGGCTATACTTTGAGAGTGGAAGAGAAAGTGGAAGAGGCGGAACAACAATTTGAGAAAAAGATGGAAGAAATTAAAAATGCTGTGGAAGATCAAGCTATTATGGCACAATACAATCAGATGATGTGGGCTGTTAGAATAAGAGGGTTGAAAGAAGCAAATCAAAATCAGGAGGATCTGAGAAGGATTTTTGGAGAAGCTTTCGCAGAATTTATAAACGAGGGGGCACAAGATGTGTCTTGGCAGATAGATAGGATTTACCGAGTCAACTCATGAATTGCAAGTCAAAGAAACTTACCTAGAGACATTCTGATTTATTTTGTTACAAAGAGATTTAGAAATCATGTGCTTACAATATCATATAATAAGAAATTAATTGTGGCAAGTCAAGAGGTTGTGATAATGAAGGAGATTCCTCCGAAGATGTTAAGAGCAAGAAAAGATTATGCATTTTTGGTGGATGAACTTAGAAAACGTGGCTTACAATATAGGTGGGAGGCCCCAGCTGGGCTATCATTACTTTACCAGGGTGAAAGATATCGCTTGAATTCTATTTCGAAAGCAAAAGATTTTTTTTGAATGTGTTGAAGGCTGGTAAACCCCCATCTCCAACACCAAAAAGTATAGAACCACTTACAGAAGTAAATAAAGAGCAAAAAGAACAACTACAAACTGAAGACTTACAATCTCATGGAGCAATAGGATCTGATAAACGAGTCTTACTGGATTTGCCTGAGCGGAGCCTTGATATATTTCAGCCCTTGGAAGCAGAGATGCCCAGAGATCAAAGGCAAACTCGGGCAACCACCAAACGTAAGGAACAAAAAAAAAAAGGAACAACAAGACCTGACCACAATTCATGAAGCTGTATCTACAAGTGTGGAAACCATGGGAGCTCGACCAAAGAAGAAAAATGATGAAAATTTTGAATTGGTCCTGCAACGGCTTTCTGGAATCGGTCATGTCAAATAAATTTTTGACATGGAATGTCAATGGGTTAAATTCTCCACAGAAGAGAAAGAAGATATTTCATTATTTGAACCAATGTAAAAATGATGTAACTTGCTTGCAAGAAACACATATTAGAACTATTGATCAGAAATATTTGATAAACAATAAATTAGGTATACACTATGTTTCAGCGGCTCCTGAGAAGAAGAATGGAATTGTCATTTATGTTAAAAATCATATAAGAACTAAATTAATAGAATCAGACACACAAAGTAGATACTTAGCAATTGAAATGTTAAAAGAAGGTAAAACAATACTTTTGATGGGAATATATGCACCAAACCAACAACAAGAAAAATTTTACAAGTTAATATATAAAAAGTTAATACAATTTGATTATAGGTCTTGCATAATAATGGGACATTGGAACGGTGTGATAGATATTAATTTAGATAAAAAGAAGATATCACCAATTCCTCAAACACGCGCTAAGTTGCCTAAATCCTTTTTTGATATAAAGGATGACTTTGACTTGATAGATATATGGAGAGAAAGAAATGGCAAAGAGCAAGAATTTACTTTCTTTTCTGACAGGCATCAGTCATTCTCTAGAATTGATTTTATACTAACCTCAAGTGATTTTCTTTTTAGTTTAAAGAAGGTGAAGATTTTACCTATAGTTTTAACAGATCATAATCCGGTTTGGATGGAAATAGCTGAAGGTAATAGACAGGGATGTCCTTTATCCCCTTTATTTTTTATCCCCAAAATAATTATATTATTTTGTTTAATATAGTGGGTTTTTTTTCTTTTTTCTAAAACTACCCTGTTTTTACTCCTGGAAGGTGGGGGGACAGGTTGGGGGGGGGGTTTAGATGGTTTTGTACTCAATTGTAATACATGCAATACATAATAATAAAAAATATTTACTGAGAAATTTGGAGAGGGGTGTCGCTCGGACACCACCTCTGCACTACATCTGAAGGGGGAAGAGTGTAAGAGGGGAGAAGGAAGTAGGAAGGTTGGAGGAGAAGAGGAAGTGGAGAGAGAGGGAAGGAGATAGGTGGAGGAAGAGGGAAGTAGGATGAGAAGATAGAGAGGAAGAGAGAGGGTGGATGTGGTGGGGGGGTGATGTCCGAGCGGCACCTATAGTCAAGTCTAGGTATTTGTTTTATTTCATTTAAGGTATTGTATATATGAATCTTAATGAATGTATGTTGATTTTTGTTTTGTGTGGGAGAGGGCAATAGTAAGATGAACAAGAATGTATTAAGTAGAGTTGTATAAGTATGTTTTTATTCTGGAATTCTTTCTGTTTATCTAATTATTAAGCATTTATTGTTAAAATTATAAAATTAATAAAATATATTCAAATTAAAAAAAGATATATTGAAAGTATGGTATGCTTTTGGAAGATAGATGTCATGAAGTCCCATATTAAATTTTGATTTTCTGTAGTCTTCCTGTCTTTGAAGCCCCGGACATCTTGGCAAATTGATTAAAATCTTGCAAGTTATTAGCTGTTGAATTCTCGGAGTTGAAATACACACACCTTCAAATTACTGAAGTTAAAAAACATTGGTTTACATCAAAATATCAATGAGATGACTGTTTTTAAGTATGATGTCTTAATAGGGATGGTAATGGTCAGTGAACTGAAGTTGTATTCCAGAATTTTAAAGCAGTTTGGATCAATCAGTGAAAAATGTTCTTTTTTTAAAGTGCCTCTTTGATTTTGCAGAAACTGATAGCTTGCAAATGGAAGTATTAGAGGTAAATAGTTTCTTATAACCCAAGCCCATTTTCACACAATATTTTCATTACTCCCATTCAGTTCCACAAAATTCTGGCTTGTTATCTGTACTGGTTAATATCTGTGTGAACCAACTGATGGAGATCATACATACCTTCAAAAAGAAGTTGACCAGCTGCAAGGTAGATTATTATAGCAGGAAAGGGTGCATTGTTGAAAGACCTGAAGAACCAAGTTGGATATCAATCCTCCTGGAGAGAATCTATGAATGTAGTTGGTAAGAAGTTACACCAATTTAATAGTACAAGCAATGAATCTGATCTTTATAAACAAATCTCAGATAAAACATTGTCTTCACCTGTGCACATTTATATTTAAAATAAGAACAAGACAACTACTTACAGAAATCTGAAAAATTTTCTTTAGTGTGTTCTTACAATCAATAATCTTGCATTGATAGAGATCTGAACTGTTGAGTCAGATATGGTTTCATAATCTTATTCAGGACATTGAGCTGCTCTAACAGTGAATATTATAGTTAGAGGCAGAATATACACCAACAGTGAATATTCTGTTAGAGGCAGAATATACACCAACACTGTAATGGATGCAATTTGATAAATTCAACAATACAATTCCATAAACATCAAGAAAAAGGAAAAAAATACTGGCTTTATCCGAATGAATGTTGGTAATTCATAACTTTCATCCATTTCTCTCCAGTGCAGCCCATGGACAGGCCCCCAAATATTAAGTACCAATTTTTCCTGTTTTGATATAGAAAGCAGCCAGGGAGATATTATGTCCTTATGCTTTCCCTTTGTATTAACTGGAATTATAAACATGAATGTTATAGTCTTTCATTATTTTAATTAAATGAAAAAATTGTGGTTATTGATTTCTGAACAGAAATTAGAATGTTGTCCTATTGAAGCCTAGGGCTGAAATGCAGTTTTATATCATTGCAAACCTGTGAGATCCCTGAATTTTTATTTAAGGAAATCAAAGCAAACATGGCTGTAAAATTTTGATATACAGGTGTAGCAGGGCTATCTGAGAGTGTTTGCAGGAGCTTGGTTGGGAAGAAAGAGATTGACACAGCTGCAGCTGGCTTTGGGTGTGGCTGGCATGGGCGGAAGAAAAAGACAGAAAAGGGAAGGAAAGGGACGGGGTGGCTGTTGCAGTTCGTCAGGTGAAGGTAAAGAGGGAGTAGAGGTTTTATTTGCTTTTCTTCGTAAGGAGGGTATCTCAAATAGAGGCTAGAAAGAGAGAAAGTAGAATTTTATTGCTTCCTTCATAAGGAGGATATCTCAAATGGAGGCAAGGGGGAGTGTGTAGAAAAGAGTTGGCTGAGGCTCCTAGCCTCGGATTTTAACAATAAAGATAAAGGGGGGAGGGAGACCTGACTGAGAAGAAACAACAGAAGGAGAGGAGAGACTGGTGGTGGCTACTGTTGCTGCGAAGCCTGGAGGCTATTTGGACTGTGACTATTGTTGCAGGTACAAGTTCTAGACTTTGTGGGGGAATTGCCCTGGGGGGGTGCTATTGCTACAGCACACTGACTGTTGTTGTTTCTACTACCATCTGGAGCCGGGGGTTTTCCTCCATCACTTGACTCTGAACGACCGCTGAGGAATCCTCAATTATTGCTGCTATAACGGCCTTGGGCTGTTGGATATCATCATAGCATTGACTAACGGGGCTGGTTATTTTTGTTCCTGGAAGCCCCTCCTTGACGATAAGTGCCTGCTATCTCCTAACTCTGCATGAGCTCCGGCTGGAAGAGACATCTTACCAACTCCTAGAGAACACCACTGCAGGGCTTGACGAGGGGGGGCAGGGCTGGGAGGGCCTGGGTTTCTGGCGGCCTCTGAGGAGGTAACGCTACACAGGCCACTGGCACCATTGCTACCAACATACACTAGATCTCTTAAGTCTATATTAAAAATTCCTTTTATGAATATTATGAAAAAATATCTACTACTATTAGATTATATGTTTTCTTCCAATAGAACTTTTAAAGATTTAAAAGTTTAAAAGATTTTAAAGAACTTTTAAAGCAAAAGTTCTCCACATTTTGGGTTTTTTTTAAGCATATGCCAACAGAGTTAAAATGCTACAGTGTGAGCCATCATAATTCAGACTAAAAGACTTATCTAGCAGTCTTTATTGTTTGGTGAGTTAAGAAGATACACTTTTTTTAAAAAACAAAGCAGCATGAAAGAGAGGCTGAGCTTTTGTTTTGTTTTTGTTTTTATATAACAGTGGAATGTTTCTCAAAATAAAAAAAAATCCCTGCATCAGTTGGAATAGTTCCTATTATTTGAGACAAATACCTGCCAGTTGCTTACTAAATCACATTTCAGAAATAGCCTGAGGTAGTTTTAGATGACTTGTTGATACATGGCAATGATGAGTTGAACAGAATTTTGTCTAAATATCACAATCATTATTGTATTCATATCCAAGGGATTTAGGAGGACAGTGGTATGTTAGAATACATTTAAATGTCTATTTAAAGAGCAAACTGTATGTTTCTGGTTCCTAAATGGCCCAGCTCATTTAAACAGAGCCATATTCCTAAAAGTGTTTTTTAAGATGGTGGCGCCTGGATCGGCTGCGGCTGCATTGGCTCTTGAAGGTGAAAAGTTTTGGGAGGGATATTAAGGGATATGGGCCACATGATCAGGAAGGTTATGACGTGTTTGAGCAATGTGGTGGAACTAAGGTAACATACAACTGACAATCTTTGCTGGCATGGCGAGTTTCTAGCTGTTGGTGAGACCGTTAAAAGTCGTTGGTGTTGTTTGAAATTGTTCTGCCAGCAGCAAAATCTGACTGCTGACCCAGCGATGGATTCTATTGCAAATCAGGGCTGTTTCCAAAGGAGGCAGAGGAGGAGAGGTCCTGGGGCTTACAGAGCAAAGGAACTGGGTGAGGCTGTTGGCAGGCCCAGAGGAAGAGAGAGAGGCTTTTGGAGGAGTTGGTGGCGGTGGCAGCATGTTCCAGGGGCGAAAAGAAGCAAGGCCTCTTTAAGGAAAAGGTGGAAGAGACAGGATCAGAAAAAAGAAAGGAGGCAAGGTTGTCATGCAGGAATACAAGCTAATTTGAGGGCTAATCCACATGGAACTCCATTTCCATCTGTACTGTTTGCCATCATTCGCTCCCTAAAGATGAAAATGGACGATCTGAAACTTGAGTTGGCCACGAACAAGGAGTGTATATTGGAGGTGGTGACCCTTTGAGAGCTGTATGCAATGAAATTTCATTTTGATATATGCCAACTGGTGTACATTCAAAGTGACAGTACAGTTGTTATTATTATTATTTTGGTACAGCAAAGTGGATTTAACTAATGTGGATGCATATTGTTGTTCATTGTGATTCTCAAACTTGTTGAAGTTATCATAGGCATTCATTATAGTTTTTTGGGTCTATTGTGCCTCAGCTGTGTTGTAAATATTCATTAATGGTGAATGCTATCGATTCTAAACTTAATGTATACATCTAGACTACACTTTAATTGTTCAGTCTCCTCAATCTCATGTTACAAGGAATCTAGATCACATTGTCTTCCATTTTTAATCCTTTAATCCTTTCCACTCACCCACCTCTCATAAATTTCCTGAGAAAATATACTCAGGAGAAAAGGGAGTAACACTGGAGGTCAGTGTTTTTCTAATTTGGCTACTTTAAGAAATGTGAACTTCCACTCCCAGAATTCCCCAACCAACATACCAGCTAGGGAATTCTGGGAGTTGAAGTTCACACATTTTAAAAATTGCCAAGTTTGAAAAATATTGATCTAGAGAGGAAACAACGGAGCTGTCTGACAAAAGTTGCTATTTGCCTTCTTTCCCTTCCCCGCCTCTTTCAGTTGAAATTACATGGTGCATATTAATTAACTGAATGTTCGTCTAGCTAACAATTCCTGTCCCTCTACTTGAGCTATTGAACCAAAAATAAATATTTTTCTATTTATAGATGGACTGATTTTCTTATGAGTTAAATTATAATTATTTAAACATTATAACACCTATTAAATGGCAGTGGGATTTAGGTTGATTCTCTATTGCTTGAAATCTGGGGAGCCTTATTTTCCAGAATTTGAACTCAGCTAAAATAAAATGTAAAGGAAAATATTCTTAAATGATTAGTATTGTGTTATATTTTGTTTACTAGATTTCTTCCATTTGAATACTGATAGTAAAATCAAAGCTGCTATATTATCTAAAGCTGGGTTTTGAAACTGATTGCCAGGGTTTTCCCCCCATGGTTTAATGCAAATTTGACAGTTTACTTTTTTTCATCAAGCAAAAATATGAAAATGTTCAGAAATAAACCAAATTTGTAGGGGTTCTTTTTTCTTATTTTTTGTTTTTGCTAAGCAAAAATATCCACAAAAGACTTGTTCTTTGGGATGTTTGTGTGTTCTTTTCCTGTTGCATAGTTACCTGTGTGTGAGTGTTTGTGTATGTGAGTGAAATATCCTTCAGTGTTAATGAAATCAACATGCATAAATCACTCCTCTAGTTTTTTTTTTAAGTGCTGTAAATACATGTTCATATTCATGCTCAACACGTTTGTGCAAATAGTGGAAATATAGAAAAGAAAATAAGTAGCCCTCATATTAAAAACCCACAAATACAGAGTTCTTGAAATTAATAAAATGTTGTGATAAATCCAAAGATTTTGGCTGCATATGTATGTATGAAGTCAAACCTTTTCACAACCAGAGGTTTTGGAACAACAAAAACAAAAAAAGGGGAATCTTTATTTCCCTGTCTGCCTCCCTCCTTTCCCCCATCAAAGTATGTTTTGGATTCTAGCAAGAACACTGTGTTCTGGATTAAGAACAACCTACCAAAAGTATTTAAAGTAGGAAATACTGGAAGCCTACGCTTAGTGCACTTGGGTTTGCCAGTAGACCATTTACCAAACAGTAAATAAGAGACTTGTACACCTTTTAAATCTTTTTTTTATTTGTTTGCTTTAGTTTCTTATGAAAAGTGTTTGTGTGGGGAGGGAGGAGTGAGTGTTATAAATGCTTCCATATTTTTAAGTAGTAGTTTCTACACTCCTGTTAAGGAGAAATGGAAAATAATGTAATTAATTAATGCTAAGCTGATTTTGACAAAGTGGGGAAAATACAGTCCTGAGATTTTTTTTCTTATATCTCTTCCCTCTTCCACTCCACATATACATAGGAAGGAATGTCAGTTTCATTTTTGTAGTTTTGACAAAATATTAGTTTTTCAAGTTCAGATAGGGTAAATAATTTATTCTTAACTTACTTAGTTCCTTAAAAGACATTTTGTGAAAATGGGCACCAGATAAATCACAGTCAGTTTCCACTTAGGTTCTCACTGCAGGTCATATTCACTTACCGACCACTCGTTCAATGACTGTTTAAAGTTGCAATAGTGCCGGACAAGTGATACTTATAACTGGTCCTGAAAATTCTAGCTATCACAACACCATTATCGTCATGCAATTATAATTTGAGTGCTTGGTAACCAGATTGCCTTTATAACAGTTGCAATGTTGATTGCCATTTACTACCTTCCCTGCCAAGCAAAGCTAATAGAGAAATTTGCAGGGAAAGTGACAAAGTCACTTTGAAAGTCTCCTCTCTTTGGCCTTCCTGCACACCATATTGTGCCCTGTACCGTGTATTGTGTACTGTCAGTCTCCCTGCTGTTGCACCTACCTGCACCCCTTCCTTCAGCCTTCCTGTTCTTGGGTCAACCCATGTTCCCTTTTGTGCAACTTCCTTCCCCCAACTTGCATGCAGTCTGCACTAGGCCTCCCAAGATCTGCCCCACTCCCTGCAATGCTCCACATTACTTACCAGGACTCCCAATGGGAATTCCAAATCGGGTTATGACGCCAGCTAGGACTTTCTGGATTTCTATCACTAAGTGATGTAATCATGTCACTTTACACCATCATTGCTTAGCAATGGAAATCCCAATTGCCACTATAAACTGAGGACTGCTTGTATACCTATACAGTATATCTGTAAGGAAGGCCACACATCAATTCAATATTCTGTGTAAGACTTTTTGATAGAAATTGCTACAAAAGCCTATTAATGCTTCAGAATAATTATATTCCAACTTAACAGTTCAACCAAATAAGAATTAAACCACAAGGTACTATCTTTGAAAGAATATGCACAATGGCTTAATCAATACTTCCTTATTTTACATATTCAAATATTTATAAATGTTTAATTTATATTATTCAAATCCAAGCAAGAATGATAGTTTAGATTCTAAAGCAGTGGTTCTCAACCTTTTTAATGCCGTGACCCCCAACTGGTCGTAAGTCGAGGACTACCTGTATCTTCCTGCCTGTGAGCGCCGCGCATGCGTGGTGCTGCCGTCTGTGCTGGCCGAGGCGTAGCTGGCAAGGGGCAGCGATGGCGCAGGGTGACCACCAGCTGGGCCACCAGCTGGCCCAGCCCAAGGGAGGTAAGGCACCCGCCAGGCCCCATGCGCACCAGCAACCCTCCCTGCGGCCACCGGCCTCCCACCTCCCACCCCTGGCCCTCTTTTACTTACATTTTTAGTAGTTGCTCAGCAGGGAGGGGTGGAAACTTCCAGACAGCTTGCCTTCACTGCAGACAACTTGCAGCACCGTTTTCAGACTGGGACTTTTTGGCGGGCTCAGCAGGGCAGAGACAGCCTGGACAATTCCTATTGGCTTTTGAAAGCCAATAGAATTAGACTCTATTCAAGAGAGTCTATTCTATTGGCTTTCAAAAGCCAATAGAATAAGAGGGAGTAGCACAGCTAAGGGAAAGGGGGAAAAATGGCGGACTGCGTTGTTTGGCGACCCCCGTGAAATGGTTGTTCGACCCCAAATGGGGTCGCGACCCACAGGTTGAGAACTGCTGTTTAAAGGCTATTCAGGTAAGAGAAATAATTACATTTTAAGCTGTGTGTTAGATTGTTAAAACAAAGTATTCTGTTATTGTTTCAAACTTTTGATGTTGTATTTTGTCATTCGGTACTGCATCTAAAAAAGATATACAACATGCCTCAGGTCAATTACCTAGTATTTGTGAACTGCCTATGCTATCTGACTATCATTTTTATTTTTTGTTTGCAGCAACTAGGGCAAAAAATTAATCAGGGAAAAAAATTGGCATGCTGCTAAGCTAAATTTCTGTTACTAAAATTAAGCCCTTTCAATATCACAAAATCTACATGACCATTTTTGGAAAATAAAGATGCCCAGGGCTTTGTTGGAAATGCATCCATCTGTCCAGAAAACAGTTACAGGTAGTCCTTGACTTATGATGACAATTGGGACTGGAACTTTATTGCTATGTGATGTGGGCATAAAGTGCCAGCAATTCCTGCAGTCCCAGTTGCCATCATTAATGTAATCTTAAGGTCCTTAGAAGTAACTACCTCTTGGCTTCCCACAGTTAAAATCAGTGGAGAAGCTGGCAGGAAATTGCAAGTCCTAGGCCAGCAGGCAGGTAAGTGATTGCTGCCAGGTAGATGGGGATCAGAGAACATGTACATGAGGCATAGGTTGGAGAGGGTGTGCAAAAGCTGTGCAAGAGGTGTGATATAGATTGAGGAGAGGGGACAAGGATGTGAAGGGTTACATGATAGGTGTCGGTTACAGAGGATGTATGAGGATCTGAGGGATATATAAGGAGCTGATACTGTGCAACTACAGAGGGACTGGACAAGGTGCATGGGGAAGACTGCAGTTTGTGACCTTCTTTGCCAGGAAGACCACACAGGTCATTAAGCAAGGACCTCATGTGATTGCAAATTCCAACTTTCTCATTGACTTTGATTGTCGGAAGCCATTGGGGAAAATTGCAAATAGCAGTCATGTGATTGTGCGGTATTGCAACCAGTCATAATTGCAAATCAGTGGCCAAGTGTCCAGATCATGATCACATGACTAAGGCTGTTGGAATGGTTAGAACTCTGAAGATAACCACCATTTGTTCAGTGCTGTTGTAACTTCAAATGGTTCCAATGAATAAATGACTGTAAAGCAAGGACTATCTGTATTGGAAGCTGAAGTTGTCAAGAGTGGTGGGAACAGAACAATCTGTTTGCTTTCTGGGAAACATGGTTTATCATTAATCTATATACTGTGGCAGCCACTTTAGGAGCAGGCAGTTCTCTTTTCTTTAATCCTATCCTTTGATCCCAAATATTCTTGCTTTGACAATACCTTTGTATTAAATTTAAATATTAAATGTGGATAGTAAAATTTAGATATTAAGTGGGCCCGCTGTATCAGTCCTGCTAGTTAGGTTAGATTAGAAAATCAACTCCACAGAAAGACAAGAATTGCCTTTGTTGAAATTCGGTGTAACAACAGAATCATTTAAGTCCTAACGCTAACCCTAAACTTTACCCATGTGCGCAGAAAATTCTGGATCAGGGTGATGGGAACAAACTGCAAATTTACTATTCTTTCCTACGTCACAAGCCCCTCAAGATCATTAAATAGGTCCTATAATGCAAGTGGTACAAGTGGTTACTACAATCACCATTCATTCCTGCTACTGCCTAGACTGTGTTTCTTCATCTCTTTCTGATCTTTCTTTCTCTCCAGCACTCAGCCCAAAAGTCACCTTGGTGCAATCTGTGGGAAACTCTACTAGCTAACTCACTAAAAACAGATCATGCTGAGTCATGAAGTTTAGGAATTGGTTTTCATCTCCCCATGAATTCTTGGATAAAGTCTGTGAGAACACAGAAATTCAATCTATGCTGCAGGCTGTTGTGCTGATGCTTAGTGATGTAAATTCTTTCCCAACTATAGTGTTAATTGCATCATGGCATATGGCAAATGCATCATTTAGAAATCTGCCTATGTTGGTATTACAACAATATTGCAGCAAGGTGTTTAGCAGATGGTAGGGTGCCCTGAGGATTGGAAGCATCTCCACTAAGGCTTGATCAGTGATGGCGAAACTTTTAGAGACCGAGTGCCCAAACTGCAACCCAAAACCCACTTATGTATTGTTGGGTGCCAGGTAGGTGTGGCCCTTTGGGTGGGTGTGGCCCATTGGGTGAGCATTGCTGTGGTGGTCACGGCAGACCAGTGGGGCATGGCTGGGGTGGGCGTGGCCACCTCAGTGTTGCTCATGAGGAGGGACACCTGTGGGAACCAGGCAGGGTTGGGGGAGATCCAGGGGTTCTCTGGCGGGGGGACGGTGGGCAGGAGGCTTGTCCTGTGGTGTGAGATGAGGTGAGGCAGGGGATAGGGCAGGGGTGCCATTGCCACAGGGCAAGGCAAGGGGAGGCAGGGGCCGGGGCAGCTGCTGCCTGACACCATCGGCCCACACACACAGCGAGCACATGGGGGCAAACTGTGTCCATCAGCAGCCACAGCCTGCCAGCCCCACGGTTTTGGCACGACGTGGCTGTTTGCAACCTTGCACGTTGCACCCAATGCGGATGCCATAAGGCCGCAGAACAAGCTGGGCAGAGGAAAGGAACCGGTTTACCAGTTTCTTACCGCCACCCGGTTTGTTCCGCAGCCTTATGGCAGCGGCACTGGGCAGGAGGCGGCAAATGGCCAGTTTCAGCGCGATGTGGCTGTTTGCCTCGAACTGCGGCCACTTGCCACCTCACGCATCGCACCCATCCCTGTCACAAATTTTTCCAGAAACTCATCACAAAGGAGGCCTAGCACAAAGGATGCCAGCATAACTCCCAGGAGCCAGAGGGGTGCTTCATGGCAGTAGCATTGGGCAGGAGGCAGCAAACAGCACAACATGGCTATTTGCTGCCTCACGCAATGCGGCTTGGCTGAAAGCAGACATGGAACAAGTGGGGCAGGCTCCCCCCTCATCTGCCCATTCATCTACAACTTTGGTGGCTTTGTAAGCAGAGCTGTGAAGTTCTCTGTCAGAGAAGAGAACTTCGTAGTTCTGCTTACAAAGCCACCAAAGCAGCAGGTGGAGTGCTGGAGACTCGGGGAGGGAGGGTGTTGAAGTGGGCAGTCAGGCCTTTGGCAAGAGCAATGTGTCTGAGTGAAAAGCGGCCTTGGAACAAGAGGGCAGGTAAGGAAAGAAATCCTCACTCCCCCCCCCAGAAATTGCCTTTCTTTCCTTACCTGGCTTCCAGTCCCGTGCCATTGCTCCTTCGCAATCCGCAACCGCCACTGCATGCAAGGAAACAAAAAAAGGTTTTTCGGGGGGAAAAAGGTCAATCAATCAATTCCAACTTCTCGTGAAAGATTGCAAAGTTGGAATTGATTGATTGACCTTTTTTCTCCCAAAAAAGTCCTTTGTTTCCTTGCACACTTCTCCCCGAACCTACGGCGCTCCACCTGCTGCTTTGGTTGGCCTGCCAGTCCCCACCTCAATGCCCCGCCCACCACTGCCTAGCATGGCCACCCTGCGGCTGCAAGGGCTGGCCTGGCATAGGAAGGGTATGTGCCCCACCCTCCTCCCACTATGCAGGATAAGGTTACCATGCCTGCCCCCGCCCAGATGCCATCGCCTCCCCTAAGTGTTTTTTTTACTAACTTGCCTTTCAGCTGCATTCCGTTTCTCCATTCGCTTCTCAGCCTTCACTGCGTGTTTGTGGGACTATGGGTAAAAAAAAAAGTTCCAGCAGACTTTCTAACTTCTTGAAATCTCGCGAGAAGTTAGAAAGTCTGATGGAACTTTTTTTTTTTTTACCGATAGTCCCACAAACAAGTGGCGAAGGCTGAGAAGCAAATGGAGAATAGGGAATGAAAGGCAGGTTAGTAAAAAATGCTTGGTGAGGCGGAGGCGGGTGCAGCAACCTTACCCTGTGCGGATATTGATGCAGGTTGCTCATGGACGGCACTGAAGGCCTAGGATTGGGGCGACTAGAGGGCTCTACGTCCCACCTGTGGCATGCGTGCCATCAGTTTACCACCATAGGGCTAGATGGTCAATCTTCGTTGAAAGAGAATGAGATTTACATCAGCTCCACCAAATCAGGAAGCTGACTTTGCAGGAAGAAAAGTGCTTTTATTGAAAGTAGTTAAAATAACAGAAACTTATAGTTTGTGCTGTACATCCCCCCCCTTCTTCTACCCAGTGAATCACAGGAAAACGTCTGCCTGATCCATTTTGGAATATTTTCTTGTTTCATAGAGGTTTTTTAAAAAATAATTCTAGGTACTAGCACATTTCTATCAAGGTCAACTTTGTTACTCTCTACTACTATCGGTAAACCTAGTTTAACCAGGTATTTTGGGTGAGGGATTCTTATCACAAATTGTTTGAAAATTTAAATATATAATATCAGATGCACTTTCACAAATAATGTTTACTCTTCTCTGCCTTTTTTTGCTTTTCCAATCATAGCAAACAGCAAATGAAAAAGAAGACATAAAATGTCTTAATAACAGCAGGAACCATCTGATATTGGGTAATGGCAGAGGGCCAGAATAGTGAGCCACATATTTTTTGTCTTCTTTGCAGTTCTTTGCAGGTGAGAAAGAAGAGTCTGGCCTAGTCAGTGGAACAGCAGTGATGACCCGTTACTGGACTATGGACATTGGGCAGCAAGTGCTCGTCACAACATGCCTGCTTTACATCCTTCAGCAACAATGCTAGAGCACAGTGCTTTCCTCTTCTAGGTCTTTGCTCTTCTAGGCCTCCTATTATTGCTCATAATGATCCATTCTGCTGCTTTACCATTGCCAGTCTGCCTTACATATTCAGACATTGCAGAGAAGGAAACAAGAGCTGTGTGCAAATTGTTGATTCAGCTAGGAGTGGAGCAAGTGGAGCAAGTACTAGAGACTGTTAGCAGTAGTAAGCAGCTACTCAATATGGCTATTGAAATTTTCTATGAAAGGAAGACATAGGAATAGCAAAGATAACTGTGATAACTGTGATTAATAATTTTTTTTAACTGCTTAAAGCTCTTCCAGCTAAAACATTCCTTGTAATAATAATGATTAAAGTTAGAAGTGCGCTCACCAAATCTATACTGACTGATATTGATTGTTATGTCCCTACTTTTTGTTGTCTACAAAATTCTGTATATGTCATTGCATTTTTATAAAAAGTTGGTGCAGATTTTAAATTTTCATGATCTTCATTGAACGTCAACTTCGTTGAAATATCTGAGATACTTCCCATTTATCTTGTCTGGCAATTAATTAGTTTAGTAAAATAGACAACATCGTCCCTAATGTCATATTCTTCATCTGGAGCATCTTTTAGATTGAATGCTTTACCACATTACAATGCAACCTTAAGATAAAAACAGTTTGCTTCTCTTTGCTTTAGGTCTGAAGCCAAAATCAGACCTAATTTTTGTATCAGTGACTTCTTCCAGGTGAGAGGAAGAGATAAAAGCTAGTTCAGTCTTTGTTGGGAAGGAAAAAGACGATGGTTATCAAACTTTTGGGTGGTAATTGCCGACGGGAGATTATAATACATGCTGAAGTAACAATAGCAAGAATGTTTTGTGCTAGTATTATGTGGTATATTGATTGTAAATTCTGTGTTATTGACAAAAGTGCCTGTAGATTTCATATTTACATATATGCAATTTGAGTTAAGTTTGTAAAATGGGTAGTAGTAATTAATCTACTACTACTGGATAGATATGATTAAATTTTGATCCAATTCTCTATCCTTAGCATTTTATTTTTTCTATTTAAATCAGTACTTACATTATGAACTCAGGGTTATTTGAAATGTTTTTTGCAGAAAATTTAAAATGTAATATATCATTCAGAGTATTATTGAACTAATATATTTATTTATGTTTATATACTTTTTAGTAATCTGTCAGTTTTTCTTTTTTAAATTTATCTTGACTTTAGGATATGAACCAGAACTTGTATTAGATAAACAGTTCAGATATTGCAAATGATGCTACTTTAAACTCCTGCTAGAGTTATGATATTATTAGCTCTTGGTAGGACATCGTTATATTCATAAATTGATTTATTATTTTTAGAATGAATGTATTATATTCATTCAATTAGCTTTTGTTCTTTTTAAATCATTTTTGCTTTAATCTTTGTTGTACAACTATTTTAGGTAATAATAAAGCATATTATGTTTTTTTATCTAGTTCAAATTGGAAAGATACAAATACAGTGCAAAAGTCAATGAAAATGCTCAGTTATCCAGGCAGTCTTATCTGGAAGTTCAGACTTGGCAACTATACTTTTTTTCTTTCTTGGTTTCAAATGTTTCGCTGCTTATCCAGACATACTTGGCAAATAACTTACTTGACAAATAACAATAACTTAAAATATTATGTACTTCTGATTAACATTCTGCCTTGATATTTGTATTATAATAAGTGATAAAATGATTTTCTTTTGGGGGTTATGTGAACTTGATCATTGAGCTTTTTAGGCTGTGATTTATTTGGTATAATTTGGCACAATGTGTGAATTCAGACAGTTACTCCTTATTCAGCAAACTCTGGCCTATTGCAGTGTGTGAACCAAGCAACTTTAAGAGTACATTATAATGTAAATGATTGATTTTTAAAAAAGAAACAGAACTATGCGTACTTTCTTTTTATTGCCATAGTGGATACAGAAGCAAATATTCTTTTTATTGCCCAGGATTACTAATTTTTCTTCTGTTGGCTAACTAGGACAAGATACTACAGTGTCAAGGACTGAAATCAAATATTTGGATATGATTACATCCGTCTTCTAAGCATTCTATCATGCTTTTAAATGCTTATTTGTCAATGTAGAACCTTCATTTCCTCAATTTATTAAGATAATAGGCTTCTACTACATATGTACTACTTCTATATGAACTGTATGTTGATGAAATCAATTAATATGTTTCCAAAGCAAATCTTAGTCAAAAGCTGAATGAGAATGCAAACTTGCTGACACAGAGCAAGTGATTGATCTTTTTTCTAAAAGTAGTTGTTGGTTTAAAAAAAAACTAACCAAAACTATTAATTGTGTCCTTTAGCAACATTCAAATTTAAAGGCAATAGTGCAGGTAGTTATCTTACATTGAAGGGTATTAAAATGATGTAAGGTAGTTGCTGCAAGTTTGTTTATATGTATCTAAATATATCATTAAACACTGGCTTTTTCTCTCTTTCTCCACAGTATGCAAGCAGTTCTTCTGCTTCAACCTTCTAATCCAAGTAAGTGACAATAAATTAAATTATAGCACAGCCATTTCCACCCTGGGATTTCACATGTTGTAGTCAGAATCTATGTGTTGGGCTGTAGTTCTCAGTTCAAATATGTAAATTGCAATTCAACCCATTGAAATAGCTCAAGATTGGGAAAGTTTTCTATAAATGTAGAAAATGCATAGTCTGAAACATATTTAACATGGGTGAAAAATGCTTTTAAAAATAAGTCTGTAGACTCTAGTGTAACTGAAAGCAATGCTTCAGTACAGCTGGAGAAAATACGGCTCATGTAATACATTATCAGTTATTAAAATAATTTCAATATATTCATGTTTTCTTTTGACTGTAGAAAAATTGAATTTGTTTCTAACTGGATTTCAACTCCATGGCTCAGTGGAGGAAAAATGTTAAGTTGTGTCACACAGCATTAAATTTTCTGTCTCTTTATAAACTATATACCAGTATATAATTTAATAATCAAATAATGATGGTGCAAAATTAGGAATAGCAAATAGAAGGAAGTAACTTTGAAGTGCACAGTGTACTCAGCAAGTAAAACATGACATTTAAGCAAAAAGTTCAGATTTATAATCATTTTAAATTTTCTGTAGTGCTCATTCCCAGGTATGTGGAACCTTGCCTTCATATTTTTGGGGAAAATCTAGTTATGGCATTAATTCAGGACTTCCTAGCTATGGGGAAAAGTATGCATTAAGTAACTCCCTGATACGATGGTTTCTAGTTAACTTAAATTGAGGATGAGATAGTTGCAGGAAAGTGGATTTATATAGATTGGAGAGAAAAGTATGAGTGATGTATGATGGAAGTTCTAGGGAGGAAGAAATCTAGTGATGGCAAATATGAACAGATTTCAGGGGTACTATCTAGAGACCTATCTAGAGACCTAAAATGCTCTTGGAGAAGTATGGTGTTTTCATAGACTGTATACTTGCACATGATACTAAACTATAATGTTTTAGTTTGCTGTTTGTTTTTGATATGCTTGACTTTATTGTTTATTATGACATACACATTTGTGGGTACTGATCTGTAAGTATTCGTAATTCACATTTCTTTTTTTTTAAGTAACACGGAGTTGGGTTTTTAAATCCATACATTTTACAAATTTGTCACTGAACTTCCTAATTCAAAAACTGAACATAAAATATTCATCTTATATTAATAAACTTAAACTATGAAAATAAAATGCATAAATACAAAAATGGATATATTAGGAAATCACACATGAAGATATGTACTGTATAGTTTGCAAACAAACGGAGAAAGAGGATCAAAATGAAATAATGATTGGGAAAAACAGAATGAGTAGTATTACTAACCATGCTACAATAATAGAATGACATATGCTTTAGTCTTGCCCTTCAGGTAGACTTACGAAGTTCCTGCTAAAAATTATAAATAATCTATAGACATAGTTCTGAGCTAAATGAAGTAAGGGCTGATTCCATATAAGTTAAGGTGAAAAATGTTTTCATTGTCTGGTTATGAGCAGGACATTTAAGATTTCTGCTAATAGAGGAAAAATATAATTATAATTGAAAATGACTGGTATTGTTTGTATGAAGAAAATATAAGAAAAATTATGATAAGAGTGCTATACTCTTATAAAGGAAAATTTTTCAAAAACAGCAATGTCTCCAGGCGATGAGCACCACACCTTCTTGAGTAGAAAACTGCCATGTGGAATTCACTGGCATTCAGTTTCCTTGCTTTGATTTCATTTTTGCTTTTTTGTTCCAATTATTTTATAAAGAATTAATTGATGGTTTCAAACATAGGAGATTATTTTTCAGGATGGAAATCTTTTATAATTGTGCCAGCCAAGATATCTCATAACATGAAAGTTCTGGGGCTATGTATGATTTACGGTTGCTCTTATATCTAGTGGATGTGTAGCACTGATATAATGTATTTGATAATACAACCTTAAACAGTCAATAAACAAAAATTGGCTATTAGAAAAACACACTTTTATGTCTAAAATATTTATGGTTCATTATAGTCAGTGCTGGGTTTTGCTGACTCCTGTAGGAATGGGCATTCTTTTGATGGCTGATATGCCTATATAATATTGTTTGGGAACACAATAGGCTACAGAAGCTGGAGCAATGATGCAGAATGGATGGAGCTGTATCATGCATATAGCAGGAACAAATTTTCTAATTTGTTCCTATATGGGGATAAATAATTGGAAGCTGTCCAGAGTTTGATATAAGATGGGCACCTATAAAAATGCTTTAAATAAATAAATAACTTTATTTATAGAACTATGTTAAGCCTATTTTAAAATATATACTCCATTCTCATGGGTTTTCTACTTTAAAATGGCAGATAAGTAACTGATTTTTAGTGGTGGTGGTCAGAGAGAGTGCTAGTAACTGCAGATAAAGTGGCTGGCAAACCTTTGGCTTCTGGATGTCAACTACTAATCTACTACACTGCTAGTCTACTGTAACAATGCTGACTATACACACAACAAAATATATAATACTAATGTAATGGTAAATATATTTGTGTAAATGGACTAATTACAAATATTTATTATATCAGAAATAGAAGAAATATATTTTTGTTACCTTTCAACCTGCTTTCATTTGATATTTTCAATTGCTTTCTTGTCTTGAAACAGTTTTGGTAGGATTGATTTGTGTTCTGATCTTTAACAGTTGGCAATGAATTGCTTTGTGGGTGACATGTAAAAGCAAAGTCAGCATCAAGAAGCAGTTTAAACAGGTAGAAAGAATTTTTGGAGCCATAAAAAAAGTTCACAGAGACATGAGATTCTAAAGAAATGATTAATCATCATTGCAAAGGTGTAATTACATTAAATGAAAAGATGATGATACTCTTAAGCATTTTATATTTCCATTACCCATTGGAGTACAGCTTCTTGATTTTACTTTTCCCCTGATGATAATGCTCTTGGAGAAGTATGGTGTTTTCATAGGCTGTATACTTGCACAGAAACACAAAGGGATATGGTGAACAAATTCATCATTATACACACAAGGAGGCCCCTGTAATCTTCTCCCACAATCATCCTAGTGCACTCTCTCACATTCCTCATCTGTAGCTGATGGAAAGCGGACAGTCAGGCAATGTTACCTTATTAGTGTGTGATAAATTTTCTAATTACAGTTGGAAATCAGATGAATAATCATATTAATTGGGGAGTTATTGTGAGCAGAAAGGGAGCAGATTCAGAGCCATGAGAGTTGTCTTATGACAATTATCTATGAAAATTCTATGAGCTGATCCATGGAGAAATAAGAACAACAGGAACACACACATACATCCAGAATGGGAGAGCTGTTTTCAGTGGAAAAGCAGGGGTCTGAAAGCTGTTCTTAAGAAGTCCCAGTGCTGGCCTGGTTTTATTTGAGGTGTTTATTTATTAAGAAGATTTATTTGGCCACCCACTCACTCTCAGTGTTGCTGTCCTCTCCTCTCAAACTGGCATGCAGGCTGCCTTTGCTGAGCATTTCTTAGTTTCCGACATGCTCTTGCTGCTTTCCCTGACAGGATCTGGCCTGTCTTTATCCAAACCTGATTTCATTTGCTCAGGGTCAGTGTATCCTGGAGCAGTTGCAAGTGTTTGATTGCCAATTGAATATTTGGGCTGCTGATGTATACAGTCTGCCTCAGGATTCATTCAAGATTATAGCACTCCTGGAGAAAGCTTGTTGTATATGAGGATTCTATCCATGTTATTCCAGAGGATGTCCTTCTCTGCATTTTTTTTTTAATTCACAAGAAATAAAGTGGCAGTTCTGACTTTTTAAAATACTTTATTTTAATGGTTAAATCATCTCAGAGTGAGTGAGTCAGTAAAGAAATTCAAGCTTTTAATTATGTACAGTATGTTGAAGTTAATAAAAATGAAAAGGCAAATAAAGGAAAGCGGAAAAGAGAACTGAACAATTAACCTGAAGAATGTTGGTTTTTGTATTTTTAAAAGATAAAATAAAAATGTCTTTGAATGGTTTAAATTAAATGTGTGAATCTAGAAATATAGCTTAGGTTTAATTTTTATTTTGACTGTGTATGTTTAGGTCCACTTTTTCTTTGATATATACCTTTTAAAATCAGAATTGTGTCTAAATTAGGAGCAGACAAGCAGCAATCTCTTGTCTCCCTTGAGCTTCATATTTTTCCAATAGAAAATCTAAATCATGTTCTTTGACTTTAATTTTATTATGATCTATGACTTTTAATGAGTAAAGATCTAGGGTCTAAGGAGGAAAGAGTCAATATATCAGGGAAGTCTGTCAGAGATTAAGACAGAGTTATGTGTAGTTGTCACTTCTACCTAGGATCAGTACTTGATTAGATTTCTGTTTGCTTTTTGTTTTCTAATAGTTGATCTCCTCATTGATGGTCAATGTTTAGGCTTAAGAATCTAGATTAGGATACTGGGAGCAAAATGTCTGCCTATGTAAATCTTCATGATTGTCAGCAGAAATTCTGACAATCCCAAAATTCTTTGAAATGGAAGTGAATAACGCTGAATTTGGGATTAAATTTCAGACATGGTTCCTAATTGCTGGGACCATAAATTTGAATAGTGAATTAATGTGTGATGATTTATTGGTTTAATTTTTTTATAAATTGAACTGAAATAATTCTTTGGTAAATACCAAAATATCTCTTGCTTATCATATAGAAATTTAATTATTTAAGATCTCGATCAAAGTAGTTTGGTGTAATAGTTAAGATGCTGACATTGAAACCAGGAGAATTTGAATTCTAATTTTAGGCATGAATTCTAGGCATGAAAATAAGCCAGATAACTTTGGGCCAGCCCAGCCCACTTCCCCACATTTGTTATTGTGGCGAAAATTGGAAGAGGAGGAAGTGTTATTTATTTATTTATTTTATTTTATTCGGATTTGTATGCTGCTCCTCTCCGAAGACTCGGAGCGGCTTACAACATATATATATATAAACAATTGAACAAATCCGAACAACATTAAAAATACAAACCCCATACATACTCATCAATCACACCACAATCAACAATCATCCCCAGGCCTGCCGGCAGAGGTAGGTTTTTAAATTCTTTCGGAAGGCCAGGAGGGTCGGAGAAACGCGGACTTCAGGAGGTAGTTGGTTCCAGAGGGTGGGCGCCGCAACAGAGAAAGCCCTCCCCCTAGGGCCCACCAGATGACATTGTTTCGTTGACGGGACCTGGAGGAGGCTGACCCTGTGCGCTCTCACCGGTCGTAGAGAAGTATGTGGCAGAAGGCGGTCCCGTAAGTATCCTGGTCCCAAGCCATGAAGGGCTTTATAGGTAATAACCAACACCTTGAATTGGGCTCGGAGACCAATAGGCAACCAATGCAGCGTGCGGAGAGTTGATGAAATGTGGGCACAACGAGGAAGACCCACAACTGCTCGCGCAGCTACATTTTGCACTAATTGTAGTCTCCGAACACTCTTCAAGGGTAGCCCCATGTAGAGAGTGTTGCAGTAGTCAATCCTCGAGGTGACAAGGGCATGTGTGACTGTGAGGAGTGACTCCCGATCCAAGTAAGGACGCAACTGGTGCACCAGGCGAACCTGGGCAAATGCCCCCCTCGCCACTGCCGACAAATGATGATCCAATGTCAGCTGTGGATCAAGGAGGACTCCCAAGTTGCGAACCTTCTCTGAGGGGTTTATAGATTCACCCCCCAGGGTAATCGAAGGACAGATAGAAGTGTCCTTGGGAGGCATCACCCACAGCCACTCTGTCTTATCGGGGTTGAGCCTTAATCTGTTAACACCCATCCAGACCCTCACAGCCTCCAGACACCGGCACATCACCTCACCGGCACATCACCTTGCCACGTTGAGTTACTTCTAAAGTAATAAGGATTTAAAAAAGATTGTAGCTTAACTAAGATTTTCTGCCATATGGATTGTTTCTGCTTCAGTAACAAAGATTCATTACATTTAAAGAGTTGCACTTAATCAAAACAGGAAGTTATTCACCATTTATTGAGGTTTGAAATGAAATAAGAATCTGTTAAAGAGTACATGATAAAAAGAACTATGCATATACAACTCATTTTGGAAAAGAATTTGGTTAAAAACATTACAATTAACCTTATAATTTGAGAAATAATTTCTACTAAATGACATATTGCTGGTACATGACTTCAGAGAAATTATCTAAGATGCATAAAGATGCTTCTAGTCAATGATGGAAATGTAAAAGAATAGGAACAGATATTTTAATATGCATGCTAGTCTTCTGAAAAAATATTAAATACAAATACATATGACGAAATAAATATTTCTAAAGAACAATAATCAGGTGAAACTAGATCTTTTTTTATTGCAACTTCTGGATAACCAATTAGAAAGCACTTAACAGAAGATTAGTTTTGTACATGATATCTTCAGCAAGACTATTATATACAAAATACAGGAGAAATAATGACAATACCCACAATAGAGGAATGGATTGTGAAAATATCAATCTGCAGAAGTAACAACATTTAATTAGAGATGAAAAACTAAGTACCTGTTGGAAGTCAGGAGCCCCAGCCTCCTAGAGAGGGAAATATTTTGGGGGGAATATTAAAAAAGGTAGAATATTATATTTCCCCAAAGTAATAAGAGAAAAAATCTTAGAAACCAGCCCCTAGAAACCTGCCCCAAATACAAACTCAGGAAACCACCTTTTAGAAATGCAGATTCAGTAATCTATTCAGAAAGATTGGGCCACCTATTTATAAGCAAAATGCCTTTAGCATAGCTCCAGAGAAGGTTTGAACTGTTTGGATTAGAAAAACAAAGACTCCAAGGAACATGACTTTTAGGAGGATTAACCCACCACCATTAGAATACCAAAAGGCCAAACTGAACCACAGGTCAAAGTTCATTGCACAGAACAGGAAAAACTCCAAACCCAAAGGCTCCATTTTGTCAGCCACCCCAGAAACACATGCTGTGTCACTGAAGTTTCTGGCAACTCAATAAACCAAACCTTCTTTCCTAAAGCAGTCTCCATTATTTTATTCCCAGCTTGGACTGAACCTGAAGATTTTTTCTTCCAATATACTTTTATAAAATACTGGAAATTGTTTTAAGAATTTTGAATGAAAATGGGCAAAAATAAAGTGGTGATTTTGGATTTGCTGATAAAAATGCTGAATATAAGAGAGAGTGAAACTATATAATAAAATCTTAGGGAAAAGGATTAATAAGCTTGTTGAAACTGGTGTAAAGAAGATCAGAAATGGCTTTCTTTTTTCTTTTTTTTCTTTATATTGTCTCCCACACTTTTCCTTTTATCTTTTTCCTAATTTTCTCTTATTTTTGTTTTCATGTTTATCTTTTAGTCATGTAAAAATCTTCAATAAAATTATATTTAAAAAATAAAGCACCTATAGCTCAATTTTATTTTCCTCTGAAAATAAAAATATTTGTTATGCTGTGCTTTATAGCTGGAATTAAATTATAAGAAGTTTTCAGGAGATTTCTTAATCTTACCTTATACAGGCAGTTCTCATTTAGCAATCACATTTGGGACCAGCAGCTCACTTGTTAAACAAAGAGGTGAGATTTCAACTGTGCTTATTATCAGATTTTTATTTTGTTTTGCTTAAGGACCTGCAAAGGGCGTACATATAAAGGATAGTCACGAAGTTATTTTTTACCACTCTTATAACAATGAATGGTTGCTGTGCAAGACAGTTATTAAACAAGAACTACCTGTATAAGGTCTAAGTCTGTAATTAAAAGCCATGAACCCACAAGGTGTAAGAATATCCAAAGATTATAAGGTCAACACTAGGTGGAGCTTTAGTATTGTTTCAGTAGTAACTGTCAATATCAGTTTATAGAGATTTTAAAATAGTATGTTGTTATTTTCTATGGTAGGAGGATGAAAATTTGTTTTAGACTATGAGAGATCATACTTTTGTATGTCCTGAATAGAGCAACTTGACTATGTTGCATTTTATTTTTAGATTTGAATTCACATTATAAGAGAAATTATATCTCTTATATCTCTATTTATTGTTATGTTTCAATTTTTCCTCAGTCTTGTGTCATATAGATATAACAGTATAACACAATTGGAATGGGATCTTCCAGCCCTCTTCAAACAGAAGACTTTTCAGACAAATGATTGTCCATTCTCTTCTTTAAAATCTCTACAAAACATATATTATGACTTCAGTTCCTGCGGATTTTATGTTTTATATCTGATTATATTATATTTTTAATCATAATGTTGGTATAGATGAAGATGAACATTCCTAAGAGATTAAAAAAGTAAAAAGAAAATATTTTGGGAGAGGGAATTGCATTAAAAAAAATCTGGACTGATGTAGGTTTTAAAGTTGTTTTTTTTATAGATTTTAAAGTTTGCGGTGGTGGCCAGAGAAATAGGTGCTTCCAGTTGTAAAATCTTTAAGCTTCCTCTGTCCTGCAGGACAAGCAATCCAGTCCTCTAATTTAATATTAACAGAATTAAATTTTACTACATTTATAGTCCTGTGAAAGTCTGGCCAGAAAGTCCAGAATAGATTCATCAAGTTTTGCAAAGATTAGCAAGAAAGCAAGAGAGTATAGAAGGCACTGGTTTTTCTATCGTGAAAACAACAGTATATTCTAGAAGCAAAAAGTACTTCTTGTTTTCAGTATGTAAACTGAAATCATCTGTTCCTTAAAAAAATATATATGAATCATGTGTAGTTTTTAGAGAACTGTATGCAACAATCTACATATTAATTTGGAGAGTTAAAAAATTCAATATATGAATACTGTGAGAAGCCTTTATTAATTAATCTAAAACAATTATTATCCATTTGTTTTGCCTGGCATTTACAGCATTAACTGCAAAATGCACTTTTGGGAACTATCCGGAGAGAAAACTCAGAAACTGCAAATTATTCAGGTGTCTTTCTGGTAGTTTTGCATTTATTTCTGAATACAGCGCCAAGGGTTGTTTTTATTTGAATTGTAGGTGGGTTATTACAATGTGTTGCTTCATGTGCTTTTAAATTATTTTAATTTTATTTGTTGTGTGCTAACTGAATTTTGAATTGTTTTATGTCTGTCTATAATTTGCTATGTTACTGGGTTTTAATGTTTAAATCAGGGCTTTTTTTCTAATAGAATGCCCAGAACGGAGTTCCGGCACCTTTTTTGGATGGAACCTTGTAGGGTAGGCAAGGCGGGTTGTATGACGTGTGTGAGTTCCGGCACCTTTTTTTTTTTTTTTAAACAAAAAAACCCCACTGGTTTAAACTATAATGTAGGTTTTCTTCTGGGCAATTTTTGGGCTTAAACATAATAAAAACCATGTTAAGAATAAATCAGTAGACATTTCTTGCATTCAAGAGCATATCTTCACCAAGCAGTCCAAGCTTTCTCCACAAACTTTTACCATTTATACTGATATTGACTTTATCACCATAAAATATGATTAGATTTTGTATCTATGAGGTTACGTTTGTTTGTGATTTTGTGTGTGTGTAGTGCAAATTACAAGTGTAGTACAGATTACAAGTTAGTACTTTCAAGTACTTGGCCACTTCTTTGATTTTTTTTTTAGATTTTTTAAAAAAATGACATTGATAATTATCTAGTTTTCTATATAATTTGAAAAAAAAAATAAGGTTTTTTTTCTTTAGGAAATGACTCCATATTGATATCTATAAACATTTATCCTACACAATATTCAGGGGCATAATGGAACTTTAGACCAGAAATGATTTACTGTAAAAGGAAGATTTATTAACTGTAGTTAATAATAAATTGAGCAACATTATAAAAAATAAGCAGAGCATGAAGCAGCAACAGTACAGATTGTTTGTGGTTGAAATAGTGCATTGTATTCAACTCTTGATAGCTTAAGGTTTTTCTTTCTCAGCACAAGCACCATCACAGTTTTTCACTGTAATAATTTTGAGTTATTACAAAGACACACACTGGATTCTTTCCGAAATTATCTACAGATGTTAAATACCTTTTAACCTTGGTGCCTTCCTGAATCCATCCTCATCTGGAGATATCTGAGAATGAATATGGGATACAAAATCTTCACCTGTTCATCTGGGCCTTCTTAAGTGAAGCAATTTTCTAAAGCATTTTTCAGAACTGAAAAAAATGATACTTCCCTAATGGAATTACAAAAATGCTACTATTTATTATTAGATAGAATATCTGTATCCTTTCTTAACTAGTCTGTGAATGAGCCATAGGTGCTAGATCTTGAGACAGAGTTTTGTTGCATGAGTTGTGTCTTAAAAAGAAATAGTTCAGAAACTTTGAAAGTAACCAGAGGTTGAAAAGGACATTAGGTCTTGGAATTACTGTGCCAAGAAACATTCTTGACAAGAAAGAAGAAACACGTGATTTTGTATTGGGAATACTGTGGTTTGTATACATTATTTTAATTTCGAAGGGAGTTTGGGTTTAATTTTTGAAGTTGATAAATGTAAAATTCTTGGAAGGCTCCTCTGGATATATTGAATGTTAAAAAATAACAATATCTGCCTTGAGTCTCTCTCTATTCCAGAGTCACCTTGGAAAGTGAGATGGGTGGCAATCACACCATTCCATCCTCATTTGTATGTGTAAATGTGTAGTGATTAAATAATAAATGGCTATTCTAGGAACTTTCTATAACTTTCTTTTGGCCAATATTTGTAGTGTTAATAATTTTTGTAAACAAACAAAAATATTCTTAAAACCGATTATTTGCCTGAGCAAATTACAGCACATAGACAGAATGGGACAACTCGTTACAGATGGGTCGCCGTTGCTGGCTTGCTGCCACTGACTTGCCCCAGTTGGCTCACCCAGTCAGCTTACCATGGGACAACTCACCACAGGCAACTTGCTGTGGGGAAATTCACCACACCAGAGTGCTGAAGGCGAGGGGAATCTCCTTCTCCTCCTCTTTCACCTCTCTTTTCCTCCTTCCCTTTTTAATCCAGTTTATGATCTCCCACAATGCTCCTTGAACTCTGTGGTAGAAACTCCTGTGTGCCAAAAAATGTTTGGCTTTCTCCCAAGTGATCTTTTTTCCATCTTTCCGTCCCTGCTTCATCCTCCCCAATTTTTTCCCCGGTCTGAGCTATAGAGGAGAAGGAAGAGGTTCCCTAGTCTATGACATTTCCCCATTATATCACATTAGACTGATGTAACTAATAAAAGGAATTGTCCTGTGTTGAGTTGTCAAGTTGGCCAGGGGAAGGCTCCCAGGGTGAGTCGGCTGGGATGAGCCTGGTGGCAGCGAGGCAGCCCGAACAAGGGAGCAGCAGTGAAGCAGCAGCAATGAGCCAGGAGCAGCAAGTTGTCCTAGACCTGCATGTAGAACAGACAAATCTTATTGCATTCTTTGACCAAGTGACAAACTTAGTAGACCAGAGGAATGCTGTGGATATAATTTATTTGGACTTCAGTAAGGCATGAAGAATATTACTACAAGTACTTGGGTATCCTTCAAGCTGACAACATCAAGCACAAGGTAGTCAAGAAAAAGATTAGAGGTGAATACATCAAGAGAGTGAAGAAGATCTTAAAGTCCAAACTCAATGGAAGAAATACCATAAAGACAATCAACACCTGGGCAATTCCAGTCATTAGATATACAGCTGGAATAGTGGACTGGACTCAAGCAGAACTAAAAATAATGGATAGCAAGACCAGAAAAATAATGACAATGAATCATGCCCTTCATCCACGCAGTGAAATTGACAGACTTTATCTATCAAGGCAAATAGTTGCTGCTGATTTTATGTTCTCCTGATATTGAAGAAATTATTTTTGCTTATTAATGTATTGTATGTAAGTTTAAGTACGGGTACAGATTAAATGACCATTTATGCTTTCTCCTTGTTGCTTGTCACCTTCTTGCCACTTTCCCCCGCTAATGGACCAATCATTTCCTTCACTTTTTTCTTGTTTTTTTTACTTGTTGAAAGAAGCTTTTTTTTGTTATTTTTGACTGGTTGCAAGCCTTAGTTCATTTTGAACCTCAGCTTTCCTCACTTCATCTTTGCAGGCTTAGGCTATTAGCTGATATTCTGCTTTAGTTATGTGCCCTCTTTCCACTTTTTATACTTGTCCTTTTTATTTTTCAATTTATCAGAGAGTTCTTTATACAGCCATGCTGGTTTCTTTTGAGAGCTGTTATTTTTCTTCTTTGTTGGTATTGTGTTACACTGGGATTTTATTATCTCACTTTTCAAAATTGTTGAGTTATTTTCCCCTTGAGGATTCTCATCCATGGAATCCTACCCAAGCTCTCTCTAAGTTTATTGAAATTAGCTCTCTTAAAATCTAAGACTCTAGTTTGACTGTGTTGTATTGCTTGTGCTTCCATAATGTTAAATTCTAGTATTGGATGATCACTTCCCTCCAAGGTTCCTGTGGCTTCAACACCTTCTATTATTCATCTTGGTTAATGAGCATTAGATCCAATATGGCTAATCCCCTGTTCTTCTCTACTTTTGGGAGACAAAGTTGTCTGCTAGGTTTGTCAGGAATCTGTTTGATCTTTCACTTGGTGCAGTGTTTGCCTTCCAGTTGATGTCAGAGTAATTAAAGTCCCTCATTACTATTGTGATGTGCTTCCTATATACCTTAGTTAGCTGATTAGCAAAAAGTTCATCTATTTCCTCTGTTTGGTTGAGTGGCCTATAGTATATACCTATGGCAATGTCATTTCCCCTCTTTATATTGACCCAAATGCATTCAAGACAGTTTTCATCATTGTTGTGCTCTATTTCTGTAGAGATATAGTTATTTCTTATATAGAGAGCAATCCACCTCCTCTTTTGTTTGGTCTTTCTTTTAAATAAGTTAAATCCCTCTAGCTGTGTGCTCCATTTGTGGGTTTCATCTCACCATGTTTCCGTAAGGGCAACAGTATCATATCTTCCCTTATTTACCTGAATTTCTAGTTCACCCTGTTTACTGTTCATACTCTGTGCATTTGAGTCCTTTATGACTGACCCTGTGTTTACTTTCTACATAACCTGTGTGGTGCCTGTGTTCCCCTATTTTCTTACCACCTATTTGGTTAGTGCACTTTGTGTGGCACTCGCTATTAAAAGCTTCATTGTTCTTGACAGGAAGGTTGATACTCTTGTCCACACACACATCTATGATACATGCATGGATAACCCTATAATTTTTAGATTGCTGGGGACAGGGTTGCTCCATATCAATTAACTTACTGTCCCTGTTGTTTAGTTTAAATATTCCTCCAGAAAACCTGTGAATTTATTGCCAAGTAACTCAGTCCTTTTCTTGGATGGATGGATCATCTCTTTTGTACATTTTTTCATTGGACCAGCTACAGACATTGTGACAAATATAACCCCTTTACACCACTTTTTTAGCCACATATTCTGCTATACCAGCGGTTCTCAACCTTTTCTGGGGCTCGACCCCGGCCCGCATCGCGCATGCGCGGTGCGACGGGGCACATCGCGCATGCGCAGTGCGATGGGGTGTATCGCGCATACGCAGTGCGACGGGGTGCATCGCGCATGCACGGCGTGACGGCCCGAATCACAATAGGGAAAAAAATGGCCGACCAAAATAAAAAAAAATGGCGGGCCCGCACCGCGCATGCGTGGCATGATGGGGCACATCGCGCATGCGCGGCGCGATGGCCCGCATCGCAATAGGGAAAAAATGGCTGACCAAAAAAAATGGCCAACCCAAAAAAAAATGGCGGACTGCGGTACTTGGTGACCCCCGTGAAATGGTCGTTCGACCCCAAATGGGGTCGCAACCCACAGGTTGAGAATCGCTGTGCTATACGCTGGTCTTTTCCATTTCTCATCTTTCTTGGATGAGAAGCAAAACATCTTCAAGGAAAAACAAAGAAAGCCCAATTTGGCTCTTGAAAAGCACCTTTGGGACATCTTACAAAGTGATAACAAAGTAATCTTTTGAAATTCTATGTTATACAAGTTTTATTAATTTTTCAATTTTACATTCAGATATTTAGGAAGCAGCATGGTGATTGGGTAGTCAATAGTCGAATAACAGAGTCTTTCATATCTCAGGTTACATCATTAAAGGTTACCTTCCTGTTTCCCTTAATTATTATATCACAGTCAAGTTAATACATTTCTAATTATAGCTCAATCAATCAATACATTTGTCAATATAATTTTACTTATACATATCCAGGTCCTCTTTTTAAATTTTACCTATTTTCAATTACCATATTCCAATTTAGCTTTTAATAGTATTTAGACTTCGGGTAACCCAAATTTTCTAATTTCATTACAGAATAGTTATCGTATCTAAGATACAGATGTTATTCAGTTAATTACATTCTTACTTTATTCCACAAATATATTCTATATCTCGTCTTAATATCTCATTATTTACTAATAAGCTATCTTTTATCTTCACAGACCAACTTCCATATTACAATTCAAAGCTATAATCTAATGGCTAATTTTCATTTCCTTTATACCTCTAAATCCTAGATATTAAGCCAATCAATATTTAAAAATCTCCTTAGCCCATTAAGTAAGATTTTAAGCTCTTCCATTATCAATCAGCAAAAAGAAAGAGGAAGAAAAGGAAAATCACATTTTTAAATCTAAATCTAGGCTTCCATAACAGTGCCTTTAAATCCTCAGCTGTGTCTTCCTTCATTCCTACCTGTGTTGTTTGAATCAAAGGAGAGCATCCAGTTATCGGCTTTTCAAAGGAACTGGCCCTTTTGTGATGATTAGATTGTTGCCCTAATAACTCAGATCTCCCTGTTTGATTTAAAATGTTTGTCATCAGTTCAGTCTGGTCTTCTTCTTCTTCTTCTTCTTCTTCTTCTTCTTCTTCTTCTTCTTCTTCTTCTTCTTCTTCTTCTTCTTCTTCTTCTTCTTCTTCTTCTTCTTCTTCTTCTTCTTCTTCTTCTTCTTCTTCTTCTTCTTCTTCTTCTTCTTCTTCTTCTTCCAGTTTCAACTGGCTAAGATAAGAGGTCATGTCCGGTGTTGTAGTTGTTGTTTGGTTTTCTGGGTTGTATAAAGTCTCAATGTGTTATGTTTAGTAATCTTTAGCATCCTCCATCTTAGTGTTGCTTTCTTCAGTTTCTGTTGCTTGTTGGATTGCAAGTTCTTTAATTGAAATCAAGATTTGGCTCTCAAAGTTCTCAGTAAGTTGTACTTGTTGTTGCATAGAATCCTCTTTGATACTGATTTGTTCATCTTCTTTTGTTTTTTGGGTTGTAAGTTCATCAGTTGGAATGTGAACTTCAATTTGTAATTTTGAGGTGACATCTTTGTCTTTTGCTCTACAGTTCATTAGCTCAGTGGCTTCAAGAATTTTTTCAAGTATGAGTTTGTAGTTAAGTTGTGGGTAGAATTCCTCCATTTCTATGGTGAATAGAGATAGTCCTTTAGTGGAGGCTATGTTTAATAACAGTCAGCAAATGTCCACCTCCACTATTCCTAGAAGTTGTTTTCACAGCTGTTTCAAATTCTTATCTTTTTTAGATAGTAAGGAGGACAAATCTAGTAAATAAGTCAGCCTCACAGTCAGTGAAATTCATTTGCTGTACCAGGCTTCACTACAAAGTGTCACCGATAGAATATAAAATCTTTTTCCAGATACCAGTTAGGCTTTTATCCAATTGAGAATTTTTTTTCAACTTAACAAATAGATAAGATAATAAGTCCCTGTAACAATAGGAACTTTTTGGGACCCCAAATGTCCAAGAAGTACAAGTCCAGTTATTTAGTTGTTTAGATTAGTTGTTCTATTCTTTTTTTCCCCAAAGTTTAATTTCCCAAAGTAGGCAGACACCGCTATGTTAAAAGCGGGGAGGAGATTTCAGGAGGCTTTTACAGGAAGATAGTTAAGATACAAGAAAGGAAAGGTAGGGTCTCACCCAAATCCTCTGTGGTGCTTTCGTTGTTCTTGATGGTAATTTTGGCTTTCGGCAGGCACGGCTTAGTGATTGGCCATGTTAATGGCCGAGCTTTACTCCAACAGTCCAAAGGAGCTGCCTTGGATCAAACAGAAGGGTTGCTGCCCTTCTGCGATCTATCTAAGGTCCTCCTCGTGATCATCGCCCCTCCAGAATGACTTACGACCCTTTTCAGAGTCGCCCGACAAAGGAAAACTGGGTGGCGGAAGGAGCACGTCACCAGCGCCACTATCCGGAACCGGAAGCCCTCCTTTGAAATTCTAAGCATTTCAGTGCTTAGCTAAATCTGAGTGGGCTGTGTCTCTACATGGGGCTACACTTGAAGAGTGTTCGGAGACTACAATTAGTGCAAAATGCAGCTGTGCGAGCAGTTGTGGGCCTTCCTCGTTGTGCCCACATTTCATCAACTCTCCGCATGCTGCATTGGTTGCCTATTGATCTCCGAGCCCAATTCAAGGTGTTGGTTATTACCTATAAAGCCCTTCATGGCATGGGACCAGGATACGTACGGGACTGCCTTCTGCCACATACTTCTCTACGACCGGTGAGAACGCACAGGGTCGGCCTCCTCCGGGTCCCGTCAGCGAAACAATGTCGTCTGGCGGGCCCTAGGGGGAGGGCTTTCTCTGTTGTGGCACCCGCCCTTTGGAACCAACTGCCTCCTGAAGTCCGTGTTTCTCCAACTCTCCCGGCCTTCCGGAAAAACCTAAAAACTCACCTTTGCCGACAAGCCTGGGGATGATTGTAGTTGATTGTTGCATTGAATGTGTGTTTTTTAAATTGGTTTTTAGATAACTTGTTTGGGTTTTTATATTGTGTTTTCTGTTATATATATGTTGTTAGCTGCTCCGAGTCCCCAGAGAGGAGCGGCATACAAACCCAAATAAATAAATAAATAAATACTTCAGTATTTAATCAGACTGGCATATTAGATAAATTTTATGTAGATGTGGGAGCTTGGCTGACGATAGCATGGCAAGTAAAATAATATTATCAGTAGTTGCTACTGACTTAAATGCTGATATGAGTGAGCGTAAATTATTACATACCATGTTGATTAACATGGTATGTAATAATTTACGCTCACTCATATCAGCATTTAAGTTAATCAACCATGGAACAACTATACTACAAAGACACCTAAATTTCTTTGATCTGAACAAAGGCATAACCTCTAAATTCTGTTATTTCAAAGGAACTTTAGCTGTATTCTTGACTATGAAAAAGGAATCCAAGCTGCTTGCTTCTGTGGAATGCTTTAACTATTATTCAGATATTATTTATTAAGATGTCCCAATATTGTAGTAGAAGTGCACTCACTGAAAGTAATTTCAAATTTTATTTAATTAATTTTATTTTAATTGCTTTGTGCAAATTAGCCTCTGCCTAAATACTTCAAAATCCATAATTGTGGATACAATCCCTTTATTAAAGTATTTTAGGAGATTTGAAAGATTACAGTCTTTTTTGAGATCTTTAGTCCTCATAAAAGAGATTAATTAAATATTCATTGTTTTGTTCATGTTCTTGTAAAAACAACATCTGGTTTGAAAAAGTTGGAAACTGTTTCAAGATTGAAACACAAATGTTTGCCAAATCCATAGGCAGATTCTCTTGGAATTTGGCAAAGCTGGTTTCAATGAGTTAGTACTGAACAGGCATTTGCACAGCTGAATGCATACTAAGTACTCTTCCATAATCATTTAGTTAAATTAAATATTGCCTACCTTTTGTCTGAGTAATTACATTTTAGCAAATATTTCTTAAGAACAATATTTAGCCAACATATATTTTTTTTATCAAGGAACAAAAACAGATGGAATTGAATTAAATTTACCATATTGAAATAGTTAACTCACACAGGAAATGAACAAAAGGAGAACTTGGAATTTATTAATTTATTAACTAAATTGCTATTTAAGATTTTTGATCTTTAATAAATCAGTTGTCAATTTTACTTGGTGTCATGATGTCCTGAAGAAGATAGCTACTCTATGAGTTCTTTCTACTTCTTTCTTCCCTAGCATTGGAGGCTCTGGTAAAAATCAAGATAACTTCAATCACATTATGAAATTACCTGCACTTAAATTTGTAGTTGTGTCATGGTTTGGGTGTGTGTGTGAGGGAGAGTAATGTGTATGAGCTTACATTTATTTGAAAGGAGCTTTGTAAGAACAGTGTCCTGTGCCTTATTTAAAAATCATCTTGTGTCTAATGGAAAATTACGGTATATTGGAAGACATGTCATCACAGTTGATTAATGCTCTTGTATGAAGCTACACTATTTTTGGAGTCAGCTTTATTTTCCAAATTTTACAGAAGTCTGTTATACTGAGAACAGCTTCACTATGTGGCTTGATATATTACTCTACAAAGATATTTTATCAACTGGAAGAACTTGGTTTTGTCTAGAGCAATAATTGCTGTCTGGACAAAAGCAATGTCTATGACTTATATGAAGGATATTCCTTATAGTTTTTTTAGTCAGTCAAACCTTATCACAGCAAGCATTTTGAAACTTCTTCCTTATAGTCTGGTACAGCAAAGAAAAATGACATTCAGAATAGAAATCAACTCTGAAACAAAGAAGCATCCGAAATAATGAAAGGCTAATTTATACTAAGGATAAGAATGCAGAATTGGGTTTGTGTACATTATCTGCTATTTTTTTAACACTAAACTATTTTATGGACCTATTATTAATTAAATGCTTTTCTCATGGAGATGCCATATTAAATTACATAAAGTGATATTACACAGGGCCCCAAATTGGCATAGGCTGTCAGTCAGTCTCTCAAGAATATATCAGAGATTGAACACCCATTGAAATGATTTGGGACGCTAGCAAGGCATATATGCGCGGGATCCTCATGAACATGAACGCCAGGCACCGTCATAAACAAGAACAAAAAAGAAAGGAGCTAGAGGAGGAGATAAAGAAACAGGAGCTATTATTAATAAAAAGACCAGAGGACAAAGCCACAAAAGAAGGAATTAAGATACTAAGAAAACAATTCGACCTGCTGATGGCGGATCAAGTAGCAAGGAATATACAATACGCAAAACATAAGACATTCTGCAGCGCCAACAAACCGGGGCGGTGGCTGGCTTATACCTTAAGAAAGAAACAGAAAGCCCGCATAATTGAAAAGATAGAGTACAAAGGCAAGGAAGAGTTCAAACAGGAAATCATCAAGAAAGCTTTCACCGAGTTCTACTCAAAACTATACGCCAAGGAGAAGATACAGGACAAAGAGATAGAAAAGTTTCTACAAAATGAAAACTTAATGGTACTCACCGATACACAACGAGATGCCCTGAATGCCCCAATCACAAAGGAGAAAATACACTCAGCAATCAAACAACTGAAAACAGGAAAGTCACCCGGGACGGATGGGATAATGGCTATCTATTACATCTCCAAGAGGAAATGATAGAACCCCTCAGAGAGCTATTTGTCAACATACAAGAAGGTGGCCAAGTCCCACCCTCCTGGAAAACAGCATACATTTCTCTAATTCCCAAAGAGGGAAAAGATAATACACAACCGGCGAACTATAGGCCCATCTCACTATTGAATACAGACTACAAAATCTTTACAAAGGTTCTGGCCAACAGACTAATGACTGTACTACAAAAAATAATTCACCCAGATCAAACGGGGTTTATACAAGGACGTCAGATGAAAACCAATGTGATACAGCTGCTGAACATAATAGAGTACTTGGAAAGGCACAACCAGGTACCTGCAACCCTCATGTTTGTGGACGCAGAAAAAGCCTTTGACAGACTGAATTGGCCATTCCTGACGAACCTAGCCCGGGGGATGAAAATGGGAAAGCAGTTCCTCAACTCCATAACAGCAATCTACCAGAAACAAACGGGCCAGATCATCGTGAATGGCGAACTAACAGACCCATTCAATATAGAAAGAGGCACGAGACAGGGTTGTCCGCTGTCACCACTGCTATTTGTCTTAACGATGGAGATTCTGCTGAACAAGATAAGAGCAGCAGAGGATGTAAAAGGCATACAGATTGGAAAACAGGACTACAGGCTGTGTGCCTTTGCAGACGACCTACTGGTGACAGTATCGCAACCAGTACAATCAACAAGGAGTCTGATGGAGATAATGAACGACTATGGCAAGGTATCAGGTTTTAAAGTTAATATATCAAAAACGAAGATGCTAGTTAAAAATCTAGACAGCAAAGCAAAACAGGACTTGGAAAGAATAACGGGTTGTGAAATAGTTAAGAAAGTTAAATACCTGGGAGTGGAGATAGAAACAATGAATGCGAAATTATACAAAAATAACTACGAGGTGCTGTGGAGCAAGATACAAGCAGATCTGGAAAGGTGGAAAACACTACGACTATCCTTGCTGGGCAGGATAGCAGCAGTAAAGATGAACGTCCTGCCAAGATTTCTATTTCTCTTCCAAATGCTACCCATACTCAAAAAGGATGAGGACCTGGACAATTGGCAGAGGGGCATCACCAGATTTATTTGGGATGAAAAGAGACCGAGGGTGAAACTGAAAATTATCCAGGACATAAGGAAGAGAGGGGGACTAAAAATGCCTAATCTAAAGCTATACTACTATGCAGTGACGTTGGTGGCGGTGAGTGACTGGATCAATATGACGAATGAGAAAATACTGAATGTTGAAGGGCATGGTCTACCATTTGGCTGGTACGCATACTTAGTATACGACAAAAAGGCAGACAGGAACTTCAAGGATAACCCACTACGGATCCCATTGTTATGGGTCTGGAAGAAATATAAACACCTTCTACATGACAAGATTCCCATCTGGACGATCGCCGGACACGCAATAGGGGATATGAACACATCCCAAGGGCAAGAAGTGGTGCCCTACAGTAAACTTGTACTGGGAGAAGAAAATGGGTTCCTCTTGAAACCCCAAGCAACGCTAGCAAACAGAGGAATAGGAGGTACCTGGTTATCATATATACAACTGCAATCAAGGTGGCGTAAAGATAAGAAGAAGGGCTTCTCCCGGACCGATGAGAAACTAATTGAACAGATTAGAGAACAGGGGATCATGCACATCAAACGAGTGTACAGCATTCTGATAGAAATGGACTCTGAAACCGAACTAGTCAAGAGCTGTATGGTAAAGTGGGAACAAGACTTTGGGCATTCTATCACCATGGACACGTGGGAGAAAATTTGGGTGAGAAATGTAGAATTTACTAAATCGCAACACTTAAGGGAAAACTTCTACAAGATGTTCTATAGGTGGCACCTCGACCCGAAAAAACTATCGCTCATCTACCCAGACTCCCAGCCCAAATGCTGGAGGTGTGGGGACAGGGAAGCTACCTACTTTCATGTATGGTGGACATGCAGAAAAATCAGAACCTTCTGGAGGAAGATATGGTGGACACTCCAAACCATTTTCACAAAGCGTATAGAATTTCTACCTCAGGTTTTTTTGTTAGGGATTACAAAGGATATCAATACCTCAGAGACGAACTTATTCCTGAACTTGATTACAGCAGCGAGATGTTTGGTGGGACAATACTGGAAGAATCCAGAAATACCGCCTATTGAAGAATGGACTGTGAAAGTAACAAACTTGGCGGAAATGGCGAAAATATCAGCATACTTGAAAGGTCGCTCCAATGAACAATATTTGACGGACTGGAAACAATGGATAGACTATATCTAAGAGAAACACCAATCAAACAAAATGCATCTGGCGTTTAGCTAAGACTCGATGTGAGGAGGGAAGAATGTATAACAAATCAAATGTTTACAAAAACTAACACCTAATGTTGAATGTTTATGTTCTATGACTAATGCCTCTTAACACGATCTTATGTTTAATGTTGTTTACTTTAATAATGAAAAAGCAGACTGAATTTTTTACCCCAGGTTATTGAATTTCTACCTCAGGATCTTTTGCTAGGGATCATAAAAGATAAAATGTAACAGACATATAGTTGAGGCTGGAAGGGAGGAGTAAAGAATATTTACCAATCCAGACGTTTACAAAGATTAATACCTAGTGTTATATGTTGTGTTCTATGATGATTGCTTATTAATATGATCTTATGCTTAGTGTTGATTACTTTAATAATGAAAAAGCAGACTGAATTTTTACCCCAGGTTATTGAATTGCTACCTCAGGATCTCTTGCTAGGGATCATAAAAGATAAAATACAACAGACATATAGTTGAGGCTGGAAGTGAGGAGTAAAGAATATTTACCAAACCAGACGTTTACAAAGATTAATACCTAGTGTTATATGTTGTGTTCTATGATGATTGATTATTAATATGATCTTATATTTAATGTCTAACTACTACCTCAGGACCTATTGTTAGGGATCATAGAGAATAAAAAATGTAACAGGGGTATAATAGAGGATTGAAGTGAGGAGTGAAAAATGTTTACCAAACCAGACGTTTACAAAGAATAATACATAGTGTTGTATATCAGATGCTATGATGTTTGATGCATACAAAGATTTTATGTACAATGCTGATTGTTTTAATAAAGGAATTTTATACAAAAAAAAGAATATATCAGAGATTCAGTGATTGTATGTAAGATGAACACTTTGATAGTGGAATGCTACTACAGGTAGGCCTTGATTTACAAACTACAATTGAGATCAGAATTACCTCTGCTAAGGAAGTGATTGTTAACGCACTTTTATGACCTTTTTTGTCTTGGTTTTTAAGCAGGTTACTGTAGTTTGTTAAGTGAATCATGTGGTCATTGAGTGAATCTGGCTTCCCCCATTTACACTACTTGTTGGAAACTGGCTGGGAAGGTTTCAAACGGCAATCACCTGATCCTGCAACCCTCATAAATATATGCCAGTTGCCAAGCACCTGAATTTTGATCATGTGTCTATGGACATGCTGTGATGGTTGTAAGTGTGAGGAACAGTTGTAAATCACTTTGTTCAGAGTCATCATAACTTTGAACAGTCACTGAACAAGTTATTGTAATTTAAGGGTTACCTGTATTTATATACCTGTAGATTCCTCACTGTATGTATATGACTTTGGGGCCATATGTGATTTCAGGCTAAACTTTAAAAGACAATTCTGATATATTTTTGATTGAAATAAGAGATTCATCTTAAACACTATGTTTCATATTATTGGATTTTTGTGCATTTTTACATTCAGAAGGAATGGAGTATTTGGTTTTGCGAATAATAATAATAATAACAACAACAACAACAACAACAATAATAATAATAATAATAATAATTTCTATACCGCCCCTCTCCCGGAGGACTTGGGGCGGTGTACAGCCTAAAAATTTAAAAACATAAATATACAAAATTAAAATATTTAAAAATGAATTAAACAATTTTGGCCGTAAAATGCCCATTTAAAACCCAACACTTAACATTTAAAAATTACACAATCCCCCTAAAACATTTTAACCCTGCTGGAACCGGAGCTTCTATGCCAGGCCGGCTTGTCAAAAAAGGAACGTTTTTACTTCCCGACGGAAGGTGCGTAAGTCTGTCATCGTACGGAGTTCGGGGGGAGCTCGTTCCATAGCGTGGGAGCTCCCACAGAGAAGGCTCTTCCCCTGGGGGTCACCAGCCGACATTGTCTGGCTGATGGCACCCTGAGGAGGCCCTCTCTGTGGCGGGAGGTATTTGCTAGCAGTAAACAGTCCTGTAAGTATCCGGGTCCGATGCAATGGAGCGCTTTAAAGGTGGTCACTAACACCTTGAACCGCACCCGGAAGACCACCGGCAACCAGTGCAGCTCGCGCAGGAGCGGTGTTACATGGGAGCGCCACGATGCTCCCGTCACTACCCGCGCAGCCGCATTCTGGGCCAGTTGGAGCCTCCGGGCGCACCTCAAGGGGAGCCCCATGTAGAGAGCATTAGAGTAGTCCAGCCTGGAGGTAACGAAGGCATGAGTGACTGTGCATAGCGAGTCCCGGTCTAGGAAGGGACGCAACTGGTGTACCAGGCGAACCTGATAGAACATCCTCCCAGCCACGGCCATCAGATGGTCCTCTAAGGACAGCCGTGAATCCAGGAGGACTCCCAAATTGTGAGCCCTTCCTGTGGGGGCCACTGTTTCATCCCCAATAGATAGCGATGGAGTCAGTTGGCTATACCAGGATGACGGTAACCACAGCCACTCGGTCTTGGAGGGGTTGAGCTCTTCCCCATCCAGACCCATACGGCCTCCAGGCACTGGGTCAGTACGGCAAGGGCATCGTTGGGATGGTTCGGCATGGAAATGTACAGCTGAGTATCATCAGCGTACTGGTGATACTCCACGCCAAACCATGGATGATCTCACCCAGCGGCTTTACATAAATGTTGAACAGTAGAGGCGAGAGGACCGATCCCTGAGGTACCCCACATACGAGGCGTCTCGGGGTCGACCTCTGGCTCCTGTCAACACAGACTGAATCCGGCCGGAGAGGAAGGAGGAGAACCACTGCAAAACAGTGCCTCCTATACCCAGCCCCTCCAACCGTTGCAACATGATACCATGATCGATGGTATCAAAAGCCACCGAGAGGTCCAATAGCACCAGAACAGAGGAGCAACCCCTGTCCCGGGCCCGCCAGAGATCATCCACCAACGTGACCAATGCTGTTTCCGTACTGTAGCCAGGCCTGAAGCCCGACTGGTGCGGATTCAAATATGACGATTCCTCCAGGTGCTGCGGGAACTGTCGGGCAACCACACTCTCAACATCCTTCGCAAGAAAGCGAAGGTTGGAGACGGGACGGTAATTTGATAAAACAGCTGGATCCAGGGCAGGCTTCTTGAGGAGGGGCCTCACCACCACCTCTTTCAAGGTGGTGGGAAAGACACCCTCACTCAAAGAAGCATTGATAATTGTCTGGAACCAGCCTCGTACCACTTCCCAGGATGCCAACACCAACTAGGAGGGGCACGGGTCCAGTAAACATGTGGTTGCCCTAAGTCCCCCCAGCAACCTGTCCACGACCTCGGGAGTCATGGGGTCAAACTCAACCCAGGTAACAGTCTCAGGACCTGACTCCGCCTCTCCCACTGGACATACCCAGTTGAAGTCAAAGCCTTCCCGTATCTCAGCGATTTTATCATACAGATATTTTCCGAAATCCTCAGTTCTACCCTCTAAGGGGCCTCCTCTCACCTCCTGATGAAGGAGGGAGCGGGTCACCCTAAACAGGGAGGCTGGGCGGTTATCTGATTACGTGATAAGAGCAGTGAGGTAAGAACACTTCTCTGCTCTTATCGCCGCTAGGTAGGACCTAATATGGTCTCTTACCAGCGTTCAGTCAGATTCGGCACAGCTCGACCTCCAACTGCTCTCTAGGCATCTTTTCCGGCATTTCATCTCTCTCAATCCCTCGTTATACCAAGGGCCGATCGAGACCCACGCCGAATCAGAGGCCGCAAAGGCACAACTCGATCCAGAACACCGGCAGCTTCCCTATCCCAGGCCGCCACCAGCTCTTCGACTGAGTCGTGTATCAGAACCTCAGGAATTGGCCCAAGCTCTGCCTGGAACCACTCGGGTTCCATCAGCCGCCTGGGGCAGTACCATCTCACGGGTTCCGCCTCCCTGCGGTGGGGTGCAACGGTCAGAAAGACCAAACATAGGAGAGAGTGATCAGACCATGACAGGGGTTCAATTAGTCAAAGTTCCGGCTGTTGATCCCAACAAATGAAGCACACCTGAGACATTACCATCTCTAATGCAAGATTTTATTGAGCACAATATACCAGCACTAATGAATGGAAAACCAGCTCTGGCAATATGGCACCAGAAAGATAGTTAAAAGAGTAAATCCTTCCCTTCCCTCTCTGACACTTCAAGTCACATTGTTCAGTTAATCTTCTGGCTGTTGTTATGAGAAAAAAGTCTCTGCTCGCCATAACATCTCTTCTCCGACCTTGCTTCTCAGCAGATTAGAAAGTATCTGTGTATTCCGTACATTCCCCTCCCCCCTCAGAACTGTTGGCAAGCTAGAAGCGGCATGGCTGTCCTAGTGCAAACAATCTTTGTAGCTTGACAATGATAATAAAAAGCAGAACTCCCCAATTCTTTTCTGATTAGGATTTCAAGAATTTGTGTGGGGAGGTAATCTTAATTTAATCAGATTACACTGATTTCATATAATACAGACATTTCCATCAAGCCTCAGGTCTTCAAGTGTCATATGAAAATGTTTGAACTTATAAAACAAATGAACTGTATTTAAAAAAATAAAGATGGCAATTTTCCGAGAGAGAAGATTCAGGATATATTGTCGAAGCTATAAATTATTATCATTAAAAGCAAATATCAAACCTATTACAAACTCTTATGTACTTTAAATAGCAATTTTAATAGTGTTATGTCTGGCCCTTCTCAGCTTAGTAAAATCCACAGGAATATTTCTTTAAGAGTTTTATTTAACACATTTCAAGAGATTCATTGCAAAGCAAGCTGCTGGCATTTTGTTGGCCGGAACGGCCAAGTCTGATTTCTTTACATTCAGCTTAATCATGCTCTCCCTCCCTTCCAATTAACTCACTCTTTATCTCTCAGGTTGTCCAAGAGCTCATTAATCTTCCGTAGAGTCAAAAAAACACCAGAAAACTGAGTTCAAACGAACTGCGCAAGGCATCAAGCTACTCCTTGATATTAATGTTGCTCGTGACAAAGAATTAGTCCCTCCTTTATCTTCTAATATAGTTTCCGATACGTCACTTCCCCCATGGCTTCCTTTTTCCACGTAACTGAGACCTCCGCCTATCAAACCTTCGGAATCTCGGATCAAGCCATAAATTTTCCTGTTCCAAATCTGAGTCTCCACTTTGAGAGTCTGACTCAGACTGCATGCAAATCTCCTCCCTCTCTGTCTCTCCTGCCGGGAGGGGAAAGCACCCAGAGGGGCCTGGTTGCTCCTCCTCATCCTCTGACATTTCCCCAGCTGGTCTAGAGACACCCACAACAAATAGTAGTTTTATTTTTGTTTGTTTTTTAATCTTAAAATACATATCCATCTGATTTTGTTAGGTTTCTTTTTTTTTTTAACAAAATTTTATTATGTTTATATAGATGAGGAAAAATAGGAACAATACAGGTATGATAAAGGGAGAGGTGGAAGGAAAGGGGAAGGGGATAAGGCATTAGGGTAAAATAAGGATAGGTACAATCACATATTTCAACAAACAAGCTACTGTCCGGATCATAATAATGAGTAAATATCATATTCAACCATTTTTACCGAAGCTTAGACTATAACATATTAAAAACAATTAGTAAACAAATACGTTGATCTATTAAGTAAACACTACTAATAAAATCTCAAAAAATCCTAACAATCAAAAGTAACAAATGAGAATCAGTAAATCAGGAAAAATAATCATATCATCAAAATCAGTCATCTATTCTAAAATATTGAATCCTTCAAGTTCTAACATGTCTCTAACCATTCATAAAATTTTTTCCAAGTTCTAAAATAAATTGAATCATCTTTTTCTTTCATTTCTAATGTTAGTCTATCCATCTCTATACACTCTAAAATTTTAGTAATTATAATCTGGTCAGATGGTAAATTCTCATTTTTCCAAAATTGGGCAAATACTATCCTTGCAGCTGTTAAAACATGCAATATCAAGTAGTCATTCTCTTTACCATAGTTAGGTCTTAATATTCCTAACAAAAACAATTCCGGTTTAAATTCTATCTGTAGTTTCATCATCTTTTCCAACCATCTATAGATCTTAGACCAATATTTCTTAGCGATAGGGCATATCCACCAGGCATGGTAATAAGTGCCTGGCTGTTGTTTACATTTCCAGCAAATATCCGAAACATTTTTAAACATTTTCGCTAAGCGAACTGGTGCCATATGCCATCTATAAAACATCTTACATAAATTTGCTTTATATGCTACCGCTTTTGTAAGCTTAATATTTTTATCCCAAAGTTTTTGCCAGTCTTCCAAATCTATAGAATGTCCAAAGTTCTTTGCCCATACTATCATTGTTTCTTTCACTTGTTCTTCCATCTTTCAGTTTAAAAGAAATGTATAGACTTTTCTAATCAAATTCTCATCTGTTTTTAACAAAATTTTATCTAATGGGGTCTGTTCTTTGTAAAAACCTGTCGATTTTATATCTTTTTCGTATCTTGTTTGAATTTGCAAATAGGACCACCATGTCAAGTCAATACCTTGTAGTTGTAAAGTTTGCCTGTCCTTAAGTTTTCCCTCTTTGTCTAAAATGTCTTTATAACTAACCAGTTTGTCATAATTAATCAGATTAATTGTTGAAAGCCACTCAGAAATTTTCATATATATATTATGTTTAATTTTCTCCCATTCTGAGAGTAGTACGTTTCTTATTGCATGATTTTGAAAGTACTTATGTGCTTTAGATTTCTCGTACCATATAAAAGCATGCCAACCTAACTGAAGGTCGTGTCCCTTTAAGTAAAGCAATCTTTTATTTCTCAATACAATCCATTCTTTAAGCCAAAGCAAAATGGCCACTTGATAGTAAAGTCTCCAATCTGGAAGTCCAAAGCCTCCTCTATCCTTAGATTCTTGTAACAATTTACATTTGATTCTCGCTTTCTTTTTTTGCCATATAAATCTTAAAATCATTACATTTAAATCATCAAAAAAAATCTTAGTAAGTTTAATAGGCACTGTTTGAAATAGGAAAATTAGCTTTGGTAAAATGTTCATCTTATCTGTCGCTATTCTTCCTAGAAGTGATAATTGAAGATTTTCCCATCTTTCCAAGTCTATTTTTATTTGTTTCATTAATCTCTCATAGTTATCTTCTTTTAGTGTATATATTTCGTCGTTAAATAAATACCCAAATATTTGACTTTTTTTGTCATTTTAGCAAGTTGAATTTTCTGTTTGTCTGTTAAGTTTTTTGTTATTACTTTAGTCTTTTCCCTGTTTATTTTCAGACCAGCCACTTCTCCAAATTTCTTAATTTTCTGCAAGAGTTTATCAACTGTTTGCAATGGCTCCTCTAGAATGAAAACCAAGTCATCCGCAAAGGCCTGTAGTTTATATTTCTGGTCTTTAATCTCCAGTCCTTTAATTTCTGTATCTTATCTGATATTTCTTGCCAGAACCTCTAATGTAAGAATAAACAACAGAGGAGACAATAGGCATCCCTGTCTAGTGCCTTTTTTAATCTCAAATCCATCTGTGTAATCTCCATTTAAAAGTATTCTTGCTATTTGTTTCTTATAAATTGCTTGAATTGCTTTGTTAAAATTTTCACCAAAGTCCATTTCTTAAAGTTGTTGAAATATAAATTGCCAATTTAAGTTATCAAAGGCTTTTTGTGCATCAAGGAATATAAGTTCCATCTGGTTCCCTGGATGAATTTCATAGTACTCCAAGACGTTTAAAATAATCCTCAAGTTGTTCTTTATCTGTCTTTTTGGTAGGAAACCATTTTGGTCTGGGTGTATAAATTCATTCAAAAAGTTTTTCATTCTTTCTGCTATTGTAGCAAATATATTGCCCTTTTAATATTTCCTTCTCTGAGGGAAGGCTGGCTTCCCACAACAGTTTAGGAGAGATATAAATATATATTTATTTAGAACTTTTAACTTTTAACATTACATACTTTTTTTTTTGAAAATGAATCTTATGGACATGTTGCTGCATTTATATATGGTCTTGAGAGGAGGATTAGTTACTTTTAATTCAAAAGTACTAGATGGTAAGCATACTGTGATAATTCCTCTTCTCATTTTTCCTCCACTATAGCAATTTTCTTTGAGGAAAAAAAATGATCAAAATCACATAGTGTATTTCAATAGCAAAACAGGGACTAGAGCCTTGATTTCCTCCTGCTTGTAATCTAATACTTTAACTACTATATCCCACTGGATCTTATAAGCAGGAAAAAAATTCTGTATTTTTCACAATATTACTGAACTTGCTTGGTTAAAAACTGATGTTTGAAAAAAAAGGTAGAAGAGCAAAGAAAGCAGCTTTAGATCGTTCCCAAAGAAACTTAGTTCTTCCAATTCCATAGAATACAAATACAATAGGCTGACAGTCCTTTTATTTGTTTTTAAAGCAGGCTGAGATGTTTCAGTCTAATATATGTTAATTATAGAGAAATTTAGACTAAATCAGATTAAATCACTTTTTCCACACTATATTTATATAAAGGCACTATGCAGATCATGACTTTCTTTCTATAACATTTGTAATATTGATGTCATTGAATGGATTTTATCAGTTTTGTGTATTTTGATGAAAAATAATTTTAGTTTGACTAAAGGAATATAAGTAGAAATGCAGTACATTTCAACACAGTACATAGGAGATGGCGCATAGCACAAATAATATTTTTAGACAAAATCAAACTTCATAAAAACTTCACTTTACTTTTTATTTCAAAACCAATTGTTCTCATGTCCTATATAGTTTGCTTTTCATATAACTAAACATCATATGAAAATCTCTATTGCTGTATGCTTCAGTATCAATCAACTATTAACAATACATATAATTTAAATATATATTGTTTATTTTGAGGCAGCTTCCACTTCTTTGCAAAAAATAAACATCCAGTATTATTTATCTTTCAGGAGTTTTATAAAAGGAATCTTTTTTGCCCCTTCAGTGTATTTTCACCAAAATACCAGTAATAAAAATTTGGGAATGGGTTGCAGTTTCTCTAAGAAGTTTTTAAAACTTCTGTAAGATATCTTTTAAACAGATATTTGTTATCCCTCATAACCTGAAAAAAAAATCCCTTATCCAATATGGATAGATTCAGGGACTATGCTCAAACCATATGTGACCCATAGACCAGTAGTTTCTCACTTGCAACTAATCACTTTTTTTTATACTATGTTTTAAAAAATAAAATTTTTATCAATGTTTTGTCTTTTTTACATGTCCAGCAAACATGATAAAATTTCCCTTCATGTAGTTCATGTTTCCAGCAAAGATTCAAAGTTCATTTATACATTATAGACAATTTCTCTGTTAACAAATATGAAAAAAATATCTTTAAGGCTAAAATATCATGTAAATTTCAGTCCTTTCAATCACATATTTCTATACTGGTCCATTTGTAGATTGTAACCAAAATGTTCAACCCAGTTTGTCATACTTTATTACACTTATTCTTTTTCTGTCTCATATTTCAGTAAAAGTTTATATTTATTAGCAATAACATTTTCATCATTAGTGTATAATTCTATTTCAAATTAATCTTGCTTTGTTCAAAAGCATAAAATCTTCTATTCTTCTTAAATTTTCCTATTAATTTTTATAGGAAAAACCAAATAAACAAATCCTTCTGTTATCAAATCTTTTCTTGTTTTCATTTTACAATCCCCTTGAGAAAATTTCAGGACATTTTGGAGGATTAACCGTTTGTGTTTACTTATCATTTCTCAATTGGTTTTATTTACTTCATTGCAGTGTAAAGAACAGTAATTTTGATTCTGAAAATGCCAATAGAGAGCAAGTTTAATCCATTTCATGCACTGATTCCACAAATCAAAGCCTGACTAGAAGCAGGTATTAGCACTGCTGGAGAAAATGTAGGATCAAAACAGGATTAATTTATTTTGTACTTCTGTTGTTCATGTCTGTTCGTAAAATATATTCCTCTAGACATGCTCCCAAAGTTTGAAAGTTTTGGATGAATGTTTCAATAGATTTCTGTTCTTATGTCAGCAGGAAGTAGAAGGAGACCATTTTCACTTCTCTTCTGCAGCTTTCTACTGCTACCTATGAAGCTATTCGCTATCTTCTGAAAATTTGGGGAGCAGCAGTGTCCAACTTTTCCAACTTGGTAGCCTGGTGCGGGGGGTCTGTGTGTGAGTGGCAGACATGTGCGCACAACTCTATTTGTGCAATTGGTGGGTATGCATACCCTCCACTTGTGCGAATGGAGCTTTGTGCACGAATGGAGGGTGTTTGCATCCACATATGAATCGTCACTTGTGCAAGGAGGGCGCTTGAACAGAGGGTGCTTGTGCTTGTGTGCAAAGCTCCACTTGTGCGAATGGAGCTTCATGTGCGAGTGCAAACGTCCTCCAGTCAAACGAGTGGAGCTTTGGGCGCACATGCTTGCCCAATATGGTTTTGAACAGTCCACAGCCTGGTACTGGACCGTGGCCTCAGGATTGGGGATCCCTGATGTAAAGGATTGCAGGAGAAAAAGGGAAATGAGCATCAATGATCTCCTGCCTCATTCTGTAAATGTAAACACTCCCATGAATTAAAATAAGTCTTCCAATATTTGATTCATTCTGATTATGCAGTAAAGAAAAATAGTCCTCAGTGTTAGCAACTTACGTTGAAACTGAATCAGGAATATCATCTTTCTTTTTTGCACAGTTAATTCTGTTTATAAAGCCTGCCTCGATTTTTTTTTCTAGAATTGGGAACTATTTATCAATTGCAGTGATTTATTTTTATGGTAATGTTTACTTTTCAGATATAAAAAACATCTACCTTTAAAGTATGCTAATTTTATATTTCAAATTGAAACCTTTTGTCCACTCCTAAATATATACACTGCTATTCAATATTATTTCACTTATTGTAGGATAACACATGGTTAACACATTAATTCACCTTTCCTATGCCTAGCTTAGTGAAGAGCTCTTTTTTGAAAGTTAAATTATAATTAATAAATCTACTAATCAAGTTGTCCAAAACTTGTTATCTTACTATTTGACATTTTAGTAGCCTTCTCCTAAGCTGATTGGCAATTAGGGTGACCTGAAAATGATGATAAAAACACTTACTATCTATCAGCTGCCATCAAGAACAATGATGAAAATTCACATAGAAGATAAACTGTCCCTTATTAAAATTTAAATGAGAGTGAAAGTGCTCTGAACTGATATGGAAAAGTTTGCATCAAAAATATAATTTGTTTTAAGAATTAATACACTAAAGCTTCTTAATCAGTAAACATTAATTTCTTATGTCACTTTTGAAGGAATTATGTATAGTTAGAGGGAATTGTGCACAGAATGTCACTGATAATGTATTTACAGCACAATAGAATAAATAATTAGAATAAATAATTTAGTTTAGATTATTATTATAGTAGTTGAATTTAGTTTAATATTAAGTATGTTAGTATATTTGGTATATGACATTACTAAGAATTTATCCATTAGTGGTATTAGTTCTTATCACATAGGCCTATTCTATTCTGTTTCATTGTATTTTACTTTTTTATCTTGATATGTTTAGTGGGCCTGTTATATGTAATAGGGAAATCATTTATAATAAAGAATCAAATTAAAAACCATAAACCACAGACATAAACTGGTAATTTGAATTTTCAGAATTAAAACAGAAGATGAATAGTTTCAGAAACCCATAAAACTTGATGGAATAACCATCTTTTTAAAGACTTCTTTAAAATCAGGAAGGAGATGATTTGAATATCATGGCAAGATACTGTTCAGAGAAGTAGGACAATAGCTGAAAATACATGCTTTTATTTTATAACATAACCCAATGAATGTTGAGGGTATATTAGGTTTTTCTGAGCAGATTAAGTTTGCTAAATTCTGGACATGTTGTTTCAAAAATGTTTACCTTAGGTCAGTGGTGGCGAAACTATGGCATGGGTGCCAGAGGCGGCACTCAGAGCCCTCTCTGTGGTACTCGCATTATCGCCCCAGTCCTAGGCCTTCAGCTGGTCTTTATAAAACCTTTTCGCTTTAGGCCTCTGCCACCGTGTGCAAAAAAAAAAAAAAGTCAACTTCTCACAGAAAAAAAAAGATCTTGCAAAGTTGGAATTGATTGATTGAACTTTTTAGTCCCACCAAGTCTGCCGTTACCACCACAGCCATGCCCACCCAATGGGCCACACCTAGCCAATGGGCCACACCCAGCCAATGGGCCACACCCACCCGGCACCCAACGATGCATAAGTGGGTTTTGGATTGCAGTTTGGGCACTTGGTCTCTAAAAGGTTCGCCATCACTGCCTTAGGTTAAATTATTTTAAAATTTTAAAAGATTTTGTTGTTTTCTTTTTTAGCTATCCTTTAGCTATCCTTTGCAAGTATAGTTCACTTTTAAGGAGAAAGGCTATTGATTTAGACATAAAGTCATAGGGCTTAGTAGACAAAGTGTTTTCATACTTTTTGTGGCTTGCTGGTTGTGGTTGAAAATTTTTGTGGTAAGTTTCAAGAAAAGAGCAGAAACACAAGGAATTTTGGCTTAGAGATTCGAAGTGTTTAGCTGGGGAAGATTTTGTTTTCTGTCCCCAATCATAACCCTTCTAGCAATAATCGATAAAACTGCCACAACTTTATGGGATATAGTATAGGAAAGAAAGTAGTTTGTCAAAGACAAAAGTGTAGAATAAAAATTGCTTGGAAAAAATAGAATTGGCTGAAGTATACAAAATATAGAAACCACACAAAGGTCTTGAGACGTTTTTGTCTAGATCAGAGAGATGCAGGAGAAAAAGAAGCATTGTTTCTTGAAACATGACTGATGGTTAATGAAACTTTAACCATTTCAAAATAGAAGTTGATCTATTTTGTTGATCATTCATATTCTTCTTCATTCCTACATGGAGAAACAAGCAAATTAGTATACTTTTTTTTCTTTTGGGCAAAATGTCAGCTGCCATATGATTCATATCACATGAATGTCCAGAAATAGTTCTTATTACATGAATGCAATCCTTCATTTCTTTAGGAAACTCACCAAATTTCCTAATTCTAATCTGCGTATGTCCATAGTGCCTTATGTAGACTACCAACTATCAATATTCTCTACATGAATATTTTCAGATGACCACAGGGAAGGGCTAGAGGCAAATATCCCTGAGAGTTATCCTAAGGTATTTCTCCTATGGTTAAGGTTTCTATAGGTAATCATATTTATTATGTCCAATCCTGAGGAATCTTTGCATAAGACCAAAAATAAATAAATAAATCAAGACGAAGAGCAAGTAGATAAAATGACATACAAAGTACAAAGTACAAAGGCAGCCAAAGAAATAGTTAAAGGATATAGGAAAGAGAAAAGATGAATAACTCTCCTTTGCTCTTTGGAATGTTCACTTTGGTACTGGAACAAATAGCAAGAAGGGAATTAATGTTTGCATTTACATTCATTAGAAAGGAAGGGATTACAAGAGGGATGGAGGATGGGGAAAAGACGTTGAAAATAGTGTTCTGTCATTGGCAGCCATAAGTACACTATACAAAGAGTCCAGTGTATTCTTGATTGTATGCCTACTTATTCTCTTATAATCCCTTCTTCTCTATTCTCTGTCTATGGGTGGTGGTGGGGACAATAGGTTAGGCATTGGACTGATGAGTGCCAGAAAGATCATAAATGCAGACATTAGTAATAAAATTACTTTTTTAGCACCATCATACCTTTGAATGAGGCAGTCGGTAAGTAAGGACCATCAATAGTTTCAAGATATTCCCAAAGGCACTTCCTAGAAGTACATTTCCTTTCCAAGCTACGGAAAAATCCTTCTCAAAACAGCAGAAATAATCCAAAATAATCTTAGCATTCAACACCCTGCTTCCAAAATGTCTCTTGCATATTAATATATAATAAAATATATTAATTAAATATTGACAAAGTTACTTTTTCAACAGGTGACACAGGTGAAGGAGAAGAATGAGAATGACTACATTCTTTTGATCCCAGCAGCATGTCAGGTATGTAGATTTTTTATAAGATATTTGTCCATATGTTACCAGCTTATTTAAAAATGTAATCATATGTGCTACAATGCTGATACAATGTATATACAATTATGTGATCTTTATTTGTTTCATTTTTAAGGATTCATATACTCCTTAATTCATTACACAGAGTAAAACTGAGCAATAATTTTTACTAGATGGATATTGATCTACCTGTCAGTCTTCCTGTGTCAGTCTTCATTCTATCTATCATCTATCTCAGAGATGTGCAAAATTTTCCTTTCTATACATTTTCAACATTTATTAGTAAACAAGCTGAACTTTAATACGCTGTTGACATCTATATTTATGTTGTTTTTCCCTTTAATTGGTAAAAGGTTCAGGGGGCTCCAGTTCATACCAAGATTGCATGTTGTAAAAATTATAATTATCTGCCTTCAGCTACTCTTCTCATTTTTCTCCATTAAATCAAATATTAAAAATTGTAGAATTATAATTCTGAAAGGCTAAATACATAATTAAAGCATATATATGTCTACAAACTATAACCAATTATTATATTTATTAAAATTGAATTTAAGCCTAAATTTTAGCTTGTTAGACAGACAGTGATATAGAAGCCAACAGAAACCAATTGGGCCCCTCACATTTAATTCCATTTCATTCCTCCCAAAGCAGCGTCAGGGTCTGCAGTAAGCATTCTGAAGAGAAAACCCTTCTCTGATCTTTGGTGGTTGTGCTTCTGCAATAAGCAGGTGCAGTGCAAACGTCTACAACCAGGTAGAATAAACCCTAATAAGAAAAAGAATCTTTAGCCTAAGGTAAATAATGAGTAGCAGATCTGTTAGACATGTGAAGTAAAATATTTTCCATAAACTGGATAGTTGTCCTTGAAAAATGTAAAGAATTGATGAAGTGTTAATTCAAAACTTTGTATCAAGATTGAATAAGGTTGTGCTCCTGAATTTCATCTAACAAGGATAAAGACAGCTTAGAAATTTCTTATTGGCGTTCTTCAGAGACCACTAAATCTGGCTAATATGATTGTTCTTTTTTTAAAAATGTAATTTATATGTTAAAAAATAAGATAAATACTTGGCCTGCTCAATTATTTGAAAGAAAAAGTGATACTGCCAGCCTTAAGGAAATAGTAATGTTGTCAAGGTTCTGACTAATGGAATACTTCAAATAACTTCCAGGCATTGTTTATTCTAAAAAGTCTTTAATCATATGAACACACTGTTGGCACAGCATGGATGGATGCCAAGATCTGAAATATCCACCCCAGAGCAGTTATTTTGCTAGCATTTTCCCTCCCTCTTTTGCTGTCATAAATCACGTTGTCCAACCAGCCTAGGGGGCAAAGGTTCGCTTCCTACACATTCTTTTCCCCCCTCCCAGCATCATCTGAATTAACTCTAAAAGTACCAGACAATTCTGCATATTTTATCAAAGCAAGAATATTCAATATTAGCAGCGTTGACAAATGTCCCACCTTTTTAAGAGTGCATTACTGAAACCTTTCATTCTAGATAACTATCAGTTTTTAGTCTTCCCTTTTGGGGGAAAAATTAGATAATATTTCAATCAGTCATTAGATTTTGGGGGGGAGTTGTGGAAAAAAGTAATTGAATGGCAATTGCAGAGATTTATAAAGATAATGGATCATAAAGAGTCATTTCAGCTAGGTTTTAGACTGGGATATAACATGAAGGCAGCACTAGATAAACTTGTGATGATTTTTAGTGGAGCTGGGATAGGCTTGGTTAATCATTCAATATTATGGAAGCACAAGCATTACAACACAGTCAAACTACAGTCTTTGACTTTAAGAGAGCTAATTTCAATAAACTTAGAGAGGGTTTGGGAAGGATTCCATGGATGAGAATCCTCCAGGGGAAAACAAATCAAGAAGCTTGGGAATTTTTGAAAAGTGAGATAATAAAAGCCCAGTGTAACACAATACCAACAAAGAAAAAAAAAGCTCTCAAAAAAGAAACCAGCATGGCTGCATAAAGAACTCTCTGATAAATTGAAAGATAAAAAGGACAAGTATAAAAAGTGGAAAGAGGGGCACATAACTAAGGCAGAATATCAGCAAATAGCCCTGCAAAGGGAGGAAAGCTAAGGCTCAAAATGAACTAAGGCTTGTGACCAAAGTCAAAAATAACAAAAAAAAGCTTCTTTCAACATGTAAAAAACAAGAAAAAAGTGAAGGAAATGATTGGTCCATTAGTGGGGGAAAGTGGCAAGAAGGTGACAAGCAACAGGGAGAAAGAAGAACTATTTGACTCATTTTTTGCCTCTGTCTTTACACAAAGGGAAAAAAACAGACCAATCTATCAAAAATAGTGCCATAAAAAACAGAATAGAAACACAAGTTAAGATAGGCAAGAAAATGGTAAGTGAGCATCTGTCCAACCTAGACAAGTTGAAATTACCAGGACCAGATGGATTACACTCCAAGGTTCTCAAGGAACTGGCAGATGTGATCTCAGGACCACTGAACTATATTTTTCAAAGATCCTGGAACACTGGGGAATTATCAGAGGACTGGAAAAGAACTGATGTAGTTCCCATCTTCAAAAAAGGAAGAAAAATGGATCCAAGAAATTACAGACCTATCAATCTGACCTCAATACCTGGGAAGATTCTGGAAAAGATAATCAAACAATGAATCAGCGAATACCTAGAGACAAACAAAGTCATTACTAAAAGCTAAGATGGGTTTGTCAAAAACAGATCATGCCAGACCAATCTTATTGCATTCTTTGACTAAGTGACAAAATTAGTGGATCAAAGGAATGCTGTGGATATAATTTACTTGGACTTCACTAAGGCATTTGATAAAGTAGATCACAACCTACTACTTGATAAGATAGAAAAATGTGGATTAGACAGCATCACCACCAGATGGATTTGTAGCTGGGTGACCGGCCGTACTCAGCGTGTGGTCCACAATGGAACCGCATCTACATGGAGGGAAGTGTGTAGTGGGATGCCCCATGGCTCTGTTCTAGGCCCAGTGCTCTACAACATCTTCAATGATTTGGATGAGGGGATGGATGGGGAACTCATCAAATTTGCAGATGTCACCAAACTGGCAGGAATAGCCAACACTCCAGAATATAGGCTTAATATACAGGAGGATCTGGACAGACTTGAACATTGGGTGCTACCCGTGTTTCCCCGAAAGTAAGACAGTGTCTTACTTTCTTTTTTTCCCCAAAAGCCCCACTATGTCTTACTTTCGGGGTATGTCTTATATTGGGGGCTGGCTCAGGAATTCTGGGAGTTGAAGTCTACGAGTCATAACAGAGCTGAGGTTGCCTACCCCTGGTCTAGCCATTTCTGCACATTCTAAGATTTTCATGATTATAATCTGATCAGGTGGTAAATTTTCATTTTTCCAAAATTGGGCAAATGCAGAAAAAATAATAGATGGTCAGAATAAAAATCAGTTACATAAGGCATAGGTAATATATTTTTTGTAGCAACGTACTTATTATTAAGTACAAGAATAAAAAACTTTGCAAGTCCTACAAGGATAGAAAACCTCTCAAGTCCCTTGATATTTCTTAAGGTTCACAACCCAAATACAAGTATATAAAATGAGAGAAGAAAGACTCTTTTCAACCTATCTTGCAGATTTTATTGGAAGAGCTAACCTTTCATTATATTTCTAGCATTAAAAGCATGCTCTGCTTCATTTATTTCTGAGGTTTCCTTTATGTGTGTTTATCTATTTGAATCCATATTGCCTCTTCATGACTGCTTAAACTAGTCATTACAGTTCATTTTTCTCTATTTCCCCTATGCTACATTACCCTCCTCTACCTTACCCTTCTTGTCCTACCCTACCCTACCCTATGCTATTCTACCGTACCCTAACTATAGAATTTCAGTAGGCAGATCAGTTTAACCAAAAGTAATTTCAGTTACTTTGAAAGCAGAGACAAAAGATGCCATTGATCTGATGGAACTGAAGAGAAAAGCATTAAAGTCGCTAGCTGAATAGTTATGAACAGGTGGATTATTTTATACATTAATACTCCTTTTTAAGTAGCATAAAAAAGAAGAAAGGAAAGTGGAGATACAACTACCAAGCTATAGTTTATCCTTCAATTTTCTCACTCAAATAAAAAAGAAGCAATACTCAAATGATTTGAGTCTTCTGCTGAATTGATTGAAAAACTCTGTCAGAACAACCATTCACAAAACATTACATGTAGGTGCATATCCTTGCAAGTATCCTAAGGGAAATAAAATAATTTAAGCCTTTATATATGAAGAACATCAAGGGGTAAAAGTGGTGCAATCCTTGGAAATTATCATCATTTTTATCAACATCATTTTTACTTACAGTCTATCATACTTATGTACACAGACACAAATACTAGAACAAATAATTATATCTGAGTGTAAATGTAACTGAATAAAACATCCACAACGTAGCTACAGTAGTAAATGACAAGTAGTTATGGCAATAGATAAAAATCACATTGATTCCAAATAAGAAGGGACTTTGTAATTAGATTTCTTTGAAGATAATTATGAAGAACCCATTGTTTCAGGTCCATCAAAGCTTTTTCAGAGTTGAGCACCTTGATCTAAATTTATGCTTTTCTTCCTTATTGATAGGTAATTATCTTAAAAGATCAAGAAAGCAAGGGAGTTATCTTTAAGATTATTGTAATTCAAAATTTAGGGTGGCAGAACCACATACAAACCTTTATCAAGATTAGTCCAGTCTCCAGGACCAATAAAGCATTGGAAATACGCTGGGCGCTTACAGTAAGGCTCTTAAAATTTAAACTGGATTATAGAAGGCTTGAGTAATGGTGATCACAATCACTGTGTGTCACTTAACAAATGACTTATTACCTTAGGTCTAGATATTTTTATTCCAGCGGGACATAATTGCTGCAGTAGCAGTTGGCATAATGTGAAATGGCCTTTGCAAGTCTGCCAGCCCAAATACAAATGGCCATTAGTTGTTCTTTCCAATATGCTAAGGAGTGAATAGAAGTGCCCAGGCATATAAATAACTTGATTTGTTCAAAAATGAACCCTTTTGTTTTCCAAAAGCAATGGCAAATTACCAACTTTTTATCATTGTGTTATAATGAGATGCCTTGTCATTATAAAAGCTCCTTTTCTTGATAATTAGACTGCATAATAATGCAGATTTTGTGGCACTTCTAGTTTCATTTTTCCTTTAATTCCTGTTGAAAATGAAGATTTCGTAGGAAGAAAGTGGATTAGAAATGTGGATGGTTTAGAAAAATATTCAAAAATACATTTTACAGTACTATTAGACCAATTCAGGACTGCAAAATAGCATGCAATTTTTTTATGTTTGAGAACTGTTTATTAAGAGAGATTATAAACAAAACAAAAGGAAGCACTGAATGGCTAATGAATAAAAAAAATAGATATAGTGTTAGCATTTCAGATTTTGAAATTAGCATCTATGAAGTGCTAAAATTATTTTGAATTTTAACAAGAACTGAAAAATTGCTAATATAAAGGAACAATGATTGATCCCCATTTTTAAAAAAAATTAAAATCAGTTCCATTGGAAAATCCACTTAATGCCTTAATAAGGAAATATTTCAAATATTTTAGGACCATTGTGCTTCTCTTTATGACCAATCATCCCATAGAAACATGAGAATATATAAGAAAGTTGCAGTTTTGTCATTGTTTGACAAATAAATGTGTTAATTTGCATGTAAAGTGAAACTGAAGAAATCTATTATTTAGTTGAATTGGGAATAGGTTGAAAAAGAATCTGTCCAGCCATTTTTTCTTTTAAGTATTGTTCTTCTCTTCTGGCTAGAAAATAATAAATTAATATTGTTGTATTGAGTTCATTTAACTCTAGCTCAGTGGTTCTCAACCTTTTTAATGCCGCGATCCCCAACCGGTCGTAAGTTGAGGACTACCCAGCTGGTCGTAAGTCGAGGACTACTCAATCGGTCATAAGTCGAGGACTACCCAACCGGTCATAAGTCGAGGACTACCCAACCGGTCGTAAGTCGAGGACTATTTCCCTGCCCGGGAGTGCCGTGCATGCGTGGTGCTGCCCCCTGCGCCAGCCAAGGCGTAGCTGGCAAGGGGCAGCGACAGTGCAGGGCAACCACCGGCTGGGCCGCCGGCTGGCCCAGCCCAAGGGAGGTAAGGCATCTGCCGGGCCCCACGCATGCCAGCAACCATTCCTGTGCCCGCCGGCCTCCCACCTCCCACCCCTGGCCCTCTTTTACTTACATTTTTAGTAGTTGCTCAGCAGGGAGGGGTGGAAACTTCCAGACAGCTTGCCTTCGCTGCAGACAACTTGCAGCACCGTTTGCACACTGGGACTTTTGGCGGGCTCAGCAGGGCAGAGACAGCCTGGACAATTCCTATTGGCTTTTGAAAGCCAATAGAATTAGACTCTATTCAAGAGAATCTATTCTATTGGCTTTCAAAAGCCAATAGAATAAGAGGGAGTAGCACAGCTAAGGAAAAGGGGGGAAAATGGCGGACTGCATTGTTTGGCGACCCCCGTGAAATGGTCGTTCGACCCCAAATGGGGTCACGACCCACAGGTTGAGAACCGCTGCTCTAGCTCATTTGTTTTACTTTAATGAAACTGTGATTATAAACTGGATTATATTTGATTTCATTATCTCTCTTGAGTTGAATTCTCTGAATCTAATTCAAATCATTGTCTGTATATCAAGAAATCAAATATCTAGAATATAGCTTTCTTATAAGGAAGTTATAATAAAGAAAATTTTTATATAGGGTTTCAGTTCATTAGGTGTCATTTTTGCCATTTCTGCAAATTCCATTAACTTAACCATCCATTCTTCAATTTAGGTAGTTATATGTCCTTCTAATTTGTGCATGTAGGAATCTTTCCACTGTTACCATGTATAAAAATAAAGTTCCATAATAATAATAATAGCTTTATTGTCATTGTGTGTATATACAGTATACACATACAATGAAATTTACATGACACCCAAAGACCAGGTCCCACACATAATCCCCAAACATACTCCCACCCAACACAATTCCCCACCCCCAAACCACCCAGCATCCACCCAACAGACCAAATAGTACTATCCAACAGTTCACTGATGGTGGCCTTTAGTTCATTATTAAGTGCAATTATAGCTCTGGGATAAAAGCTATTCAGAAAACGGGTGGTCCGAGTTTTAAATGTTCTATATCTTCTACCAGAAGACAACAGTCTAAAAAGATTGTAAGCAGGATGGGAAGAATCTCTGAGAATGTTACGCAACTTCCTCAAACAACGAGATTCGAAGATGTTGTCCAGGGCTGGTAGCTGGAGTCAAATAATATTCTGGGCAATTTTAATAATTCTCTGTAGAGCTTTTTTGTCTGCTACAGAGCTTCTCCCATACCATGCAAGAATGCCATATGTCAGGACACTCTCAATGGTGCTGTGATAGTAAGACAGAAGTAGATGTTGAGATACATTTATCTTCCTAAGCATTCTCAAGAAGTACAGCCTCTTCTGTACCTTCTTCACAAGCATGTTAACATTCATAGACCATGAGAGGTCCTCCGAGATATAAGTGCCCAAAAATTTAAAACTACCCACCCTCTCCACCTCCATACCATTTATGTACAATGGTAGATGCACATCTCTCTTCCTCCTAAAGTTGATTATAAGTTCTTTAGTTTTTGTGGTGTTAAGTGTAAGATTATTTTCATTACACCACAATGTCAGCCCTTGTACCTCCTTCCTGTAAGCAGACTCATTGTTCTTATTAATGAGCCCCACCACTGTTGTGTCATCCGCAAATTTAATAATTACGTTGGTGTTATACAGTGGGGTTCAGTCATGCGTATACAAGGAATAAAGGAAAGGGCTTAACACACAACCCTGAGGGGCTTCTGTGTTTAATACCAGAGTAGAGGACTGGTGAGATCCCATCCTTACTGACTGTGGCCTACCTGTCAGAAAATCCTTTATCCACAAACAAATCCTCTGATTTATACCCAAATTGGACATTTTAAAAAACAACCTATTGGATAAAATGGTGTTAAAAGCAGAGCTATAATCCACAAATAACAACCTTGCATATGTCCCCCGTTGTTCCAAATGATTCAATACAGTATGTACAACAAGAAACATAGCATCATCAGTTGATCTATTACCCTTATATGCGAATTGATATGGGTCCAAGGTAGATGGAAGGCTAGCCTTAATATAATTCAACACCAGCCTCTCAAAACATTTCATGACAACAGATGTTAAAGCTACTGGTCTATAATCATTAAGAGATACCACTACTGTCTGCTTAGGAACTGGCACTATAATAGATGTCTTCAGGCAGGTAGGGATAGAGCAATGTGACAGAGATAAATTGAAAATATCCGTAAACACTTCTGCAGCACAGTCCCTGACAACTCGTCCCAGAATTCCATCTGGCTCAGCTGCCTTCCGGATATTAACATTCTGGAAAGTACGTCTCACATCAGAGATCTGCAATAGAAGCAGTTGCCTATCAATGGTAGATGTTAATGATGCACCATCAGTGGTAAATGCTGGAATGATGGTCGTTCCTGTATCCACCTCAAAACGGCTGAAGAATTGATTTAACTGCTCAGCCAAAAGATCACTACTCCCAGGCAAACTATTTTTATTTCTTTGCCCTGTGATTTGTCGCAGACCTTGCCATACATGACCAGAGTCTGAGTTCTCAAAAAGATGTTCAATCCTCCGTCTGTATGTAGCTTTAGCATCCTTGATACCCCCTTTCAATTTAGCTCTTGCCACGCTATACTGTAGCACATCACCAGAATGGAAAGCAGCATTTCTTGCTCTTAATAGAAGACACACTTTCGTGTTTATCCAGGGCTTGTTGTTAGAAAACACCCGTACCTGTCTGGTGGTAGTGACAACATCAATGCAGCTTTTAATGTAAAACAGTACTGTTGAAGTATAAGTGTCAATATTGTTCTCCTCAAACAGTGCCCAATCAGTACTCCCAAAAAAAACTTGAAGTTGCTGTGGTGCACCCACTGGCCACACTTGTACTTCTTTGATTGATGGTCTAATTCTGCTGACAGGAGGTCTATATGATGAGATCAAGAACACAAATATATGATCTGACTGACCCAGATGGGGTAAGGGCATAGTCCTATATCCATGCATGATGTTACTATATACCTGATCCAAGGTATTTTTCCCTCTAGTAGGACAGTCTACATACTGATAGAACTTAGGGAGGACAGTCTTTAAGTTGGCTTGATTGAAATCACCTGCAACCACCAACACTCCATCCGGGTAGGCCTTTTGCTCTTTGCTAATAGCAGTTAACTGATAACTCATGGCCACGGTCATGTTAGCATCAGGAGGTATATATACTACAGTTATTATCACAATGTTAAACTCACGAGGCAGATAAAAGGGGCGGCACTTCACTGCAAAAAATTCCAAATCAGGAGAACAGTGAGTGTCCATTATTTTAACATTTGTGCTCCAGTTATTATTTATGTAAACACAAAGTCCCTCTTCTCTGCTCTTCCCAGAGACCATAGTTCTCAATACACTGAGCGTCCTGGTAATTCAATAGCCTCTCCTGGAATAGTAGGGTCAAGCCACGTCTCTGTAAAGATCATGACACAGCAGTCCCGAATATTTTTCTGCAAGGAGATGTTAAGTTCCAGCTCCTCAATCTTATTAGGAAGAGATCTAACATTAGAAACAAAAAGACTTGGCAATGCAGACTTGTGAGGATTTCTTCCCAACCTTACACGCAGTCCGGCCCTACAGCCTCATTTCTGCCTGCATTTCCTTCGTCTCCTTCGCTTCCTTCGTTTCCTTTGCTCTCTAGCAGGAAGAATAATCCACGGCGTCATTCCAACCAGTTCAGCTGGAGTGTTGTAACTTGAGACTCCTGGTTCAAAAATGCAGCCTTCACTGCCAATGATTAACAACTCTTGTCGACTGTAAACTACTTGTGCCTGAACTGTGCAGAGCACTCTCTAAAAAATACACAAACAATAAATTAAATAAAAAATACCGGTCTCTGGAGTGTCGAGCCGCTGCATATACATGCACCGCCATCTTTAACTTCTTTTGAACTGTTTATCCTATAATCCCAAAAGGAAAATCTCTGGTTTCAATAGTACATTCACTTTTAAAAACTACTGAATCAACATACATATTTGAGCTCAATATTTTCTAGCTTTCTTAAATATCCACCAAAGATGAAAGAATGTACTGTTTAATTATATTTCAAATATTTGAAATCCAGTTTTTGTTCATTTATTCAGTGCTGGATATCAAGGATACATCATCCTCGACTTTCCACAAAGGCATAAAATCCTGACTTTTGTAGGCCTTGGGTTGAGATAGTTGGGACCAAAATTTATGTCTGTAATATTGTGTTTGTATCATGTTTTGGGTTTTGTTTATAGTGCTTTTTATGTTATTTGTGAACTATCCAGAATTATTTGGAATCCAAATTTAAATAAATAAACAAGTTTTAATTAACCAGATAGTGTTATTCTGCGAAAGCTATTAAAATTTATATGCGTAAACCATAAAGAAATAAATGCTTAAGGCTTAGAATTAGTCAAAGCATACTTGGGATAAACACATGTCCATCATTTGATAAAAATAAAAAATAAATAAAATATAAAAACAATAAACAAATAAATAAATAAATAAAAAACAGAAAACAAACTTAAGGAGCGGACTTGATGGACCACTAGGTCTTTTTCTGCTGTCAGTTTTCTATGTTTCTATTTGTTAAAGGATTTGGAGTAAGTCAATACTGTACAGTGTTTGTACTTTCTAATTGCTGGTATGTATGCAGTGTTATATTGGTATGCAAAATAGTTTGCACTGGGCTTTGGTTCCAGTTGTGGTATATGACAAAATGCTGACATTAAGATTAGCAAGGAATCCTGCATGTGACATGTACGTGATGCACCTTGGCAATCTAGTATATTCTTTATGTGAACATGTCAATTAACCAAAGATATGATGGGTGACCAAAGTCAATAGCTATGGGCTCCTATGGGGATGACCACAATATGAGGAAGATTGCTGTTTGGAATTCTATAGAAATAAATGGTAGTCAATATTTTGAGCTTTAAAGGTTAAAGCACATTAGAAAGCCTTCACACCCTTATTGTTATCTAAATAACCTGCACTGGAATAATATCAGTTATTGATCAATTAGTATATTAATATTTTAGAACACCTAATTACACTTTTAAATAATACATTGCAAGTAAAATTTTAATAGTTTAAAACTGCAAAATAGCAGTATATTTAATTAGAATATTTATTTTCACAACTTGGTCTATAGTTACTTAAGTAGCACCTAAATGTACCTTACAAACAGTGCTGAAATGTGTTCTGAATTATTCTAAATTTATAATATTTTAATAGTTAATTAAATAGTGCAGTTAAAGTGGGTATTAGTTTGGTGTTTTTTTTAACAAGGATTTTAGAATGAAGACTTGGAATATCCCATAGTAACAAATCAATAGTTAAACATATTATAGAATACAACACATGGTATAATCTTAAAATGAAATGAATTCATGACAGTGCCACTTCAGATTTGCAATTTTAAATCGATGATATATGTTTGCTCTCTGCTTTTGAACAGGATCTCTATTGTAATAGAAATATGGCAATGGAAATGTAATGGAAATCAATATCACACCATGTGGTCATAATGCTCTGTTTAAAAATGAAGCTGTACTGTCTAAATTAAATACCGTGTTTGTATTTTTTTCTTTCCTTTTTCCTATTTCTGTTTTTCCTTTTTTATTTGTTTCCTTTTTATTTCTATATATTAAAGTAAAATTTAAAAATGTAAATGAATTCAATGAAAATCTCTCTCCTCCTTATATTGTGCATTTGTAAAACCAAGAGAAAGGAAAAGGAATAAATAGATCTGAATGAATGTGGTGTAAGTTTCTGGAGTATAATTGATTAATGTATGAATTGAAGTGCCCAAGAAATTTTGTGGAATTATGCTAATGAAGTGCTTGGTGGAATAACACAGTAAAAAGTGCTTATAAATAAATCTATTGCAAAATGTTTAGATAAAAGATGCAGTACAATAGTATAAAGAATAAAAGATATACTGAAAGAGAATAAAGAACAGTGCAGAATTTTTAAAAAGGAGAGAAAACACAGAGCAATATTGATGGCTTTTTTTAAAAAAGGTGGATAGCTGAAATAAGTTAAACAAGTTAAACAACACCACCCTAAAAATTATTTTCCTTGTTTGCCTGTTTTCTGAAGAATAGAGAAATCTATTTAATATAAGCAGATATATAAATAAACCTTTAGATATTTTTATAACAAATATAATGTGTCACAAATCCTAGACAGACATAATTTATTAGACAACTTATAGTTACACTAATGGCGATTGTGAGAGAGAGAATCAAGCAGGAAATTAGTCTGAAATCTTTATAGAGGCACAAGACGGCAAACTCCAAGTGCAGCCAAGGACATGACAGCCAGACAGAGTTGACAAGGCTCTGTCCTCATGCCCCATTGTGTACAGTTGATGATGCGGGGCATGGGCAGAGGGCGTGGCCACCATGGCGCTGCTGGGCGATCTGTGGCGGGCCCTGGAGGCGGTGAGTGGCCCTGCGGGCAGGTGTCATGGGGGTTGAGCAGGGGCAGGGCAGGGGGTAGAGTGGGGCGGGGCCAGTTTTTGGGCACTTGGTCTCTAAAAGGTTCACCATTACTGTGCTAGGGAATTCCTTGAGTTTGGCATTCTGGCAAACCAGTTATCAGCAAAGATAAGACATAATCAAAAGTCGAGGAAGGAAATAAACAGTCCAAGATATCATCTCTAGCAACCAACAATCAGATAAGCAGGAAATAGCTCCAGATAAACAGGGAAGAAACAATATCATAATCAAAGAATTATCAGAGAAATATAGACATCCCAATCAGTTTTGGTACAGCAAGTTACTATATGCAGTTTGGACTCCATTACTGTACTGACATGCAGTTCATCTACAAATGGAAATAATTCAAAACCATTTTTATCCTACCTAGAAGTGGTTAACCAATTAAGATCATACCAAAAGCAAGGTATGTAATACTCCGGGTCTCAAGGAAGCACACATTAATATCTAAGAAAGTAAAGATCTCTATTATATTGGCAAATGTCAGTGTTCGTGAGATCACCATCCTGGGATTACTTAAAACAATAGTATGCAGAGTTGCAAGGAGAAAGCCAGAACTCTCCAAAAAGAAAATTGCTACTCATCTACAGTTTGAAGAGGCTAGGTGGATAAACAGAAGGTTGTTAGGAGAGTGTTCTATGGATAGACAAGACCAAAATAGAATTTTTGACTTGAATGAAAAAAAGTTATATTTGACAAAAGGCAAACACTGCATTATAGTGCAATAAGAATGATATCCCATCTGTTCAAGTATGGTGGTGGTATGTTTTTTTTTTCTTGCTTTCCTGCCTCCAGATCAAGACAGCTTGCCCTCATTGATGGAACTATGAATTCTGAATTGTACCAGCAAATTCTACAGAGGAATGTCAGGGTATTTATCCATGAACTAAAGCTCAAGAAGTGGGTCATGCGGCATGTCAATGACTCAAAATACACAAGTGGTATGACGGAAGAATGGTTAAAGCAGAAAAAAGTTAATCTTTTGGAATGGCCAAGTCCTGACCTTAATTCTGTAAAAAAATGTGGAAAGATCTGAAGCAGCAGTTCATACAAGGAAGCTCACTAGCATCCTTGTAGCTATTTTATAAGGAGAAATGGGCACAAATTTCTCCAAGCTGATGTTCCGGACTGACAACAGACACCTTTAGTTGCAGTTATTTCACCTGAAAGCAAATGTTTGCATATTTTGTCACACACAAATCTGTAACTTTGGGTTTTTCTCAGTAAATAAATAAACAAGTAAAATGTTTTTCATTAAATTTGTTTAGTTAGGTTAAGTTCTCTTTGTCTAATTTTAGAGAACAAAAATATTTTAGGTCTTATTTATGCATAAATATTGAAAATTCAGAAGTGTTCATAAAATTTTAAGTATCATTGTATAAATGACTAGCAAACTTCATTCATTCAGTGCACTGATGATGCTAGCTATCCTGGTAACATAAAAATATAGAGACCTAGTGGTCCATCAAGTCTGCCATTTGAGTTTATTTTTGTTTTCTTTTTAATTAATTTATTCATTTACTATTTGTTAATTATTATTCTTATATTCTATTTATTTCTATTTTTCTTATTTTTAATTTTTTGTCAAATGGTGAATATATGTTTATCCCTAATATGTTTAAACCAAGTTGCTGATGATTTACCAACTACTTCCACTGGAAGTTGGTTCCAAGCTTCCATACTTCACTTCTGTGAAGTAATACTTTGCAATAGAATAGCACTTAGACTTATATGTCGCTTCAAAGTGCTTTATAGCCCTCTCTAAGGGGTTTATAGAGTCAGCATATTGCCCCCAACAATCTGGGTCCTCATTTTATCGACTTTGGAAGGATGGAAGGCTGAGTCAACCTTGAGCCAGTAAGAATCAAACTGCCGAACTGAAGAGAGTCGACAGTCGGTAGAAGTAGCCTGCAGTGTTACATTCTAACCACTGCACCACCACGGCTCTAATATTTCTTTTGAACTTTCCTCTTATCAATTGAACATTATGTATCCATGTTCTTGATTTTTGCTTAATATTGAAAAAACTATCTTTCAGCACCTTATTTATATCCTTAGTACATTTAAAGGTTTCAATCATGTTCCTACTTTCCGTTCTGTCCTCTAGGCTCTAAATATGCCGTTTCCTCAATCTGTCCTGATATATTTTGTCCCTCAAACTTTGCACCATTTTTGTTGACCATCTCTGGACTCACTCAATTTTATCAATATTGTCAGCTGTCCTCTGCCAGCTGCTGATAGACTCCAGACACAGAAGGAACAGGTGACCAGCAAACTTTAATGCAAAAGAAAAGTCAGCACTGGGAGTGAATTGCTCCCAGTGCTTTACATAGATGTGCTCCACCCACCAACCCCACCCCACTTAGCAAGCCAGCATCCGGTCCGTATGGATAATAGGCATAGTGCACCACCCTTTCCCCCCCCTCCAGACACACCCACGTAGCCTCTGCTGTCCCAGCCATTTGGTCTGACAACCAGGCAGCTTTCTGTCTTCCCCCTCCTGCTCCTGGAGGAAGGGAGAAACAGCCAAGGTAAGGCACAATCCCCCCTCCCCCTGCTTATCCAGTCCCATTGTCCAGTCGGTAGAAGGAGTGTCCTCGGCGTCTGTCTCCTCTGAGGAAGGCACCCGCAGCGTCTGGCGGCCATGCCGACTCCTTGCTGCCTTCAAAGAGCCGAGCTGCCTCCCAGCTGATTCTAAGGGGCCGGGCCAACGTTCGGGCGAAGGGTGGTGCCTGCTGCTTCCACCGACTCCCAGCTGGCAGGCGCACACCGACCCGACTTCCAGCTGGCCGCCAGGACCTGGGCTGTTCTCCACGGCCTCACCGGCCTTCAAATGCTTACCCGACTCCCAGCTGACTGTCGGGAGCCGGGCGGTGCTCAGGAGTCCCGGACAGGCGTCGGATGGCTGTTGGCTGCGTGCTGGTGCTGGCTGCGTGCTCCCCAACTCCCGGCCCATGGCAAGCCCAGGGGCTTGACAAATATCTTTTTTAAAATGAGATCTCAAGAACAGGACACAGTATTTCAAATGAGGTCTGACTAAAGCCCTATATAGTGGGATAAGGATCTCCTTTTTCCTCCTGGGAATCCCTCTAATAACAAAAGGTCTGCAACAAATAATCAAGCTGAGAAAACACCAAGAACCCTACAGTTCAATTCTGGTTTACATACAGTATATTGTTCATTATTGAAATATCAATTTAATTAAAGTGACCTATCTTATAGCTAGAAAATCATTGCTTTTAAAGTCTCACAGTGATATTTAATAAATCCTTGTTATAGAGCTAAATTCATTGCTTAACATTGGATTCCTCAGTATATTTCTCTTCAAAATAAAATGATCTAATTAGGTTGGCTTGTCATTTGTCCTAGATACAGTTGATTCATAATACCATACATATCATGACTTCAGTCATGACTAATATTGTCATTTACAGTGTTTTACCAGTGTTTTTTTCATAATTAGATATTATTATTTTCTTTAATGAACTGATTGCTTATAACTACACTGAAAGTTAAAATCTTATAATTACCTATAGAATATTTTGAATAAATTTGAATTACATTTATAAATACATAACCACCCCCAGTTCATAAACATAAATATAGAATTGTGATATATATTACACTAATGCTAGTCAGTGTATGAATAATGCCAAGGTTGTTATAAGTCCTAAAGTAAGAGTGGCATATGATTATTACTTGTGACCACAGAGCTGACCAGAAAGCAGCAATAGTAGCAAGACTGGAATTGCTAACTGTGCACACATAAGGATGTTAGCCTTAGATAACTGAGTATCCCTCAGGTCAGCCCACAAAAAGAACCAAGTCAAACAAGGCTGAATCCTTGATGTTTTCTGTTTTAAGTAGCTGAAAATTGTTCATGACCAGCTTCGACCTTCAGGACCTTAAATGATCATATGAGCAAGGCAATAAATTGGTGGTAACTTTCCCAGGGCTTCATGTTTTAAACAGCAGACTGGTGAAGGTTTCTTGTGTACATAACTACCTTTGTTGGATAATACCGGTATAAAAAGGATACTAACTTCTAAATTTCTAACTTCACTGAATGGAAGCTGACTGTGGTGACTAAAAGTACATGGCTGGAAAACTGTACATCTTATCAGGGCAATCAGTGATGCATGTGAATTCCACCTGATCAAGAAAAATTGAGAAACACTTCCTTCCAGAATTTCACAGCCAAGCAGGATCTTGGTAAAGTTTGTCAACCATTTTTTTAAGCCTGCAGATCATGATCTTTCATCTTAAGATGGGCAGATGCACTTTTCTAGCAGAAAATAGAAATGGGGTCTTGTTGTTTACTGAGAAACAGTAGTGCATGGAAAAAATATTGTGAAAATAACAATATTTTGAGAGTTCAGCACTTCTCAAATTGCTGATTTGTCCATGCTGGGGGTATATGCTTTCCAGACTGTATAGATAGATATGATGACATTTCAAATTATAAGGAGTATCAATCCAGGAGCCAAAATGAAACAGTAATTGGAGTTATTATATAGCAGAAATAACATGCAACAGATATGTGCTATTCACTGTATGAAAATAAACTAAAATTAATACTGTATAGAAGTAATCTTCATCATGGTCAAACACTCTTTTTAGATTCTGTTTACTGTTTAGAATAGCTAAATGTTCAGTTGTATTTTTTTTCCCCACTAAGAAATGGGCACTTAAATGCATCTAAATAAAAGTGCTTCATAGAACTTGGCAAGGTATTGATTTTCAATGTAATTAGATTACATTTACTCTGTCCCTTTTGCCTTTATGGTCAGATTGACTCATTTTTTGCTTTAACTTCAAAATACTGACTACTAAGAATATTCAGTACCATACTGTCAAGTCTATTAATATATAATGATTTTATCTTTTTATCAAAAAGAAGTGACGGCTTACATTTTTGTTTTATTCTGATTGGAATATGTACTGTTTGTACCTTGCATAGGAAAAAAATTCAAGATGTGGTGCTCTAAAGGGAGGTATGAAACGTTGTTCTTCTTAAATCCTGTGTAACATCAGGAGCATAGATTATAATGTCACTAAGGGGATCACCTTATCCAAAAGTTAAACTGGTCTAATTTATTTCGATTTGTTGGTCCTTTACCTCAGAATGCCTCCAGCTAACAGATGTCAGGTGCTGATCGCTTTAACATCTTAGTAAAGACAGTCAGTTGATGCCAGGCAAGTCCAGGGTGGCTTTTTATGTAGGTTACAAAGATATATCCTGTATACTTGAGTAAATGAAGAAAACCCTTTTATGTCAAAAGGGATGAATTAAAGTGTTATCAAGTGATAAACAGTCTAATTAGCTAATAACTGTTTAACATGATTAGGCTATATGTATGCCTTATACATTTGGCGGCGTTCAACTTGAGGTTGCAACTGGGTTTTGGAAAATTGCATTAAAATGATGTAAATACTGCAGACAAAGTACTTCTATAAATAATATGTATCCATATTTATTTCAAAATATCCAAGTAGCTTACATTTGACATTTATTAACAATAACAAACAGATTGAGTACTGAGAATTATGCTGTCCATTTTAGATTCATGGAAAATGAAAATAATTATAATTTATTAAACATATCTCTCAACAACTCTGGCTGCTCATAAAAATCACCAAAATTACAGTAAAATCAATAAAAGATGGCAAGTACAATAGATTATATAGAATGAAGCAAGGGATCTTACTCCTCCTTGCCAAAGACCTGGATGAAGAACCAAGTCTTTATAACTGTTCTGAACAGCAGAATGCTGACCGTCTGCATCTCAGATTTAAATTAAACTTAAATTAGCAGTTTGTTTATTGGTTTATTTATTTTGGTGCCCTTGAGTCAATTTTGATAGTAATTTTATCAAAAATTATAATTGCAACAATAAAAACTAATACAAATGAAAAAGAAAAAAGAAAACTCAGAAAATAAAATAAAATAAAGAGAAAAAATAAGAATATAGTAAAAAAAGAAACATATAAAGAAATTATTCCATCACAACAAGTATAAACAATTTTAGTATAATAATAATAATAATAATAGTAATAGTAATAATAATGATAAAGTTGGAAGGGACCTTGGAGGTCATCTAGTCCAACCCCCTGCTCAGGCAGGAAACCCTATACCATTTCGGACAAATGGCTGTCCAGTTTCTTCTTCTCTTAAAATAAATCAAATGATTTCTTCCCATATCCCTTCTTTTACAAAACCTTAGAGCCTTGATATTTCAATCCTGATATCAGCAAAAATTAAGATTACTAGAGATAACAACATTGGATTTTTTGTATGTCTAGTGCAGACAGTCAAACTCATGACGTCATGTGACGTCGCACGATGTATCGGAGCTTTTTCCCCATTGCCGGCAATGGGGTGGGTCCGGTTTTGTTGTGACACATCCGACCCATGGGCCAGCAGTTTGACACCCCTGGTCTAGTGTAACATCTTTATCCATCCTATTGTTGTAAGCTTTTAATTTTTAAATCCAGTTTAAGATCAGTCTTACTTTTCTTATGATAAAACTTAATTTATTTCCATTACCTTTTTAAACACAATCTGTTAATAGAGGCAGATACTTTTCAAATTTTCTGGATCTGCTAAAGATTGAAGGAAACTCAATCTTGAAGGAAACTAAAACATGTCGATCTGAAAGTCTTAATAGCTAAAAAGCAGTTAATGAGCAATTTGCAAAAGTGATTAGACAAGGAAATATGTTTCCATCTGAAGGTCCCAACTTTGTTTTGAGTAAGATGGCTATTCCCTCATCCTTTTGTGCTCTAAACCAGCCAGAGACCTCTATCTTGTGGTCCTTTTATGAGAAACAATTATCCGGGCAACTCTCAATTCTCTCTTTGTCTAAGAGGAATTACAATTAGCTTGTTTACTCACTGTTATTCAGCCTCTCTTTTTATGGCTCCATCTTCAGTTTGTTGTATTATCCCTAGAAGTGCCTTTAAGTCAGTATTGAAAAGTTAATAAAGTTAGCTTCTTCCATAAAGGGGTTCAGAAATTGCATTTCTTGCTTTGTAAACTACAGCAGAACACTTAATGACCCAATGTACATAGTTACGCCCTTGACTGCATGAAGTTTTATTAACATAAATATAATTTATTTAGATTCTCATTTATGTGAAATAATGAAAAAAAATTACACATGGCACAGGGTATTTAGATTCTGTGTCAGCTGAAACTTATTTTCATATTTTTTAAATCTGTCTTGTTAACTATTAATAATTAGCACTTAACTGGGGGAAAAAGAACAAAAATATGGGCTTTTGAATCATTGCTTGATGATATATGCTATGTTTAAGTTGTTTTAAAGTTATGACACTGAAAAAAGTGACATATGACCATTTTTCACATTTAGAAACTGTTGCAGCTTCCTCATGGTCATGTGATTTGCATTCAGATACTTGACAACTAGTTCATATTTATAATGACTGCCTTGTTCCGGGATCATGTGATGATATTTTGCAATCTTCTGACAAGCAAAGTCACTTAACAACTGAATTACTAATTTAACAACTGCAGTGATTCAGTTAACAAATGTGGCAAGAAAAGTGGTAAAATGGGGCAAAACTCACTTAACAAATTTCTCACTTAGCAACATAAATTCTGGGCTCAGTTGTGGTTGTAAAATGAGGATTATCTGTATTTTTATCAGGTAAAATGTTTAATACAAATGTTTAGTACCTTTTAATGTACATGTTAGTGGGAAGCTCATACATATAGATTAATGTATATATAAATTACATGGTACTTACATTATATTTTATGTTTTAAAGTTTTCAGTCTTTTGATTTGCATTATTTTAAAACTGTTATTTTTTTCTACTGGAATAATTTAAAATATATAAAAAGGGTTTTAATTGGCAAGTATGTTTGCATTCTAAGAAAGAGAAAAGATAGATGAGCAAGGACAAAAAAAAAGTCTGGTACACTATTCTTATGTTTAACACAGATGAAAAGTGAAAAATAGTTGATTGGCATCCACCTTTGACAGAGGATTGAAATGAAAGCCTTTTAATTATCTTACGAATCTGAATACCTAGGTTGTAGTTTAATAAAACTTGGTACACACACATATATAGGGCTTTTTTTGTCACAGAACGCCCAGAACTGAGTTCTGGCACCTTTTTTGGATAGAACCTTGTAGGGTAGGCAAGGCGGGTTGTATGACGTGTGTGAGTTCCAGCACCTTTTTTTTTTTTTAAAGCACTGCATGTATAAAGAAAAAGCATTCAAGAGAAAAACATGTGGAAGAGTAAAATTAAATAAAAAATCTAAAAGCTTTACAAATTTACATTATATTTTTTTCAGGATTAATTATAAACAACTATATATATTATATTATCCTAAAAAATTAAAAATCACTATTGGACTCTAAACAAAATATAAATGTCAGGAATCATGGTAGTCATACGAATGATAAAATGAAACAGTAAAATTCAAGTATTCATCCATATCAAAGGCTGCTAAATCACGTATAACTGAAATATATAAAATATAATTCCAAATTTTAGGTATGCAGTAAATCCATGGAATCTAAAAATGATTTCCAATTTGAATTAAATTTTGTTAAATTTATTTTTAAGATATGTGATTATTTTTGCTATTACAAATATTTCCAAAATTTGGATAACCGTTCTTCTGGTTACATTATGTAGCTAAATCAATATATTTTGTGGCAATATACAGTTTAGTAACATTTAGTAAAAATAGTACAATTGAAAATAAATTCAACATTAAAAAATTGTTTTAATCTGATATGAATAATTATATTTTATTGAGTTTTAGAGCATTACTACCAGATATTGTGACTCATAAGCCATGACTTATATACACTGATGATCCTTACATATGGATCAATACATCATGATTGGATCTGATCCTTATGTAACAACTTGAAGAAAATGAACTATTTGTTTTAGTGATCAGAATTGGAATAATAGACAATAATAGAATATCTTATGCCAATTTTCTGTAAGCATAATATTCATCATGAATGTAATGCTCTTTTTTTCATTGAAATTTCTCTTTTGTATTTTGATTTACATGTCTAAATTCTACAACTAAATTTGGAAAATTTGGGATATATATTTTCTACAATAAATAAGAAAGTGAGGATAAATCTGGACTAATTCTTTTCCTGTATCCTCAATTTTCCATATATTTCTTATTAGTGTATTCTTTTAAAATTACTTATTTCTACTTGTAACAATTCAAGGTTATTTGTACAGACTGTCTGGATGTCTTGTTCCTTTCACAAAAACATGGTCGGGATACAATGAGTCACAATTCTTCTGTGATTCCAGTTAAGCATAGTAATAACAATATTTTGAAGTTATAAACTGTCAACTATCCTGTCAGCCATTTGTGTCCTGTAAAATCTTTCATACTTTAATTGGACCATATATAATTTGTTACTTGTTTATGCTGATCTTTTAATACTTTGTTTAAAATGTTTATTGGAATCACTTGAAACAAATTGAGTCTTAGTAAAATATCTATTTTAATACTTGCAGTCCTTTTTAAACAAGACAGCTTTAGTTTTTTGTTGTTGTTATAAAATATATCTGCTGTTATATTTTTCCAGATCTGAAAGTAATTACTTTCATTTTTTGTCAAGTAAAAGCCTCATACAATTTTGAAAGAGCTAATACAGAATAGAGCAAAGTTGGACAGAATGAATATAATATATTTATACTGAGACTTTTCAGGAAAAGAGGAAAGTAAATCGAAAAATATAAATTCAACTGCTATTGTGGAATTAAGTTTGTTTTTTAAAAAAACTTAAATATGTTGGGAGCAATTAATTCTAGCCTGGGAAAATACCCTCTCAGGTTTTAGAAAATGCTACTTCTATCTTTTTCCTATGCCTGAGGAAACTTTAAAATCTTTGCAAAAGGGAGAGATGGCAGGCAACAACTTTTAACACTGAGGCAATCAACATGGTAGAGAAAGAATTGTGCTTGATTTATTTTTTCTCTCACAAGCATTCAAGAAAGGGCGTTCTGCATATCAGCTAATGAAGTTAGAATAGAATCTGATTCAACATTAAATACATTAGATGTTTAATATGCAGCACTGAACAGTTCCCTAAAAGAAAAGTATTTAGGAAAAAAAGTCTCTTCGTAGGACATTTTTTATATGAGCACTGTTCAGTTACTTATCTTAAATGGAGGCCATTTTACAGATAGACATTATGTTCACAAAAGCATCTACTATCCCGTGAATGCTCTAAAAAGCATTTCATTAAAAAAAAAGTCTCTTTGTTTCTTTATTTTTGATTTGATCCTTGTAGAAGCCCTATTTCAGGGTAGGGAATGGCCTGAATCTATGGACTGATTGTGACATATGAATACCAAAGAAACAGAGATGATGTATTATAATGATATGTGAGAATGACTTTATAAGACAGAGAGAAGGGCCCCAGCCAGAAAATTGGCTGGATAAGAGGAGTCCTCTGAGATTTGGAAGCCATTCCTAAAATTCCTAGAGGGATCTTCTCCCTCTTTGGAAAAGAATAATAAATTGCAAGATTGCTATAAGTCTTGTGAGGTAGTCCAGACTAATGAATTAATTCTACTTTATTGCAAGATTATCTTAATAGAAACTTGCAAGGCTGAAAGGTCATTTCCCCCCCCCATCACCTTTACAGTCCAAAGGACTAGGGAGGGTCCCTTCTAAATCATTTACCATATCCATATTTCTGCTGCAAATTAAACTGCCTCCTACCTGTCCATTTCCCTGGTTATAGTTCTTACATACCGTATTTAGATGCAAGTACAGATTTTATGAATGTGTGTGTGGAGAGAGGGGGGAGGGAGGGGGAAGAGAGAGAGAGAGAGAGAGAGAGAGAGAGAGAGAGAGAGAGAGAGAGAGAGAGAGAGAGAGAGAGAGAGAGAGAGATATTCCTTTTACAGTGCCTGAACTTTGAACTTACCTTCCTCTTCTGGCAAGCACAAGAAGACACAGAAAGCTCTAAGTTATTGAACTGACTAATTATTACAAATCATTATCATAAATCAGGTTGGCGACTTCAGATACAGTGATCATTAGATAAAGATCAGATTTACCTTCAGATACAATGAGCTGATAAATACAGTACATCTCTGTTTGCTTCAGAGATGAGAATTGAAGTCTGATTATTATAGCACATTCCTATCTTTACACTAAATGGTATATGCTGAGCTGTACAATATATGGTCAATGAACCAATGTAGCCTCCAATTGGCAAGGGAACTGTCTCAGGAGGGACCCTTCCTGATCTTCTGGAAAGTAAAAGTAAAGGAGAGAAGAAGTCTTTTCAGACTTGTAGGAAAGTTCTGTTACATTGTAAACTTACAAAAAATATAGTATTAATATTCATGGTTGGTTCTTCTTGTTTAGAATATATTGAAGGGTTAACAGTACCACATAGATAAAAATGACTGTATTGGAATCCATACAATATTGTAAACTCAGATCTGCTCTGCTTCAGAAATCTTTGATGTTCTCTGAGCTTGGTTGGTTTTGTTTTTTTGGGGTTTTGTTTTTTTTTGCAGATGTTTCATTAACCAAACTAGATAACATCATCAGTGCTCTTAAGGAGTGCAGTTTGCTGTCGGTTTATATTCTAGTGGCTTGCCCTATCAGTTTTAATGGAAGATTTTTTAAATAGACTGTTTAATGTTAGCTTCTTTGACAGATCCTTGATTGGGATATTATTTATTTCTTGATTGTTAGTCTGATGTTAATCTTGGTATTAATCTAAGCTTATCTGGATATTTATTCCTGATGGGGAAGTGTTTTGGTCTTTTTGTTTCCGTACTGGCTTGTTGATTTTGCACAGTCTGTAGATGTTGTTTATGTCTGTCTATCTATAGATGACTAATTTGTCAGAGTACCAGGCTTCCAGGAATTCTCTAGTATATTGGGGCTTGGCTTGATGAAATGATGAAAACTTTTTAATTTCATAAAATATGAACAGACTTAATTAATTAACATAAAATTAATCTAATTTCAGTTGGGAAATTGTGACAATCCTAGACCAAGCCAAGTCCAAAAATGCTAGAGAAATCCTACAAATATCCTCCTTTATCAATATTGAATCTGCTAAGTAAATTCTCATGGATTTTGGTCAAACTTGCATTTAAGTTAATGTAGTATATATTAGCAGATAGGTCAGTCGGATATTGGCCAGATGTAAATGCGATACTGAATTGTATTCCCAAGATATGGAATGACAGTTAATGAAGAATCTTGGCTCTGACAAGCCTCTGGTTCAGATAACAGAATTATGTAGAAAACATACAACCCAGATGTCAAAGGATGGATTTCTGCACAATTAATTGTGCTTTAATTGATAGAACCAGAATTCTTTATCAACTTTCATATTGCTTCATTTTCCAAGCAGACAGGTAAGGGCTTGGGTTCCTGTTCCAAATCTTTCCTCTAACTAAAGTAAGGTAGTTTGTTTTCTTTTCCTATCTTTCATTAGGGAGCTAAGGAAGCGATTTTGCAACTATATTAGGTTTAATATAGTCAATATTTCCCACAGGGATAATTTGCACAAATTTGGGCTTGGAGAGGAACTGTGACAATTTGGGCCATTGAACAACCTCAAGATAATCAATACCAAACTAAAAAAAAATACTTATATGGCTATGTAAAATAGGTGATAGTTTGCCTGCTGTGACTATTTTGATGCCGGTAACTTGTTTCCAAAATAACTGTTGTCTTTGTGGAGGAGCCAGACCCATGTTGCAGTAAATTTCTTTCTTGGACGTGTAGAAGAACTTTGAAAGAAATGTTGAAGTATGAAGGAATTAATATTGGAATTTGAACCTGAAATTATTTGTTACATTAGTTAGAAGCAGTCCAATACACAAAAGTAGACATCTGGTTTTAGAGAATGGAGATCAAATACAGAAACATAGCCTAAGGTGTGAATCATAATCCTGTTTCAAATCTATATTTTGTCATTGTGCTTACTGGTAATTGTGGATAATCGCTGTTTCTTACCTTACTCTGTTACATAGAGTTTTTGTGAGAATAAAATGAAAGGAAAATAGTCTATCTTGCCTTGAATTTTTGAAATTATAATTGCAATTAATGACAATAATAATCCATTGCACTTACGTATTGAATCACAACCAACACAATTTTACTGTAGTTTTGTACTCTGCAAATAAGATGTTAGCTCTTGAAATCAATGAATTATTTCCTGTAGGTCAAAGCAGTCAGAAAGTAGACAAATTCTGTGGTGAAACCCCAAAACTTCTTCAACCCTGCAGGCAGTGGTGGGATTCAGCTAGTTTGTACCATTTTGGCAGAACCGGTAGCTATTTTTTTGTTGCCCAGGCCCCAAATGGACTTCCAGAAGCAGCATCCGGTTGTTCACTTATTTGAATCCTACCACTGCCTGCTGGCTATACCTAATTAGACAGTAAAGCAGCAGAACTGCTGTACTTTGGGCCACATTAAGGAAAAAAATGGGATTTTATATTTGATGGATTTTTTTTCAAGCTTTTCTGGTACATTTCTTTTTATTTCGCATTCTTACAAAAAATAGTGTATGATATTGTACATCTCTGGCAGGGACTGACATCGTTTGATTTAAAGAAACACTCCTGGAAACAGATTCCTGTGTTCCTCCAACCCACACCTCACCCCCTTGTAAAAATCCTCTTCATTGTCATAACTAAGGTGACCAACTTTTTTACAATGAAAAAGAGGACACAAATAAATTGAAGAAAAAAATATTGTAAATAAAAGAAACATTTTATTCATTGCAACAATAATACAGAATACACTATAATATGATAAATGCATAATAAAAACATTTGTAATAATAACATTTTATATTGTAATTATGCTTACATGCCACGCCCCCTCCTGCAGCTGCCCCGCCAGCACTGCTGCCCTGCCGTTTAGAGTGGGCCCCATGGCTCCCAAAGCACCAGCTGTGGGGGGGCAGCCCCGGGGGGGCAGCCTGCTGTCGACACACCCCACCTGCAGCCGCCCCGCCAGCACCACCACCCACCCTACGCAACCCCATGAAGAGCAGGCCCCGTGGCTCCCATAGCATGGAAGGCAGCCAGCCACCCCTCATCCCTGCTTGCAGCAGCCCCGCCCCCCCTGCCTCATGTGCCCGCAGCCATTATTGCCCTAGCAGGGCTGAAGATCAAGAGAAAGTTATCGTGGCCTCACCGCTCCAGTCTCCTCCAGATATCTTCGGGACTAACTAGGAGATGGTGTAGTTGGGTAGCAGGAAGGGCTGCCAATTCACCTTCACTGCAGACAACTTACATGTGCAAAGTTTGCCGGCCGGGTGTTTTGGCGTGCTCAGAAGCAATTCCTATTGGTTTTTAAAAGCCAATAGGAGTAGCATAGCTCATGCAAAAGTTGAAAAAAAACCATCAAAAAAAGGTGTCAGAACACCGTTCTGAGCGTTCTATGAGAAAAAAAAAAGCCCTGCAGATTAGTCTTCAAATATTGAAAAGGAGGACATGTAGGAGGACAGTTTTTGAGGGAGGACAGAACTCACAAAAGGAGGACTGTCCTCCCTAAAGGAGAATGGTTGGTCACCTTATCATAACACTACTGCAAAATCTAGTAGTTCAAAATATTTGTAATGCTGCCATCTAGGTTAAGGACTGCATTTTTTAAATAAGTTCAGACAATTGATCATTTATATGATAGTCACTAAATCATGTTAATTTAATAATGGCAGCTTAGTCTTGTAAATTTTTATAACTGGTCTGTAGTACTAAATATAATGCTAATGAAAAAAAAATCACTTGTTTTTCCAAATAAATATTTTAAATAAGTAGCTTATTAAACATCTATTTCTCCTATAACCTTATGGCTCCTTCCTGTAAAGAAATGGAAAATATAACAATTGTTTACATGGGTTTTTTTTATTAATGGTCAAGAAATTACAGCATCAGAGAACATAACTCAAATTGAGGAAATATATTGTAGTTATTGATTTCCCTTCAAATAATGACGTATTTACACAAATTGCTATTGCTGAACTAAAATCATGAACCTTTATTTTTGAAACTAATGTAAAATTTTCAGCTGTACTTTGATAAAAATAATATAATTCAAATTTTCTTCATTTTCTTTTGCAGTGATGTCTTATTTCAACAAGCTGAAGGGTTAATTATTTTCTTGCACTTTATATAATTTTATATGTTAACAATAAAGTATTCCATATTTTGTTTTACTATGAATGGTTATTATATATAGATAGTATATGGAGTTATATAGTATAAAATGGATAGTTATGTAAATGGAGCCATAAATCCTGATATAAAATAATATAGATAATTTCAGTTCCCTATTTTTACTTTTTAAAATTTTTATAAAATAATAAAGCCTATTTCACCAGAAGTTGCTCAAATTATTTTATTTCTAAACAACATTGATTTTCTTTCAGGCAGTCCTAAACACAGCTATAATTCATTATTGCTATAAGTGTCCCATTTTTATACTATCCATAGATTTTCTTTGCTCACAATCTGTGCATTGCTACTGCCAGATGGCCATTCAGTTGAGAGTTTGTTTTCCATGAAAATAAATTTACATTGAAGTTTATTGGTTGTATTTATTTACTTATATGGAATATTTCTATTCTCTCTAGTACCTAACATCAGGATAGCTAGCAATATAATTTAAAAAGCAAAATGCAACAAAAACAAGTTCTGAAATATTAAATAGTAACATCTAAAGCAATTAAAATACATAATAATATATTTAAAACATGATGAAATAATTAAACGATAATTAAATATCTTTGAGTTTTTTTCTTAAAATGTAATAAGAAAGGGATTTGTCAACTCCAGTGACTGTTTGCTTAGAAAAATGAACTCCTGTCCAGCCAGAGAAAGGAGAATTAGTTAGCAATGTCTTGTCTTGTCTTGTCTTGTCTTGTCTTGTCTTGTCTTGTCTTGTCTTGTCTTGTCTTCTCTCTCTCTCTCTCTCTCTCTCTCTCTCTCTCTCTCTCTCTCTCTCTCTCTCTCTCTCTCTCTCTCTCTCTCTGTATTGAGATCCACAAAAGTTACACAATGAACTGTGTGGGAATAAGCTATCCTATACAGTCTATCCCAGTGATGGCGAACCTTTTAGAGACTGAGTGCCCCAACTGCAACTCAAAACCCACTTATGCATCGTTGGGTGCCAGGTGGGTGTGGCCCATTGAGTGGGCGTGGCTGCGGTGATAACGGCAGACTGGGAGGGACTAAAAAGTTCAATCAATCCATTCCAACTCTGCAAGATCTTTTTTTTCCTCGTGAGAAGTTGAAATTGATTGATTGATTGAACCTTTTTTTTTGTACATGGTGGCGGAGGCCTAAAGCAAAAAGGTTTTTATAAAGCCCAGCTGAAGGCCTAGGACTGGGGCGACGGTGCGTGTGCCCATAGAGAGGGCTCTGAGTGCCATCTCTGGTACCCGTGCCATAGGTTCGCCACCACTGGTCTATTCTAACTCAGGTTAGATTGAATAATGTAGCTTGAATATATGATATACTATAACTTTATTATGTTTTGTCTAGATTACAGAAAATATTTGTGTAGCATTAAAGCAGAAAACAAATTTTAATACAAATTAAATAGTAAGTTTGGAAATATTTTCAATTCATAATTTTCTGCCTGCTAATTATTTATAAGTGTGGTACACAATATAGCTGAAATAAAACCTATTAGATCCCTAAGATATCATAAGGATATATAAGGATACATTATTAGAAGGTAGCCTTCCATTAATTAATGGAATTACATTTTGCTTGCCAAATGAAGTACCTGAACATTTTTCCTTATCTAAATTTGTATTATACATAAATATCCAACCATCATTGAATTTGTGCTTCTGATTCACCTTCAGCATTTTATGGTTTTATATTTTTATAACTTGTAAGTAGATCTTATTGAATAATATCAGTCAATGTATTGGGGAAAACAAAAAATGACAATTTTTTTTATATAAGCAGTAGTTTTTTAAAAAAAAATATGCAGGACAATCCTATTTCAATGTTCCTTTTCAATATGCTGTCATTCTTTTGTTCTTGAAAATTGCTCCTTTTAAAGATATTAATGACTTTTCATTAGATTAGTTTCTAAATTATGAATATATAATTAACATGCTGAAACATTAAAAAATACAATACAAATTAATATTATTGGCCAGTAATTATTTGTTTTGGTTTGTTTCTATTTTGCATTTCTAAACCGATAGATAGATAGATAGATAGATAGATAGATAGATAGATAGATAGATAGATAGATAGATAGATAGATAGATAGATAGATAGATAGATAGATAGATATTGCTAAGTGAGTGGGCCTGCTATCATAGACTTAGGCATCATTTTGAATGTTTGTTTTATGAAAGTGTATGGGATCTAAAATAAATGTTAAAACATTTTTAAACTTGGTAAGTGTTTATCTAATTATTAATTAATTATTATTAACTAAAAGGCAATGTGAATGAAACAGATGCAGAAATACCGGTAGCTCAGACTGGGAAGAAAGCAATTTAATGAAATACTACTGGAAAACCTATTAAGCTTAACTTTAATTTGTAAGCAGTATTCTGCTTGCTGATTAAGGAGGCCTCTTTTGTAATTTCCCACCTGTTGAATTCAATAATGTATCTGTTAAAGTCAGTGAAGTCTGAGAAATCTGCTTTCTTGCAAATGTGTTAAATTACCAAGCAGCAGGGAGTTTGACCTAAGTATGTGTAAGGCAGGAAAAGTCCACTCAGATAATTCTGCCAATCAAAATCAATACAGTAAAGCAGATAACAGATTTAGACACTAAAGTTTTGTTTAAAACCCAGACTTACTGCTGGTGTCATCAGCATTGCCCTTTAGGATTTTTCAATTAATGCTGAAAAGCAGGATTATTGATTTTTGGATTTTCAGCATATCGTCCTTAGGATTGCTTAAGTGTTCTTTCTGTTGCTCACACTTAAACTGATAGTGCTAGACGCATAGTTAAACTCTTTCCTTAGTAATAATTTTACAGTCTTAGTGAAAGACAATGGAACTGGTTTTATAAAATAATCATTCATCCCCCCAAAAGTGGGGTGGTCTGGACATTGTTTCTTTGCCTGAGGGCCAAGAGTAAGCAGTATCTTCCCTAAGAATTAGCATGCAGTAACAGATTAAGACATTTGACTGTCATAAATCTGTTTTCCAATATATGGGACTCATAGGGCAGTTCTCCATCTATCCCTAATATAAAGAGGGTATTAGCCTGTCATTGGCTGCTTTAAAGTTAAGCATACAGTTTTACTGTTCCCTTTCTCAGTGTCATACATCTGTTCCCTACTTTCTTGTTCCATGCATATGCACATCGAGTGTATATGCATGTGAATGTGTGCACGCATATGTGGAGTATAGGCTGAGAGAGGATAACAAAATGAACTATTGCGTGCAAGAAATTTATGAATCTCACTCAGCTGCTAACAGCAACTGCTACATGCAGCCTTCGGATTATTGCACTTATATCGAAGATAGTCAGAGTTACGGCAGTTGTGATGCTCAAGTCCTGCACAATAATAACATATATATGGAACAGGCCTGGGCAGTGAATCAGCCTTATACCTGTAGTTACCCTGGAAACGTTTTTAAGAGCGAATATTCTGACATGGACATGGCCCTGCATCAGTACAACCAAACTGAATATTTCACTGAAGAAAAGCCTACTTTTTCTCAAGTGCAGTCACCAGCCTACTCTCAGAAAAAAGGTATGGGAAAATTTTGTCATTTCTTAATAAAAGACAGAGACAGAAACAGAGAGAGACAGACACAGACAGAGAGAAAGAGAGAGAGATCAATATCATCTGTCTGTGTCTAATTCTTTACAGAAGAAAAAGCATACTTTTCTGAGTTACATGCTTAAAGGTGAAGACTGCCTGTCTAGAATTGGAAACAGTAGCAACAGATGTTGCTAGGTGATTTGAAATGGGTTTATTTTGAAGCATGATAAATGATAATGACATGCAGGTATTTTTGTATTAATATCAGGAAGCTTTTTATATGTATACAATATTTTCAAATTGCCAGCCTACCATGCTATTTGTTTATATATGGTTTGAATGAATGGAAGTTTCTTCTTAACAGTCTATTCATTCATTTATAAAATGTGTGGTCTTCTGTATCTTCATGTCTTAAGTGGCCACTGTCTATTTAACATCTTTAGTTCTAACTAAAAATTGCCATACTGTTAATTTGCATAAAAATTGCCATACTGTTAATTTGCATAAAATACTAATCACTGGATTTTATAATATAGACAAAATTATATTTATAATATAAAACAGTTCAGGAAAAAAACTGTTAGAAAAGTGAAACTTTACTTTTTCATCAAATTGATCAACACTTGGGTTGCTGGTGGAGTTAATAACTGGTATAAGAGGATAATTCTAAATTAAAAAATTCTATATAATATTGAAGGATGCCTTTATCAAGCAAGCAAGCTGTGCAATATTATGCAGTGTAATCTGAAATAAAGCAAACAAGCTGTTCAACATCTGTAAGAAACATTTAGCTGCATGTATACACAATATTATTTCTTCTATAATACATTTTATTTCATAGACCACTATTCTATTGTCTTTACAATGTTAAATGTTACTTTTCTTGACAGTCATAGCAGTTCTGTTTCTAACACTACAAATAAGTTGAGTTAGTTCAAATAATCTAAAATATTTGAATGAACAGTCTGCTGTTTGATCATTATTTTCCAGCTATTCAGGCTGAGCCAACTATAAGCAATTAAAATCTGAGCAAATATCAAAATTTCCATTTCTTTTAAAACAATTTTGTAGATGAATGTTATCTATTTAAAATAATATGCTATAATATTAAAAAATGTTCTGTTGCTCAGTTTGATATATATTTAGTAGCATTTACTATTCTTAAATTATAACTTTTAGTAGACAAAGTTATTCAATAGTTTTAAAAAAAAGTCTAAATGGTAAAAATTAGATTTAAGGTATTCTTCACATTTAGAATGTTCAGAACTGAAAAACTGACCAATATGTGTTTAAAAGGTTTAATGTATATTTAAAAACTAAGATTTTAAAAAAAATTAAAATAACGCAATATCTGTATCTTCTTTTTTCTTTTTTACTTCATTCTGTTATTTCTTTTATGTCTTTGTATTTTTCTCCTTTTTTGAATCTTAATGTAAATAAATAAAAGATATATACTTTTTATTTTGTTCATCTTTACGCTCTATCTCCATCTTTGGTTAGAAACCATATAATCAACAGACTTGTTTTGTTGGCAAATATTAGTAATAAAGTTAAGCAAAACTGCATGACATTTTGCAGTTATCTCCACAAATTTAACTTCACAAGATTTCTATCCATGTAGAATTTGTAAACAATTATATGACTGTAAAATTAAATAATTATTGATTATTAACATGTTATATTATAAAATTTGTTCATATCAGTCTTTAAAATTACAGATTAATACATTAGTTGGTACAACTAATTTTATGTTAGCAGACTTTAAATATTAGTAAATAGTGGCTATTTCATGGAATTTGTATTATGGGATTTTCCTCCATTAACTTTTTCTTGCTTGTTTTCAGGTAAATATAAAAGTGTTCCAAACATTTGGCAGTAATATGTTGCTGTCAATGAATGAAGCTCATATGACTGTACAAACAATTTGTGATCATTTTCTTGGTCAGCAAATATAGTGTAACATAGTTGTTGATCCCATTGTAATGGAAACTATAAACATATTTTATGAGATACTTTCAGCCAAGCCTTGATAAAAATTTGATCAGCTAATCCTCTCTTGAAGGCAGACAGCTGTAATATAAACATTTGTGACACTATTGATCCACAATTGATTTTTTTTATTTTACATGCATATTTTTCTTGCTGTTAGCAAAGTCTTAATACTATCTCATTAAACAAAATTAAGATTTAAAGCAGGTGTTCACAGTTGGCTTTACAAGCTCTTTGTATTCATTTCTCATAACTCTGACTAACTTGACTTTTATTTGTTATACTTGCCACTATGTTTCTATTGGCTAGTACCTAAAAATTAAGAATCATACCTTTATATTTTTAAATTACTCCTAAAAAGAAGGTAAATTTTCTGAGCAAAATGTGCTTATAAAACTTGCATGGCTTGTGAAAAAAGGGATCTACATAATTGGTAGAGTACAATCTTAATTCTAAATAACAAACATTATGAAATGTACATATTTTATACTTAAATCATATATTCCCAGCTGTTAGAGAACTTTGAGAACTTTCATTTAAAATCTTAGCTACATTTAAATTTCAGAAAATTAATCAAGATGAAAAAAATCAGAATCTTTATTATATGCTAAAGTAACTCATGGATTATTGATGTTATATATGGTAACAGCAACAAGATTATTACATGCACAATGATGAATAATATAGAAATACCCTCAACAGAGGATGAATAGCAAAGATGGTAGAACTTTACAGAAATTGCCTAAATTAACTTGTTTGATTAGGGAAGGAATAACCATTACTGTTATAAAAGACTAGAAACTAGTGATTTCTGAATTTACTAACTTTATATGTTGTATATGTATATGAGGAGATGGGAATTATGTTATGTAATTATGAAGGGGGAAATTGTATCAAGTATTGTCTATAACTGTTGCAAGGAAAATCATAAATTGCTTCTTTAAATATTTTTTTTTACTTTATTTTGTTCTTTATCTTTTGTACTTTTATTTTTGTATTTCTTTTTTAACTGTGTAAAAGATTCTTTAATAACAATTATTTTTTAAAAAGATATATGCTAAAGCAACATATGTGGAAATGCTGAAAGGGAATTTCTATGTTGGGATACATTGGTTAACATAATCCATACTTCTCCTAGAATATTAGGGAAATGAAAACCAATATAATTCATTCTACATGAACTTTCCAATTCAAAGGATCATTTAGAAAAGTAAAAAAGTATCATTTCCTTTTTCTTTAATATTGTATAGGCATTATGCATGTTTTAGAGAATATTAATCACAACATTGTATATTCTATTTCTCTTCAAAATATCTAACAGTTTATCAATAAGCAAATTGTTTAATTGAACAACCATAGAGTGTTTATTGTGTATCTGTTCATTTATTTTTAACACATTTTTTACTGATAGCCAATAAATACATTGACAAAATATTTGATGGGGCAATGGAGTGGGAGTATATTCTTCTTATATTCTAAAATGTTTGAATTTAGCACATAAAGCAGACAAATTATTCAAAAGCAGCTAAGTGGACTTGTCTAAGAAACTAATCTAGTTCTATCTGTCTTATGCAGCAATTGATTCTACCTTAAATTTAGGGATATATTTCTTAATTTGAGCTAGGATTTAATTTGATTGTTAGTCATATATTAATTCATATCTCATATTGCTATAAAATGAATCTTCTTCAAGTCAGTAAGACTGGTTCGAGTATGGTTCAATATATTTAAGAACAATACAACACAGATTTAAGAGCAAGACTTGCAATTGGCATTCATGAATAGTAGACACCTACTACTTATCACAGAGGTTGGAAATAGCCTGGGGCTTTCACCATTTGCTCAGGCAACCCTCTATAGCTTGAATAGAACACAGATAGTATCCTATACTTTTCTTTAAAAGAGTATTCTTTCTGTATAGAAAGAACTGACATATTTTTGCTTCCAGGAATGAAATGTAATACACCCCCTTGAAGCATTAGCAGCAAAAATAAATTTGAAAATTCAGTTGTACAAGAGAGGCAGGCACTCTTTATCAATATCACTACTATCACAACATCGCTAATATATCAGCAATCCTCTGTGATATATTTTAAAAAGCTCAAATGTGGTAACTATTGCAGTGACTCCTCCTAGTGCTCGTTACTGGTAATTTTGGGCCAAGAGCCTCGGATTCAGAAGTAAGTGTCTGAGCTCCTTTTATGTTCCCACTAACACAGAGAGAGGTAAATCCAAACAAATCTCTTTTAATAAAGCTAAGGAAAAAACTGTATTCAGGTTTATATTCTATGCAAATGTGTATGTTATTTCTCAGTTTTAATCATTATAAACATTGAACATAATGGTGATACACACACAACCAACATAAACTGACCACCTGGACCTCTAAATCTAAATAATAAAATTTCTTCCATCCTTATATAGCATTACCTAGGGAAATGTATTTTACATTGTTAAAAATTAGATGCACGCAATTTTTTTCTTCTACCATCAAGCTTTAATACATATCATTGAAAATTCCTGTGACAGCTTGACAAATCCCCTCAGCCCTGACAAATTAAGCAAGATGGGCAGCAGACAAATCTAAATTTGGGGTGCGATCATTTTTTTAAAAAATCAGCAAAAACTAATTCTAGCAGGTGTTACCTAGCCTACAGAAAAAAGAATGTACATGAAGTCCGACAGTTTCCAGTCAGATTTTGTTCCCATAACTGACCTACAGAGTATCTGTATCTGCAGCCTTTCAGAGATAGATGGAAGAAGAAAAGCAAGAATCATTTGGCAAGGGGGGAAAAATGGGCCCAGACATTTAGAAGCCACAAGACCCCTAAAGTGCAGTCTTTGTAATCTCCAAATTTCCTATTTGACTGACAATAGCATCATGAATAGCTTAGAGTTCTATGTTAATTTATGTTAAGTATAATCCCTATTAGGTCTAAGATTTCTTCCAAATATTTATCTATTATTCACCATTCTTCTAGGCCAGTTTTATTCAACCTTGGCAACTTTAAGATATTTGGGTGTCAACTCTCAAAATTGTGCAATGTGTAGCTACATGGCAACTATGTTTTCTTTAGCAATTTTAGCTTCCTAAATGATTTTCTTTTCGTATTTTATGATATCTTGATTCAGACTGTTTAATATCTATGTATTTTCTGCCTCTGTTTAAGAAACTGTTATGTCAGAGTAGTAAGTTATATTAACATGCATTAAATATCAGGGATTCTTTTCAAATTTAGTTTTTGCAATGATAAACTTTCTTTCTCTCTTAATTCTTTGCAGGGTACATACCCAGTTATTTAGACAAGGATGAGTTATGTGTTGTTTGTGGTGACAAGGCCACTGGATATCACTATCGTTGTATCACTTGTGAAGGTTGCAAGGTAATGATAGCAGTGTAAATGAATAAAAGCTAGAAATCATAAGCTAGTTTGATCTCCTATTATAGATATCACATTGGTTTAAATGCCATGTAGAGACAGCATATGTTATATATAACAAAACAAGAATATTCCTTTTATAATATCACAAAATAATGTTTGTGCTTGCAATAGAAAAAAGGCTCCCATTTTATTGATTGATTTTAAAATTTTAAAATACAATAACAATAAAAAATCATATGAGGTATAAGAAAAAGAAAATACAGTCTAGAATTATGACTTCCTCCCTTCTTTTTATTGATTAGTTGCAGTCTTACTCTTTTACCTCCCTCTTTTTTGTAATTATCTTCACAGAAAGAAGGATTTCAACATTTTCAAAAACTTGTTTTTTTTCTGGATTTTTTTTAGCAAGGCATTATATAGCAGTATAAGTTCCTTTGAACAATAATGTTTTATGACTGAAGGCAAATATCTCAGGATAATGTTTCAGGATCCAATCTGAGTCAGTCACCAGGTCCAGAGATTTAATCTGCCAACCTTTCAACTCCTGCAGAGCCCATCCTCAAGGAACTTCTCTTTACTAGAATGCGTGCTTTGGGCTATTCTGCGCACTAGCACTAGTCTGAAAGCTTGCAGGACTAAACGTCTGGTCCCAGTGACTGATTCGGATTGGATCCTGCAGTGTTTTATATAAGAAATTAGTTGTACTGACTGGGATTATGTTTTCCTTGCTGTCCTTTACCTTCGGTCCTTGATTAATGACTTGGAATTGAATCCTGTTCTCTCAAGGTATCTTCCTTTGTAGTCACTACCAACTTATAGCTTATGTCAATTTTAAAGCAGAAGTGGGCAAGGATTTTTTTCTACAGCTGCAAAGTGAAAGATGGTGACATGGTGACTAGTAATCACTAAAAGCAAAAAAAGAATTTTAATTAATTTTTTGTGATAAAGTTCAGGATACTTATTTTTTAATAAAAATAAAAATCGTTGTGCTAAATCTGTCAGAGATGTATGCAATACATTATTTATTTAACTTAAAATAAGTTATTTGATACTAAATTCTACTAACATGACCACTAGTTATGCTGTAAAAATATTTAGAAACTGGATTTTTCCTGCATCTACCTCATTGATAAATAAATGAAACAGTTCACACATCACACTAAGTCAAACTACATAATGGCTTAATGCAGTGTGTGAATTAGCCATCTTTAGGATGCAGTAAATTTTGCTAATGTATTTTATAAATCACTTTGTAATAGCATTCTTAACAGAGGCCTTTGTTTCACAATCCTCCTAATAAAATTGTTAATCAATTTATAATTAATTAAATAAATCATAATTTATTGCACCAAAGAGTTTTTCATTTTTAATTTTAGTTCTGTAGCATACTGTCAAAGTGGTACCAGGTATGTGGCCATTGATTTCACTGAGTCTATAATTCATCTTCAAAACTAAGAGAGGTAAATGGTAAGGAGGTTCTGCTCTTTTTAGAGCAGCGGTTCTCAACCTGTGGGTCGCGATTCTTTTGGGGGTTGCATGAGCCTTTCACAGGGGTCACCTAAGACCATCGGAAAACACATATTTCCGATGGTCTTAGGCAGGGCTTGTCAACCGCCTTCTCTCCCTCCCCCCCTCCGCTCCACCTCACTTATTTGTGGAAAATATGCTGCTTGCCGCCAGTCTGCACGAACTCTACCAGATGTGCCCTGCAGGGGGCGCAGGAAGAGCACAGGCGCAGATCAAGGCTCCGCCCTCCCCAGAGACTCATTGTGCAGCCGGATTGACTTCTTCTTGTGCACGCAGGTCAGCAAAGGGGACGCCACTGCAGCACCCAACTCCTGCACCCATCAGCTGGTGATCCCTGAACTTGTGCTTGTCAGCCGGGAGGTCTGGAAATGGCTGCTAGTCTCCTTTACCATCCTGCCCGTCCTCAGCTCCTCCGCCCGTACATGTCGAGCCCACTGGGGCTTGAGAGGGAGAGAGGGAGGGAAGGAGGAAGGGACTCCTCCTCTCCTAAGCTTCAAAGCATGATCGGCTTCCCAAGGGCGCCACAATCCTCACAAAAGCGGGGGGAAGCAAAGGGGGCGAAAAAGCTCGCGGCGAGCTCGAAGGAGATCCTGTCAGCATTGGTGACAAGAAATTCCCCACAAACCCAGGGAAGGGGTGGAGAAAAGGAGCCCCCTTTGGGAGGAAATCACCACCTTTTTCTCCTTGGCTTTGCGCTCTTCGTTCCTCGGCAGCCAGGCTGCCAATCCTCTGCTGGCTGGAACTTCCTTTCCTTCCCACCCTCTTGGTCTCTTCCTCCTTCCCTCTCTCTCTCCCCTTGTCCCTTCCTTCCGCCTCTCTCTTTGTCCCTCCTTCCCTCCCTCTTTCCCCTTGTCCCTTCCTTCCTTCCTTCCTTCCTTCCCACTTGTCCAGGATTGGGGCGAACCTCTACAGCTGATCCGTGCTTCTGCAGAGCAGCCAAGAAGCAGGTCAGCTGTAGCAGTTCTCCTTGGCTCCTGCCCAGCAAACTTGCTCGAGCTTTGCTAGAAAACATGCCGCTTGCTAATTTAGCAGAAGCGTGAATCAGCTGTAGCTCAGCACTGATCCTGGGGCTTCTGCTAACTTAGCAAGCAGCATGTTTTCTGGCAAAGCTGAGCAAGTGAGCTGGGCGGAGTTCTCCTCTGCCTCTGGCAGCCTGTCCCCTCCCCTTGTCCCTTCCTGGGCATGGAGGGGGGAGGTAGGAAGGGATGAAGAAGAAGGGAAGTAAGGGACAATGAGAGAGGGAAGGAAGGAAAGAACAATGGAAGGGAGGGAAGGAAGGAAGGGACAAAGAGGGAAGGAAGGAAGGAAGGAAGGAAGGAAGGAAGGGACTAAGAGGGAGGGGAAGGAAAGAAGGAAGGGACAATGGGAAAGAGGGAGGGAAGGCGGAAGAGACTAAGGGAGGTGAAGGAAAGGAAGAAAAGAAGGAAAGAAGGGACAAGGGGAGAGAAGGGAGGGAAGGAAGGCAGGCACCCACTCCAGTCCCACCCCAGGGACTCACAGATTCCCCCCCACAGGCACTCTGCAACCTGAGTGATCAGCTGGCCACACCCCCTGGCCATTGATCATGTGACCCTGGGACACTGTGAACATCATAAGTATGAATCAGTTGTAAGCATCCGAATATAAATCACATGACCATGGGGATGCTGCAACAATCATAAGTGTGAAAAATGATCATAATTCGCTTTTTCAGTGCTGTTGTAACTTCAAACAGTCACTAAGCGAATTGTTGTCAGTCGAGGACTACCTATACTTTCCCTTTTTTTCCTTTTTTTTTGGTCAAGTTTTTGATATCCCCCAGCCAGCTGGATGGGGAGTTGGGGATCACCACAACATGAGGAACTGTATTAAAGGGTCGCAGCATTAAGAAGGTTGAGAACCACTGCTTTAGAGCTAGTTTCAGCTTCTGGTTTCTTCATACATCAGCATAGCAGATGGAAATGAGATACTGTTTTATATACATTAGGTTAACCTTAAAAGAGATTTCAATGTATGTTATAAACAAAAATTATAGCTAAGCCATTCTTATACATTTCAGATAAATAAAGTACAGCCTAGAAAATACTCTTGGGATCTGTTTGGTCAAAATGTCTGTGAACTGAATCCATCTAAAGTGTCATGATATAAAATCTAATTTAATACCTATCTAATGTGCATTCAAATTTCATCCTTCAGTAACATTACAGTTTACCAGAAGGTAATTTTTTACAGAGGTCACAGATTACTTGTACGAGTAGGATGTCAACAATATACAAGAATTACTAATCATTATTTTCTTTTAGAAAACAGTCCATGAACCGGAAAAATCCATCAGACCTTTTAATCTTCTATTCCTTAAATCAGCTCATCTATAGTAACTAAACAAAAGTTGAGTACAGTTGAGTACAATTTCTCCAATTAAATAGTTGAAATCAGGTGCAGTATGAGAATGTTCTTATTTGTCAGGAGTTACTTCTAAAGATATCTTTTAAAAAAATAAATAAGATGTAAAACTGATGCCTAACTTAATATTATAGTTAAGCTTCAAATTCTCAGTAGACAGAGCGGCCAAAGAAAATATAATTCCAGAATCAAATCGCATATTCTTAAAGGTTTATAAATAAATACCAAAGTAAAATGTCCTGCATACTTTATACAGAAAAATCAGTGATTTGGTAAAATTTTGTAAATTCTTATTCACACAGGGATTTTTCCGAAGAACAATTCAAAAAAATCTTCATCCAACTTACTCCTGTAAATACGAAGGAAAATGTGTAATAGACAAAGTCACAAGAAACCAATGCCAGGAATGTCGCTTCAAGAAATGCATCTATGTTGGCATGGCAACAGATTGTAAGCTTTTTTAAATTTCCTATTTGTTTTCATTAGATATGTTTATTTCAATTTTTGTGATAATCAGTTTTTTATTCCAATTTTTAATTTATATTCTTATATGCCAGTTGAAAATATTGATTAATTTTTTCTGAGCTTTAATTTTCTGTTAACTCTTGAAAAGATTATGCTTTCTTCTGGCCAAATGATTTTGTGCAATATTAAGAAGATGAACAATTTCTATCACAGAAGTGGGAAGATTTCTGAGCAAAGTCCTGCAGAGGAGGGGGGGGGGAAATCAAGCTTAAAGATTTGGGAAAATGGAAAGTTGGATAATGTTGCATGAGTCATCCTGCGGTTGTTTGTTTTATTTTTAGCCAGAAGGAAAGGGAACACTATTTCACTTCTAAGAAAATAGAATATATGGCTGCAAAATTAACTCTTTACAAGGTTGTATTCCCAAAGTTTCTCAGCAGATTTGCAGGAGCATCTTAATTAATGTGAATTGGAGTAATTATAATTAAAAAATGCAGCCTCAGCGTATTAGTCTTAATGGTTTATAAGAATATAAACAAAAGTCATATTAAAAATATTAAAGTAATCCATTTTTTCAAAACTTCTATATGTGTAAAGAGGTGTATAATTGTTTAAATACATATAAAAAAATTCTAAGCTACTTAACTCATGAATAATTAAATTACTAATCACGATGTCTATATATTATCTTAATATCCCAGGTAATATACTTCTAAATACTATTTGTTGAGCAATATAAGACTGGAACAGTATTTGGTAGTGCTTGCTCTGATCCAACAGGATTTTACCTAGGTGCTTATGCTTATGTCTATTCTGATTAGCAATGTCTCTTCAGATATGAAAGTTAGGTTTTTCATATACCTCTCCTTCTTCCTTTTAATTAAAAAGTTGCATGCTAAATGGGTTCTGTACCATTGAGTAGGCATGATTAGACACAATAATTTTGGACAGCATATTTCCATGCAGCATTTTTCCTCTAGATTTGGGATAAAATGTTAGTGGTAAAATGCTTTATCATTTAGTGATAAAGAGACTTAGTGTTACTTTCTTACTTTCTTGACCAGAAATCTCATTTTCTGTCTTCTCCACTGTGTCATATAATATGGTAGCAATAGCACTTAGACTTATATACCTCTCCATAGTGCTTTATAACACTTTCTGAGTGGTTTACAATGTTAGCATATTGTCCCCAATAATCTAGGTTCTTTTTACCAATCTCAGAAGGCTGGAGGGCTGAGTCAATGTCGAACCTTGGGATAGAACTCCAGACTGATTATCCCTTTTTTCCAATCTCTACAATGGCAAGCCTGCCAACTATGGAGGATATGTTCTCACACCAGAGTCTCTGGGCAATTGCCATGTCACTGAGGCAGGCTAAAGACAGATTAAGATGGAAACAAGTGTTTTCAATAAAAAAAAATACTACAAGACTTCCACCATGAAAACATCTTCATTCAGTGGAGGAAGAGTCTGAAAGAAATTGGCAACCTGTAGGGCCCAAACTGGCCTGCCACAGGACCATCCATCCCAGATGATCACAGCCTTTGTATATCTGTGGCCATTTCTCTTTTGGCTCTTGGAAAGAACGAAGTGTTGTTTGGCAGCCATTTTTTTCTATTTTTGCCTGGTGTAAATATGAGTCCCTTATGAAAGTTGTACAACTTACAGAAAGTTGTATTCTGTAAGTTAATATTCGTATCAGCAGTCTCCCTATTGTAACCTCTATGATTGTGGGGACCCCACTGCTCCAGTATTAGCAGTTTTCCCCAGCAGCATAAAAGAATAATGATCACCATCATCAGCATTAAGGAATCTGTGCTAGGGCAGGGGCAGAAAGGAAGTTGACAAAGAATGGGAAGGGTCTGTCCCTTCTCTCTCTCAATAATACAATAAACAGCAGTAGAAATCATTGTTCATACTCTCATGTGAGGGCAGTGACTGTCCTTATTTTCTCCAGTTTTCCAGGACAGGAGAATACATCTTCACGGTATGGGAAAGGCCTCATAGATGTCCTTGCCATATATTCAGTGGCTATGTGAAGAGAAAGTTTGTACTTAACGCTCCTCTATATCACAGTCAATTGATGGTCAGCCAGGATTCTCTCTTTATGTGGTTGAACCCTTCATATATTCATAAGGAGAACCTTCATGTAAAGCTCTTTCATCTTAGCCTCACAGTCAGCTGATGGCTGATAGTGGAATAGCTGCATGATTTCCTCATATTTCATTGGATATGGAAAATCATGTGATTATCCCACCTACTTCTGCATTCTTTCTCATTTTGAAAAGTACACAAAACTGAAATATTTTATCATAAGATTCTGTGTCTCATCTTTTGATCTTGAAGACATGATACCCTTCTAAGAGATCTGACAAGGATTTTTTTTTGAAGCTCAATTTGCGATAGCATAGAATAGGCCAAACATAATCGTATTTTGTTTTTCTCCATGAATTTCCATTATTTGGAATTCACTTGGTTTTGGAAGATGTGCGTGATTAGTTATAAAAACTCCAGATTTTGCCCTGGCTAATCATCCTGTTATTTGTCCACTACCAATCATTCCTACTCAATTATTCAGGTATTACCTGAATAATCAAAAGAGATAGTGAGGTCTATTTCCAGTCTCCTTTTCTGTAATATATTCTTTTCTCATTAGTGGTGTTGGATGACAGCAAACGATTAGCAAAAAGAAAACTGATTGAGGAAAATCGGGAGAAAAGACGTCGAGAAGAATTACAGAAAACAATAGGAGTGAAACCTGAACCAACAGATGAAGAATGGGAGCTTATTAAAATCGTTACAGAAGCACATGTGGCCACAAATGCACAAGGAAGTCACTGGAAACAGAAAAGAAAATTTTTGGTATGTGCTACTATTTAGAACTTTCTTTTCCTTATCCAGATGAGCTCTGTGATGAAAGTGTACATCATAGTAAATGTACTTGCTCACCATTCATAGGATAGATTTTTGCCATTTTGATGGAAGAAGCCTAAAATCTATATTATAGGATTAATATAGCTAGAAATAAGCAAGAATCTCAAAATCCCTCTTCAAACTGCAGAAAGCAAATTCTAGCCCATCCATTTGCATTCTCACCCCATTCACTGCCACCCTTGAGCTCCTCCCAGATGTAAATGCCACCCTAAGCTGCCAGAGGTTTACATATATGGGAGTCCATTGCCCTCTATGTCTGAATTATATGACTGCATGCAATGCTTCTGCTTAATGTTCCCTGATATACTGGCCCTCCATTCATTTGTTTAACTGTGTTTTAATACCATCTGTATTAGTGCATGCCATCATATTTTAAAGCAATGAGTAGTAAATTAATAATACAGCATATTTATTATATGGAGAAAAGACTTTTGTTGTACCATGCAATAATTATTATTTTTAAATAGAACACAATAGATTATGAACACATGGTTATTTCTCACATAGTTATTGCAATAAGTAAACAAAAATCCAGGAAACCACTGATGTCATTGGGATTATTGTAGTATAGGGACTGTTATTTGTTTTATATTCTTATGGCATGTTCTAATATTCAACTATTCTAGTTTAATAGAGGCCAAATATTACAAATTATTATCCTTATCCATTTTATATATATTTTTAACTTTCAAGTTATAACAGCTCCTCCTGTTATAGAGAAGGAGAAGGGTTTAGTTTTGGATAGTGGTAGAATAATATAAGAATCATCAGTCCTTACTTTAAAAAAATGAAATATATTGTATTACTGGAGCTTTCAAGCATTCCATAATTTTCTCTGTTAGATGGAAAAGATTCTAAACCAATAGGGTAAATTTTTTCAGTCAAAGGTCCACAGTCAAAAATGGGTTAGAACAGAATTTAAAAAAATGGGTAGAAGCAAGGTTTAAAAAAAACTAAATTATATTAATTAAAGTTTGTAATCTTATATGATTATTCCCAATTTATTTACAATTTTTGCTCCTATCATATTAAAACTATAATTCAGTAATACCCTTAGAGGGCATGAACAATCGGAGGTTGTGCACCTTCTAAACTAAATGGAAAAAACTAAAACAACATACAGTGAGTCTAGTCACTTTTAGGAAGTTTTTGAAAAATGAAAAATGAAGTTTAAATGTTCAAATTATGGGTTATCACAATGATTTTCCTACATTAAATACATTAAAGAAGGGCAAGAAAAATAGGTTATTTTGCCCCAGGGAATAGAAATGTAATTATATTAAATTATGAAAAGACAGTTTCCAGTTGAGTGTTACAAAATGTTTCCCAATAGTGAGAGCTAATTGATTGTCAAATTAATTACTAAGGCACTGATGTGCTGCACTACCCCTGGCCCCATCCATACAGCTCCTTGCCCTGAATGAAGACAACCCATTATTTCTAGAGGATATGTACTTACAGCAGTACATTATATCATCAGCCCACAGTGGAGGCAGTCCAAATATACTTTCTTCTTGAAGTGTTTTTCCTTGTTATCTCAATTCAAGATCTTCCATCTGGACAATCATGGTGCATGAAGGAGAATGCTAGGAGATGATACAGCGTGAAGAGCAATCTGCTTGGCTTCAGTTGATCCAGCAGGTCTTTTGTGGAGCTATCAAATTTTGTTTCATTGACTGGACTGATTTAGTTGTGAGGGCTTTCACTATCACTCTATTTTCCCTGTTGTAACTGGGAAAATCAGGCAGAGAATGGGAAGCCCTAAAATTATTACCCCATCCTTGGCTAAATGAATTTAATTGGAACCAGTGCTTTTTTTCTTTAAAAAAAAAAAAAACAAAGATGCCGGAACTCACACATGTCACACAACCCACCTTGCCTACTCTACAAGGTTCCATCCAAAAAAGGTGCTAGAACTCCATTCTGGGCATTCTATGAGAAAAAAAGCCCTGATTTTAACTGTAATTGAAAATATGTGACTGTTGCAGTTCTTTGGCCTGTGAAATGAGACATTGCCTTTCCAGTGGATCCTGTTCTTAATAAAGACCTGGCCCTTTATTTCATCTCTTCACATAATATTCTTAGAATAATTTACAGTTCCTAAATAATTCCCAAAGCAAAATCTTTGGTCAAGCTACATTTTTCAGCACTTAGATGGCTGCCAAACACACACACTAATCTGTTTGCTGCCCTCTAGTGGGTTATCTATCAACTCATGGTAATAAGGAATAAATCAAAGTAGGAAAAAAATAATAGTGCATGGAATAACTAGAGCATGTCGGCTGGAGGAATTAATTTAGAGTATTTGTTTAAATAATTTATAAGAGTTTCTTATTTTATTCTAATTGTAAAATCACACAACACAGAGAAATATCTATCACACAAATAAACAAATACATTAAGTATAAAAATTTGATATTAATATAAATACCGGTAGCTGTCAATAGCAAGATCAGAAAATAACTATATAAATTGTTCACAGAAATTATTAGGTGACATAATTTCAATGACGATAACAGATAACCCTCATCTTTCTGTCTTTCATTTAATGACCTTCTAAAGTTACGACAGTTCTGAAAAAGTGATCTATGATTGGTCCTTGCACTTATTACCAACAGTGTCTCCACAGTCATGTGATCAAAATGTGAGCAGTTCAGGTTCTTGGTAGCTGACATGAATTTATGACAGTTGATCATCATTTGTGAGCTTTCTAGGAGGCTTCCAAAAAGCAAAGTCAATGGGGAATCTGGATTTACTTAATGACCATGTGATTTGCTTAACAATCATAGCAAAAAAGGTTATAAAATTGGGCACAGCTTACTTAATGACTGCATTGCTTAGCAATGGAAATGCTGGCCCCAATTGTTGTAAATTAACTACTACCTATAATCCATATTACCGTTTTAATTCATAGAATTAATAATTCTGGGAACACCAGAAACTTTTATGGGAACTTTTTAATGTGCTGAAATATAGGAAAAGTATACATATCCATGTACAGAGTTTTTTTGACATAAAAATAAATTAAAAACTAGGCTCTAAGACAGGTAATTGACTACTGCTAAAAAGAAAATTCTGTGTCAGATAATAGATAATTTATAAATAGTATACACTATTTTTATTGAATCTATATCTCACATTGTTATGTATCAGCTTCTTTATGAATCTGAACTAGACAAGTATTTGAATTTGGATTCCAAGTACATGGATTCTAAAAAAAAACTCCACACAACTGGTACTATTCAGGTGCAGAAATTATCTTTGAATTGAACTCTACTAGTAAGTAAAACCTTAATTGAGCAACAAAATTGTTTGTTAGTTAATATTTGAAATTCTATAAGGATCCTAAAGGAGGAAAGTGAAATTGCACTTCTGATCAATCCTGAGATTCCATAAGGGAATAGGAAACTGGGTCCAGGTCATTTCCTCAATCAGAACATCCTATTTAAGGATATAATACTGGTTATGAATATGTTGGAAGAGTACCAACACTAAAATTATATGTATTTTAAATATAATCTAAAAATTCTAGAATAGGTATCCTTCCTGTGTTGCAGCAGAATACTGCATAATCTTGTGTATCTTTGTGCTTTGGTGATGCAGCCTTTTGGGAAGACATCTGAAGAAACTGGAACTGACTTGTCAACAGACCTTGGAAACTTTTCTTGTTTCTTCTAATTTTAGCTTAGATATAGCCATAGAATTGTAAGCCAGTTTTCCTTTCCAAGAAATTAGACTGATTGATTGATTATGTGCCATCAAGCCAGTGTCAACTCTTAGCAATTACAAAGATTTTCTCCATTATGATCTGTCCCCAATCCGGTCTTTCAGGTATTCCAACAGTGCATCTTAACTTAAATATCAGGGTATGGATTGTTCAAATCATACAGCTTTAGGTTAAGAGACAGGAAATAGAATCTTATACAACTTTGATCTGAATCCCCAAACTTAATTCCATTTTCAAAAACAGGGCAGGTAACAAAAAGTTGAAAAGTCCTTACTGATTTCTTTCCTATCTATTTATCTTATCTGTTAGGCTGTTCCAGCTGAAGAAATATCCTTTGTTTGTCACAATCTTTCAGTGAAGAGCAGCGATCAAAAAACAAAGGGAATAACAGTACATAAACACGTAGTTAACTATACAAATGCATACATACATATCCATATACTGTATATACATAATAAACATAAGAAATACATTTTATGCAAGAGTTAATATGGGCTATCTTTTTAGTTTTCAAGGGAGGAATATTCAGCCTTACATTTAGGTTTTCATTATTTTTTTTTAAATTAGCAAGTAGTTATTACACTTGCAGTATACACAGATTATTACACAAATAATCACTGGTATATCAAAACATATGTACATGGATGTAAATTTATCTTACACAGTAGCCAAGACTTAAAAATTAAGCAAAATTAAGTTGCCAACATTGCAGAGTTTTAAAAAGAATCCATATTTATGGTAAATAAATTACATTCTTACAATGTTTTTGTTTTCTGTTGTTAGCCAGAGGATATTGGACAAGCACCAATAGTAAATGCCCCAGAAGGTGGGAAAGTAGATTTAGAAGCTTTCAGCCAGTTTACAAAAATTATCACACCAGCAATCACAAGAGTGGTGGATTTTGCCAAAAAGTTGCCTATGTTCTGTGAGGTATGAATTCCTTTTCTATTTAATTTGATAGCATTTTTATTGTTGATATTATTGTTGTTGTCCATAGATGTTTTGTATTATCTTACAATAGTTCAGAACGAAAAAAAAGAAAAGAAAAATTATGGTCCATGTTGTGCATATAGGCACCCAATACAAGTGGGCTAAAATAAAGCATCATTTGACAGCACAGATCAGACCTTACATTCTGGATCTTTTCCTGTTACTATACTTAATTCAATCTTGCCCCTTTTGTATGGAATTTGGACTGCAGTCTAATTTTTTCCCCACCTTGTTTTGCAAGCCCTTTGAAAAAGAGACGCTTAATTTGCTGGCTGTGGGTTCATATTAAGACCTTGCCTAATGCTTCTCTTTCCCATGGTCCTTTTCCTACAACCCCCATTACATTCCAATGTAGAAAACTGTTTGGTGCACAATGGCAGTAGGCCATTATCCAGAATATTGTTTCTGCTATAAGAACCTGGTCATGTACTTCCTTAACACCATTTCCTTGCCCTGACCATTCTTTCTGAGGATAGAGGAGGAGAAAAGGATTACACTCAAACTGATGCTGTTTTCCCTGGAGAAGATGAAAAAGATGAGGGCAGGCCCGTAAATGAATAGCTTAATATGGATTACATAGAACATAGAATATGCCTATATCAGGCTTCTCTTTTCATATTATAATAAACAAAGTGTGTTCAATCCAAATTGAAACTATTTGCCCACTCCCATTACATATAATTTTTAGATAGCTTTCATGAGACACGGCACCTAAGATTAAGTACTTAATTTTTTCATTGTGTGGTAATGTCAGTTCAGATATGTCTACTTTGTTTGCTTATTTATTGAATTTACTTGCTGCCCATCTCACTAACCAAAGCAATTCTGGGCAGCCTACATGCATTCTTCAACTTTTCAAAAAGGGAGAATTGACAGTACATATTTAGCATACCATATAATTTACCTGTTAGTGGGATATGTGTGAAATAGAACAGTTTTTCAGAGCCTACTCAACCTGAACAGAAGCATCTTCTGATATAATCCTAATCTAAACATGTTAAACTTTCATAGACTACGTGACTGATGATTTTTGCAATTGGAGTTGACATGAAACAAAACAAAAATGTTAATCCAAATGTCACGTTCAAAATACCCACTCTTCAGATGATATTGTTAAACAGGGAATGGGGAGGAAAATTATGGCCCTCCAGATGTTACTGAGCTACCACTATCCCTTAGCATAGTCTGCAAGCTACCTGGACACTGAGAGTCTTAATTTAGTGATATGGAAGATATATAGTCATTATATTTTACAACATTGCTTTGTATGACACTGAATTATTAGATCTATTCTTTAACAAACTTGTTCCGCATTCGGTAACAATATTATTTAGATGTATTTCATCAATTTATTTTCTTTCTGAAAAATTAAAGCAGGATTTAGAGCATTTCAATAAGGAAATGTACTAAGCTCTGTGATTAAAGATGACTGGAAATATAATGGTACAGATACATTTTTAAAAGCACTGATTTGAAAGCACAGCATCTAGTACTAGATTGCAAAGAAACAGCACAGACGCTGTCCATATCTTTGCTGAACTTATGTTCATATCTTTGCTGAACTTCTGTATGCTCCCATTAGGAGTTCTATGTCATTGAACCCCATTGAAGTTCAGAGCAAAATCAACTTTTCCTCACCAGGATGATCTGATTCAGATTGCAGGAATTTGCTGGATGTTAGGTAGCCAACAAGAAACCTTCAGTCCAATCAGCAAACAAGGGCAAGAGGAACATATAATATTCTTACTGTTAGAGAGCAGTAAGAATTAGTTTTCAACATAATAGTTTAGCTGTTGTTTCCTACACTAGATCAGACATGTCAAACTAGCAATGTCACGTGACATTGCGCAACGTATTGGGACAGTTTTGCCATTGCTGGCAATGGGGTGGGTGCGGCTTCTGGATGGTGTGTCTGGCCCGTGGGCCGACAGTTTGACACCCCTGCACTAGATATACCCATCTCAAGATGTTTCTGAAGCTCACAGTTAATCCTCTATTGCTTTCATTCTCTCTCTCTCTCTCTCTCTCTCTCTCTCTCTCTCTCTCTCTCTCTCTCTCTCTCTCTCTTCTCTCTCTCCCCTTACTGTTTTAAAATGTACTTCAGTGCTTTTTAGCTTACAGAGGAAAAATAAATGGTTTGTCTTTAAGTTTTCTTCAAAAAGCACTGGAGTACATTTTAAGTACATATAAAGTACTGCCACAGAATCCACAAGTTTGTGTCAAACTTGAACTACATCAGATACATATAAAATACTGCCATTTCAGCTATAAATAAGTTTTTGTTCATTAGAGAACAACAGTAAAAAGAAATGTAACAGTTGGTATTTTAGCAAAATTGGAGATTGATTTTAGAATATTTTCCCTCAAACTGGCTCCAGGGCAGTATCTAATTCTTTTGTAGCCATTTTACCTGCTTTCTGTTATACCAACGGTTCTCAACCTGTGGGTCGAACGACCATTTCACGGGGGTCGCCAAGCACCGCAGTCCGCCATATATTTTTTTTTGGTCGGCCATTTTTTTCCCCTATTGCGATGCAGGCCGTCGCACTGCGCATGCGTGATGCGCCCTGTCGCACCGTGCAAGCGCGGCGCGGGCCGGGGTCGAGCCCCGGAAAATGTTGAGAACCGCTGTGTTATACGTTCTAATAAAAGAGATAACAAGCTCAGGTTGGCTACTATTTGGTTAAGGAACATTATTCATTCTGTAGTTTTCACCTGTTTTGTAAAATTCTACTTCTTCACAGAAACATATGGCACAAGGCTGATAGCAATATGTACTGAAGGAATTGTATTAATTTCAAAATGATCTCAGAATAAATATTGATAATTTATCCCTCAATTTTCCTATTTTATTCCTTATTTATGTTGTTAAGAAACAACATTACTTTCTTTGAGAATGAATATGGTTGTAGTATCTTTCATTATGACTCCCTTCCCAGTATAGATTATTTTGCCTGTTTTTCAGGAATGTCAATTGTAGTTCAATTAGGCTATCAGTAAATCAATCACTGTACTCCTCAAGCTGACAAATGAAGAAAAGAAAAGGAGGAGGAGGAAGAAGAAGAAGAGGAGAAGAAGGGGGAAACATAATATTTGTTTTTCCATATGAAGTCTTGTTTAAAATTATTTTTTTATTTTACTACTTGCCAACAATTCTTCTGTCATTAAAATATGGCTTTCAATTTATGAAGGCAAACCTTTGTTGCTTCTAGAATGGTGTTGGCAATGCTAAATGTAATCACTACATCTGTAAAAATAATTTCTCCTTCCTCACTGAACAGACAGAGGAAGAAAGCATTCATAGTTAAAAATAAATATCTTCAGATGTAACCACATGAAAGGAGACTTTTATTAGCATAATTAATTACCGTATAAAATCAGGATGGTATCCTTCTCTGAATATTCTGTTGATTTCTAATCTATAGAATTGGCAGTTTATAAACTGGTTTAATAATAATGTCAATGAAAAAATATTTTGAGTACAAAGTTGCCAATTTTATTCACTTTCCAGTCACCACAATCATGAATCCTAACAAAAATCAAATTTAAAAATAATTTGTAGATTGGCTTTTGGTCAGCCATTTACCATGTAGGAGAAATTCCAGGTGTACTGTATATACATATGCTAATATTCGTCTAAGCAGATCTTAACCATTTTAAAAGTTTGGAATTAACAGGGCTTCTAAATGGATGGTTTCAGACAAAGGTATTGTATAGCTGTTCTATCTTTCTCCTTTTTGAAATTTTTCTATGGAAATTAAAGTGAAAGAAGAAAATATTATTAACAATTGTTTAAAGGACCCAATCTTCTGTGAATATAGCAGGGATAGTCTCTAGATTTACTTCATAATGAGGAAGATTTGTTTTTATGTTTGTTTTTATTATGCATAAAAGTATTTTTTCTGTGGGAAAATTTATTCCACCTGCAATTATTTGCAGCTGCCATGTGAAGATCAAATTATACTTCTGAAAGGTTGTTGCATGGAGATCATGTCCCTCAGAGCAGCAGTGCGCTATGACCCAGAAAGTGAGACCTTAACACTAAATGGAGAAATGGCAGTAACAAGAGGCCAGTTGAAAAATGGGGGTCTTGGTGTAGTATCAGATGCCATTTTTGACTTGGGTATGTCGCTATCATCATTTAACCTTGATGACACAGAAGTTGCTCTTCTTCAGGCTGTGCTGCTGATGTCTTCAGGTGAGTGTGAACATTTTTTTAAATATTATGAATCAACATCCTTACTTGTTAAGAATTCTGTAAACCTTATAGAAAGATTAATACAAACTTTTTCAAATAAAAATAATAAAAATTAGATAACACTGTTAAAAATAATTTATTATATAATGCTGATTTTGTGGCATTCAGGAACTTTAGTACAACAGATTTTCCTTGATGAGTTTGGAGATAGATCTCCACAGAAAGTTTTGCTATTTCAAGTGTTCAATTAGAAAGCAAGGGGCCAATTTTTCCCTATCTGGACTCAAACTCTGTAATTCCTGATGTATTTGATTTCCCATACATTGGTAATGATAAAAGAGGAAAGGAATGGAACCACAAAGAAACAATCATTCAACAACTGCACTTCCTTCTTAGAATAAAAGAACAACAATTCGTTAAATCAATAACTTAAAAAAAACTACTATACATGCTTTTATAATAATGTAGATATAATTGACAGTCTATACTATTCTTATCATGAGCAAACTTTGTTTTTGGAATTTTTTTTGTCTTTTGCTGATATACTTTGAGATGCTTAGGTTCTTTAGTGACATTAAATTGTGTGTGAGCACATGAGATTAACTGTATGTGAAGATATGTGAGATTAGTTGTAGTGAGGCAAATTATCCAGCACTTTGCTATGTTTTCTGCATCCTATCCTTGCTCCTTAGCAGAGCCCACTTTCTTGTCTGCTTGTGATTGTGTATGAATATGGACCATAGACAAGCATTATGGCATAATTTCTGCCATATGGACTCGCACATAAAAGAATCCTGGGCAAAGCTTAACATGGTTGCTGTCTTAGCTATAGCAGATCAAATAGATGTTAAGAATTTATTTTAAAATGATACTGTGAATTTTCCGATGTAGTGACCAAGGAAGTAGAAATAAAACATTGGCTTTTGCCCCCCCCCCTTTTATTTTTATATAGGTTTTTCTGGGTGGAGTTGCAAGAGCCTTAAGTGTTATTTATGTCCTAATAGCTGTTGTTAATCCAGAGGCCAGTATGGTTTGGTGATTAGATCATATTCAGAATCTTCTCAACTCTGAAACTCTCATGTGGTCTGGAGTCAGTTGCTATCTCTCAGCCCTATTTTATCCTTTTCTTCTTTTCACAGAGCTCTGAGATGAACAATTCACATTGCTCTGAGCTCTTTGGGGGGAAAGTAGAGTAAAAGTAGAAAAGTCAAGAAAGGGATGTAATTCACAGATCAATTTTAATGGAAAGAATGAAATCCTCACTATGACTTGAGAGTCTCTGAAGAAAGCTTAACTCCCTTATGTGAGGTGTAAAACCCCCAAATTTTGATACTCACAATACGAAGACAAGTCTGGTTAACAAAACAAAGGTTTATTGGAGAATAACATAAAAAGAATAAAAAGGAAAGAGAAGAAAGAAGAGGCGTTTGCAAATGCGGCTTCCTGGATCCTTCCCTATGGATTGGGTTCCAGGAGAGCACTGGCCTGGTTTCAAGCTCTGCATTTGATACCTCTACAATGCATCTAAGGAGCTCTTTCATCTTTATAGATATACTTTGAAGTTGTACTTAAAGTCATCCTGACCTCTTCCACCCATCTGCTGTTATCTTGTTTATTTGTAATTTTCACCTAGGGTCAAAATCCCCCTCTTTGATAGTAGGATTTCTACTCAAAGTGTAAGTTCCTGCGTCCGGAGGATTTTTAGGCAGTAAACATTGAACAAATCTTCTCACACATTTGGCAGTGCATTGCTACATTTGCGTTACAGTGTTACATTTGTGTTAAATCGACAATCTCATATATTGGCATTACATTTCTACAATTATTTTCTACAAATAATATTTCTATAAAAGAATAACTTTTATTTCCTTCAATCCCCTCTTTTTCTCTTCTACATGAATTTATTCTTTTATACTTTTAATAGTTCATAACTCCCTATATTTTCTTTAGATTCCTGTGCAAGCAAGTTTTCATATTCTGAGTCTTCTTTCCCCAATATTCCTTAAAGTATTGGGCCCATGGTCCTTCCTTCTACCAAAGAAGGTACGAAGGAAACAACAGTAGCAAAAGAAAAATTCTGCAACACATAGTCCAGGTTCTAGGAACACGATTTACAGGGTAGTCCAATCCATTGAAGTTTTTCTCCTACTTGGATGGAAACAGTTCAACAGGTGAGGCAAGTTGAAATTTCATTTTCAGGCCGTACAGCTGTGGAACTTGTCACTGGAAAGGATATGATGGGACTTTCCATGGACTCATGCCTTGATTCCTTAAATCAGGAGGACTTGGCATGGTTGAGACCACTCAGGACTGGTATTTCTAGATGACAATTCTTTCTACCTGAATCCACTCTCCAGGAACAATGGCCAGAGACAGGTGGTAAGGCAGCCTGTACTGAGATAGAAGACAAAACCTGTGCCAGATTATGCAAATACTGAATAACTTTCTTCTTTTCTTCATTGACATTTTTGAACCTTCATGTAAAAAAAACCTCCCATATATCATTTCAAAGAAACAAAAAACAACTTTCCGGTTGAGGTCTACATTGACATGGCCTCACCACTAAATGTTGTAAAGCTTTTTTATTTACTTGTATTTATCACAGATTTGTTTAACTAAAGTATATATACAACCATCCTGTTTTAGAAAATATTAATCATCCCTTGCGACCCCCCTTTCAGTGGCTGCTTCTGTGTTCTAGCCATTGTTTTTTTTTCAACATCCGTCTCCCATCTTGCAACATCTACCTCCCATTTTAGTACATTCTTGTTCCTTCAACATTCTAAGGCTTGTGTTAAGGCATACAATTCACACATTTGGGCTGACCACGTTAATGGCAGTCTCCCTGCTTAATGCATGCAATTCACAAGTCTGTGCAAACCAACTTAAAACAACTTTCCTGTTTCTTTCTTCTATTATCCATGCCTTCCCTTCTTCAATTCTAGCATAACTTCTTTCTTTTCTTCTTCCACCAGAAGTCAAGACTCCATAAACATACTTGGAGTCAGTGTATATTTTCTCCTTCTCCCTTTGTCATGTTTACACATTGCTTACATGACTCTAATGGTTGGACAGGCTTTAAGAGTATAATAAGAACCCCCCCCAGACATACCACCTCATAACGTTCCAATACATCTTCTAAGACTTAATATCACACTCTATCTCAGGGTTTTTCAACCTTTTCACCCATTGTACCACTTTTAAGATATGGCAATATCCGAGTACCACCAGTCACCTAGCAAGGTGTCAAAAACCTGATGACCAAAAAAAGAGGAAAAAGTGATAAAGTACAGGTAGTCCTTGACTTACAACAGTTTGCTTAGTGACTGTTCAAAGTTACAATGGCACTGAAAAAAGTGGCCCCAAAGCCACAGCCAAGCAAGACGCCTGCCCACCCGGCGGCGCTCTTCCTCCTATCTGAGGTTTTCGTTGTTGTGAGCATTTCTGTTGAGGATTGGCAGCGGGGGTGGGGGGGTGTTTGGTTTTTATTCCCCCCATCTGCTGGGTGATTGCAGCAGGTTTTGGTCACTTCACATGACCCTGGAACACTGTGACCATCATAAATATGAATCAGTTGCAAAGCATCTGGAGATGCTGCAATATTCCAGCTGATCAGCGCTTCTTCTGGGCTGAGCAGAAGCACCAGGATCAGTGCTGCTTTCCAGCTGATTGATGCTTCTTCAGGGCTCAGCAGAAGCACCCAGATCAGCGCTGAGCTCCAGCTGGAGCCTGGCACTGATCCTGGCACTTCCGCTGAGCCCTGACATCCCCGAAGAAGCTGAGATCCTGGCGCTTCTGCTGAGTCCTGACAGCTCTGCAGCTCCAGGCATCTCTCACTCAGGCTTGTGCGGTGCTGCCACCGGTTCAGCTCATTCCCCTCCCCCGGTACCACTTTTCTAGGATGGTCGCATACCACCTGCCAGGTGCCAATGTACCACAGATGGTACCCGTACCACTGGTTGAAAAGCCCTGCTCTATCTCAAACCCTGTGCACTGAACACAATACAGTGAGTGCAGCAACAACACCCACAAGGATACCCACAAAATCAGCACATGCGGGAGGTCTTGGTTTTCATTTGATTCTAGATAGAAAAAGAAATATAAAGTTTAGTCCTGTTTACCCCTCCTTCTGTCAGGAAGATTGACTATTAGTCCATTAAGTCCTTCGGAACTTTAGCTTCAGTGGATCTCCTTGGTGAGATTCCACCTTCCACTCCTCTGGGGCTGGCACAGGCCCTTTTACTCGGGAGTAATGGGTCCAACCTTTTCAGCTGTCCGGATAGGTGCCTCAGTGGTTAACAAGACGATGTAAGGTCCTTCCCAGGTTGGAGTTAGTTTTTCGTCTCTCCAGGCTTTTATCAACACCCACTGTCCTGCTTTGTATTGGTGCTCTGCAAAGTCCAAGGGTGGAGTTTGGGCAAAAATGCCTTTCTGTCACAAGAGAGAAAAACATCTGGACAATTCAAGTACATATTTTCTAATTATTTTATCTTTTAATTCAATTCTTGGTAATCCCTCCTTCCGCATCTACTATCGTATCTTCATTATGTCTTTCTTTTTCTTGTTTTTTTCTTTCTTTTTTTCCCCCCAACTACTTTGCTATGAACAAGTGTATATCTCCTTTAGGCTTCCTGATTAAAATTACTCACACTTGATAAGAAATGCTAACCACCAAGATGTCCCTAAATGTCAATTTTTGACAAAAATGCCACTGGCTGCCTCTTTCCCCCCACTTCTGGGTCAAAACCTCCTCCAAGCCATTACTTTGTCCTTGTTTATAAATAAATTGCCTAGCGGAGCCAACAAAGGAGAGCTCACCAAACTCTGTTTGCATTTGTTAACACAAGCTCTTTTTCTAACAGTTTAATCAAAACAGCATAGCTATTTATAATCCCAAAATTTTTCTCAACTTCTTTGTTTTAACTTCACAAAAAAATAAACAAGTTTAACAAGATATTCTGAGTTACTGAAATAATTTTTTTATCAAACTCTAATATTGCTTTTAATATAAAGTTAGTCAAATTCCAATTTAATCAAATTCCATTCAGATGGAAACAAATTTCCATTAAATTTCCATTAAATAGGGAAAACATTTATAAATCTAAGCAAAACAGTTTAGAGTCATTTCTTTTGGTTGATAGGCCTAACTCTAACTAAACAATTTAAACTCAAAAATTTCCAAAAAAAAGTTGTCCACCAATTACTGACCCTTCTTTTGAGTAGAAAAAAATGCAAGCTGAAACTGCAAAAGCGGGCATTAGATTTCACAGCCACACCACCTTTCTCAAACCTGAATTCTAAGCAGAGAAAAAGTTAAAAAGATCAACCCCCCTTCTCCTTTCACTCTCTCTCCCTCTCAAAGCAACACAGCCAGAAAAAAAAGCAGGGGGGAAGAGGGGGTTGTGTCTGCAGATAGAGTTTGAAAAGGCATTAACACACTTTTGAATAACTAATAGGCAAGAAAATGGTATAGGATTTCTTGCCTGAGCAGGTAACTTTGGGCTGTTCTTAAGAGGGAGAGGAAAAAAATAAACAAACACATCTTTCTTCACTTTGTTTGTTGGCCAGACAAACAGAGTGAGGATGTTTCTTTTGGTATCTTCTTTTCTCTTGAGGTTAGTAACAGTCATATTTACTTCACACAAATAACTCTGACACACATATACATACCAAGACAAGGAAAAGAGAATAGAAAACTGATTGGGAAAAAGGTCTTCTCACTTACACACAGAGACATACACACATTTCTCTCTTTCCCCTTATTTCTCAAAACTTCTTTTCTACCCTGGTTCCACATGGGCAGAGCCTGGGAAACCCATTCACAGACACAAGGCGTCTGCTGCTATTGAAGCTACTCAATTTTACAGTTATTTTTTTCTTTAGGTTTACAACAACGACTTACAACAACAACCCATCTTCTTGAGAGTTTCCCTGATTATGGTTCCCTGAGGTTCTCGATTTGACAGCCACTCAAAACTTTTAACACCAGTTCGCTTCCCTTCAGGCTGGCCTTCCCCCTCATGGGAATAAGGGACCTCAACTCCTCTGGACTTACCAGTGCTCCCAGAACACAGCCCATCACACTCACACAGCTGTTATCGCAGAAATCCTCCCACAATCACTCTCCTGACCACCCAGGTACAATTGCATGGTTCCCTACTTTGGGGCAAAAGTGTCTTACCTTGGCCATGTGCACTGGGTTACCTGGTCTGGGCTTCAGTTGCTGATTTTATTCCTTTCTTCCAGTTCTTTGATTTTTGTAAACCAGAGTTGTCAATTTAGTTTGGCTCAGAGCCTGCAAGGGGAAACTAGATCTCAGATAACTCCAGGCAGTTGAAATCAACAGGCGCACTTCTGGATTTTACTAAAAACAGTGTCCCTTAGAGACTCTTAATGCCCGCATTCTCCACCAAGATTGTGAGATATAAAAACCCCAAATTTTGATACTCACAATACGAAGACAAGTCTGGTTAACACAGTGGTTCTCAACCTTTTTCAGGTTGAGACCCCACTTGCCCCACCCATGCGTGCCGCGACCCCGACCCGGGCGCACGTGCGCATGCGTGCATGCCGGGACGATCTGCGCATGCGCAGGGCGCATGCGCTGAAAAAAAATTTAAACAAATTACAAAAAAACAAAAAAACAACAAAATGGTGGACCGCGACGGGCGGATCCGAGCATGTGTGGCGCGCACGTGACGAGCCGATCTGTGCATGTGCGGCGCACGCACGCTGAAAAAAAAATAAAAAATAATAAAAAATCCAAAAAAAATTAAAAAAAAAACCAAAATGGCGGACCGCAACGGATGGATCCGTGCATGTGCGGTGCGCACATGATGGGCCAATCCACGCATGCGTGGCGCACGCACGCCCAAAAAAATAAAATAAAACAATAAAATGGTGGACCGCGACAGGCGGATCCGCGCATGCATGGCATGCATGCAACGGGTGGATCCATGCATGCGCGGCGCATGCACGACGGGCCGATCCGCGCATGCACGGAGCGCGCACACTGAAAAGAAAAATAAAAATTTTTTTAAAAAAAATTTAAAAAAAAAACCAAAATGGCAGACCTCGATGGGCGGATCCGCGCAAGCACAGTGCGCAGGTGACGGGCCAATCCGCGCATACGCGGCACGCACACGACAAAAAATTTTTTTAAAAAAATTAAAAAAAAATTTAAAAAAATGAAAAAAAATGAAAAAAAAAACAAAATGGCGGACCGCGGTGTCCGGCGACCCCCGCGAAACGGTCATTCGACCCCAAATGGGGTCACTACCCATAGGTTGAGAACCACTGGGTTAACAAAACAAAGGTTTATTGGAGAATAACATAAAAAGAATAAAAAGGAAAGAGAAGAAAGAAGAGGCGTTTGCAAACACGGCCTCCTGGATCCTTCCCTATGGATTGGGTTCCAGGAGAGCACTGGCCTGGTTTCAAGCTCTGCATTTGATACCTCTACAATGCATGTCACATCTAAGGAGCTCTTTCATGTTTATAGATGTACTTTGAAGTTGTACTTAAAGTCATCCTGACCTCTTCCACCCATCTGCTGTTATCTTGTTTATTTGTAATTTTCACCTAGGGTCAAAATATCTCTCTTTGATAGTAGGATTTCTACTCAAAGTGTAAGTTCCTGTGTCTGGAGGATTTTTAGGCAGTAAACATTGAACAAACCTTTTCACACATTTGGCAGTGCATTGCTACATTTGCGTTACAGTGTTACATTTGTGTTAAATCGACAATCTCATATATCGGCATTACATTTCTACAATTATTTTCTACAATTTTATAAAATAAAATTGTTATAAAATAAAATAACTTTTTTTTCACTTACCACAAGCAAAATTGGTCTTCTAGAAATGTAATTACCATTTAGAAAAGAAGAAAAGAACTAGTCTTGGAAGACACTTTATTTGGTTGTCATCCAACTGTTATAGCCTGTTGTTTTTGCAATGAATCCTGAACAAAAGAAAGAATATAGAAGGAAAAAGGAATTTTCTGAGAGCTGGCTGCTCTCAAAAAAGTGGAAGTAATAATGTAATCAAGTCATTAAAGAGACAACTTTCAGCCTCTTTACTTCTCTCTCTCTCTCTGACAGAGGTTTTCCCTCCAGTGGGGGCCTACTGTACTACTTTTTAGTTTGTTTTCTTTTTTGTTTAAAAGCACTTATATTTGCTGTTAAATTTCAGCAGCATTGTTTGGGTATGAATGCAGTGGACAGAATAATCCAAAGACCATGAAAAACCCTTCTAGACACAATATAGCTCACATATCGGTTTTATGGCAACTGAAATATTGCAACAGAGTTTGCAATTTCAGCTTTAATAGAGTGAACTGTTGCATTATGTCATCCAAGTTGACAGATAATTGAGTTTTCCAGTGAATTTATTTATTTATTTATTTATTCGGATTTGTATGCCGCTCCTCTCCGAAGACTCGGAGCGGCTCACAACATATATATATAAACAATTGCAACAAATCCGAACAACATTAAAAATACAAACCCCATACATACTCATCAATCACACCACAATCAACAATCATCCCCAGGCCTGCCGGCAGAGGTAGGTTTTTAAATTCTTTTGGAAGGCCAGGAGGGTCGGAGAAACGCGGACTTCAGGAGGTACTTGGTTCCAGAGGGTAGGCGCCGCAACAGAGAAAGCCCTCCCCCTAGGGCCCGCCAGACGACATTGTTTCGTTGACGGGACCTGGAGGAGGCCGACCCTGTGCGCTCTCACCGGTCGTAGAGAAGTATGTGGCAGAAGGCGGTCCCGTAAGTATCCTGGTCCCAAGCCATGAAGGGCTTTATAGGTAATAACCAACACCTTGAATTGGGCTCGGAGACCAATAGGCAACCAATGCAGCGTACGGAGAGTTGATGAAATGTGGGCACAACGAGGAAGACCCACAACTGCTCGCGCAGCTGCATTTTGCACTAATTGTAGTCTCCGAACACTCTTCAAGGGTAGCCCCATGTAGAGAGCGTTGCAGTAGTCGATCCTCGAGGTGACAAGGGCATGTGTGACTGTGAGGAGTGACTCCCGATCCAAGTAAGGACGCAACTGGTGCACCAGGCGAACCTGGGCAAATGCCCCCCTCGCCACTGCCGACAAATGATGATCCAATGTCAGCTGTGGATCAAGGAGGACTCCCAAGTTGCGAACCTTCTCTGAGGGGTTTATAGATTCACCCCCCAGGGTAATCGAAGGACAGATAGAAGTGTCCTTGGGAGGCATCACCCACAGCCACTCTGGCTTATCGGGGTTGAGCCTTAATCTGTTAACACCCATCCAAACCCTCACAGCCTCCAGACACCGGCACATCACCTCAACCGCTTCACTGATATGGCCAGGAGTGGAAATGTACAGCTGAGTATCATCAGCGTACTGATGGTATCTCACTCCGTGGCAGTGGATGATCTCACCCAGTGGCTTCATGTAAATGTTAAAAAGTAGGGGGGAGAGAACCGACCCCTGAGGCACCCCACATGGGAGTAACCTAGAGGTGGACCTTCGATCCCCCACAAAGACCGACTGCGACCGACCAGTGAGATAGGAGGAGAACCACCGCAATACGGTGTCCCCCACTCCCAATCCCTCCAGCCGGCACAGAAGGATACCGTGGTCAATGGTATCGAACGCCGCTGAGAGGTCAAGAAGCACCAGGACAGAGGACTGGCCTCTATCCCGGGCTCGCCAGAGATCATCCATCAGAGCGACCAAAGCAGTTTCATTGCTGTAGCCGGGCCTGAACCCCGACTGCAGAGGGCCCAGATAATCGGCTTCCTCCAGAGACCGCTGGAGCTGATGCGCCACCACCTTCTCAACAACCTTCCCCACAAAGGGAAGGTTGGAGACTGGACGATAGTTGGTCAAAATTTCTGGATCCAGGGAAGGCTTCTTGAGGAGGGGGCGCACAAGTGCCTCCTTTAAGGGAGCCAGAAAGGACCCCTCCCTCAAAGAAGCGTTGACAATCTCCTGGATCCAGGTACGTGTCACCACCCTACTGGCCGAAACCAGCCAGGAGGGACACGGGTCCAACAAACAGGTGGCAGAACATACAGATCCAATGGCCTTGTCCACTTCCTCAGGTGTAACAGCCTCAAACTCTCCCCAGATGACCGGACAAGAACATGCCCCTGTCCCCTGAATCATTATCAGTCGACTCTGCTACACAATTGGAGTCTAGGTCAGCCCGGATCTGAGCCACTTTGTCTGCGAAACAGTTATTAAAGTCCTCGGCACTACCCTGCAAGGGAGGCCCTGGACCCCTTGGGTTAATAAGGGATCGGGTCACCCTAAACAGGGCGGCCGGACGAGATTCCGCAGACGCGATCAAAGCAGAAAGATACAAAGATCTTGCTGCCTTAATCGCCTTCAGATAGGCTTTAATAAATAAGCTCAATCTGGTTCGGTCAGATCCGGACTTACTTTGTCTCCATCGCTTCTCTAGACGTCTCTTATGGCGCTTCATCCCCCTGAGCTCCTCAGTAAACCAAGGAGACCTCCTGGGGCCAGCACCACGGAGAGGTTGCAAAGGCGCAATCTGGTCAATCGCCCCCTTCGCGGCCGTATTCCATGCCGCTATCAGGGACTCCACCGGACTGTGAATGAGGGAGCTCGGTAATTCCCCAAGCACCGTCTGAAAGCAACAGGTCCCAACTTCTGTCCAGTTTAAATATGCTCAGAGATCAGTTATCCACAGGGGTAAATTTTAATTTTGTGAAAACAGCTAGCACAAACAGGTAATACAAACCTCAGACATTTTTAAGCATATGATAGAAATTTTAAAAGGCAGGGCTTTGATCAGCTGATTGAAAGCACCATTTTGATATTGTTGACTGTGCCAAGACATACACACACAAACACACACACACAGTCCACCACAGTTCATTTGGAATACCTCCCGCAAAATACCCAGGCTTGCTTTTCCTATCAATAGTCCCTTTTCCCAAGCTACTAGTTCACAAGGATCAATGAAAGATTCAAGTTATGTAGCCTGGGGAAATGTAAATGGAAGGGATATACTTTTTAAGGTGAATGAAAGCTTTTATTTTTTTAACTAAATCTTATATTTACAGATCGCCCAGGTCTTGTCAGCATTGAAAGAATAGAAAAGTGTCAAGAAAGTTTCCTCTTGGCGTTTGAACACTATATTAATTACAGAAAGCACCATATTGCACACTTTTGGCCAAAACTGCTGATGAAAGTGACAGACCTACGAATGATCGGAGCCTGCCATGCTAGCCGCTTCCTGCACATGAAGGTGGAATGCCCCACAGAACTCTTTCCTCCTTTGTTCTTGGAAGTGTTTGAGGATTAAAAAGACTGGAAACATTCCCAGAAATTCTATAGCACTACTGGGTGTCATTTCATTCCATTGCCTAGTTTTTTCTTCTTACTTTTGGTCCATTCCCATTTTGTACCACCTCCTTTGGAGGATTATTTTTAATAGGCATGAATGAATGAAGATATCCCTTCAATGCGGGTACTTGTCACAATTGCGTTTTTTGTGTGTCCTTTACTCCTTTCGATGTGAATCCTTTGAGAGTTTAACCTTGAGAATTTTAAGTTTATTCACCAGCACTCAGGCGACCCATGTTTATACTCATTGTTTGGAGAGATATGGATAAAATATAAATAAATTGAGGAAGCAAGAAAATGAATAGATAAATCCTGCCTTATTTTATACAGTATTAACTCACTTTCTGGACATGAGACTTATGCTGAGCAGTTCAGAACAATCTAGCAAGTGTTAATCTTGCTGAAGATCAAATGAGATCAGTTGCAGTTATATACAACTTTAAATATAATTCAGATGTATTGAGTTCTCTGCAGTGTGCTCCCAGAACCAGGTATAGGATTGCAACTTTAGCTATGCCTAATTTCACCTTGCCGTGCTTAAGAATAGATAGTTTTATCCAAGTAAAACTCCCCCGTAATCATAATTTTATCATCATTTTCATTTGTTATTTTAGAAATTCAGTTGCAGGTAATCCTCTTTTAATGGCTGCCATGTTTAGCAACTGTTCAATTACAGTGACACTGAAAAAGTAATTTTATGATTGGTCCTTGCACTTATGACCATTGCAACATCCCCATGTCATTGACATTTGAATGCTTTACACAGCGTTCCACAGTCACATGATTGCCATTTGTGCATTTCACAGCCAGCTTCCATCATGCAGAGTTAATAAAAAAGCCAGCAGTAAAATCACAAGTTGCGGTCACGTGATATCTCGCTTTAATGACCATGAGTGATTTCTTAGCAGTGGGAGTGACACCTTAAATCCACTACAGTCATATGATGCTTCACTTAATCAACCTGCCGATCTGAATTGTGGTTGTTTAGTGAGAACCACCGTTGCAAAAAAAAAACCCAAAATGCAGTCAGAGTCCTATTTTTCTCCCAGATGAACACAGTTTATCATTTCCTCATTTATTCAATCCCAAAGCAAAAACAATACAGGAAGGGAATAAGTACATTTAAAATTTCCACAGTGCCAAGGCCCTTGATCTCTTTGCTTCTTAATGGTAATTTGGATACATTAGAGCAGGGGTGTCATATTTGCAACGTCACATGATGTCGCAACATATCATGACTTTTTTCCATCGCCGGCAATGGGATGGACACGGTTTTGCTATGATGCATCTGGCATGCGGGCCGGCAGTTTGACACCCCTGCATCAGAGTCATAGTTAACTATATTTCTCCCACTTGCCAAAAATTATTTTAATAAGTAACTGAGTCAGTAGGAAGACATACTACTACTATTCTCAGTAATTCTGGACCCTTGCCACTTATATGTTTTAAATATTGACATAATGATTAAAGGGTTCCTCCATTTTGTCTTTTCTAGCACATGCAATTCCTAAATCATAAAACATCTGTGCAATGAATTCTTCCCAATTTAATATGATACATCAGAAGGGTTTTCTCTGTCCTTCCCCCCCCAACTCAACAAAAATTTCCAGTTATCTGTAATAAACCTTTTCACTCCCTTCTGTATAGTCTTATATCCTTTATTTACCTATACACCGACACCCTTTCAGTGACTGTAAAGTATCCTGAATCCTAGGATTTGTGAATCACATTTTATACAACCAAGAGATACAGGCCTTTAATTTTTTGTGAACAAAGCGTCATGTGCCATGACATGGAAATCCGTTTCAAGAAAAAAGATTTGACAGAATGTAAATTGTTAGATACACTCAAGCTTTTGGATCCTATTCCAAATGAATAGCTGAAATTCTAGATTCCAAATCATTTTGTTCTCTTTAGTAATATTTGCACTCAGGTAGACTGTCACTGTGGACAACATTTGAATTATAATATTCTTTTCAGCCATGCTTAATTCCATTGACAACAGAAGTTTTTCAATGTATATGCACCCAATAGCCACCCATTCATGATCAGAGCTCAGTGCAGAATTAGGCGTACTGTATTTAAGTTATTTTCAATGACTTAAATACACTTGATTTAAGTCTACAAATGGTAGTTCTTGTCAGTAAATGTGAAACCATGCAATAAAACTTTCAGTCTATATGAATTGGAGAGAAGAAACGCTTCCTAATGGCAGGCTAACTTCAGTGTTTTAGTTTTTATAAAACAAAAGTTCACACTCCAGCTTGCTTTCTGTAAAACATTTTTGGTTCTCTAGCAACCTAAATCAAGATGTCAGTGAGTTTGCCTTATCAAGGATTGTTTTTTCTCCTGGATGATATCTTCTATGGTAGGGGTTCCCAACCTGTAGCTGCTGTCCAGTACCAGGCTATGGCCTATTTGCAACTGGATTGTGTGAGAGGCAGACTGGCATACATGTGCAGCTCAACTCACATGAGCAGTGGGTGCCAGCACTTATAGCCCCGCTCTCATGCACCAGCACTTGCAGCTCCACATGCATAAGCATGCTGCTCACACAAATGGATCTGTGTATGTATACATGTGCACATCTGCCCCATTCCCTCTTCCCCTTTCTCCCCACACAGGGCCGTCAACCTGTAAAGGTTGGGGAATGCTGTTCTATGGGGCTTCATGGACAAGGGATGAATCATCTTCCTTTGATAAACTAGGCATGCTTACAGAATAGTCATATAAGGATATTGTCATTGGAGAAATATTTATAGACTATGCCGTTTCTTATCTTGTACAAATTTTTGATAACATAAACATTTACATATTTTCAGAATTGACTACTAGCTTAAGAGCTCTAAAAATGATTGTCCAAAAACATAGTTGCATCAACTTGATATTTTTTCCAAAATGATCACATTCACATTTGTCTAGCCAACATATGTGAAGAATTTTGGTGGCAATCAGCCTAATTGGTAAGAAAAAAATGAAAATGTACCATATTGCATGGTTTTTTTTCTCTTCAATTCTACCTTTTCAGAACTCGGAGGTGTCCATTAGACCAGATGTTTTCATCAAAATAATGACAGCATTGCACTATTGCATTGCAAACTTTAGTTATTTTCATACATGTGTGCAGTGTAATGACATGTCAACATGCCAGAGGATCACCTAGTGGCAGTAGAGAGACCATAGAGAAGGGATTTATCTTATTTTCGTATGCCATTTTTACTTTTAAATCTCCATCTCTTTTTTACTTTGCTGCAAAAAATGCATGATTTGCATATCTACTATTAACTTTATAAGTAAAATTATATTCTAGCTGGTTTACATCACAACACAAATAGTTATTATTTTTAAAATCTTTCTAGTATTGCTATTCATCTTCTCTGTCCCAAATATAAATATCTATATTAATGTTTAGTTCCATGTAAACCTGTTGAAGATCATAACCTAACAGAAAAGGGGCATCCAGTAATGACTAAAGTACCTCACTTAACCTTTGGCCTTAAGTACCCGTGGAAATGTTGATATTTTCTTCAAAGTAAAGTAATAAATAGAATCTAGGATTATTTTTCAGAAGAAGTCCAAAGTTTTATTTTGTTGAAGGAGACAAGGAATGAATCTTGGATCCAACATGATACTCCACAGCTTTTCAATAATCTATTACTATAAGAAGAGAATATCTATTCCCATCCATTTATCTTGATTAGTAAGAAATCTCTCTTTTACTGTGGAACAGTTCCAACTTTAGAGAACTATAAAATATTATGTATAAAACATATAACAAACTAAGACCACAATCTAATGAATGCTATGTTTTGATTTGCACTAGCTCTTTATGATGTGGTATTCTAAAGCTTAGCCCACATTTAAACAAAAATGCATGAAATTGGTTCATATTTGATTTTCAGTGTGCTTTATGCTATTCAGACAACAATTCATCAGAACTCAAGAGCCACATTTTGATTTGTAGAAGATTAATCTCTCATTAACGGATATCCCAACCCCAGGATTCCAGTTGCTCTTCTTTTTTCATGTGTAAGTGTGCTCATGTTACAATGGTTTCCATTTTTAGTCACACCAGAGAAACATATTATTTTAAATTATTAAAATCTGATACCTCGGGTTTCTTTTCGACAAATAAATCCTGAAAGCACTGGTATAATATTTTAAGAAACATCTGGCAGCATCTTCAGCTATAGCTTTCATAATGATTACTAGGAGAAGTAAATTGTACACCCATTTATTCTTTATGGGGAGGTCTTTTGACTGACTACAAAATGTCTGTTTTTGACTATGCAGCTTTAATTCTGATTGTTTATGATGTCCCATGCTGTTCAGGTTTGTTTTTTGCTGTAGGTATAGTATCAAGTGGAGCATCATATAAAATATTATTTCTCTTTTTAAAAATAATTGTTATCTTAATGTGTCCTGCTCTAAATGATAATTATTTAAGCTGCCGTGGGTTTGGTGTTGCAATTGAGTTCCATAATGTTTTTAAATTGGGAGAGAAGATAGTGATGGACTCTACAGTCCATTTTAAAAAACAATAGCACTGTGCCAAAATATAGGTGTCAGAATCAAATATTGAACATTTGTGATTTATCTTTGTGTTAATGTACTGCAGTAGAATTAAAAAGGCAATGTAAAGTCAAAAGAAAATGGTTGGAAGGAAATCAGCTCTATAGACCACAAGATGAGTACATTGGTGTTAATGATGTATTCTATGCTATGTAATCTTAAAATGTAGATATCATATTGATATGCCACATAAATTGTCAGTAACGTCATTCTTAAGGTTTTTAAATCTTAAAGCTTTTCAGATGGAGCCAATATTTTTTGTAGGATTAGGTCTTTATAACCTCTATCCTCTGCTGAAAATTAGACTCAATTAGACTCAAAAATTAGACTGTGAGACTCATTCAATTCTTGCTTTATTAGAAAACAAGTGCAGTCCATAGGATTTTTTTTTAAAAAGATGAATAAAATGGGCAATTCACTATCAGCCATTTGTGCCAGAACAAGTTTGTGCCTCATTTTGATAGTTATGAAAAATGTTGAAAAAGTTGGGCACTCATTCATGATCTACTAAGAAATATTTCTTTGCTTGCCTTTTTGCAGCTTTGAAATAGCAGGAGATATTTTACTATGTTCTCTTGTAATTTCTGCTAGTTTGATTTATCAGAAATTTCCTTGTGATATTAGGATGATATGACCTATATAAACTTTTATAGAAATTTAATATCCTAAGTAGGAGGGATTTTCCTCAAAAAACCCCCAAAATAACTAATTTAAAATAAAATAGGATTTCTTTTTAAAAACACAGAAACATAAATACAGATTACTATAATTCTAAAAAAGCTTTGGCCTTTCTCACTAAGTTTTCACTGTGTTGTATAAGTGCTATCAAATGCAGAGTCTGCCTTGCTTCTGTAAATTAATCCTCATTCAACTATGTTGCCTTCAGAAGCAGTATTGTGCAGGTAAAAAGCTGTTTGTGACTGTTTTGCACAGTTTAACTTTATAAAGCTAATTGTTATTTATGCACAAGACAATCAAATGTAAATCTACATACATGTAGATGGCATTGATGTAAATTATTGAGCACAATTGAAAATATTAATTTTGCAACTGAAATTATGAAAGTGAGAAATAAGATCATACTATGGATTGATAAGACAACTTTTAATTCTTTAAACTATTTTTTCTTATGTCAATTATTTTAGAATTCCACAAAATGACATTTTGTTTCTTTTCATGTTATTAAGATAGATGCTGCTGAGCTTTGGATTAGCTTTGTTATGGTTTGGATTTCTTCAGACTAAGTTTGGAAGTACACAGATATTATTAGAAAGGCTGAGATTTTGGGATAAAATTTAAATGTTTTGTTTGTTTTGTTCTATTTTTCCCCCTTTCAAACAGTGTTAAATATATGCTAGATGGGTAATATTTTTTTCAGTCTAAAAACTATATTAAATATGTGATCATAAATGTTTTAAACTACCTGAAGAGAAATTTGTATATTTGGGAAAAATATAATTTTACATAGCTTTTGTATGCAGATATTAATATGCAATTATGTCTATAGTGAGTATAGATTATTATGTAAGCTTGAATTGTAAAAAGAAACATCTTACAATTTATATGTGTTGGTGTCTCTTATTTCTTGTCACTGAATTTCTTTTCTTTTTAATACTAGATCAATGCTTAGAAATATATCTCCCTTTAAGATAGGATTGCAAATTTCCCTTTTCTTTAGTACAATACACTTATACACTTATATTTGCTGTCATCTAAGAGTCATCCAGATTGTGCAGCCCAGACCTGATAGTCTTATTTCCAATAGTGACCTATATATTTTACTTCCCAAAATAAAATCATGTGGAAAAGGAAATGCAACGTATAATATAGAAACCATGAGCTCATTCAGGTTCATTGCTATAGTATTAGGACATGTTTTAGAGTTGAACTTATTCTCTTACTAAGTATAGAGACTTAGAAAAAATTAGTAATCTACATTGTAATGAGACCAAAAGTCTCATAAACAAAAGCCATTAAAGCTGTCCAAATAAGATGTTCTAAATAACTATTGCTCCCCAAAATTGAACAGGCTGAAATTATTTAAAATTAATGCCACAACATATGCCTCAACATATAAAATGCCACAACATATAAAATGGAACAGTCCCAAATATTTTCACTCCTAGTGGTTGAGAATATTTCTGAGGTAATATCAATTCAATTATTGTTGTGAGACCACAGATTATCTTTCTGGAACATGACCAAATGGCATGGTATTGTTGAAAGAAAAATCTTCATCAGGGTCCAGTCCAAGCTGGCAATAATCAAAATGGAGACTGCTTTAGAAAAAAGGTTGCAGTTTGTTGAAGAGGAGCCAGACAGAAAGATGGCTCTGGAAAAACTGACCTCATGTAGCAGGGTATGGTGGGTTTTTATACCTTCTGGGGCTCTTGAGATTGTTTCCTGTTCCTGTTTGAGGCTTTGTATTTCCTGTGTCATGTACTTTGACCTGAGTCTGAGTGTGCCCTTTTGGTATTGGTGGGTTAATCCTATTATGTCTCCTGTCCTTAGAATTTGGGTGGGGGTATGTAGATTTTAGGAGTCTTTGTCTTCCTTAATAGTTTAGGCTCCAACCATCCTGAATGGATTATTACATCTGTGTGGGGGGAAATGCACACGCAGCAAACTGCCGTGGTTCCCCCCCCAAACCTCATAACTTTTTGATACCCTTTGTCCCAATGAAGTAGCCAGAAGGTCATCCCCTTTTGACATAATGCCTCACCTACCTAAATAGATAATATGCTTAAGTTACTTCCTATCTCTTCCTGCCTTTGTCAGTTCTTTCTCCTTTTGATCTACCTGTATTTGTTCTTTACCTGGTCTTTGATCAGGTAATGTGTTACTAGAAAATAGTTGCTTATATGAAGGAATTTTCCAATGAAGAAACTTTATGTCAGCATAAAGCAACTGTTGTAAAATGTCAGCATTTAATGATAAAGCCTATGTATGTAAAAAGTATATAAAAACCAATAAACACACAGAGATTCTCAAGCTGTGACAAGCAGCTCTGCAGCAGCTTCAAATCTCTGCTCAAGACATGCCTGAGTCTTTCTCTTAGCATCTTTACACATCTGCATTTCTAAAAGCTGGCCTCTGTATAGTTTCTGCTTGGGGGAAAGAGACTGGGGCTGGTTTCTGTCTTTTTTAAGGTTTCCATTATTCCTTTGGGGAAATATATTCTGCCTTTTTAATATTCCCCAAAATATTTTTTTTCTCTGGATTCTTTCCATAATAATACCCCCTTTGTGCCATAAGAATGTGAGTAACATACTTTTATTGGCACAAGATTATTTATTTATTTATTTTATTTTATTTGGGTTTGTATGCCGCTCCTTTCCGGAGACTCGGAGCGGCTAACAACATATAAACAACAAAAAAGTACAGTATAAAAAAAAAACCCAAACAAAGCTATCTAAAAAGTCAATAAAAACACACATTCAATACAACAATCAACTACAATCATCCCCATTAAAACTTGATCTGGTCAGAGAGATTTGATGGGCACTTCTATGGGGCTCCAGGATGTGGGAAAACAAGTTTTTAAACTGTTAATGCAAAAAAAAAAGTGGGGGAGACACTAAGAGAAGCAGCAGAAAAAGATCCCTGCAGTGGCTCCCAAAAGGGGAGCTTCCAACCATAAAGGTCTAAAAGTTATGGCAAAAGTTCTGTTAGATGGGGAAAAAAATTATAGTGTCCAATATTCTGTGCCAATTCTTTTCAGATGTTGGATGTCACTCTGAGCTTCCAGATAGTTTTTTTTTTAAGCACATGCCTCCCAAAATTCTTCACAGCCATGTTTTTCCTCAGTACATAACCACTGGCTGCCCATTTTTCAAGGGTTGCTTCCTGCCTTAGCTTTAGTTCAGTGCATCCAGGTTTGTGATGTCCAATTAAGGTTAAGCCAGTGTGCAAGTCAGACTATTAATTTTCTTAAATTGCACACAGAGAGCCCTAGGATTCTCACTCTGAGTCCACCAGTGCAACATATTCTGGGCTTGATTTTGGAGATCTCTTTTCTTCTCCCTCCTCAGTGACAGCATATGAATTGCAAATCGCCTGAAGGGACCTGATTCCCTCCCCCTTGGAATTTGCAGGAAGTTGTGCAGGTAAAGCCTTAATGCCACAGATAATCAGGCTGGAGCTTTACTGAAGGTAGGTGATGGGAATAGACTCAATGTGATTCTGAATTGTGTGCATGTGTGTGTGCATGTAGCTACTTCTACAAAACATGTAATATAAACATCCTTGACAAATTTTCCCTCCCACCAGACAGAAGTCCAAGGTGTTCAGTACTTGCTATGCCAACCATTCCCAAATGCCATCCCTCCATGAATCCATTCAACTGCTTAATTACAATACAAATGTGGCAAGAAAGAAAACTTTATGATAAGTTTCTACCCTCCCCCCATAGACTTTCCCTGTTATCTTCTGAGGCTTAACATGGGGGCCAATGGCTCCAGGCCTCTTTCCTTCCTCTGCAGCTTTCACAGGCATCTGGATGATGGTAGGACTTGGGAAGATCTGTTCCACTCTGGTGGCATAGTGGCTTTCTAGTGGATGACTGGATCAAAACCCATTTCCTGGTTCAAATGAATGGAGGCAGATCTAAGTCAATGTGCTCTGCTTCCGAAGGTTGTAGGGTTCATCTCTGCAGGGCTGAAAGACATGAGAACAGGATCCCCTCCCCCCTTTCTGGATGGACTCTTCCAGGAGAGGCTTTGCTGATCAGACAAAGGCATGAAGAACAGAAGATAAGAAATGGAGAAGTAGATAGCGGAGGGTAGCTTGCAGGCAGAGTTTGAAAAGACATTACTGCAGTTGTTAAACAGATAAACAGACGAAATGGTAAAACCACAGATGAGGACAAAAGAGAGGCTGGATTCTGATAAGAACAAAAAAATGAAAAGTCACTTCTGAAACTGAACATTTGCAACACGTTAAAGAGGACTTAAGGACTTGCAACATGAAAATGCTGGGCAGCTTGGGAATGCTGAAAACTCCAAATAATTTTAAAAGCTTAATATTTTAAGGTGTGCAATTTGCTAGGGACAGGATAGTCTACCTTTTATATCTGTTTTCAAAATATTTAAACAAAATGACAGCATTTTGGCCAGCAGTATCAATGCACAATTTAGATAAAAATATCACATTAGAGATTGAAAATAAATGCTTATGTGTTCCAGGATTAGTTCCATAATAGTTTCGCTGATTAGTGATAGGATAAGAAAAGTATTTTAAGATTATTTCCACACACAAGCAAACTTGAGCTCATGAGGCTCTTGTAGATAACACACTTCATTTTTCAGGAAAAGGATCGACAGATAAAACCCATTTACAACACATGCAGAAAAGGAAGAACGAAACTTTTCCTGTAGTCGAACTTAAGACATTCCCTCCTGACAACTTTGGGCTGTTCTTACAAGTACAGAGAGAGAAAGGGAAAAAAAGGGGAAAATTTTTTTTTCTTCAACCTGTTTGCTGGCCAGACAAACTGAATGAAGGTATTTTCCTTTTGGTAGCTTATTTTAAGCAGAATTTCTAGCAGAATTTTAAAATTCTTTTCTCTTTGGATTAGAGACAATTAACAGTTACATTTATCTTAGACACAAAGACTTTGACACACATATACACACACAAAGACAAGGGAAAGAGAATACAAAAGGAAAACAACTCTTAGTTTTACACATCCTGATCATTCTCATCATAAATTTTAGTTAACTCAAATTAGGGAAGGCACAAATCTTAAACATAAAACGTGGTTGCATAGAAATAGAAAGAATCACTATTCCTATATTTTATTTTCCTTTTCCTTTTAAGTACCTTTATTTAGCCAAATTAGTTTCCCAGCAAAGCCCTGAGCAAAGCCTATTCTTCATAAATTTCTCTTCATCATTTTTTTCTTCACCTCTTGTCCCACGCCACAAGCAACTCTCCTAGGGAGTTCCTGTCACAACCCACAAGCTACAGCTTCCCATGTTCCTCTTCCAATGTGGGGTTTAATTAGCCAGGTCTCCCTTTGTGGCCAAACTCTGCTGCTCCACCTGTCAGTTTTCAGACCAAACTGGGAGAACTCTGATTCCCTCACAGAGTACGGGCACCTCCTAACCAAGAAACACACTGCCTGTCACTTTGCTGACACTGAATTGGTAGTATTACATGAGGATGATTTTAATGTATTAGGTGAAAACGATGAAATCCTTTATACTTGTATCAATAGTAATTCTTGTTTACCCTTTGGATTGATTTATTTCCAACACATCATTTAGCATGGGTTTGTCAGCTGATCCAAATGCTTTACTGCAGGATTTTGTGCAACATTTGAATACTTCAGCATAGAGATAATAATGATCTGGGGTTCTTCTATCTACAACTATCATTATTAGTGATCCTGGGCTGGTATGTTAGAATAGGGCTTTTCAACCAGTGGTACAGATACCACCTGTGGTACATTGGCACCTGACAGGTGGTACGCGACCATCCTAGAAAAGTGGTAGCAGGGGAGGGGAATGAGCTGAACTGGTGGCAGCACTCGCACAGCACCTGAGCGAGAGATTCCTGGAGTTGCAGGGCTGTCAGGACTCAGCAGAAGCACCAGGATCACTGCTTCTTCGGGGATGTCAGGGCTCAGCGGAAGTGCCAGGATCAGTGCCAGGCTCCAGCTAGAGCTTGGCTCTGATCCTGATGCTTCTGCTGAGCCCTGAAGAAGCACCAATCAGCTGGAAAGCAGCACTGATCATGGCGCTTCTGCTGAGCTCTGAAGAAGCACCAATCACAGGAAAGCAGCACTGATCATGGTGCTTCTGCTGAGCCCAGAAGAAGCGCCGATCACCTGCAATGTTGCAGCATCTCCAGGGTCTTGTGATTTACATCCAGATGCTTGTCAACTGATTCATATTTATGATGGTCACAGTGTCCCAGGGTCATGTGAAGTGACCAAAACCTGTTGCAATCAGCCAGCAGACGGGGGGAATAAAAAGCAAACACCCCCTACCCCACCCCCGCTGCCAATCCTCAATAGAAATGCAACAATGAAAACCTTGGATAGCAGGAAGAGTGCCGCCGGGTGAGCAGGCAGGTGTCTTGCTCAGCTGTGGCTTGGGGGCCATTTTTTTCAGTGCCATTGTAACTTTGAACAGTCACTAAGCAAACTGTTGTAAGTCGAGAACTACCTGTACTTTATCACTTTTTTCCCTTTTTTTGGTCATCAAGTTTTTGACACCTTGCTAGGCGACTGATGGTACTCAGATATCGCCATATCCTAAAAGTGGTACAATGGGTGAAAAGGTTGAAAAGCCCTGTGTTAGAACATTTATTTTCAAACATGCAACTGAACTCATATTCTACAGGAAAACCTTTGACCTTGAAAGAAGTGTATCTTAATAAATTTATCCAGCAAATTATACACAGGCCAACTGCTTTTGAATTCTAGGATCATTAATATAAATGTATGTGACTTTTGTATGCAAATAAGTACTTTGTGGGGAATCTCAGCAAAAGAATTCTAACACAAGCATAACAGAAGCAGCCCTGTACAAAAATTGAACCCTGCTATGTTGATTATTAAGCACATGAGTAAATAACAGGTACTGAAATGATTGAGAGGTTAAACTACAGCTAAAATGTCTATTATAGATTAGAAATCATGCTGTTAGACTGTAGGGCAAGTTAAATAAAGCTTTTTAGAATATAAACGGTCTCTTTACCTATGGTGTTCTCTGATGAGCAAGAAGATGTTGGAAAATTACCATGGTTTATTTCCACACCATCCCAGTAAATTCTCATGGATCAGAGCCAACACAGATGCCATTCAACCTGACTAGCAGCCCAAAATATACTTTGATATTGATTTATTAAACAAATATTAAACCAGGTAACAATTGTCAAGCAAAAACAGTGAGTTAGACAGTGAGTTGTACAGGCTGCTGTACAATATACAGGTCTTTGGTTCTTTGGGTTTTCTCCCATGTAGAATTTGAAGTGTCTTGGTGACGTTTCAATGAAGTCCCATTCGTCATCTTCAGGCTGGTGCTTTCGGCTTCGTGCTTCTAGGAGCAATGTGTGATTGTAGCTGTTTCTTCCTTTTAACTGCCAGTGGGGGTTTGAACTGATTGGCTGGGAGCTCGGCTGTGTTCTGATTGGGTGGAGGTGTGTTCTGATTGGTTAGGGGCTTGGCTGTGCTCTGATTGGATGGGGGTTGGCTGTGCTCTGATTGGATGGGGGAGTGTTCTGTTTGGGTGGGGGCTTTGTGGTGCTCAGGTTAGTCTGAGTTACAGGGGGTATAGAGATGGTGAGCTGCATAGCTGTTTGGCTATGCGTTCGTGGTCGTGCCTCATCTTCATGGTGGGTGTCAGTTTGCTTCATGTATGGATTAGAGGGATTTAAGGTGGCTAATGATGCAGCTGTGGTCTGGCTTCTGGTTTGGTTTCACACAAAAATATATATTCCTAATAACTATAAAAATACGAATCCCAGGCATATCTGTACAATGATAGAAAATCCTCGAACTCTGGGAAGGATATAAACCAGCTGTTTATTGTTAAAAAAACTAAAACAATAAAAACAACAATTTACAATACTAAAAACAACCTAAGCTTTCACTGGTCCATTGCCAGCGTCATCAGAGTGAGAGTCAGGGGGGTGGGAAGTTTTCTTATAAACCTTGCTAACTCAGTTTCTTGCCCATTGACTGTGTGATAGGGCCGTCGTTGACCATAATTGCCTCAATTGTCCCACCCCCTCTTGTTTGCATTCCAGTTTCACAGCCTTCTTTCTTCCCATTGTTTATTTTTCCACCCTTCCCATCCTTGTCAATCCCATCTTTCCTAATGTTGTTGCTGTTGGTGTATTTTCTGACATACACACACCCGCAATCATCCTGGGCCGCATATCTAGATCCAGCATTGTAGGTGCCTTTCCATTGCTGCTTTCCCTCGCTTTTCCCGTTTATCCACATGCTGTTCTTTCCCTCTTATCCCTATTGGCAACGTTCCCTCCGGTTTCCCTTTATGCTTAGGCACGCTTACACACAGAAGCCTCTGTCCCACATTCGATCAGCTGGGGTTACTGCCGGATCGCTCCCAGATTCACTCCATCATCTGCGCCCAGCAGATGGCTCTCCATGTGCGGGCATGCGCATGTGTTGCGCTGTTCTCCCCCCTGTCTCGTCCGTATCCGATCAGCTGGTATTTGCAGGATCACTCCTTTACCACTCACTCTGGATGGGTGACCGTTCATCCTGTTTCTCCTCCCCACGGATCGCATTACTCTCCTCTGGTTGTTGTTCTCCCTCCTCCTCACCCTCAGCAGTTTGTTGTGCATCTGGTCTCCTTTCCATGCAATAAATGCCTTCTCTAGTTCCACTCCTTGTGAGTGCAGTCCGCATTCTGGCTTGCTCTTCATGCATTTTTAGTGCCTGATATGCCGAAGGCAGCTCTATGTGTCAGTTGATCGAGCAAGCATCCGAGAGCCAAGCCTCCCTGAGCAAACACCCTCCTTTAGAAGCATCTTGGGCGATGGCTTCCACTCCCATAAAATCAAATGAGTGGCCATTGCTGATCATGTGTGTCCATGTGAGGCAATTACGGTCAATTAGGATGGACCACCCTATCACATAGTCAATGGGCAAGACACCTTGACACTCACTCTGATGACGCTGGCAGTGGACCAGCGAAAGCTTAGGTTCTTTTTAGTATTGTAAATAGTTGTTTTTATTGTTTTAGTTTTTTAGTAATAAACAGTTGGTTTATATCCTTCCCAGAGTTCGAGGGTTTTCTATCATTGTGTGTGTGTGTGTATTGCTGGGAGGGAGAAATGATTTATTTGCAGAAGAGAAGAGATGATGTTTCATAAAATAATTTGGAATCTATAAAGAGAGAAGTCTTCTAGAGAGATTTTTAAAGGGTTGAAGGAGCCTCACCCAGTGATTTCAGTAAAATTTGCCAATCAAAAGGTTTGTAATCTTTAAAGAAAACTAAAGAATAATGAAAAAATCCACCATGATTAAAAGATGGATGAGTCAAATTTAGAGTCCATGTAGACAAACATTCACAGCTGTAAATTCCATGACCCCCAGCCAATCGTAAATCAACTGCAAAACCCTGTTATCCACTCACAAAAATATCCAATTTTTACACATGTGAGTAAACTGCTCAATTACTGTAATGTGTTCTTCTCTTACAGGAAAGTAGATAGATAACCTTTATTGTTATTTTTTTACTGAAGGCACAATGGCACACATTAAAAATGACATTTAGTTTCTTGCTCTCAAGAACACATACATAACACACATTTAAATATACTATATACAATATATGTATAGTCCTACACCCTTACATATAAGTAACATATAAATATTAATCACTGTCCATCTTGAATATATAATGGAAGGAGGAAGCTTTAGAGTTCACAAGGTTAATACTTTATTAAACAAAGCTGTGACTGAATCTGGAACTTCTGCTTCAGATACCACGGAGCCTCCTCCCAGAAGTTAACAAGGAAAACAAGTCGTGAAGAGGATGTGTAGTGTCCCAGACAATCTTCCAGGCCCTGCTCAAGCAACACTTATGTGCTATGTCCTGGATGGGAGGGAGGGAACAGCCAACGATCTTTTTGGCCATTCTCACCACTCTCTGCACCGCCTTCCTGTCTGAAGCAGTGATGCTTCCAAACCAGACTGTGATGCTATATGACAGGATGTTCTTTATCATTCCCTTGTAGAAAGTGGTCAGGACAGGGGAAGGAAGATGTGCTTTTCTCATGCGATGCAGAAAATGCAGGCATTGCTGTGCCCATTTCACCAGTGTCTCACTGTTGGGTGACCAAGCCTACTTGTTAACTGCAAACCCAGGAATTTGATGTTAGTAACCATCTCCACAGGTGAATCATTAATGCACAGAGAAGTGTGGCTGTGCCTGCCTTTTCTGAAATCGACAATAATCTCTTTGGTTTTTCCAGTATTTAAAATTAGGCTGTTTTCCTTACACCAGTTCACCAAACCCTCAACCTCCTTACAGTAAGCATTGTCATCATGACTAAGGCCCACTACTGTTGTATGATCTTTGAACTTCACAATATGGTTGGTGGCAAGCCTAGCACAACAGTCATTGGTCAACAGGGTGAACAGCAGCAGACTTAGGACGCAGCCCTGAGGAGTAACTGTGCTCAAGAAAAAGGTGTTAGAGGTATTTGTTCCAACTCACACAGATTAGGGCCTGTTGGTAAGAAAGTCAAGAATCCAGTTGCACAAATGAGTGTTTAAGCCTAAAAGGCCCAGTTTGTCTACTAGATGCTGGGGGATGATTGTGTTAAATGTCAAACTGAAGTCGACAAACAACAAACGCACGTGAGTATTTCTTTCCTCTAAGTGCTTCAAACTCAGATGGAGAACGGAAGAAATAGCATCCTCCATAGAGCGATTTGGTCGGTAGGCAAACTGAAGCGGGTCAAATATTGGCGGAAGGCTAGATACAATAATGTCCTTTATCAGTTTCTCAAAGCATTTCATGATGGTGGATGTCAGTGCAACCAGACGGTAATCACTGAGGCCTGTAATGGTGGACTTTTTGGGCACTGACAAAATGATGGCCATCTTAAAACATGATGAGACCACTGCCTGCTGCAATGAGAGATTGAAAATAACTGTGAGAACACATGCCAGCTCATCTGCGCATTCCCTAAGAACATGTCCAGGATATTATCTGCCTGCTGTTTTCCGAATGTTAACTTTCCGCAGTGTATTCTGGACAGAGGTGACATCAAAGCTAAGCACTTGTTTGTCAGGATGGGGCATAGCTTTCCTAGCAGGAGTGTTATTTGATGCCTCAAATCTTCCAAAAAAATGTATTCAGCTTGTTTAGGAAATCTGTGTCGTCCTTGCATCTTGATGGAGCCACCTTATAATCCGTAGTGGCCTCGATTCCTTGTCACATTCGCCTGGTGTTTGTTGGGTCCTGAAAAAAGTTCTGAATTTTCTGGCAATGGGCTTGCTTTGCACCTTTTATGACACTTTTCAAATTAGTTCTGGCTGTTCTAAGTGCCAGCATGTCGCAGGATTTAAAAGCCACATTCTGTGCTTTCAGCATCTTGCAGACCTCATAAGTCAGCCATGGTTTTTCATTTGCCCTCACAACAATGCTTTTAAGGATATAGACATCCTCTATGCACTTTTGGATATATGCAGACACTGTGGTGGCATATTCCTCAACATTTATATGTTGGTTATTAGTAGCTGCTTTTTAAAACATGCCTCACTCCATGCATTCAAAGCAGTCTTATAATGCTTCTATAGCTTCTTCTGTCCAAACCCTCACCTGCTTTACTCTAGGTTTCACTCTGATTAATAAATGTTCATATGCTGGAATAAGCAGCACTGAGAGATGGTCATAAGGGCCCAGGTGAGGGCGGGGGATAGCTTTGAATGCATTCTTGATGTTGGAATAAGCAAGATTCAGTGTATTGACCCCTCTGGTTGCAAAGTCCACATATTGATGGAAATGTGGCAGAGTAACTTTCAAATCAACTTGAATTAAAAAACCCCACTATAATAAATGCACCCTCTGAGTGAGTAGTTTGCAAGTCATTGATGGTATGATAGAGAACATTCAGAGCTTCTTATCTGTTTGCATCGGGGGGGGGGATATATACAGCTGTGATGATAACAGAAAATTCTCTAGGCAGATAGAAGGGTCTACATTTGATGATCAAAAGCTCCATATCAGGGGAACACAGACTTGAAACCATCTTGGCGTTATTACACCATCTGTCATTTATATAAAAATAAACACCTCCTCCCTGGGATTTGCCATTAAGAACAAAACTCCGGTCCAGCCAAAATGTTGAAAATCCCTTCAAGCTAACAGCACTATCTGGACAGAGGACTTTAACCAAGTTTATGTTGCAATGATGACACTGTAGTTACTCACCTCCCAGTTTGTTATTAAATTTAGTCTCAAGTAATTTATTTTTGGCTCTAAGGAGCGAGCATTTGCAAACAAAATAAATGGAAGTGACACTCTGTAAGGTCTAGCTCTTAGCCTAGATGTTAGGCCTCCGCGTTTGCCATGTTTCCTCTTTCGGTCACACCTCCTCCTCTTCTTCCGAAGATGGTCAGCAATGAAGGGAAACTTCCCAGCTGCAATGGCTGCCACTTCATGCTGCCCCTGCCATCCAAGACGCTGCCTTTGCTGCTCAGAACACTGAGTGCGATGCTGTTTCCACCTCCAGTAATTCCCTTTCTTCTACCTTGTTCCTCCAGACATTGCAGCTGATCTCTCACCTTTCATGACAATTGCCAGCGCCTCTGTTGTTGATTCTTTCCCCCATAGTAATCTAAGGTCATGCAGACTCTCCAGAACAGTTTTCTTGATAGTTCCTCTCTCACTAAATAACTTCATCTCCAATATGGATTGACATTTGTATGAAAGTTTAGCAATCCAACTCTGCTTATTTGTCACTATTTTTGAAAAGTACTTCAGTCCAGATCATTCATTCCCTTCCATAGCTCAACACTGCTGTTATGGCTCACCAGAATTACCAAGTTTTCTAGGCAGATTCTTTTCAATTCTGTGATGATGATGATGATGATGATGATGATGATGATGATGATGATGATGATGGTGATGGTGATAATAATAATAATAATAATAATAATAATAATAATAATAATAATAATAATAATAATAAAGTTGGAAGGGACCTTGAAGATCATCAAGTCCAACTCCCTGCTCAGGCAGGTAACCCTATACCATTTCGGACAATGGCCCATTGACAAACTTCTTACAAACTTTCAGTGTTGGAGCATTCACTGCTTCTGGAGGCAGGTTGTTCCATTGGTTAATTGTTCTAACTGTCAGGAAGTTTCTCCTAAGTTCAAGGTTGCTTGTCTCCTTGATTAGTTATCATCTGTTGCTTCTTGTCCTGCCTTCAGGCGCTTTGGAAAATAGCTTGACTCCCTCTTCTTTGTGGCAGCCCCTGAGATATTGGAACACTGCTATCATGTCTCCCCTTGTCCTTCTCTTCATTAAACTAGACATACCCAGTTCCAGCAACCGTTCCTTATATGTTTTAGCCTCCAGTCCCCTGATCATCTTTGTTGCTCTTCTCTGTACTATTTCTAGAGTCTCAACATCTTTTTTACATCGTGGTGACCAAAACTGGATGCAATATTCCAAGTGTGGCCTTACGAAGTCATTGTAAAGTGGTATTAATACTTCACGTGATCTTGATTCTATCCCTCTGTAAATGCAGCCTAGCACTGTGTTGGCTTTTTTGGCAGCTGCAGCACACTGACTTGATAGGTAATTTGTTTAGGTCCTGAAATCTTTTGAACCTGGCCATCAGCAGAGTGGTCGAATGAGGAAAGAATTACAGTTTAGTTTACATGTGAGGCCTGCTGCATTTTGTTAGGGAAAGCTCTGAGTGAAACAAATGGGATGTAGCTGGATCAATGCTGAATCAGCAGAATTCTAGGGGAATCCTTTTCAGAGGAAGGAAGGAAGGAAGGAAGGAAGGAAGGAAGGAAGGAAGGAAGGAAGGAAGGAAGGAAGGAAGGAAGGAAGGAAGGAAGGAAATGAGAAGGAGGGAGGCAGGGGAAAAGGAATGTAGTGGAGAGGGGAGTTGGGGTGGGATCGGCACTGGCTGGGATTGGCACTGGCTGGAGGCTTTGCTGGAGCTCTGCAGATTCAGCGGAGAGGTCGGGAGATCTGTGGCCTCCACAGTGGCTGGTGGCAGGGTGTGGCTCTTGGGGAAGGATTTTTAAAGAGAAAGAGGAGATTGACTGGGGAAGAAGAAACTTTTATTCTTTTTTATGGAGGGACAAGCCAGATGGAGGGAGAGTGAGACAGGAGGTTGGAGAAGAAGCTTTTATCCTTTTTTCCAGAAAGGCAAGCCAGACAGAGGGAGAGCAAGGGAGGAAGTTGGCTGGGTTTTGTTTTTATTCTTTTCAGTGAGGTAAGTTGGACAGAGAGGGGAGGAATAGAGATAGAGAAGTTTCTGTAGAGCAAGCTTGAAAGAGAGAAGAGGAGATCAAATAAGGGGGGGTGTTCCTGTGAGCTGCTGAGAGAGACTGACCATCATCACTTCATGTGAGCTGCCTGTGAGAGACTGACCATCATCACCTCATGTGAGCTGCTGCTGCCAGAAACTGACTGTCATTACCTCACCTGAGTTGCTGCCAACAGAGACAGAGCACCACTGTACCATGTGTCTCTGTCAAGCAGAGGTGTCCAGGTAAGGGACCCTTTGGACCTGCAGCTGGAGGGCCAGGAGAACCCAGACATCCATGGTCCCTTCAGGGGTGGCACTTCAGGAAGGAAGGAAGGAAGGAAGGAAGGAAGGAAGGAAGGAAGGAAGGAAGGAAGGAAGGAAGGAAGGAAGGAAGGAAGGAAGGAAGGAAGGAAGGAAAGGCAACTTGGTTGGAGATGCCCCAGTTCACGCAATTCTGCTTTAATCCTGGATCCTTTGAGATTTGGGCTCAAAGGCGAAAACAATTTTGTATTCTGTTGTGTCACAGATAGGACTTTGTTGGCAAGCCAAGTTAACATTGGTATTCTTGAATTGTGAGTTCTTAGGAAAGTATCCCCTCCTCTCTGCTGCAAACAGCCATTTCCAGTAGGGAAAACAGTACAAAGCAGAGTGGGGAAAAATATTTTCCTTTGCTATATTTCCAGTCTGAATTAGGCCATGGCAGGGTCCCTACAGGAGAGCCCTTTTAAGGATTTTGTATTAATAGAAAAGCAAGTAACTTACCTCTGTTCCTAATTGCTAAAGGTGTTGCACATAAAAAACAGAGAAGCTCTGATCAACTAGGTATCACAGCCATCATTTTGACAATTTTGCTGTACTGTTGTCTGTGGACGCCCCCATTAAATGCAAGCACAGGATAAACTGAGCCTGGTTTCCTCTCAGTCTTTTAAGTGGCCACAAACTACCAGCAAAAGTGACATTTGAACACAAGGCAAGGAGGCATTGAGAAACGTTTCCCCTTTTGCATCTGAACATCCAAGAAGAGACAGGAAAGAAGAAAGGGAAAGAGGAAAGGCAAAGAAAAAGACAGAAAGGAAGGAAGGAAGAAAGAAAGAAAGAAAGAAAGAAAGAAAGAGGGAGGGAGGGAGGGAGGGAAGGAGGGGAAAAAGGAAAGGGAAAGGAAAAAAATGAAAGGAGAATGAAGATGAAAGGAAAAAGAAGAAAAGGGAAAAAGGAAGGAAGGAAAGAAGGGAGGGAGGAGATTATAATGAGAGGGAGGGAGGGAAGATCTGAGGGAAGTCCTGCCTTATTACTTGGCCACCAGCAGCCCTGCTGCCCTTTTCCATCTCTTTGTCCCCTCCTCCTGAACTCTCCTGGTGGTCTCCCATCCTATTGCTGAAATGCTTTGGTTACAAAGCCAGGCCTTCTCACGTGGAGATGGAATGAGCCTCCCTCTGACCCACACATTTTGCCCTCCCGCACACATCATGAGCAACCTGGCCAAGGAGAGTGAGCACAGCAGCAGCAGCTTCAAGGAAGAGGTAAGTGCAGCCAGGAGCCCCTTCGGAGAAGCGAGGTTGGGCTGGGCTGAGCACTTGCCCTCCATGGCCCAGGGTTCCAGGTAGCCTGTGCCAGTCCTCTGCATGACCTGAGAGGGATGGTGAGGTTCCTCTGGTGGACAAGGGTTTGATGCTCGCCCTGGTCTTGCCTTCCTCCACTGGAGATTATGGATCTCCCCAGCCCTGCCCAGGCAACCACAGCCACCCCCTGGCAAGAGCAATGTTTTCTTCCTTATTTTCAACCAATAGTGTTATTTGATTTCCTTATGTACCATGAATAATATATCTTGCATGCCATTAAATAGCACCAAATGTTATTAAATAAATTATACTTATTGGTTATTAATTATTAGTTTCAACTAATATTAGTTTCACTCATGCCCTTATCACCTCGAGGCTTGACTACTGCAATGCTCTCTACATGGGGCTACCTTTGAAAAACGTTCGGAGACTTCAGGTAATGCAGAATGCAGCCGCGCGAGCAGTGTTGGGCTTGCCCAGAAATGCCCACATTTCAGCATCACTCCGTGAGCTTCATTGGCTGCCAATTGGTCTCCGAACCCAATTCAAAGTGTTGGTTATGACCTATAAAGCCCTACATGGCATCGGACCAGGTTACTTATGGGACCGTCTGCTGCCCCATGAATCCCAGCGGCCGGTTAGGGCCCACAGAGTCGGCCTTCTCCAGGTCCCGTCAGCCAGACAGTGTCGCCTGGCGGGGCCTAGGGGAAGAGCCTTCTCTGTTGCGGCCCCGGCCCTCTGGAACCAACTCCCCCCGGATATCCGTGTCGCCCCCTCTCCGCCTTTTGTAAATTACTTAAAACACACCTCTGCCGGCAGGCCTGGGGCAGTTAACATCTTGCCCCAAGCCAGTGTATGTCTGTGTGTATGTTGAATGATTGGTTTTTCTTTTAAATTAGGGGTTTTTATATATATATGTATTTTTAAATGTTGATTTCTATTATGTTGTGAGCTGCCCTGAGTTCTCCGGAATAGGGCGGCATAGAAGTCAAAATAATAATAATAATAACAACAACAACAACAATAATAATAATAATAATAATAATAATAATAATAATAATAATAATAATAATAATAATAACTAATAGTTTGAACCGATTTAATAACCTAAATGTTTAGACTCTGATGGAATTGGTGCTATGGGAGGCCCCAGTTTGAAATGTAAGTTTCTACCTGGTAAAAGCAAATGCTTTTCAATTGGTTTTAAAAGGTCATAACTTTCATTATATAAAATGCCTGAGTTAACTATTGTAATTGTTTGGCTATTGATTTTTCCTTAAGTGTACTTTATTAAAAGCTTCTTGCAGAGCACTGATTATAGTAACTGAATAAAAAAAAATGTGGTACATCAACTTTGCTGGGAAAGAAAATTTCTCTGGTTACAGCTGAACTTGGCTGCTTTGTTAATGGGTGCTGGGTCATTGTGCCTGGAAGTGGCTAGCAAACAACTTAACATCAAGCAGAAATCTGTTGAAAGGCGAAATACAATTTGAGTAAAACAAGCCTGAAGAATCCTAAATTATAGCTTTTGCACCCAGATCTGAGCAAATTGGTTCTAAATAAATCTGAAAGCACGAAAAACACTTTCTTAATAATGCATGACTAGAAAACATTTTGGCTTCTGCATCTTTAATAATTTTCTAGAAAAGTCAAGTAAGTAAAAAGTTTGAAATATCTGAAACTGTTGTTATAATTAGAGCCATAATGCAAAGTCACTTGAATAATTTTTTACAAGAGTCAGCTATTCAGTATAACATTTGAATGTTTAATCTAAGTAATTCAAGTGTAATTCTATTCAAAATAATTCAGCTTCAGAGAGCTAGTTTGATGCAGTGTTTACAGCATTAGGCTAGAAACAAAGAGGTAGAAAATTTCAAGGACTTGTCCATGCAGTCACCAAGAGTCCAGGTCATCACCACCACTAGGAGTCACCAGTTTGGGTATTCAAAGGCACCAGAGTAACAACAACAGCAGCAGCAACAACAACAACAATAACAATACTTAAAACACTTTACGTTCTTTTATACCATCAAACAACATCTGCCTATCCCAGGTCCTTGGGAAGGACTCAATAGGTACATAAAAATGCCAGATATAGTCTAAACATCTGACTATGCAAAGAACCATAATAGGAATTCTTTGAGGGTGTAAATAAATACATAGATAAAGGGGCCCCAGTTGATATTGTATATCTTGACTTTCAAAAGGCTTTTGACAAAGTCCCTCACCAAAGGCTCCTAAAAAAGCTCTTCAGCCACGGAATTAGAGGACAGGTCTTGTCCTGGATTGGTAACTGGCTAAATTGTAGGAAGCAAAGGGTGGCAATAAATGGACAAGTCTCTGGATGGAAAGAAGTGAGAAGTGGTATACCCCAAGGTTCAGTTTTGGGACCTTTACTTTTTAATTTATTCATCAATGATCTGGATGTAGAAGTAAACAGTGAGGTAGCAAAGTTTGCTGATGACACTAAATTGTTCCAGGTAGTGAAAAGTGAAACTGATTGTCGGGAGCTCCAGAAGGATCTCTCGAAATTGTGTGAGTGGGCAACAAAGTGGCAAATGCATTTTAACCTAAACAAGTGCAAAGTTATGCACATCGGGGCAAAGAACCCCAATTATACTTACCAACTGATGGGGACCAAACTTTCTGAGACAACCCAAGAAAGGGATCTTGGGGTTTTGGTGGACAGCTCGATGAAGATGTCAACCCAATGCGCAGCAGCAGTAAAAAAAGCAAATTCCATGCTTGGCATGATTAGGAAGGGAATCGAAAATAAGTCAGCAAGTGTTGTATTGCCTCTGTACAAATCGATGGTGAGACCACACTTGGAGTACTGTGTACAGTTCTGGTCACTGCACCTCAAGAAGGATATAATGGAACTGGAAAAGGTGCAAAAAAGGGCAACAAGAATGATCAAGGAAATGGAGCACCTCCCTTATGAAACCAGATTGCAATGCCTTGGTCTCTTCAGCCTTGAAAGACGGCATTTAAGGGGTGACTTGATCGAAGTGTATAAAATCATGCATGGGATAGAAAAGGTGGATAGAGAAAAATTCTTTTCTCTATCACACAATACTAGGACAAGGGGGAACTCTCTAAAGCTCGTAGGTAAGAAAGTGAGGACAAATAAAGGGAAATATTTCTTCACCCAGAGGGTCGTTGGTTTATGGAATTCACTTCCAGAAGAGGTCGTGACAGCTGTCAGCCTTGATAGCTTCAAGGCAGGGTCAGACAGATTCATGGATGCCAAGTGTATTGGTGGTTATTAAAACGGATGTCCATGTGCTGCCTCTATGTTGGTTGAGGCAGGCAGGATTCCCTTGAGTACCATTTGTTGGGGGTCAAGGGAAAGGGAGGGTTTTGCCTTCTCTTTCTGCTCAAGATCCCCATGTACAATTGGTGGGCCACTGTGTGAAACAGAATGCTGGACTCGATGGGCTTTGGCCTGATTCAGCATGGCTCTTCTTATGTTCTTATGAATTTAACAGTAACAATTGGGAGAAAGGTATAGTATGGACAGTTTTGTTTTTGTTTAAATTTAATTAATTTAATAGTTTTTCTTTGCTTGACACTGGTTCAAACCTGTTTTTCATTCAGGTACACTATTTCAAAATTATCAAATATTTTGAAGAAAGAATGAATCAAATGTCAAAACTGCTCTTTGAGCTACTCGCAAAAAATGTAGATCATTTGTTTGGAGAGTACCTGATAAAAGTACTTAGCAAAATTCTGTGGCCCACCTGATCCATGCAATTATATTATTATAGGGAAAATGTCCATCAATAAATGAAGTGCTGCAGACATTACCTAGAATGATTCTTGACCTATTTGAGAAGGTAGTAATGATAATCAGATATGGTTGTAAGATAACTTGCTCATTTCCTTCCCATCTTAATCCATTTTAAATCAATTTTTGTGTTAATATTTATTGTTTTAAAGTTTTACCTTGTTTTTATTAATTGCAAGCCACCCAGAGTTGCTTCTAGGTGACATGGGTAGCATTTAATTTTAATAAATAAATAAATGGTCACAGGCAATCAGATTAAATTAAATTACATGACTTAGTACGTATGAGTGCTGGGTTTCTCTTTTCCAGGAAGATGCAATACTACAGGGGTTAATACCTCTGTTTTTGTGACCAGGCATTCTCATTGCCTTTAATTAATATTACATTGTCTCAGTCTAGTATGGGCCACTTTTCTGATTAATACAAGTGGGAAGAAAAATCTGGGTTTGTATCTAGCCAGGTTCCCCATAGTACACATAGGCAAGTTGCTTGGAGCAGGGCAAGACAAGAAACAATGGTTGGAAACTAACCAAAGAGAGAAGCAACCTGGAATTAAGGAGAAACTTCCTAACAGTGAGATCAATTAACCAGTGGAACAGTTTGCCTTCAGAAGTCATGGGCGCTCCATCCCTGGAGATTTTTAAGAAGAAACTAGGCAGTCACTTTTCTGAAATGGTATAGGTTCTCCTGCTTGAGCAGGGGGCTGGACTAGAAGACCTCCAAGGCTCCTTCTGGCTCTGTTTTGTTCTGTTCTGTTCTTATTTCAGCAGCATTTCAGTTTAATTGTGAACTTTGCTGTGAAGTATATTAGATGTGTAAATCGAGGTACTCCTGCTCTGACAGCATGTGATGTTTGCAGAAGAAGATGGTTTCTTGCTCCATGGGATGGGTTGATCTTAGATGTGTAAATATTTTCTTTAGTGTGGAATTTTATGAGGGCTCTGGCATGAGGATACAGTATTATAATAAAAGATTTCCCTTATCTTGAGGAGTTTCTGTCAGTGTCAACTGACTTCCTGAAGAGGCATGCTGCCCAAGTATCAGGTTTCTTTATATGTTCTGAGTTTGCCAGTAGACTGAATGTGGTTTGATGCAAACCTGGCTAAAAAAAGGAAGGGTATCATAGCAGCTTTTACTCTTCCAACACAAGAAAGATACAATACAAAACCAAATTTCAAATTAATTTTTTCAATTCTGAAGATCTTCCTGAAACTAATAAGTAATATATTTTATTTTTATGTTACCCATCCCTCACATCCTCCTATACTGCTTTCTTGAATGAAGAAAGAATGCCATGAGTGGGCATCCAAAGTTATCCAGCTGAAACAAACCATCACCTTTATTGGCAGCAGCAATATAAAAAGATGCTGAAAGTGGATAATAGGAAAATCATCCTTTTATATTGTACAAAAGGCACTGGTAAGCCACTTGAGGAAACCACATAGGTAGACAATATAAAGTGATTGACAATATGATGTTAATTCTGAATCTCTCAGGTTGCATAATACTGAATATGCTACTGAGAAAAAGCTGAGAATCTTTTAGCAATGTTTAGTAGATTAAGATCTTTAGGACATCTAGTTGCTATTGTTGTCATGCAAGAAAAAAATCTTCAAAGTTGCAAGGACAAAAATATACTGATTACATGGAACATAAAAGCATGAAAATGAAAGAGCTCAGCACAGCGAAAGGTGAAATGAATCAACATTGACATCATAAGCATAAAATGACCTGAAATTAATTATAATTAGGTACTGTCAGGAGATCACATTATTTATTATTAAGAACATAAAAAGCAAAGAAGGAACAGACAGTACTTGGATACAATACAGTCAATAGTAATTAGACTTCATGATCAGTCCTTTAATATAATGGCTATCCAAATAGTTCCAACTATTGTTACAGAAGAAGAATTTGGAAAAAAATGATTTATGGTCAACATTACAGCAAGATGTGCTGCTTGTGGTCAGGGACTGGGAAGTCAAAATTAGAAACAGTAGAGAGGAAAACAACTATATTGACTAAGAAGTAGAAGTGAAACAAGATAACAACTTAATACTTGTTCCCAGTCCAATGATTTCTTCAATGCTAGTTGAAACAACCAAAACAAAGCAGAGAGTTGTTGGAAGAGATAAGGACCATTACAATGATATATGCCAAGACATGAAAAATAGACATAAGTATGAAGAACAAGACAAGATGAAGCTAGATTAGCATCTGACCATTACCAGTTTGAAGTAGTCCAGGAATTGAGAGCAAAAGAAAAAGGATTGTAACTCCATTACATCAGTAAATCTGGAAAATGATTGAAAGATTTTAGTCTATCAATATCAAATACTGAAGCTAACAAAATATAATTTGTATATTTTTATACAAATAATCATACAGTATCCTTAATTTCACATTCTAACAAAGTAATGCTTAGATGTCCTACATGAAAAGGAAAATGCCAAGTATTCAAGCTGTTTAAAAAAAAAAAGCCAAGGAACAAGCAACATTATTGTTGACACATACTGGCTGTCCCTGCTAATGTACCAACTGAAGTGATTACACATTTTTGAACTGGAGTGAATGACAGGAACTCACACACACACACCCAAGCAGCACTCAGATCTCCAATTTGAGCTTGCTGATTGTCAACCCAGTGTCTTAATCATATGAACCACTGCGCTCTTCTACTGCTTTGCTAAGTAACAGCAATTCCAGCAGTCCTCTTTGCCATCATTAAGTAAAGACCATGCAGGCTGTTAAGGAGACCTCATATGACCACAACTTCTGAGTTCCTGCCAGCTTCCCCATTATAATGGTGTGAGGGAAAGACCTTGAGAGGTGGGTAAAGAGGTACCGCTTAGGGAATGGCCAGATAAGAGAAAGTATAACTTGCAACTGGATAATGAGTGGGGCAAGATACTTAGAAGGGATCCTCCCTAGTTTTGGGATTGTAAATGGCAAGATAATTTTATTTTCATACTTGAAAAATTCTGTGAAGTTTAAAATGAAATAGAATTAGCTTATCTATTTGTGGTTCCTGTCTGTCTACTCAGTAGAGTTGACATCCATGGACTTTGCTTTTGGGAAGCTGGTAGGAAAAATCAGAAATTGTGAATGTGGGACATTGCAATAGCTAGAGCTATGAGGACTTGTCAAAAATATTATTTGTTCAGTGCCATTGCAACTTCGAACAATCACTGAACAAATGGCCATAACCTAAGAATTACCTATAATGATTTAATGAACACTCTGAACTGCAAACTGTCCAGCCACATTTTAACTTAGATTGTTGTGTAAATGAAAAAAAAGCCCTATTTGAGTAAATAATGAATTAGTTGTCAAAACTGGCAATATTAGCTAGATAGGCTGATGAAAGACAGCTTTTTGTGTTCTTAAATTAAATGAAATGACATAAGTGAAACTCTTCCTGCTATTTACTGTTGTACTGGATGAGCTTTTGACACAGGGCAAGAGCAGTTTGCTGACAATAGCCTTCATACTGCTGCAGCTATAGAACACATCTGTGCATGAGTACTGAGCCACAGGAATAGGTCCTTGCACCAACTATACCAGAGAACTCACAGAGCAGCGGAACAGTCTCTGCATGAATTATGACAATTATATTCTTTGCATTACATCACCCCCTGCTGATTGATTGTGGTAGCTGCTAACAAAGAAAAAATTGCTTTGTGTTTCTTTTAAGATGGATTCAGGAGGGAGAGAGGATCATAGAATCTTATCTATGATTCTATGAAGGCCTCTCGTGAACCATCTTAAACAAAACACAAGCAATCACCTTTTCTTTAAATGCAGCAGCATGTCGGAGAGCAATGGAAAGATTGTAGGAGCACTGATGGAGCAAGATAACTAGTGAGGAAGAGAAAGAAGAGCAGGTGTTATCCTTAAATCTCCCGGACCATAATTGCCATCCAGGAACAAAACTAAATCTAGAAGTGAAGTTGATACAATCCTGCCATCTGGTTGACTTTGGGCAAGTTACTCTCTTTTGGACTGGGAAACTGAAAAACAGCTATCTACCAACTTCCTTGGTAGATTATAGTTCATAACTTTCAATGAAAAGGATTTTATCCCGCAATGAACAGATATGGGCTGATGACAATAGAAACAACAAAGGCAATACACTCCCAAGGAAGAGGTTCCTTTGTTTTTTAATTAGGTGCATATACATTGCTTTTATTGTTAATATCTTTGATGGAAAATCAAAGAAATGACTGCATGTGCCTCACCTAAAATAGGTTGGAGGTTGTGGTCAGTTCTTCACATCTTCTATTCATGTAATCACAACAGGAGGAATTGGAATGTAAGAGGACACATACTTGATTTACAGAATAGAGCTGTGATGGGCAGTGGTTAGAATGCAATCATTGCAGGCTAACTCTGCCTATAGCAGGAGTTCGATCTTGAGAGTCAGCCTTCCATGCTTTCAAGGTCAGTAAAATGAGGACCTAAATTGTTGGGGGTAATACGCTGACTGTGTAAACCACTTAGAGAGTGCTTTAAAGGATTATGAAGACGTATTTAAGTTTAAGTGCTGTTGCTATTTCTATCTTCTCTCCAATTTCTTGCCTGGAACAGACATTAGCAATAACTGCCTTGGTCTTTTAAACCTTCACCAACTGTGCCACTGATAATGTGGTATGTGGAGAATTTATATTTAAAATGGCCTCCTGCTCATTCCTGTATCTCCCATTAGCACAGATTATTCCCAGCAGCTGTGAGAGCAGAAAAAGATTAATAGAATCTCTTCTTAATCATTCATAGCTTATTCGGAGGCCCACAAGAGCAATGATGTGAGTTTGTAGTTCATCTTTCTAATATCCATTTTTAATCAAGGTAATAAGGACTGAGTCAAAAGATATGTTTATATATGAGTGCACTGAAATTGTCATTAAATTTTTTAAAAAATTAATGATCATTGCTGCTGGACTGATCATTTTTGTATAAAAGTGAAAAAGAGATGACATCACACTCAGCACGATTCTTAATAATCCTCAATAGAAATAAAGAACCATAGAAAATGTCTTCTCCCTTGTGAGTAGTTACCAAAATGTAAAATTACTAGTTATTAAATTAGTAATTATTGAGTTTTTGGAAGTGGTGTGCCTGGCAATGGAATAGGAATTCATTAGTAATTTTGAATAATATTAAAATACTTTCAATCTTTAGTGAAATAGGTTTTAAATATAAGGTAAATGACTGATTTTTTTTCTAGAATAAAAAAATAAAGGGTAATTAAAATTAGAAAGTTACACAAGAACTAAGGATTTAGATACATTTGAATAAGATTTTGGAATTAATCATAAATGGGAAAATGCTTTTGTTTTAAATTCTTTTTTTAAAAAATGATAAAATGAGACTTTGAAGATTGCACTCTAGAGGGAACTAGAAGGAATATAAGGTTATAATTAAAAGAGAAAAACACTTAAATTGACTTACTAATAGAGTAAAATATTTTAATATTGTACATATTGGATATTTTTGAACAGTGGAAGTTAATTATAAGAGTGTCTGTTAGACAGACTGTGCTTAAAATATTTTATGCAAGAGGAACAAGTTTTTCTTGACAAGATCAAGATTGATTTGAAGTTAGATTTAAAAATGACAGTTTATATGAATGATATAGAAAAATGTTACACTGGACATATAAAAGAAATTGGATGGTGTCTTAATTATTAAAATGGATATACAAATACAAATAGCAAATCAAGACCTCGATAATTTTCCTATATTAGATTTTCAAAAGGAGCTTGTTGAAGTTTTGAAGAGTTTTAGGTATTTTAAAATTCTTAATATTGTTATAATGAAGGGGGAAGTCATTCTTTTATGTATTTTTCTTTACCATGTTTTTCCTATTTCTATTTTCTTCTCTGCATGTATTTTTTTTCCTGTTGTTTGTATAGTTTTTACTGTTATATTGTAATCTTTAATAAAATCATGTCTTTAAAAAACATGAGCTTATACTGAAACCGATGCGTCTAATATATTTATTATTATCACCGTAGACTCAAGTTTTTTTGTTTTAGTTTATTGTTGCATTATTGAATGGAACTAAATGTTTCAAGAGAGCTGATTTGGTGCATCAGGCTAGAAAGTAGGTACCAGGCTAGAAACTAGGAGACTAGTCTCACCTTGTTCACAAAACTAGCGGGGTGATCTTGGGTCAGTTGTTTTTTCTCAATCCTAGGGATGAGTCAATGACAAACCATTTCTGGAAAAAACTTGCCAAGAAATCTGAGCGACTCGAAGCATTGTCTAAAAATTGAATGTGGTTGAAAGGAAGGAAATATTTTAAATCAATTATTTCTAATAATGATAAGGCCTCCAGGACATACAAGGCAGTAACCCCAATTTTCCTTATTCAATAAGAATGAGTAGACAAGTCTGCATAAGCATTTACAAAGCCTCTTAGTACCAGGAATTTTGGGAAACCACACCAGCACAGGCTTTATTACAGTAGAATCCATAACAAACCAGTGTCATCAACATGCAAAACCTGCAATGAAGTACTTAGGTCTGACTCAAATATTTAACTTGGAAGCATTGGATACATGTATATGCCAGCATTCCCCCCAAGATGTCCCACTGTGCTTTAGAAACCTGCACATGGAGCAACTAACATTCATGTACTTGATGAACCTTTATTCTGGTGGTTCCTATATTTTAGAATGCTCTTTCCAACGATCAGTCATACATTTCAAGTACTGAGTTGCACTTCCACTCTTCTGAATACTTTCTGCCTCCCACCCCGCAGAGTACAGATAGCCCCAAACCATTTATAATTTGCAAAAAAAAAGAAAAAAGTTAAAAAGTTTCTGCTTGAATAGGCTTTCAGTGTTTAGTCATTCTTAAATGCTTCATTTGTGTGCTTCTCCTTTATGCTTCCTTTTTTACACTTAAATGTTTTATCTGTCATCTGCCTAGATTCGGTCAGATTTGAGATGGATATTAATACTGGAGAATAAAACCTGTTGAAGTGCTGTTTGCTCAGGCCTTTCCTATCTGAATACTATGTTTTTACTGTTTCTCCTTTAATTTATATTGCTTTAATGAAAAATGCTTTAGGAAGGAATGGTATGGATAGCGCTATATTGTATGTTTGTGGAATGATTGGTTTCTTTTTTAACTTAGGGGTTTTTTTATATTTATGTATTTAATGTAATTTCTATCATGTTGTGAGCCGCCTTGAGTTCTCCGGAATAGGGCGGCATAGAAATTAAATAAATAATAATAAAATAATAATAATAATAATAATATTCAATAAATAAATGTTCTAAATAATAAAAATTCACAAGTCATTGACCCAAGAGATGGGATTTCCCTTCTTCAGATTTCAGTTTTAATTTTGAAAATGAGGACACACAGTCATAAGAAAAATGCTTTGCCATCATAATGCCCATATTTAATCTTTTTAAACAAGTAAAGCCATTTTTTAAAAAAAAATTTTTTATCTCATACAGTACATTTTTGTATTTCCTCAGCAATGCCTATCAACAGTATTCAAACATTTGACATATTTCTCAGTATTTTAAGTAGCATATAGCCAGTGACTACAGTAAAGCAGAGTTCACATTACACGTCTTCTTTAATTAAAATTCAGAAGCTTAAACCTTATGTCACATTTGACATAAAGACTATTCTTCTACCTGCACATAGAATTTGGCAAAAGTCAGGGGCTATTATGCAATGGTTGATAAAAGTCACTGTTGCCATTGTCCCAAAGATGCTTTTCCAAAAGGCAACTGGATTTTGTTGTTTTCCTTGAAAATGTTTTGCTTCTTGTCCAAGAAGCTCGTCCGGCTGCCCTGTTTAGGGTGACTCGCTCTCTCCTGGATATGGGGAGGAGGGAAGAACCTTTGCAGAGCAATGCTGAAGAATTTAACATCTTTTTCACAGACAAGGTCACTCAGATCCGGGCTGACTTGGACTCCAATTGGAATGCAGGGTCGGCTGATAATGAGTCAGTCGAGATGACAGAGGCCCGTCTTAGTCCTGTTGAATGGGAGGAGTTTGACCTGGTAACTCCTGATGATGTGGACAAGGCCATTGGAGCTGTGAGTTCGGCCACCTGTTTACTGGACCCGTGCCCCTCCTGGCTGATTTCGGCTAGCAGGGAGGTGACACGGAGCTGGGTCCAGGCTGTTGCTAACGCTTCATTGAGGGAGGGGTCCTTTCCGGCTCCCTTAAAGGAGGCACTTGTGCGCCCCCTTCTCAAGAAGCCTTCCCTGGCAGTTTTAAATAATTATCGTCCAGTCTCCAACCTTCCCTTTTTAGGGAAGGTTGTTGAGAAGGTAGTGGCACTCCAACTCCAACGGTCCTTGAATGAAACTGATTATCTGGGCCCTCAGCAGTCTGGGTTCAGGTCCGGTTACAGCACAGAAACTGCCTTGGTCACGCTGATCGATGATCTCTGGCGGGCCCGGGATAGAGGTTACTCCACTATCCTGGTGCTTCTTGACCTCTCAGCGGCATTCGATACCATCAACCATGGTATCCTTCTGTGCCAGTTGGAGGGGCTTGGAGTGCGGGGCACCGTTTTATGGTGGTTCACCTCCTACCTCTCTGGCTGGTCGCAGTCAGTGTTTGCAGGAGGTCAGAGATCGACTCCGAGGCCTCTTCCATGTGGAGTCCCTCAGGGGTCTGTTCTCTCACCTCTGCTTTTTAACATCTACATGAAGCCATTGGGTGAGATCATCCGTCGACACGGGGTGAGTTATCATCAATATGCTGATGATACCCAGCTTTATATCTCTACCCCGTGTCATTACAGCGAAGCAGTGGAAGTGATGAATCGTTGCCTGGAGGCTGTTGAGGTCTGGATGGGTGCCAACAGGCTCAGACTCAATCCCGACAAGACGGAGTGGCTATGGGCTCTGCCTCCCAAGGACAATTCTAACTGTCCGTCCATTACCCTGGGGGGAGAAGTTTTGTCCCCCTCGGAGAGGGTTTGCAACTTGAGTGTCCTCCTCGATCCACAGCTAAGTAAAGAATATCATTTTTCGGCTGTGGCGAGGGGGGCATTCGCCCAGGTTCGCCTAGTGCGCCAGTTACGGCCCTATTTGGACCGGGAGTCACTCCTCACAGTCACCCATGCCCTTGTCACCTCGAGATTCGACTACTGTAATGCTCCCTACATGGGGCAACCTTTGAAGAATGTCCGGAGACTGCAGGTAGTTCAGAATGCGGCCGCGCGAGCCGTCTTGGGTCTTCCAAGACATACTCATATCACTCCAGCCCTCCGTGAGCTGCACTGGCTACCTATTGGTCTCCGAACACAATTCAAAGTGTTGGTTATGGCCTATAAAGCCCTTTATGGCAATGGACCAGTATACTTACGGGACCGTCTTCTGCCTCATGAATCCCAGCAACCGGTTAGGGCACATAGGGTTGGCCTCCTACGGATCCCGTCTGTTAAACAATGTCATCTGGCGGGGCCTAGGACAAGGGGCTTCTCCGTTGCTGCCCCAGCCCTCTGGAACCAGCTTCCCTCAGAGGTTCGTACTGCTCCCTCCCTCCTAGCTTTCCGGAAACTGCTGAAGACGCATCTATGCCGAGTGGTTTGGGGTGTATGAGCTGTGCTCCACCCCTGTGCCCTAGGAATGTCCCATCAGCGACTGTGAGCTGATTGTGTTTGTATGTTGTATGAATGCAATTAATTTTTAAATTTTTTTATTGTACTGTTGTTGTTAGCCGCCCTGGGTCCTAGGAGAAGGGCAGCATATAAATTTGAAAAATAAATAAATAAATAAATAAATAAATAAATAAATAAATAAATAAATAAATAAGCTTCTTCAGTTCTTCAGCTTCTTGGAGAAGTGAAACATTTTCAGAGGGGGGAGACAAGAAAATCCAGTTGCCCTTTGGAAAAGCATCTTTGAAAAAAAAACATGATCTGGATGATTGAGAATCTCTATATACAGTTGTTCCCATTATTCTGTCAAGACAAAGGGAGAGTGGGAGCCACACATCTAATTCTATAGCATAATATCAGTACTACACCTAAGGTTCCAGACTTCAGACAGAAGTTAAAGGGTTTCTTCTTCAGTGAATAAGATCAAGCTTAAGTTGAAATTGTACAAGTTTATTTTATGAGATATTTTGCTAACCTACATATATATATGGCGAATTGGTTCTTTGAAGCATAAGCAATTGTTCACAAAGGTTCAAGTAACACTTTCCTTCCAGAGAAAAACATTGCCTGTTAAAAATCTAGAATCAAGTAATTTGCTTCCATTTTTTAAAAAAAAGAATTGATGGGAAATGACGAGCCTGTCTTTGGGCTTTCGATATTTAGTAACTATTTTAAAAAAATAATTACCCCCCAAAAATTGTAACTCGCAATTGAGCACTTTTTTAATGAGATCCAATTATTACAATGAAAATACATCCCAATAGTTGCTTGAATTAAACAAAACAGGAGTTTGATGTCTAGCAAGGTCACAGAAATTAATTTAAATAAAATAATAATGCTATATAATTGTTCTGTCTGGCCCCTCTCAGCTCATTTAAATCCACATAAATATGTCTTTAAGAGGTTTATTTAACACATTTCAAAAGAATTCACTTCAAAGCACGCTGCTGGCATGTTGCTGGCAGGAACGGCCAAGTCTCAGTTATTTACAGTTAGATTAAAACAGGCTCTTCCCACACCTTCCCAATTAACTCACTCTTTCTTTATCTCATTGTCCAATACCTCACTATTCTTCCGTAGATTTCCAAAACATCAGAAGACTGAATTCAAATGCACTGCTCCAGATATCAGGCTACTCCTTGATTAACGTTGCTCGTGACAAAGGCGTAGTCTCTCTGTCCCCTTCTAATATAGTGTCCGATACGTCACTTCCCCTCATTACTTCCTTTTTCCACTTAACTGACACCGTCGCTTATCAAACCTTCGGAATCTCGGATCAATCCATCTATCTTCTTGATCCAAATCTGACCCCTCACTCTGTGAATCTGATCCAGACTGCCTGTAAATCTCCTCCCTTTCTGGCTCAGCTGCCGGGAGGGGAAAATACCCAGAGGGGCCTGGCTGCTCTTCCTCGGCTGCCGGGAGGGGAAAACACCCAGAGGGGACTGGCTGCTCATCCTCATCCTCTTGCACTTCCCAAGCTGGTCTAGGGACACTCACAACACTATCCCCCCCCTCAGGCCCCTCCCCTTGGGGCCGGCGCAGGGGATGCGGTTTGTATGGAAACGCAGTATGAAAATCCCAAATTAACTGAGGAGCCTCAATATCACGAGCATCTACCCAACAGCCAGCGGCTGGCCCACCCCCAGTCCAATCAACCAAATATTGGAAGCGGTCGTGGAGCCATCGGGAATCTCGGATGCCGGACACCTCCAACCGGGAAACGGGAACGTGAGCACAGCGAGCTGTCGGGCCCGGATCAGGAGGTCGAAGCGGAGAATCAGGGTTGACAGGAACAAGCAAGGAGCGATGAAACACGGGATGTACACGAAGAGACCTAGGCAAAGTCAAATGATAGGTCACCGGATTGATGACCGTCTCCACAGGAAAAGGACCCAGGAAACGTTGATCAAGCTTGCGGTGAATTCGCCCTGGAAACAAGTACTTGGTGGAGAGCCAAACCCGATCTCCAACAGCTAACGGCGGCGTGTCGCGACGAGAGCGGTCTGCAACCCTCTTGTAGTCTTCCTTGGCCTTAGTCAAATGGTGCTTAACCATCTCTTGGACAGACTGGAGTTCGGTTAAATAGTCCTCTGCAACTGGAACTGGAGAATCGAGGAGCGTGAGCGGGAAAAATCTGGGATGATAGCCGTAGTTGGCAAAAAACGGAGTGGTCTGAGTGGAAGTGTGCTGAGAGTTGTTGAAAGCGAATTCGGCCACGGAGAGATATTTGGACCAATCGTTCTGTTGGTCGTTGATGAAACAACGCAAATACTGCTCCAGGATGCCAATCACTTTCTCTGTACCCCCATCAGTCTCTGGGTGATGCGTGGAGGCTAGATTGAGTTGGACTTGAAGCGCAGACATGAGTTCTCTCCAGAACTCCGAGGTGAACTGGGTTCCTCGGTCGGACACTATTTTGTCAGGCAGACCGTGTAGCCGGAAGATATGTTGAATGAACAGCTGAGCAGTGACCTTGGCTGTCGGTATTCTTCGGCAAGGAATGAAATGTGCCATCTTGGTCAGCATGTCCACCACTACAAAGACTACGGTGTAGCCGGCAGAAACAGGTAGACAAGTCAAGAAGTCCATGGAAATAGCCCCCCAGGGTCTCTCCGGCGTGGGTAAAGGCTGTAATAATCCTGGAGGGGCTCCTGTGGCATGTTTTGCCTGACGGCACCGTACACAGGAATTCACATAAAACTGAACATCATGGCGAAGTCTGGGCCACCAAAAAGTCCGAGACACTAAGTGGAGAGTCTTAAAGAACCCAAAATGACCTGCCGCAGGGTTATCATGGCATTGATTCAGGATGAGACCACGGAGTGGGCCTGCTGGAACATATAACAGGTTGCGGAAGCGTAATAGACCCTCGGACAAGGTCCAAGGTGAGTCGGGACCCACCTCTTGCCTCTTCTGTGCCGCAAAGTCATCTAGTTGTTGCGCTTCCCGAATCTGTCGTCGTAGATCTACCGGATCGCGCACGGCTGCGATCGATTCGATAGGCAGAATGGTTCGAAGCAGCAAGGGGTCCTTGATCTGTAGATACTCAGGTTTACGGGACAAGGCATCTGCTCTTTTGTTGTACCCTTTCGGAATGTAGGTGACTTTGAAGTTGAATCGAGCGAAGAACAAAGACCAACGGATCTGACGTTGATTCAATTTCCTGGCAGATTGCAAAAATTCCAAGTTTTTATGGTCAGTCCGAACTTCAACTTGGTAGCGGGCTCCTTCCAGGTGGTGTCTCCAGGTCTCAAAAGCAGTCTTGATGGCCAATAGCTCTTTTTCCCAAATGGTATAATGGCGTTCGGAGGGACTCAGTTTCCTGGAGTAATAAGCACACAGGAATAGGGGGCCGCCATTTTGGTGTGTTTGAAGAAGCACGGCCCCTACAGCAACATCTGAGGCATCGGCCTCTACTACAAAGGGACGACAAGGATCTGGATACTTGAGAATGGGTTCCTGAACGAACGCCTTTTTGAGGGTCTGAAACGCCTGTTGCTCGGCATCGCCCCACCGGAACTTAATGCCTTTCCGTAACAGTCTAGTAAGGGGCGCAGTCAAGGCAGAAAATTTTGGAATGAATATCCTGTAATAGTTCGCAAATCCCAAAAGTCTTTGGACATCTTTTGCTTTACACGGTGGTTGCCAGGTTTGCAAGGCCTCAACCTTGCCAGGATCCATGGCAATGCCTTGTGGAGAAATCACATGTCCCAGAAATTCAATGGTGGTTTGATAGAATTGACATTTCTCTAACTTGGCGTAAAGGTGATGCTCTCTCAAGCGTTGCAGAACTTGCCGGAGATGCTGGAGATGAGTTGCTCGTGACGGGGAGTAAATCAGGATGTCATCGAGGTAAACCACCACAAATTGATCTAATAAATCCCGGAAGATGTCATTCATGAAATGTTGAAAGACGGCCGGAGCATTGGTGAGTCCAAAGGGCATGACGGTATATTCAAAATGACCATACCTGGTCCCAAACGCGGTTTTCCACTCGTCCCCCTCTCGGATGCGAACCAGGTTGTAAGCACCCCGTAGATCTATCTTGGTGAAGATGGTTGCTGATCGGAGATGGTCCATGAGATCAGGAATCAAAGGCAGAGGGTACCGGTTGCGCACCGTGATGGCATTGAGCTTGCGATAGTCACAGCATAGGCGTAAATCTCCGGTTTTCTTCTTCACGAATAACACAGGAGCTGACAAAGGCGAGGAAGAGGGACGAATGAAACCCCTGGCTAGGTTTTTGTCCACAAAGTCTTTTAATGCGGCCAACTCGGGTTCTGACATGGAGTAAAGGCGTCCCCTTGGAAGCTTGGCATTTGGCAGCAAATCAATGGCACAGTCATATGGTCTATGCGGAGGCAATTGGTCTGCTTCTTTCTCACTGAATATATCTGCAAAGTCCGCTAGGTCGGCCGGCAAGGTGATGTCAGGGTGGGATGGTAGCTGGGCTGCGCAAACTTGGCGTACGTGGTCTACGCATTGCAAACTGGGAAATGAAACAAAGTTCTGGGACCACACCACACAAGGATCATGGGTTCTCAACCAGGCTAGGCCGAGAACTACGGGGAAATGAAGTCCCTTGGTAATATAGAATTGGATGGCTTCTTCATGTTGTCCTATGACCAGGCGTATGGGCTGGGTCATGAACTTGATCGGTCCAGACAACAACTCACGACCATCGATTGTCTCAACCAACATAGGCGGCTTCACAGAGCACAAAGGTATGGCATGCTGACAAGCGAAAGCTTCATCCATGAAATTAGTGGTGGCTCCGGAATCCAACAAGGCGTGTGCCGGAATGCCCTGTGCATGATTTCCCAGAAGTATATTGGTTGCTAGGATCAGATGTCTCGGAGGACCGGGGTCTTCGTCTGCGGAACTGGGACTGGGTTTGGCGCCTGCCCAACCCAACGTTTCCATTAGGCCGGGCTCTGGCCGTTTCCCGGCAAGGTGGCTTGAAACTGTTGAGTGGGAGGCCGAGCTGGAACAGGAGTAGGACCTGTCGTACCACGTCGTTTCTGGGGGCAGGCCATGACGTAGTGACCCATCTCTCCACAGTACAGGCACAATCCCTCAGCTCTCCATCTTGCCTTCTCGGTCTCGGTCAAGCGAGATCTGGCTGCACCAAGATCCATGGGCTCATCTCTGGTCATGGGTACAGGACGCCTCTCAGTGTAAGCCGGCAATGGTTGGAAAATACGTCTGGGTGCCAGGATAGGTGGAGTGATAGGTAGGGTCTGGAATCCTCTGCGTGGTGCAGGAACTGGCTTGGTACTTCCGGTGACTGGAACCATCTGTTTGACCAGGTGGGCATCCGTGGCTTGCGTTTGCGCCTCAATAGCCAAACAATGTTGGTATAATGCATCCAGGGTCGCGGGTATTACAGTATGTCTCAATCCATTCAAGATCTGGGAAGACAGCCCATCTTGAAAAATTTCCATGAGAGCCTCATCATTCCAATTAATTTCTTGAGCTAGGCGGCGAAAATCTGATATATATTCCGCTACGCAGCGTGATCCTTGACGTAGCTCTCGTATCCGCCTGGTGGCAGTTTGTCTACGAAGGGGGTCAGCAAATTCTCTTTCCATCAGCTGGCAGAATCCTGCATAATTGCGCAGAACAGGATCTGGTCCTTCTATCAGAGGAGACGACCAATCAGCAGCTGGACCAGAGAGTAAACTTAAAATGAAAGCCACTTTAGTTTCATCAAGCTGGAAATCTGCTGGAGTTGAGGCAATGAATGTTCTGCATTGGTTTAAAAACGCTGGAAATTTACTACGCTCTCCAGTATACTTATCAGGCAAGGCTAAATAACATCTGCTTTGTCTGGGTGGGGGTGGAGCTGGGGCTGGGACTCCTGCACCTTGCTGAATCTGCTGTTGCAAATCGCCAATTTGTTGCTGGAGAGCTAGAACTAATTGATGCAAAGCCGGATTATCTGCGAGCAGCTGCTCCATGACGTCACTGAAAGCTCGGACTAATTTTCCGTCTTTTCTGCTTTTGGGTCACGAGCAATCTGTTCTGTCTGGCCCCTCTCAGCTCATTTAAATCCACATAAATATGTCTTTAAGAGGTTTATTTAACACATTTCAAAAGAATTCACTTCAAAGCACGCTGCTGGCATGTTGCTGGCAGGAACGGCCAAGTCTCAGTTATTTACAGTTAGATTAAAACAGGCTCTTCCCACACCTTCCCAATTAACTCACTCTTTCTTTATCTCATTGTCCAATACCTCATTATTCTTCCGTAGATTTCCAAAACATCAGAAGACTGAATTCAAATGCACTGCTCCAGATATCAGGCTACTCCTTGATTAACGTTGCTCGTGACAAAGGCGTAGTCTCTCTGTCCCCTTATAATATAGTGTCCGATACGTCACTTCCCCTCATTACTTCCTTTTTCCACTTAACTGACACCGTCGCTTATCAAACCTTCGGAATCTCGGATCAATCCATCTATCTTCTTGATCCAAATCTGACCCCTCACTCTGTGAATCTGATCCAGACTGCCTGTAAATCTCCTCCCTTTCTGGCTCAGCTGCCGGGAGGGGAAAATACCCAGAGGGGCCTGGCTGCTCTTCCTCGGCTGCCGGGAGGGGAAAACACCCAGAGGGGACTGGCTGCTCATCCTCATCCTCTTGCACTTCCCAAGCTGGTCTAGGGACACTCACAACAATAATAAGATTGCAAACAAATATTTTTACAATTAGTGATACATTGGCCTAAAAATTATGTATTTTATTATGTATTTATTTTATTTATTATTTATTTCTTAAATTTCTATACCGCCCCTCTCCCATAGGACTCGGGGCAGTTTACAGCCCAATTAAAACAGATAATAATAATAATAAATATTTAAAAATAAATTAAATTAATACATGGCTGTTACTAAAACCTGTTAAAATCCCAATTCTAAAACCCGAACAACCTTGTTTAAAAAATTTACATAGAGATTTACATAAAACCCGACGAGGTCTAGGCCAGGCTGGCTTGATTGAAGAGATGAGTCTTCAATTCTCTTCTGAAGGTGCGGAGATCATGACACCTCCAGAGTTCTGGGGGGAGCTCGTTCCACATCATTGGTGCCCCCACAGAAAAGGCTCTCCCCCTGGGTGCCACCAGCTGACACTGCTTAGCCGATGGCACCCTGAGGAGGCCCTTTCTGTGGGAGTGAACTGGTCGATGGGAGGTATTTACTGGCAGAAGGCGGTCTTGTAAATAACTGGGTCCTATGCCATGGAGCGCTTTAAAGGTGGTAACCAATACCTTGAAGCGCACCCGGAAAGCCACCGGCAACCAGTGCAGCTCGCACAGGATGGGGGCCATTCGTACCTGCCAGGGTGCCCCCACTACCAACCGTGCGGCCACATTCTGCGCCAGTTGAAGCCTCCGCGTGCACCTCAAGGGGAGCCCCATGTAGAGAGCATTACAATAGTCCAGTTTGGAAGTGATGAAGGCATGGGTGACCGTGCGTAGTGCATCCCTATCTAGGAAGGGGCGCAACTGGCGTACCAGATGAATCTGGTAAAACATCCTCCTGGCCACTGCCGTCAGATGGTCCTCAAGGGACAGCCGTGAATCTAGGAGGACTCCCAAGTTGCGAGCCCTTCCCGTGGGGGCCACTGACTCGCCCCCAATAGACAGCGATGGAATCAGCTGATTATACCGGGATGACGGTAACCACAACCACTCGGTCTTGGAGGGGTTGAACTTGAGACCGTTCTTCCCCATCCAGATCCGCACAGCCTCCAGGCACTGGGTCAGCACATCAAGAGCTTCATTTGGGTGGTTCGGGGTGGAAATGTATAGCTGAGTATCATCAGTGTACTGATGGAATTCCACCCCAAAACCTCGGATGATCTCACCCAGCGGCTTCACATAAATGTTGAACAACAAGGGCGAGAGGACCGACCCCTGAGGTACTCCACAGTCAAGGGGCCTCGGGGTCGACCTCTGACACCCTGTTAACACAAACTGCATCCGGCCAGAGAGGAAGGAGAACCACCGAAGCACGGTGCCCCCTATACTTAACCCCTCCAACCAGCGCAGCATGATACCATGGTCGGTGGTATCAAAAGCCGCTGAGAGGTCCAATAGCACCAGGACAGAGGAGCAACCCCTGTCCCGGGCCCACCAGAGATCATCCACCAATGCGACCAAAGCTGTTTCCGTGCTGTAACCTGGCCTGAAGCCCGACTGGAACGGGTCCAGATACGACAATTCCTCCAGGTGCTGAGGGAACTGTCGAGCAACCACACTCTCAACAGCCTTTGCAACAAAGCGAAGGTTGGAGACAGGACGATAGTTAGATAAAACAGCCAGGTCTAGGGCGGGCTTCTTGAGGAGGGGTCACACCACCGCCTCTTTCAGGGCGGCGGGGAAGACACCCTCACTCAGCGAAGCGTTGATAATCGCCTGGAGCCAGCCTCGCGTCACCTCACTGGAGGCCAGTACCAACCAGGAGGGACACGGGTCCAGTAAACATGTGGTTGCTCTAAGACCTCCCAGCAACCTGTCAACGTCATCAGGTGTCACGGAGTCAAACTCAGCCCAGGTAACAGTCTCAAGACCGGCCTCAGCCACTCCTGCTGGACCTCCTTCGTCGAAGTTAAAGCCTTCCCGAATCTGAGCAATTTTGTCATGCCGATATTGCACAAAATCCTCAGCTCTTCCCTCCAAGGGATCCCCCCTCGCCTCCCGATGAAGGAGGGATCGGGTCACCCTGAACAGGGAGGCTGGGCGGTTATCTGATGACGCAATAAGGGCAGTGACGTAAAAACACTTCTCCGCCCTTATTGCCACTAGGTAAGTTTCTTACTCGTGTTTGGTCAGGCTCAGAGCGACTCGCCCTCCAACTGCTCTCTAGGCGTCTTTTCCGGTGCTTCATCTCCCTCAGCTCCCCATTAAACCAGGGAGCCGATCGAGAACCATGCCGGTTCAGAGGCCGCAAAGGCACAACCCTATCCAAGGCATCAGCAGCTGCCCTATCCCAGGCAGCCACCAGCGCCCCGACCGAGTTGTGTGTTAGATCCTCCGGTATTGGCCCAAGCTCCGTCTGGAACCTCTCGGGTTCCATCAGTCGCCTGGAGCGGTACCAAATAATTAGTTCCGCCACCCTGCAGCTGGGTGTAGCAGTCTGAAAGTCCAAGCGTAGGAGAGAGTGATCGGACCATGACAGAGGTGTAATAACTATATTTCTCGTATCCAGATCACTCAGACACTGACCAGAGACAAAAACCAGGTCAAGCGTGTTTCCCCCCGTGTGTGTGGGGCCTTGAATTACCTGGGTCAGGTCCATGGCTGTCATGGAAGCCATGAACTCCCGAACCTCCCCAGACGCCTTGCCCGCAGATGGCAGATTCAAGTCACCCATGATTACCAGCCTGGGGACTTCAACCGCCACCACCGCGATGACACCCAAGAGCTCGGGCAGGGTGGTTGACACGTGGCAGGGAGCCAGGTACATGAGCAACACAGCCCTCGGACCCCCAAGGTCCCACCTCACAAGGAGGGATTCACAGCCTGCCGTCTGAGGAACAGTGACCTCCCTTGGCCTGAGACCTTCCCTAATCACAACCGCCACTCCCCCACCTCTGCCCTGAGTTCTCGGCTGGTGAAATGCAAGGAAGCCTGGAGGGCACATTTCCACCAGAGGGATACCTCCCTCTGGTCCCAACCAGGTCTCCGTAATACCCACCAGGTCTGTGGCCCCCTCCGTAATTAAGTCTTGTATCAAGGGGGCCTTGTTAACAACAGACCTGGTGTTGCACAGCATCAGCCTACAACCTGGGCCCTTTGGCTCTAAACAACCCAGATCACAAGTAGAGCCACGGGGGTCGGAGTGCGGCACCGCTCGGAGATAGCGGGGGCGCGCTCCCATAAATTGACATGGCCCCCTACTCCTGCCATATCTGCCCCTCCCACTTAAAGAACCGATGGGAACTAAATCACCTCTGCCCCCTCCCTGATCCGAACCCTCGTGGTTCCGGTCCCACCCGTTGTCTGGCCCATGTTTCTCCTCCTCCTTATTCCACCCCTTAACCCTCCCCTATCCCGTAGACCTCCCCCCAGGCCTACACCATTACTATCATTAATTTTCCCACCCCCACCCCAAAACCCCTTAAAAACATTTAAAACCCTACTTAAAAACCTCCATAACCCCTTTTTTTGAGCATGCCACCTCTCGGGATTCCAAAATCCGTCATCAAGGTAGGCCTTCGAAAGACATACAGGCCATTTCCGTGAGAGGGAGGCATCTCGTAGTGCAAGAAGGCTTGCCTTATCCTGCATCCAGTAATCATAGCTTGGGTAAAAACACAGAGATGAGGATTTGTCCATAAATTCCATATGGTCTTGGGGTAGGGTGGGGCTGCGAGGCACCAGCATGTCCTCACCTCATCACATCCCCAACTGTCATTGGGGGGGAGGAAGCTCATCATAGGAGGCTCCCCTCATTTTTCAAAATCCTGGGGTATCGATATCAATTTCCATGTTTGGTGCCTCTTGTGCTGGCCTGGCAGGCTAGGAACATGATATTTCTTGCTGGATTCCTCACTTCTATCAACACTGTCATTGAGCAACACGGGGGAAGGCTCCTCAGCTGTCATTGAGGGAAGGGGGGGCAGCCGGCTCTCCCCCACAAGGCTCTCACCCTTGTCTCCCCGTCGCTCCACTACTCCAGGCTCTCCTCCTCTCAAGAGGGGGGAAGAAAGGGGCCAGCCGCGAGGCTCCAGCATGTCTTCACCTTGCCGCATCCTCAGCTGTCATTGAGGGAGGGGAGGGGCCGGCTGTCTCCCTGCGGGGCTCCTCAGCTATCATTAAAAAGGGGGGAGGCCAGCCGGCTCTCCCCCCGGGGAGTTCTTAATCCACCGCAGGTCCGCTACTCCAGATCTTTACGGGCTACGCCAGCTCCCGGCTCCAAATCACATAATTTTCCGAGGCCTCGGCGTTTCCAGAGACGCCGCGTGTGGCTGCCAACGCCTCTGCTCACCCCAACTCAGTCCGGACTCCTGAAGCCCTGTTTCACCGCCAGATGGTCGGCAGAATTTTCTGATAACCACCCAGGGGTATTTGATGGAAATCTACCCCCTGGGTGGGCTCCCCAAACCTCATCTCCTGGACCCAAGCATCGGACGCTCAGGCATTAGCGTCCATCTTGTGCATGCTCAATCAATTCTCTTGTATCAAGTCTTATACAACTTATACATCAAGTCTTATCAACTATGATATTGTAAATTTTCACAAAAAGTTATGGAAAATTCGAGATGTGTTAAGTATTAAATAACTACATGAAATATCAATGTATTTTCAAAAGTCATCCTTTGAAAAATCTCACAGTTTGATACCGACATAGTTGTACTTTGATCCAACTAAAATATTTTCACACTATGAAAAACATGAAGCAATTAATATATTAATTTGAAAAATGCAACAGAAAATACAGTAAATCCTTGCTTAGGAATGTGTTACTGGCATTTAAAAGTCATGAAATTAATAGAACTCCACAGACATCAATCTAGATCAGTTTTGAAAAAGCTTTGGAGATGTAACAAAACTGACTTTAAAAGTCCCACTAATGTTACAAGACTGATTATGTAGCATTCAACTTGCATATATATGTAGTGCAAATGATTCACAGAACACCCAATCTGCAATGAATGTATAACATAGTTTTCTGGATACTTTTCATGATTCTCCATGAAAACTTTATAGAAAAAGTAGCAAGGGTGATTACCAACTTTACATGCCTACACTGTAGATGCATACAATATTAAAGGCAAAGAACTTTAGGAAATAGCCCCACATTCTCAATAAAGTTTAATTTTGACTTATTTATCTCGTCACATATTGTTTTAAGTGTTCAAAATTAACAAGTTCAGCATATTAACATACTAATTTGGGAATCTCTAAACCAGGGATGTCAAACTGCCAGCCCGCGGGCCAGTTTCATCATACCGGAGCCACGCCCACCCCATTGCTGGCAATGGCAAAAAAAGCTCCAATACGTCGCGCGACGTCATGTGACGTCACAAGTTTGACATGTCTGCTCTAAACTCTTTTTTTAAATAATATTTTATTAAGTTTCCAATTTTACATTTGAATATTTAAAAAGCAACGTGGTGACCAGGTTACAATAGTTCAATAACAGAATCTTAGTGCAAATCTCAGGTTACAACATCGAATATTTCTTGTTTTTCCCTTAACATTTACTGTCTCATATTCGGGTTAGTACATTTCTAATTATTACATTTATCAATGGATTTTTAGCTTATACATATCTTAATTATCTTCAGTCTTCATAAACAATCTATATCCTGTTACTAATTTTATTCAATTTTTAATTTATCAATATTCCAATTTAACCTTTAATATTTATAATTATCAGACTTTGGGTAACCAAAATTTCCCTTATCTCACCTGATAACAAATTATAATATCCAAAATACATATTTTATCTATTTGAATATAATCTTGTTCTATTTCCTATGAGTTATCTATTTCCCATATTTAATCATCTACTTAATAACACAATATCCCCTTTAATAAATCAAAACTATTATATATATTGCCTGGGTTAATCAATAAATCAAACATATTCATAATATTTAACTTTCTTTTCCCTTTTAAGTCCAATTTTTAAATATTAAGCCAATTAAATATTTATTTTCAACTAGTTTCCAAATATTATAAATCTAATACCAAATTTCCCCTTATTTCAACATCTCCCTTTAACCCTCTAATTGGCAATATAAAATCCTCTCTAATGAGTCAAAATCTGTTTTTTCAACCTTATTCTAGCTTTCTTCCTTTGTCAATTAGGCTTCCATATCAACACCTTTAAATCATCAAATAGATCTCCCTCTATTCTTTCATATGTTGTTTGAATTAAAGGAGACCATTTGATTGCCAATTTTCTGGAAGATCTAGCCTATTTGTATTTATTAAATTTTCTCCCTGTTATTCCAGTTCCCCAGTTTCGCTCTAATATATTTGTCTTTAATTCAATCTGTTCCATTTCTTTCTCAAATTTCTTCTGATTTATATAGAAAGTCATTTCTATTTTCAATGTTGTCACTTCCTTTTCTGGATTTTCCATCAGGTATATTTGATGATCAATTGGGTCCTCTGTCTCCATATTTGGTTGTCCCACTTCTTCTGTTATCTTCTGCATTGTTGGTTCTTTAGTTGTAGTCAAAATTTGGCTTTGTGCATCTAAGCTGGCATCTTGATCTTTTATTTTAGGTCTTATTTTATCACAAGCTGCCAGAATGCTTTCATGTATTGCTTTTAACATAGAAAGAATCTTTTCCTGGTCTTCATCCATCTTTCACTTATTTGTAAATAGTCTTTCTAGTGAAAGTTATTTGTTAAGCAAAAGACAGTAAAGGTTTACAGTCACAATTCAAGTGGACCAATTCTGCTACCCAGCTGTTTTCTTACAGCTAAATCTTCTCACAGATGGTTCCAAGGTCAGGAAAGTCTTATCTAGATCTGGGCTTTGAGCCAAGTCTCTTTTTAGGAAATAACAAATTGCAATACCAAGCTTCACCACAAGATATCGCCGATGCCGTCTAGAGCAGCGGTTCTCAACCTGTGGGTCGCGACCCCATTTGGGGCCAAACGAACATTTCACGGGGGTCGCCAAACACCGCAGTCCGCCATTTTTTCCCTTTTCCCATCGGCCGGCGCAGGGGGCACACCATGCATGCGCGGGGTAGCACCACGCATGCGCAATGCGGGCCGTCACGCTGCACATGCGCGATGCGGGCTGCCGTGCCGTTCCGCGCATGCGCAATCCGGGCCATCGCGCTGTGCATGCGCAATTCGGGCCGTCGTGCGCACCGTGCATGCGTGATGCGGGCCGTCACATGCACGCCATGCATGCGCGATTTGGGCTGTTGCGCCACATATGCATGATGCGGGCTGTCGTGCCGCACATGCGCAATGCGGGCTGTCGTGCCGCACATGCGCAGCGCAGTTCGGGGTCTCGGCCTGAAAAAGGTTGAGAACCGCTGGTCTAGAGTATTTTAAGTCCCGAATTTTTCCAATTCTTTTTCCAATTTTATTTCTTTTTTGTAGATAAAAACAAATGTCTCCAATATAAATAGGAAAATTTTTAGTCACCAAGTTTCAGAAACATATAAATCCAATTAGATTAAAGTTGTTCTTTTTAATGCTTTGATTCCCCTGGACAGTCAGATGCCACTATTCTTAGAGGGTGGGATAGAATTTCCCTTCCCTCTCTCCTCAAAGGGGGAAGATACTTCAAGCCGGCTTTGCAGGAAAGAAGGTATTTGGGGTAAAGAGAAGATCAAATCTCACCCAGTTTCATCCACATTGCTTTCAGACTGCTTGATAGTAGATTTGACTTCAGCTGTCTGCAGCCTAATGACGAGCCATATTGCTATGGCCGGTCTTTTCTCCGCCAGTTTGGAGGGCTGCTCCAAATCGAGCGGAAAGGCTTCCGCCCTCCTGCGGTCAAGCAGGGGTCTTCTCCTTGCTCGTTGGCCCTACAGGGAGACTTTTGACCCTTCCCAGGTTCCCCCAGCAAAGGAAAATCAGATGTGGAGGATGGAGTCGCCTTCCAAGTGTCCTCAGCGGCTGCGTCGGCAAACCAGAAGTTGGGAATCTCTAAACTCTTAATATACTTACTTCAACTGTACAGAATCAAATGCATTCATATGGGTAATCCTTTAACTTCTTCACAGGTGAAAATATTGTGAAGTTTATTTATATTTATGTACTTATATAATTATGTACGTACATGAAGTTTATAAAGTAATAATACAGCCATCTCTGTTCACATTATATGTGTGTGTGCGTGCATATGCACATATAAACACGTACAAAGCTGAATGTATAGTTTTATACTAAACTGATTCTTTTATAAACTATTCATAGTGAAATCAGAAACAGTTTTTAAAAACTGTCTTATATAGCAAGGTATCTACTTAAGGATGAGTTGGACCAATATAGTCTTGCTTCATTTAGTTAAAGTGCTGCTTTCCATTTGTAGCCGCTGTGTATTCTTCTTTAGTATAATTAAATGATCTTTTCTATAAAGACCAAGAGGTCAGCATCTATAACATTTAGTGTGCAAGTGGGGTAGTTTTGGATAATCAAGAAGAAATCTGTGGCCATTTTGTTAGCGATGAAATAAGGTTCAACCTGAAGCATTTACTACATGTAAGAGGTCATGCCACTATTATGCAAATCCTTCACAGAAGCTTGTACAATTATAAACAAATGTTTTAGCACAAAATAAAAACAATCAATTTTAGGTAAATCAAGTATATAAGTAAGAGCTAAAAGCCTATGGATGAACTTTAAAGGCTAGAAGTTCTTCAGAGTGAATGTTATTTAAGGAACGCAGGTCAGGCAATTTCAAAAGTAGTTTTGTAAATATAGAGGCTTCATTTGGATGGTTTTTTGTGATCAAAGTCCTGAGTGCACGGATCAGTGTTTCTTGCAGTGCTTCCACAGGATTGACATTCTCTATTCCTGATCGTTCTAAATGAAAGATAAACAATGGGAGGGAGACAGTTACTGGTTTGCAACATATATTGCAACATACACTGTATAAACTTCTGCAAAGTATTGAGGTATTCATCAAAGCATTTAAGTTAGTAAATGATATTCAAACTAGGTAAATCACAACTGCTACAGATCAAGGCCTATATAAATTAACACGTTCATCTTAGGTCCTTAATTTATAATGGAAGATGGAGGGGTACCCTAAGGTAGGCAAATACATTCTGGAGATAATGACAATTGAACTTGTGATCCAATAGCTTGGATATGTATTGTAGAGGAATCTTTACTTGTCTTTTTGAGCAGAGTAACAAATACACACATATTAGAACACCTCAGAGATCAGAGTCGCAGTAAAGTAAAACAAGGTTCTGACAATATTCTATTGTGGAAAAGAACAATAGAATTGTGTGGCTAGAGTGTACAGCTAAGAGGAATGCGTGGGGTACTAGATAAGGATCCTAACATAATCAGGAATGTAAGATGGAAGAGTCTTAACAAATTAAAATTTTCTAGGGTGTTTATTTGAGTGAGTGTGACTTCAGAATACTCTTCCTTGCCACTCAGAAAAGTAAGAGGGCATGTGTTAGGCTGTCCACTCCCCTCCTATATTATTTTTATGATTTATTCCAGAATGAAAAATTATATTCCTTTGCACGATAAAGAATTCATGGTAAGTGGACTAAGAAAAAAATATTTTTGCATCTACCAAGGACATTGTTTATTTTACCTGTTGTTGCACTTCAGTAACTAAAACTAATGATCATAGATCAGACTGCATGACAATTCAAAATTACATTTCCTATTGCAATATTCCTATTCCAATATGGAGCAGAACATGCAAACAGTGTAATCTTCCTGCCCCACAGGATATATTTTATTTTAAAATTCAGTAGTATATTGTCTTTAGAAGTTCACAAGAGAAAGAATATGGAACTAAAAGTGAGCTGCAAAAAAATCTCCCCAAAAATCTTACATGTGTAAAAGCAGCTGAAAAATAGCAATGCATACCTAATAAAGTAGAAATATTGCATCATTACTAAAAAAAATAGCAGCATGGGTACTCTTTGCTAACCCCCAAAACAGTCCCAAATGTAACTACTGCTGAAAAAAAATCTGCCTCTCATCCCTTTTCATGCAAACCAACTGTATAAAAGGAACAAGAACAGAACCGTTAATGAGGCACCTCCAAAAAGTACTATAAGATAATTTTCATATATAATCTTATTTGTTAAACAGTGTGAAGAAACCCAGGGGAAGGAGAGAAGGGGAGTCCAACCCCCAGATTTCATATATTATGAAAAGACAAAAGATATGTTATTTTTTGCTACATATAAAGGTTCATTTTGTTTTCTTACCAGCAGATACAAGGACCACCGCTGTAAACAAACTCATTTCTTCATCACTAAGGTTCAGTGCATTTAGCTTTTCACTAAACTCAAACATGGAGTTCAGCAGATCACCAGCTCCCATGGTATGTAGATCATCCAAACTATACTTCTTTCCACTAAGAAAAGTGACAGTACGATCTTTTGCATCAAATAGGGATGCAAACTGTACCATTAGTACCTAGTCAAAAGAAAATTTAGGGAGAAAAGCTCGCATGTAAATCTATACTCAGTTCATATAGAATCTTCAAAGTTTGACAGCTCATAAAATTGAAGATAAAAGTCTTCTCTGAGCCAAGGTCAATTCTTGGTGACTTGTCTTAAAACTAAAGGGAAGTGAGCTAAACTACTGCCTTCTGGGATTTTACTTCCCAGACCTTCAATATCCTGGTTCTCTTCTACTCAACTATTAGCAATGAAGTAGTGAGATATATCCTGAAGATTTAATTCTAAAATAGTCCACACACAAAATGATTATTGTCCTATATAATGTATATCCTCTGTTTGTTTTTTTAAAAAGGCTTTCTTACAATTTACTGAAGACATGATTAATCCCAAGCTTTAAAAAAAAATCCCAGCAACTATTTATATAATTTAGAAACAGGCCAAGTTATATGTAAAAAAAATATTTAGAGTTTGGAGTTATGGAGACATCCTCACTTGGCTTTGATATTTTTATTGGCATATTATTTATTTATCAAATTTATATGGCAGCCCATCTCACAAAAAGCGACTGTTATATTGAGGATATGAAAATGGTTCTGAATTAAAATGCTTCATCTTCTAAAACTGTATTTTATTATTGTTGAAGTGAGAGGCATTCCACAGGGGGGCAGTCAAAAACATTGGTGTAAGCTGACCTCCATTCTATACAGCCTTGAAAGGGATGGAGAATGTTACTTAGCACCAATATTTAAAACTTTGTTTAAGTAACAGAGCTCAAAAGCAATCTCTTTCCTCAGAAAAGGAAAGATGAGGCAAAACAAGATAATAATTGGCACTTCTTAAATACAAGTTTTCTCATGTTCAGTGTGACTCTTTCTAAAAGGCAAGACTGAATATAGTCAGGAAGCATTGGATTTCAATTGCAGACAGAGGTGTGGGTCCCTTTAGACTAGAGGAGGGATGTTATGGCCCCTTTATGACTTGTGGACTTCAATTCTAGAATTCCTGAGCCAGTATGGCTCAGCATGGTCATAAAAGTCATAAAACAGCCATAGTTCCTCACCTATGCTTTAGACAATAGATATCACCAACCAGGGAAACTCACTTGGGCAGATATCACACAGAGAATTTGGGTACAGCAAAAAAAAGGTGAGTGCTTTTCAAAATGAGTGAGGAGACAGGATGAAACTTCCAAGTAAAATATACAATCTGTAATTACATAAAGAGGCAAATTTTTCCACATTTTCTCAATAACTACAGCAGATATATGCCAAGTGTACCAAAGTAACTGCACTCATTTTATCAGTTTTGATTGATGGAAAAAGAAGAAACAAAAAGGAAATGTTCACCTCAAAGGTCCCAGCCTTCAGAAGATTTACTTGGTCATGTTGGGAAAGATCTCGGAAACCTGGAACACGCTTGGCAAATTCCACTACTTCCTTTACTGCGGGGGTAAAGCTCATAGAAAATTCTTCCCAGACTTCCTGACCAGACTTATTTGGATCCACAAAAGGAGTCTTGTTCATTGGGCAAACCTGGATATTTAAACATATATAGAATCAAAATGCTATTCTGAACACCCTCCTTTTCAAAAACTATGAAACTGGCAATGTTCTGTTTCAGAAGAGGCATTGAGATGAAGCAACAAGTTCCAACAGTTCTCCTTTATTGCAAACACCAACAGAACCGATTTTAAAATGGTGCGGCCCCCTTTTATAGCCCCCCTGCACAATACCTTGCTGGCCAATCATTTCAAAGGATCTTTTCCCGCCATGCCACATGGTCTGCCCGGGCCAATCGCTGCAGCCTGCACCTACCGGCCCAGGACATAATACCCCTTCCCCCTTTGCTAAAATAATAAGGCACACGTATTATTTTAAATACTCCAACACTCCATTATATTGCTTACGTTGCATCTATATACATATACAACACTACAGTCTTGCTACAGCCATGCTCCCCACTCCTCTTGAGCTGCATTACTTAACCCAGACTACTAGGCCTGCCTATGAACTGACAAGGACCATACATAGTCTTGTAAGTATTTGGGAGGACCTCTGGTCCATCTTGATCTTCTCATGGCCGGTGTGTGTGCCTGCCTGCCAGCTCGCCTGCCAGGCTAGGCAGACCAGGATTTTGTTGCCCCAAGGATCCAGGGGACCCACCCAGCTGCTGACTGGCTGGATCCACTAAATCCAAGCCAGGGTTCCTTGGGGGGTGGAATTCCCCAAATCCAGTGGTGGGGTGGAATTCCCCAAGTCCACAATGGACTCCTCTTGGGAGCACTGTCCCTCGAGCCCTAGACCAGCAGCTGGAGTGGCCTGAATGGCTGATGTGCCCAATAACCCATAGCCCCCATGTATGTGCCGGAGGTGCCAGAGGCCGGAGCCGCCTCCATGGTGAATCCCCTTTCTGTGGACTCCCTGTTTGGAGCAATAGCTGAAGCCTGGGGATGTTGGAGAGACTGTGGTCCACAATCGTAATTGTGGTCCTCCTGCCTCCAAGAGCAGAGCCAGGAGCAGAAGAGTTGCTGGAAAGTCTCCAGCGGAGTTGGTCAATGTGATGTCGAATCACATGACCATCGTCCAATGCCACTTCGTATGACAGTGGCCCAGAGACCTTGCATACCACTGCTGTGACCCAGAAATGTCCTGGTCCATAGTTCCTTGCCCAGACCAGATCACCCATTTGTAGTCTCCTAGGTGCCCACAGCTGTGACACCTATGAAGCCACCCGGTCTGGGTGCAATCTGTCCAGTTTCGTGATGAGGCGGTGACCCCAGCGGAGTTCAGCTGGGCTCTTTCCAGTAGCTGTGCAAGGTGTGGTGCGGTGGCAAAGGAGAAAGTCTGCTAGCCTATGATGCCAGTTCCTGTGAGTGATCTTCTTTAAGGCATCCTTGGTTGTGCACACCATCCATTCAGCCTGGCCGTTGGAAGCTGGATGGAACAGTGCAGATGTGGCATGCTGGATCATGTTGGCCTGGAGGAACGCCTTGAACTCAAACGACATGAATTGGGGCCCACTGTTGGAGACAAGGACATCTGGAAGTCCATGTGTGGTGAAGATTCCTCTCAGCATCTGGATGGTCCCAGCAGTGGTAGTGGAGGAGACAGCATGACCTATAGCCACTTGGAATGGCTGTCCATGAGGATTAAGAAGAATTGCCCCTGAAAGGGTCCAGCATAGTCGATATGGACCCTCACCATGGGGTATGAGTCTCCTCCCATCTATGAACTGGGGCCTGGGGCATCTCTGGCCTTGACTGTTGACAAACAGTGCACCTGTGGACCTGGGTCTCGATGTCTTTGTCAAGCCCAGGCCACCAAAGATGGCTGCACGCTAACGCCTTCATCCGGACTATTCGCGGATGTCCCTCATGCAGAGACTGCAGGACTCTAGTCCTCAATGAGGTTGGGATTACTACCCAGCTACCCCATAGGACATGCCCCTTGAAGGGGGAAATCTCGTGCTTCCTCTGCCAGAAGCTCTGGAATTCTGAGCCTAGACATGTGTCAGGCCATCCAGACAATGCCCAGGTCAGTATGCGTGTTAGTGTGTGATCGGTGACTGTTTCTGCAGCCACGTCCCTAGCACTGAGAGGAGATTCAGGCAAGTCCTGAATAGACAGGATGCAGTTGGCAGGTGCTGGATCTGCCTCTATCTGCTGTAATGGCAACCTGCTGAGACAATCTGCATGGCCCATTTCTTTGCCTGGCTTGTGAATCAGTGTATGGTCATATGCAGACAGGAAGATAGACCACCTCAGCATTCGTGGTGATATTATGTGTGGGGTTTGTTTGTTCGTTGTGAACAACCCCAGCAGTGGCTTATGGTCTGTAAAGACTGTGAAGTGGCGGCAATATACAAAGTCATGGAACTTCTTTATGTCAGCCATTATGGCTAAGACTTCCCTATCTATCTGTGCATAATTGCATTCAGCTGATGATAGCGTTCTAGAGTAGTATGCTATTGGGACTTGTGTTCCATCAGCCTTCAAGTGACTTAACACAGCCCCAATCCCATAAAGGGATGCATCACAGGCGATGCATACCAGCAAGTTCTCATTGAAGTGCGCTAGGACCGTATTTGAAGAGAGCAAGGCCTTGACCTCTTTGAAGTTCTTTTCATGTGCTTGTGTCCACTGCCAAGGGGCCTCTTTGTCCAAGAGCCGGTGTAACAGCTCAGCCACTGCAGCCTTGTGAGGAAGGAATGAGTGGTAAAAATTTAGCAGTCCCAGAAAGGCCTGAAGTTCGCCCTTGGATTTGGGACTTGGGGCCTGCTGAATTGTTTGCAGCTTGGATTCAGCAGGGTGGATGCCCTGAGCATCAATGCAGAATCCTAGAAACTCCGTGGAGGTAACCCCAATCTTGCACTTGTCTTGCTTAAGCTTCAGCCCCGCTTGGCAGAAACGTAGCAAAACGGCTTTCAGCCTTTCAGCTAAATTATCAGCTGAGTCCCCAGCGATGAGGACATCATCAAAGTACAGGCAAACACCAGAGATATTTCAGAACGTTCGCTCCATTACATTCTGGAAGATGCCAGGGGCCACGTTTACTCCAAATTGCAATCTTTTTACCTTTAATGCCCCCGTGAGTCACTATAGTTTGGGTCTCGGCCGTTTCCTCATCAACTGGCAATTGTTGATAGGCCTGAGCCAGGTCAAGCTTAGCAAAGATCTGCCCCCCCCTTGACGGAGGCTAGAATGTGGCTGACCACTGGTACTGGGTACAAATGCTGCTGCAGCGCTTTGTTAAGCATGCACTTGTAGTCTGCACAGATTCGGACATCACCATTGGCCTTCAGTAGCGTAACTATGGGCGTTTCCTATGGACTACTGTCCACAGGCTCTAAGATATCCTGCTGAATCAGTTTATCCAGCTCTGCATCTATTTTACCCTTTAAGGCAAAGGGTACCCTATGTGGCTTGATTCTAATGGAGGCTATGGCTGGGTCTAGCCTCAGAGAAATAGGAGGGCCTTTGTAGGAGCCAAGTTCTGGACTAAACACATCTGCAAACTCCTTGCAGACCCCAGCCAGGCCTGTTGTTTGCATACCGTGTATTCCAGTCACCTGAATTCCCAGGGCCTCAAACCAGTTGAGTCCAATGAGACTCGTGCGGTCTCCCCCAACCACAACTACATCCAGTAGCCCCTCAAAATTCCTACTTTGCACCTTGAGTATGGCCTCCTTCCTCACGTTGACTCTGGAATTTTGGAAATCTGTGAGGATGAGGGTTGACGGCCTGAGTTTAACCCATAGGCCGCTTCTGCTACACACCTTGTTAAAGGTGTCTAGGGAAATGATGATAGAGCAGACCCAGTGTCCAGCTCCATCAACAAGGGGACCCCTTGCAACTTCACGTCAATGTGAAGCTTCTTCCTAAGTGGCCTGTGGACCCCCGTTCTAAAAACACTCCTACGTGATGTGCAGAAGCCCACCCTGTTCTGGCTGGGGAACCTGGTACCGTTCTGAGGCAATTCTTCTGGGTAACGTTCCTTCTGGTGACCCAAACAGATGGAGGCAATATGGCTTTGCCTCCCACAGGCCCTGCAGATGGCGGAGCGGAAATGGCAGTCTGCGCAGCGATGGTGGCCTCCACACCCGATGCACCGAGGGGATGATGCTAGCTGGGCCTTCCCTCCGTGAGGCTTTCTCCCTGGAGTCTGATGCAGCCGGTCCACTTCCAATTCTGGATCCTGTTCGGATTCTTTGTGAATGACCTCTTGATGGACGGCGGCTGGAAGTTGAGGGGGCTTGGCGAGCCATAAGGCCTTCACAGCTCCGCCGGCTGCTGCTTCGGCTGAAACTTCCCTCAGGGCATCTTGGAACATGAGGCCTTCCTTCGCGAAGAGCTTCTGCTGCAACTCCCGGCTTTGCAGGTCACAGACCAGCCGATCCCTCAGTTTCTCCTCCAAGTCTTCGAATTCGCAGGGCCTAGCTGCTTGCCATAAGGCCGCAACAAACTCTGCTGCAGACTCACCAGGCCTCTGGTCCCTCTGCTCGAACGCGTGTTGCCAGGCAATCACTGAGAGCTTGGGTTCGAAATGCTCTCGAAGAATCCTCTTCAAGTCTGTGTAGGTGATTGATTCCTGTGGTGCTGGGGCGACCAGATTCTCTGCAATCTCGAAGGTGTCTTGCCCACACACACACAGCAGCATGGCAGCTTTGAGGTCATCTTCGCGAATTTGATTCACCCGAAGGTAGTTCTCCACCCGGGCCACGTACGAGCTCCAGCGTTCTATGCGAACTGTGTCAAATTCTGAAAGCTGGCCTATCTTTGCCATCGTTTCAGCCCAGGAATTTCGTCCATGTCTCCTGCTGCAAAGGTTGAGACGGGGCCCTCTTTTCTGAGCTCACCTCCAGCGTTTCTGTGCTGGCAGGCTGAGTTGATCTTCAGGCGCCACACTTCTCCAAGCTGCCACCCCTGTGGTGAGTCAGTTTGGCTTCTTACTCTGTTTGTCTTGTAGGCATCCCACCTTCGTCACCAATGTTCTGTTTCAGAAGAAGAGGCATCGAGACGAAGCAACAAGTTCCAACAGTTCTCCTTTATTGCAAACACCAACAGAACCGATTTTAAAATGGTGCAGCCCCCTTTTATAGCCCCCCTGCATAATACCTTGCTGGCCAATCATTTCAAAGGATGTTTTCCTGCCATGCACGTGTGCGCAAGGCTGGGAGCAGCCTTTCTTGTCCTGGGCATCCACATGGTCTGCCCGAGCCAATCGCTGCAGCCTGCGCCTGCCGGCCCAGGACATAACAGGCAATGTCTTCAAATATAACACAATTATTTATAGTTAAAACAGTTCATAATTAAAAATACTAGCAAGTATGTTTCAAAAAATTAGAGTCTAATTAAAATTAAGAGTTTCTTCTTGCCAACTGCAAAATAAAATCTTTCTTAGAAAAGAAATTTAAGTATGAGAATCTACTTTAAAATCCATTTCCCACGATATTTTATACTTGCAAACCTACATTTGCAGAGCATCTTTGCATTACAATTTTTGAATGGCTGTGATAATTTTATTTCCATCTAGTGCAATTGGTAGGCAATTACAAGCCTATTGACTAACCAGAACAAATTATATGACCTTGTGACTGTAAGTACATTACTGTAATCTTAAATTTTTTTCACTTCACTTTAAGACATAAAAAACTGTTAAGGCTTAAAATGTTTGAATCACTTGCATGCACATTTCTTCTCTTAATTTCTATGCCATTTGAAAAATACAGCACAAATAATGTAAAAGAATCAAAGAATGTACTCTCAGCTTCAAGTGAAATTGCTATCGGAGTAATCACTATTCAGTTGGTTTGCTTAACTGACATATACTTTCACAAAGTCATACTACAATTAATAACTAGTTAACATTTATTCCCCCCCAATTGAATTCATAAGAGTTATTTGTTTTTAAAAAGCACATATGGGGGAAGGTATTCGTCTATCCTAAAGCGTCTTCACATATGTGTCACTGTGTTAATATTCCAACTACAGGGAGTCCTCAAACTACAACTGATCACTTAGCAACTGTTTGGATTTATGAGGAATCCCAAAAAAGGTAGTTTATGATAAAGATTTGAAATTCTAATGACACCTCCCCCTCCATTTACACGGTCACATTTTAGACATTTAGCAACTGGCTTGCACTGATGGCTGTTTGCAGTGTCCCAGATTCACATGTCTTTTTTGTGTGTGCTAGGAATGGATATTTACTTCCAGTTTCCAGCAAAAGAGGGATTGGCTAAAATGGATCTGCTTAAGGATTGTGGGGTTCATATAATAATCACTGGAGCTGGTTTCATAGAGACAAAGAAAAAAATAGCTGCCCTCCCTTTTTAAGACTTTGCAAAAACAATGCAACCCCCCCAAAGCCCTGATTCAAAAAACAGAAGTTTAGCATGCTTTTTTTTCTTTTCTGCAAACTCTTCTCTGGGCCTGGTTGCTTCCATTTCAATGGAAACAAGCTTCTTCCATTTGAAGCCAATCTCTGCTAGGAATTGTGAATTGCGCTTGATTGTTTTAACCCATGCAAGTCACGCTGAAATGTCTTATAACTATTGCGCTTAGGAGCCACATTCAGAGAAGAGCTTTAGAAAAGGGTAGGCAGCTTTTATTCTCTATGAAGCCAGCAATAATGTGCAACCCTGTCCAGGAGCACGAGAAAAGGGGCATTTTAAGATGCTAGAGCTGAGGGCTGGTTCTAGCAGTTTTATCTTTTCTTAAAGGGCCAGGCTGGATGACCTCATGGGGAAAAGGAAATGGCGAAGTTCAGTTGGCATGCAAAGCAACTCAAGAGGGCTGGACTGAAGAATCCCAGATGTTCAGGGCTTTGTGAAGAAGGTGGCTGCTTCACATCCTTGGAGTCTCCCAGGCATTTAGACCTTTTCTTTGGAAGAGAACTTCTAAAAACTGTTCCCTTCTTTAATGGAAGGAGAGGATCAAAGCTTGAGGGGGCAGCGCACACACACACACACACACAGAGAGAGAGAGAGAGAGAGAGAAAGACATGTGCCTTCCTTCAGATATTGCAAGAAGGAATGCTTGAGGTGTATGTGTGTGAATGTGTCTTCCACCTTTCCTTTCTTAAAGCTCTTTCTGCCCCATATAGACTCTGGCAGATTTTTATCTTTCTTTTGAACTGGTAGCCCTTTGGATTATGGGATGAAGTTCCTGGCTACTGCAGATAGGAGGCATCTGGGTCCTGAGTGGTGCAGGCCGGGGGTTAACCCAACCCCAGCAAAATCTGGGGCAACTGTTGCCACTGTAGGGAAAGAAACCAATGTGAGGAAAGTCACTTGCAGGGGTGATTAGGGGACTGTTTCATTATGGCTGCTCAGGAAATAGTGCCTGCTTCTATGGTGAACTCAAGTGGTCTAGCAACTCTGAGGAGTGGTGCAATCAATGGCAGATATAGGGTGGAAAGTAGGTATAAGGCCAGGGGGGAAGAGTGGAGGGGGTCGACACTGCAGTGTCCTTGTGATCAGTCATAAAGGCAAATTATTGTGGGAGATGTTGTAACTTCAAACAGTCACTAAGTGACTGGCTGTATATAGAGGACTACCTGTACACTCTACCGCCTTATTGTTCCTAGGACTATGTGACTAATTTAACCTTATGACAACTAAAAAACAGTATTTAATAATTGTAATACCAGATGCATTCTGCCTCCAGTGCTGCAGGAATACGCATTCAGAGTTTCAATGGAAGAAAATCCATTTTCGAGCATTGTATTATACCCTTTTGTGGGAAAGCCATTGGCGAAGTTCATAGAATGGAAGCAAAGATTATACCCACTTGGATAGTCCATATTGTTTTGCCCTTTATACTGTTCATTGAAATGTTTAACATTCCCATTTTGAAGCACACTGCTTATGCTACTCTGATCAGTTTCACCACCAGAATTGAACTGGGCCAAGTATTTAAGATTTTTCTCCCTATTTGGACGCTGCAAAACAGTGGTATGATCTTCTGGTTGTTCCTGATTGTACATAAATGTATCTTTGTGGGCACTAGTCACCATGCCAATCACTTCTTCCTTGACAATATCAGAGGGCAGAGGAAGAGCAGGACATAGTGGAGGAGGAAGGGGAGAAGGAGAAGAGAGCCTTTTGACAGTTTCTTCTTCTTGCTGTAGTTTGGAGTTCAGCTGTTCCTGAGGCACTAAGAGCAATGCTTCTTGGCTATCTTTTAATGCTTCAGTGGGCAAGTGATCACTGAATTGCGTATTCATCACAGTTTTCATGGCACTTTGCATTTCAATTAGCATCCTCTGCTTCTCCCGTTTAGGAATTCGGCCAAATCGAACAGCTATAAGGAAGACAGACAGAGTCTTTAGTTTTACATTATATCAAATTCTAATAAGCATGCATTCTTCCTTAAGAAATCATACTATTGATTAAACACAGAATCTATTTGACATCAAAATTGTAAACAAGGACCAAAAGACTACTCAGCTATTTCTGGGACTCTTAAATTCTGAAGATGCATTTTTCTCAAACGTGAAATACCACATGGAAGAGAATTTATACACAGTTCACACAGCGTTTTCAATTGTAATGAAGAGAATGAGCCAAATTTTTATAATTCTTTTTCCTTCTTAAAGCAAATTGTACATTTATGCTGCTTCTGGACAGAAAGGGCTATTGGAAAAGATGCTGACTTTTATAAATATTCTCTCTTTCCTTTTCCTATATTATTTTTTGTACTTTATTCTCATGTTATTTTCTTTTATTCATATAGCTTATGTTGTCCAGAAAGCTGTATTATTAATAAAGCATTGAAATAATTTATAAAATAAGAATAGATAAGCAATTTTTCTTCTCAACAATGCAGGCAGGAATGTAAGCACTGTTTTCATGACTAAGATAAAAAGAGCAGAAAGATACATCTTGGAGTATACACCTTGGAATGAAAACAGGCAAAATGGTATAACCAGGGCCACTCACAGTTTGGAAAGTATTGTGATTATATTTACTAAAAATTCTAAGAATAACCAAAATTTATTCAAAAGTGGCAAACTGGCTGTACTGAGATACTTTGGCTTGAGAGAACGGAAAACCAGTTTGTATGCAATGATAATATCCAAAAAAGGCAGACATAGACAAAGTAATATTGGAAAGCCTATTAGACTAACTGTAAGATTGCAAATGTATTTGCCCTATAATTTTTTTAGTTCCTTAATTTGCTGGTCTTGCACAACCAATTTAGCTAAAATGCTAGTTACTTTGTGATTCCATATATGATGCAAACCAGCCAATGTGTTTAGTTTAGAATAGTATCTCCTTGATTCAATTAATCAAGTTAAGTTACCAGGCCATGATTAATTAACAATGGTATGATGCTTCCCATTTACTAGATCACAGGTGTCAAACTTGCTGTGTCACATGATGTGTTGCAATGTATCTCGACTTTTTTTGCATTGGGGTGTGCGCAGCTTCCGTATGATGCAACCGGCCCATGGGCCAGTAGTTTGACAGCCCTGTATTAGATCATTCCTCTAAATCAGTATTCCTCAAACCTGACAACTTTAAGATGTATAGACTTCAATTCCCAAAATTGGCTAGCTAGGGAATTTTGAAAATTGAAGTTCACACACTGTAAAAAGTAATCATATTTGAGCAACATTGCTCTAAAAAAACCAGAAAGACAGATCTAGGTTAACCTAACTAATTTACCGGATCCCAGGCTAATTTTCTAATGGCTCAGCCTAAATTGGAAGTATATATATTTCAGGAAAAATATCTAATAAAGTTAGCCAAAGTACTAGTCAGTTTGAATATTCTTCCTTGAAAATTATCCTCTTAGAAAACTCTGTTTGGAAATTTGCATTGTTTCCAGTGATTGATAAATAGTAAAGTCAAGAGCCTGTGATAAAGTCTAAAAGAATCTCCTATATTTTTTCTTGATGATTAAGATCCCTTATATATTTTGTGATGAATTAACTAAGTAAAGACTATAACGATTAGTGACTTTCATTTGCTGTTTTCTTTAATCAATATACTATATTGAAATGTCTTAGCCTTTTTACATTGCATTGGAAGTGGCTTTATTGTACACTACAACACATTAAGATACATATAAAATGTGTTTGGGAATGCAACACTTAGTCCTAGATTTATGAAGTGGACAGATTTTTTTTCTCATTAGTTTAAAATCACAGAAGAGGATGGTCATGTATCTCACATGTAAACATATAAGGGATCCTGACAGCCCATTCTGCCTTGTATAGTTGAAGATGTAATTATTCCCTTCACAAACATGGTTTAGAGCCCTTTGTGAATACGGCCTTGCATACTGCTTATTCCCTCCATCATGGATACTGTTGATGCCACAAATACAAGCTCATTGCTTTTACAGGTAGATTTACAACCTGTAGCTTGCAAGCAAGCTGTTAAATGAGTTTTGCTCCGTTTTATGATCTTTACAATCACAGTTGCTAAATGAATCACTGCAGTTGTTAAGTCACACAGTTGTAAAATGAATCTGACTTCCCCATTGACTTTGCTTGTCAGAACTTCACAAAAGATCATATAATTCCGGGATGCTGCAACCATCATAAATATGAACCAGCTCCCAAACGTCTGAATTTTGATCCATAGGGACATCAAAATGGTTGTATGTGTAAAAAATGGTCATAAGTCATTTTTTCACTGTTATTGTAACTTTGAACAGTCATTAAACAAACTGTTGTAAGTATAGGACCACCTGCATTCACAAATGCTCACTGGGATTACAAGTACTTGTGGGAACATGTTTCATGGTCCAGCATCATTTCCATACTTGTGACTTCGTGGTTACGGTGCAATTGGAAGCAGAGCACAATGTTAACCTCTACTTTATCACCATTTTTATAAAACTTCCATTTGAATTAAACACAAAACATACAACAATTCACCTTTTGAAAGTCACTGCTCAATATAGAAACATACCATCTCTTGACATTCCTACTGACAAGCATTTTTTGAATCGGCACTGCTGACACCTGTTTCTATTCATTCTCATTACACAGCAGTTGTTACTCTTCAGGCACTTCTTATATTGGATATTTTGCTGAATGCTTCTTCTAAAAAAACCCTGAAAAAATAAGCAATTGTTTTAGTTGGTTTTTTTTTTTTGCGAACAAGCTTCCAATTATATAATATGAATACAATCTTGTATGTTTAATTTTCAAATTAAATAAGGCTTATGAAATTGTGTTGTGATTAAAAACAATAGAATAAAATACACACAAAATATTCATGTAAAACTTGAAAGAATATTACCTTTAGCCTTGCTGATTATACTTATTTAGAAGAAAATGAAAATATTTTAAATTTAGTAATTTAGCAAATAAAATATATAGCAAATAAAACATAATTCAGATAGTCAGCAACAATTATACTCATTCCTAAATTTATATTTATTATTAAGCCATTTATATTAGAAAAATTACCTTGCAGCCTTCACAGGCATGGACCCCATAGTGAAATCCTGAAGCAACATCTCCACAGACTTTACACAGCAAGACCATGCCATTAAATTCTAAAAATGCAACGGTATGAAAACAGTAGTAACATGGAAAATGAAGCACGGATAGATTTGATTTGTTATGTTTATGTAATGTAATGTAAAGGAATATAATTTTGTACACCTGCCTTCTCGGGTCATTATTACATATGTCTCAAAGAATTAGAAAAATATTTTAATATAGGCGTCGGCAAAAGATTAAGCTGTATAGTTTTTAAAATATAATGTTGTGTAACTCTAGAAAAAAGCACTCTAGGAAATCTGGGCACATTGCCTTTGAAATAAATCCCATTGCCAAAGGTGCCCTCCAAACTGCATCCAAAATTTTAAGGTGTAAAAGTGTCTTGCCATTAAGTCTGTGTTAATTATGAACTAATACTGACTGTATAAAAATAACATTGTTTAGGACAAATAAAAACTGATACATCTGCTCTACATAACTGAAATGTTACCCTGTATCATCTACAAGAATAGCACAAATTTATTAGATTTAAATGCCATTTGAAAATTTCTTTTGTTCAGAAACAAGGCAGTAGGTTTATCAAGTAAACGCAAATGCTTCAGCAGGTGATGGGGTAAAACAAAAAAAATGAAAATGCTATCCAATGATGACTTATGAATTGATGAAATATCATTACTTATTAACATGTTGCAAACAGGTTCCAAGTAACAAAGGTTAGGGAATCAACAATTCCACTTTTGATCAATTATCTGAGTAATAAACCAACTAAAGTTGTTCTCTGAGATTACAATATTAGGAACAGTGCAAAAAGTATTAAATTAATAAGTTATTATTAAAGTTGGCAATACTTAAATAATCAGAAAAAACAGATATTCATTTAACTGATTTGTATAAAGGATATTCAAGTACTCTTAGATAGGAAAAGAAGTGTTTAAATGTAATGTTTTCCCTAATACTCCTGACACCCCTAATAATGAATTGGTTATAGGATTGGCGGCTATATAATTGTTTTAAATTAATAAATAATAAAATATAATACATGTTTTAACATTTCAGAAGTTGAAACCCGATAGTCATAAAAATATTGTACTGAAGTATCCTTGTTTGAGTTTTGTGCTGTCCTGGCTTATCAACTACAACTGGACTGGCAAGTGGAAAATCATATGACCGCACCAAACGTATAACATTTCTGCTTGCCTCATAAAGTCAATCACTTAATTAAGTGAATCAATTAAGTACTATCAAGTGCCACTCCATGTGATCATAACTTGCAATGTTACTTCTGGGTTCTCCATTGATTGTGAAACTTGTAAATGGCAATCACTGCAAGAGATACAATAATCGTAAATGGGTGGCACTTGCAAAGTGCCTGAATGGTGATCAAGTGACCACAGATAGATGTGATGGCATAAATGTGAGGATTGGTTGCAAAACTCTTTTTTTTTTCAACTCTTAATTTCAAATGATCACCATACAAGGCAATCAGTAAGCTAGGACTAACTGTATCTAATAAAAGCTTTATTAGGGTGGAAGCGAATATGCAATTCCAGAATAAATGTGCAACAATCCTAAGAAGTTCCAGATTCAAAGGCTGGTATCTCCAAACTAAGAAGTACAGAAATTAAGTGCAGTAGTCACCAGTTACTGGAAGCTTAAGAATCTGCAGACAAGCAAATAAGATACTTTGAAATAGTCTCATGTTTTGTGCACACTTGGTAAATGATTCAGAAGAAATGTTTTGGGCATTGTGCAAGTGCAGTGCTCTTCTGCTATGTTTTAAATTAGTTCCTTGTTTTTCAAACTTCTGTACAAGGCTACCAGTTTTAAAAGTAACATTAACCATAATAAATGCTCCTAAGAGCAGTGTAAACCTAATAGAGGTTTTGTGCTTATATGAGATCACAATCACCTAAATTATCTTCAAAATATGCACGATCATGTTACATGGATAAACTTATTTTACTTTGATTCAGAAATGAATCAATTTGAACTTATATATTCTTTCAGTAGCAAACCTGGGTGATTCCAAAATCTCAATTCTAAAATGCTGTGCTTTACACATTTTAAATAGGGAGATTTCCAGACTGAGGTTTCTTGGTAAACATTTCTCAAATTCTCATTTTTCCCAATTTAATTGTGGACCATGGGACAACATGCCTGTTGGTCCCAGTCTGTCTATGGAATAGGAATATGACAGTTTGGAGCATCAAAACTCCAGTTTAACTAGAAGAATGGAAGTCAGAGGTTAAATGCTGAAGATTTAATACTGCAGGCTACAGGCCACTGCTGCCAAGCTTCAGATATATCTATCTTATACCTAAAGTGGATAATCTAAGGATCAATTCAGATGTCACAAGTTCCTCCTCTTGTTAGTCTCTCATTTCTATTACAATGTTATATGGGTATGTCTAACAAAGGTTCAACCAGAGAGCACCTGGAAGTCAGCATTTGCAAAGATTCAATTATCAATAAGTGAGTACCAGTTTAATCATAACAGCTAACCATGGGAAGAAAAAAGGAGAACCTGTAAGTTATAGAAAAATGAAAGGAGCTGAGAAACGTGATGGCTGAAATGAGTGTTTTGTAAAAGACTAATAGCACTTACTTGCAAATCCATTATGACTTTTTGCTGTTGAGATGCCACTTGATTGATTTGCCTTAGTGTGATTCTCTAATTGGTCACTGTATGATCTTCTATCAGACTGCTCTTTACTCTTGCTACTACAGCTCCCCTCAGAGGAGGAACTGTTTGGTGATGGTGGCACAGGGGAAGAAGAGGACTGAAAACTGTTGTCTGAGCCTTCGCTGTGACAGGAAGCAGGGCTAGATGCAGAGCTTGAAGAGCTGATATAAGCAATTACACTTCCTGGAAAAGAACATAGGAGTACAGATATTATCTGTAGTCAGGCGTCAGCTTCCCCTTCCCCTCCTCTTATAACATTATTCGAAATGTTTGATTTCAGAAAACAGTATCTACTTCATCATCTGAAGGTCAAGATTCAAATTCAATTACATCACTCTAATCAAGAGAAGGTGCTCAGAGAAAAACAAACAAATGAAGTTTTGAAGACACAAGAAAATAGTCAGTGGTGAATCCAAAATATTGCAATTTGATTTTTCATATATATTAGGGAGCAGGTATGGTAAGCCATTAAGACACAAAGTCAATAAACTTTATAAGTTTATAAAATAACAGTATAGCTTTCAGCAGCAATAAACATTAAAAAAAAAACCTAGAGCTTGAAGAATCAGTTTACAAGTTTTCCAAGCCATACAATGACTAAAGGACCCTCTAGAAGAGTAACTCCTAAAATACATTAAAACTTTTTATATATGCGGAGTGATACAAATTTACAACAGTCCAAATATTGCAATTGGCCTTGGTAGAAATAAGCAATTACTTTGGAAGGCCAAACAAGGGTCTTCCAGCAGAGTGAATGAAATTAAAAACAAAAGTGATTAAATGTGAGATAAAATTGAATTAAGGGATGCTAAAAGTGATATTTTAGATATTTGCTTGGGAAAGATAGTAACATTCTAAGAGTGGTATTGAAACAAATGCTGTTGTATATAAGAAAAAAATGAAATGCAAGTCACAATGCAACTTGTTTAACATGGGCATTAAGACTACATCTATGCATGATTGGTTAGACATATGACAATACTGTTTCCCTATTTTTTTAAAAAAAAGGATTTTGCAGGGCATACAAAAACTATAGAATAATTGCTTTAAGTTTGCTCTGGAAGTGGGCCAAATTATGACTAAAAGAATTATTAGAGCCGATAATGACAAAAATTTGGAAAGTGCAATCTAAGAACTTACATTAATAGCATTTTGCATGAAAAATATAGATTAGTATTCTATCTTAGAAGTGACCCAATATGGAATAACTTTCAGCTATCTGATTTGTGTGCTCTCTAGTATTCAGCATAAAATAGGAGATAAGAAAAACATGCATTCAAGCCCATAGACACAATTGTGGATAGTTTTTTTTAAAGTGTTCCATAATGCTACAATCATCACATACTGACCACCATTAAGCTACAACTTATTATGCAGATTGAGCTTAATTGAATTTTGCATGTAACAGGTTAACTTGTCTTGATGTCTCTGTTATCTATGATATTTTGATGTTATAAAATTACTGAGATCAGACTTTAATAGCACCGAACAGTGGCATTAATACGAAAAATATTAGGAAGAAAAAAATGAATACCATGTATGTCAAATGGATTAATTTTATTTCATTACAAATGAAATAGGGCAGTGATAGCAATCCTATGGCACGCGTGCCAGCAGCCTTCACAGGCATGGACCCCATAGTGAAATCCTGAAGCAATATCTCCACAGACTTTACACAGCAAGACCATGCCATTAAATTCTAAAAATGCAACGGTATGAAAACAGTAGTAACATGGAAAATGAAGCACGGATAGATTTGATTTGTTATGTAATGTAATGTAAAGGAATATAATTTTGTACACCTGCCTTCTCGGGTCATTATTACATATGTCTCAAAGAATTAGAAAAATATTTTAATATAGGCGTCGGCAAAAGATTAAGCTGTATGGTTTTTAAAATATAATGTTGTGTAACTCTAGAAAAAAGCACTCTAGGAAATCTGGGCACATTGCCTTTGAAATAAATCCCATTGCCAAAGGTGCCCTCCAAACTGCATCCAAAATTTTAAGGTGTAAAAGTGTCTTGCCATTAAGTCTGTGTTAATTATGAACTAATACTGACTGTATAAAAATAACATTGTTTAGGACAAATAAAAACTGATACATCTGCTCTACATAATTGAAATGTTACCCTGTATCATCTACAAGAATAGCACAAATTTATTAGATTTAAATGCCATTTGAAAATTTCTTTTGTTCAGAAACAAGGCAGTAGGTTTATCAAGTAAACGCAAATATTAGGAAGAAAAAAATGAATACCATGTATGTCAAATGGATTAATTTTATTTCATTACAAATGAAATAGGGCAGTGATAGCGATCCTATGGCACGTGTGCCACTGCGGCACTCAGAGCCCTCTCTGTGGGCACATGCACTGTCACTACAGCCTTGCATCCCCCCGCAGCCCCTTCCACACCAGCTGCCCCCAGGTGCGGTCCATGTGGAGCAGCGCAGCCAAGGACATGGCAGTCGGGCAGCAGGGACATGACTCTGCCCTCGTGCCCCATCACATGCAGATGATGCTGTGGGGCGTGGACAAAGGGCATGGCTGCTATGGTGCTGCAGGGCCACCTGGGTGATCTGCTGCAGGCCACGGAGGCGATGGCTGGCCTGCGGGTGGATGGGACAGAGCGGAGGGACGGAGTAGGAGAAAGGCGGGTTTGGCAGGGGGGCGGAATGCTTTTTGGGCACTCGGTCTCTAAAAGGTTTGCCATCACTGAAATAGGGAAATGGACCTTTTTGTACTTTTAGCCTTACAGCACAGTTATTTATACATAACTGTAAAAAAAAATTCCAGAGCACTTGGAAAGGCTTAGTAAGAGATAACTGTTAAGTCCTTTGATCATTGACGAATGATGAAGACTCATTGTTCAGCTAACAGCTCTTTATTCATTACATCAACAACTCCAACAACAGCAAGGTACACAGGCCTCTCTTTATCTGCCCAGAGCCCCGGACAGAATGGCAACAAGAAATGGAGTGCTTTCACGCCTCGCACATGCGCACGAGGCTGGCGCCGCTCCGTCTGGTCCCGGGCAGCTTCTGCAAAGCCCGGAACCATTGCAACATCCCAAGCCTGCCTTTGCACAACAATAATCATGAATAAATCCCAGCCTCAATAATTTCCCCACTTATACTCTGATATTTCAAGTACTCTTTACAAAAGATCCTCAGAGGGAGAATCATTTCAAATAATATTTATTTATTTATTTATTTATTTTTCGGATTTGTATGCCGCTCCTCTCCGCCTACTCGGAGCGGCTCACAACATACAAATAAACAATTCAATATAAATCCAAAAAAAACATTAAAAATAAACCCCACACATACTCCTCAGTCACAACACAATCAACAATCATCCCCAGGCCTGCCGGCACAGGTAGGTTTTTAAATTCTTTCGGAAGGCCGGGAGAGTCGGAGAAACGCGGACTTCAGGAGGTAGTTGGTTCCAGAGAGTGGGCGCCACAACAGAGAAGGCCCTCCCCCTAGGGCCCGCCAGACGACATTGTTTCGCTGATGGGACCCAGAGGAGGCCGACCCTGTGCGCTCTCACCGGTCAAAGGGAAGTATATGGCAGAAGATGGTCCCGTAAGTATCCTGGTCCCATGCCATGAAGGGCTTTATAGGTAATAACCAACACCTTGAATTGGGCTCGGAGACCAATAGGCAACCAATGCAGCATGCGGAGAGTTGATGAAATGTGGGCACAATGACGAAGGCCCACAACAGCTCGCGCAGCTGCATTTTGCACTAATTGTAGTCTCCGAACACTCTTCAAGGGTAGCCCCATGTAGAGAGCGTTGCAGTAGTCGATCCTCGAGGTGACAAGGGCATGTGTAACTGTGAGGAGAGACTCCCGATCCAAGTAAGGACGCAACTGGTGCACCAGGCGAACCTGGGCAAATGCCCCCCTCGCCACTGCCGACAAATGATGATCCAATGTCAGCTGTGGATCAAGGAGGATTCCCAAGTTGCAAACCTTCTCTGAGGGGTTTATAAATTCACCCCCCAGGGTAATTGAAGGACAGATAGAAGTGTCCTTGGGAGGCATCACCCACAGCCACTCTGTCTTTTCGGGGTTGAGCCTTAATCTGTTAACACCCATCCAAACCCTCACAGCCTCCAGACATCGGCACATCACCTCAACCGCTTCACTTATATGGCCAGGAGTGGAAATGTACAGCTGAGTATCATCAGCATACTGATGGTATCTCACTCCGTGGCAGTGGATGATCTCACCCAGTGGCTTCATGTAAATGTTAAAAAGTAGGGGGGAGAGAACCGACCCCTGAAGCACCCCACATGGGTGTAACCTAGAGGTGGACCTCTGGCCCCCCACAAACACCAACTGCGACCGACCAGTGAGATAGGAGGAGAACCACCGCAATACGGTGTTCCCCACTCCCAATCCCTCCAGCCAGCGCAGAAGGATACCGTGGTCAATGGTATCGAACGCCGCTGAGAGGTCAAGAAGCACTAGGACAGAGGACTGGCCTCTATCCCGGGCCTGCCAAAGATCATCCATCAGAGCAACCAAAGCAGTTTCGGTGCTGTAGCCGGGCCTGAACCCCGACTGCAGAGGGCCCAGATAATCGGCTTCCTCCAGAGACCGCTGTAGCTGATGCGCCACCACCTTCTCGACAACCTTCCCCACAAAGGGAAGGTTGGAGACCGGACGATAGTTGGTCAAAATTACTGGATCCAGGGAAGGCTTCTTGAGGAGGGGGCACACAAGTGCCTCCTTTAAAGGAGCCGGGAAGGACCCCTCCCTCAAAGAAGCATTGACAATCTCCTGGATCCAAGTACAAGTCACCACTCTACTGGCCGAAACCAGCCAGGAGGGACACGGGTCCAATAAACAGGTGGCAGAACTTACAGATCCAATGGCCCTGTCCACTTCCTCAGGCGTAATAGCCTCAAACTCACCCCAGATGATTGGACAAGAACATTTCCCTGTCCCCTCAACTGAATCATTATCAGTTGACTCTGCTCCACAATTGGAGTCTAGGTTAGCCTGGATCTGAGCCACTTTGTCTGCGAAACAGTTATTAAAATCCTCATCACTACCCTGCAAGGGTGGGCCCGGACCCCTTGGGTTAATGAGGGATCGGGTCACCCTAAACAGGGTGGCCGGACGAGATTCCACAGACACGATCAAAGCAGAAAGATACGAAGATCTTGCCGCCTTAATCGCCTTCAGATAGGCTTTAATAAATAAGCTCAATCTGGTTCTGTCAGATCCGGACTTACTTTGTCTCCATCGCTTCTCTAGACATCTCTTATGGCGTTTCATCCCCCTGAGCTCCTCAGTAAACCAAGGAGACCTCCTGGGGCCAGCACCACGGAGAGGTCGCAAAGGCGCAATCCGGTCAATCGCCCCCTTCGCGGCTGTATTCCATGCCGCTACCAGGGACTCCGCCGGACTGTGAATGAGGGAGTCGGTAATTCCCCAAGCGCTGTCTGAAAGCCAATTGGATCCATCAGGCATCTGGGGCGGAACCACCTAATCGGTTCCGCCTCCCTGCGGGGAAGAACTATAGTATGAGAAACAAAGGATGATTTCTAAATTTGCAGAACAGAGTCTTAACCTGTGTGCTTACCCAGATCTGTGCTGATTTCATACATAACCCCATTATTTGCAGTGAATGGAACAGAATCAGACTACAATAAAAATTACATCTGAATAACAGATTTTAAGGATGGAATTACAAAACCAGGGAATGATATGGTACATTGGTGATGCACCTATCATTAATGTTTTGTGCTGAATATGATTTTTTAAAGTGGAATATTATTTCCAGTATATTGAAAAAAAGAGAAAAAAACAAGGATACTCTGTCAAATAGTAAATGTGCACTCTACTTTACAAAAACAACTGTTTAATTTGACTTGAAACAGAATTCTGATACCGATGTACTTAATATTTTATGCTGTTTTTCCTTAATATTCTACATACAAGCACATTATGTATTTCCAAAGTTTTCTACCAAACAACCTAGCTGCTTATGTAGCTCATGCAAATCTATGTGCATATTGTTGTGTCCTGAGCATGCAAATACAGGCTCGGGACGTTGTATTAGTCCCGGGCAATTGCAAAATCTGCCCGGCACCAGACTGAGTGGCACCAGCCTTGCGCACATGTGCAAGGCGGGAAAAGAGCACCTGTCTGCTGCCATTGGTCTGGGGATCCGGACATATTAAAGGAGGCTTGCATGTCTCTGCTCGCTGTTGGTGTTCTGGCTGAGAACAAATAAAGACTGTTACTGAGTGAAACATGCGTCTTCATCATTCACCATTTTGGGAGGACTTAACATTGGCGATGAAGGTGGGATCTCTTACAAGCTTTAAGAAAAAGCTGTACGACTCACCAAGAAGTCCTCGACGAGGGAAGACGGCGTTAAAATCAGTGTCCAGCCTGCCAGTACAGCATTGCTGGAGGGTAAGTTCAGCTGAAAGACCCCTTCCGAAAGAGAGTGAGTGGTGAAGTGTGCTTGAAGATGGTGAAGATCGGCCACTTATCTGAATTCGACGTCTCCCACCCTGAGAAATGAGGGTGGAGACTTATTTTAGGGTGAATCAGATCAGAGAGGATGGTCTGAAGGCTGCAACCCTGTTGTGTGTCTGCGGGCAGGAAGCCTTTGAGATTGCTGAAAATCTGGTGGCCCCCGCTGCTTTGGAATCAATGACATATGCTAATTTAAAGAAGTTTCTGAAAGAACATTTTTAACCTAAACTATCCGTCATTGCTTGGAGGCATGTTTGATCAAAGGGACCAGAGGGCCAGTGAATCATCCAAGGACTTTATTGCGGCTTTGGGGTGGGCAGCCAGACTGTGTGAGTTTAAAGACTTGAAAGAAAGGCTGTGTGATCATTTTGTGTGTGGACTAAGAAATAGAGACTTACAACAGAAGATCTTTGCTAAAAAAGATATTTCATTCCAAGATGCTGTGCAAGAGGTTACAGCAGAGGAAGCAGCGGGGGGGGGGTTAAGAATATGAGGGCCCCCCAGAAGCTCCCCCGAAACAGTCATGGTCCACCAGGAAGACGTGCATGAAGAGGCAGAGACAGATCCTGAAGATGAGGTGAACAAGCTTTACCAGGTAGATGGAAAAAGGAAGAAGGGACGTCCAGAGAAGGCTCCAACAGCCCTTCAATGCTTCGGGTGTGGAGGACGCCACAAACGAGCTGACTGCAGGTTTCGTTCCGCCATCTGCAGAGCATGCAGCAGGCAAGGCCACATTGCGTCCATCTGCTTGGGTTGTCAGAAGGTACAACCCCATGAAGAATTGCGCCTGAAAGGTACCAGGGTCCCCAGCCAAAATAGGGTGGGCTTCTGAGCATCACGCAGAGACAGGCACACATAAGCCCCTAAAGAAGAAACTGTCCCTTAATGTAAGGTTACAAGGAGTTTCTTTATCCATGGAATTGGACAGTGGGTCTGCTCTATCCATAATTTCCCTCAACACATTCAGGAAAATTTGCAGTAGCAGTGGCCTCCGAGTTAAGCTCAGGCCATCCAATGTTATTCTTACAGACTTTCAGAATTCTAAGGTGTGTGTTAAGGGGGAGGCTACCCTTAGGGTACAGTACAAGAATTTTGAAGGTCCTTTAGATGTGTTGGTTGTTGGGGGTGAACGTGCGAGTCTTATTGGACTTGATTGGTTCGAAGCCCTGGGAATCCAAGTTACTGGCCTGCAACATTTGCAAACGTATAGCCTGGTAGAGGTCTGCAAGGAATTTGCAGATGTGTTTAGTCCTGAGCTTGGGTCCTACAAGGGGCCTCCAGTTTCTCTACGGCTAGATCCAAACATAACACCCATCCATTTGCCCTCAAGAGTAAGATTGATGCTGAACTGGACAAACTGCTCCAACAGGGCGTTTTAGAGCCTGTAGACTCTAGCCCTTGGGAAACCCCTATAGTAACGCCTCTTAAGGCTAATGGGGACATACGTATATGTGCAGATTACAAATACAACTAAACAAGGCTTTACAGCAGCATGCTTATCCAGTACCTGTAGTGAGCCACATTCTGGCTTTCCTCAAGGGGGGGGCGAGTTTTTGCAAAGCTTGACCTGGCACAGGCAAATCAACAGTTGCCTGTGGATGAGGCAGCTGCTGAAGCTCAAGCCATTGTAACTCATAGAGGAGCTTTCAAGGTAAAGAGATTGCAATTTGGGGTAAACTTAGCCCCTGGCATATTTCAGAGTGTTATGGAGAATACACTTTGGGGTATTCCTGGGGTCTGTCCTTATTTTGATGATGTTCTCATTGCCGGAGAATCAAGTCAAAATCTGTCTGAGAGATTGAGGGCTGTCTTGCTTCCTTTTAGAAAAGCAGGCCTTAGATTAAAAAAAGACAAGTATAAGATTGGAGTCAATTCTACTAATTTTGGGGGATTTAGGATAGATGCTCAAGGCATTCACCCTTCTGATGCTAAGCTTAAAGCTATTCAGCAGGCCCCTAGACCTAAGTCTAAGACCGAGCTGCAAGCCTTTTTGGGGCTATTGAATTTTTACCATGCATTTCTACCTCACAAAGCTGCAATAGCTGAATCTTTGCACAGACTTTTAGACAAACAGGCCTGTTGGTAGTGGGCTAAAGCCCATGAGAAAAGTTTCAATGAGGTCAAAGCCTTACTTACTTCAAATGCAGTGTTAGCTCACTTCAATGAGCAGCTACCTGTTTGCATTGCCTGTGATGCATCTCCATATGGAGTGGGAGCAGTACTTAGCCACCTGAAGGCTGATGGAACACAGGTTCCTGTGGCTTATTATTCCAGGACACTGTCTTCTGCTGAGCGCAACTACGCTCAAATTGACAGGGAAACTTTGGCTGTTGTAGCAGGCATTAAGAAGTTTCATGATTTCATTTATGGCCGCCACATCATGGTCTACACTGATCATAAGCCCTTGTTAGGGTTATTCACAACAACCAAACTCCACATATCCTGTCTCCTCGTATGCTGAGATGGTCCATTTTCTTGTCAGCATATGACTATATGCTAATCCATAAGCCTGGAAAGGAAATGGGTCATGCTGATGGCCTGAATAGATTACCCCTGCCCAACTTGGAGACTGACCAGCCCCTGCTGTAAACATTCTGTCCATTCAAGAGCTGCCTGAGTCTTCTCTCGATTCTAGGGATGTGACTGCTGTAGGTTAGACAGACTGCACCTGGACAGGGTGGCTTCTCAGGTTCCACAACCCTGAGCACCAAGAAGACTTCAAGTGGGTGATCCAGTTTGGACTCGAAACTACGGGCCTGGTCATATCTGAGTACCAGCTGCGGTCTGCAAGTTCTCGGAACCTTTGTCCTATGAAGTGACCCTGGAGGACGGCCGCGTTCTTCGGTGACACATAGATCAGCTGCGCACAATGAGGGACTTCCGCCCATCCGCTCCTGGTTTTGTTCCGGGGGAGGGAGGATGGTTATAACATGCATTCTGAGGATCAATTTCATCAATCATTACTGGCCACTGAGGAGGCCAGAAGTTCCACATCCCCAGATTCCACAAGTGCTCAGAACAGAAACTCAGGGGGCCGGGAGTTATCCCAAACACCTTCATTTACTCCAGCCAGGGAATCACTCCGGGGATATCCAAACTATTCACACACTGCACACATTACTCCAAATAGGGAGACTGACCGGGGGCATCCACTTAACTCATCTCTCACCAGAGAACTGGCAACCCAGCAGGGTAATTGGCCTCATTCTGCAATTGCTCCCAGAAGGAAGTCATTAAGCTCAAGGGCTAACCAAGGAGTAACTCCTGAGAGGGAAACCTCTGATATGGGTGGGGGGTCCCTGGGATACTGGGATCCAGAAGCTACCTCAGAATCCCCGTGTGATGGCCTTGGGAGTGAAGAACGGTATTCCCAAAACAAATCCATTGTGGAGCTGGGGATTCCTACCACTCCAAAGAATGCTGGTTTGGGCTCAGAGGGTCCAGCCAGTCAGGAAAGGGGCTGGTCAACCAGGTACGAGGGGCAACAGAGTCCAGGCTACCTGAGCCTGGCAGGCGAACAGGGGGGTCAGGCTGTAGCGCCTGGGTCACCTGGGGCAACAGGGCAGCCCCATTTTAGTCACCCAGCTTGGTGAGCGAGCAAGGGGACCAAGCAAACTCTCCCGGTCCGAGGAGGTCAAAAAGGGTTAAATGCCTGCCCAAATATCTTTCAGATTTTGTGAAGTTGCCGTCAAGTACTAAGGGGAGTTACCCTACAGTCAAGTAGCTAACAACTTAATTTTGTTATATTATGATTTCTGATAATGTTTTCACATTAGGGCAGGGTATTATAGCCTAAGTAAAGGCAGACAGGTATTCAGTCCATGCTGAATGCAGGGACATAGTACACTCCTTCTAAAGGATTGTGAGCCAGTATGGGTGTTCCATCTAGGAGGGAGGGGTGTTGTGTCCTGAGCCTGCAAATGCAGGCTCGGGACATTGTATTAGTCCTGGGCAATTGCAAAAGCTGCCCAGGACCAGACTGAGTGGCGCCGGCCTTGCGCGCATGTGCAAGGTGGGAAAAGAGCATCTGTCTGTCGCCATTGGTCCGGGGATCCAGACATATAAAAGGAGGCTTGCATGCCTCTGCTTGCTGTTGGTGTTTTGGCTGAGAATAAATAAAGACTGTTACTGTGTGAAACATGCGTCTTCATCATTCGCCATTTTGGGAAGGACTTAACACATAGTTTATTATATAAAATAAGAAATAAAACAAATGTATCATGTCTTTTTAGAAAAAGCTGGCTTTAAATTTTAAGTGAAGTGTATTGCCACTTCAACTCTAATATTTAACTGCCTCTATTTATTCTCTAGTCTTTAAAACAAAAAATCTGCCAGATTTTTGTTTTAACACACAATTCTTATCTAATCATATTTCAGATTTTCAACAGAATGCCAACTTTGGACATGTAAAAGTTAAACCATGTTCACGTACCATAATTAATCTTATGTAAGTACCACAATATCCATGAACAATTGGATTAGAAGATAAGAATACAGAGGAATATAATTATTATGATTTAGCACCTGATAGCTGTAAGCCATCTCTTTATAGAAAAGCATTCTCTAATATACTCACAAAATCCCAGAGTTAAAACATACAAATAATTTCAAACCTCCACAAGAGGCTCAGCAATCTATGCATAAAAAATAAATAAAAAAGAGCATTGAGGAAAAGTAGGAAATATTTTCATAGTAAATGCACATCAACAGCGAGAAAACTGCTATTTGATACTCATAAACAATAATGCTGATATCAAATTAATTAGGATAGTGAGGAAAAATTGGCAACTGAGAAATAACCTTGCTTATTCACCTATGGAATACAATGGAGAAAAAAAGTCCAACTTCATTTATGTATTTACAAATTCTTCAGATTGATGATAATGGTTAATAGTTCCATTTGTAGGAACATGACAAATTTCATTTTAGAAAATATTATGAAAAAAGAAACACAAATAAAATGGTCAATATAATGATTTTACATAATCCAACCTCTTTATTTTTCTCTATTGTAAAGTATTATTTTATATGGATGGCACATAAAAATAAACACACACACATATTTTGTGGTACCATAAGGTAAACGGTAAAGATGAAATCATATCTTACTTTATTTATTTATTTATTTGTTTGTTTGTTTGTTTGTTTGTTTGTTTGTTTGTTTGTTTATTTATTTATTTATTTATTTGGATTTGTATGTCGCTCCTCTCCGAAGACTTGGAGTGGCTCACAACATATATATATAAACAATTGCAACAAATCCGAACAACATTAAAAATACAAACCCCATACATACTCATCAATCACACCACAATCAACAATCATCCCCAGGCCTGCCGGCAGAGGTAGGTTTTTAAATTCTTTTGGAAGGCCAGGAGGGTCGGAGAAACGCGGACTTCAGGAGGTAGTTGGTTCCAGAGGGTGGGCGCCGCAACAGAGAAAGCCCTCCCCCTAGGGCCCACCAGACGACATTGTTTCGTTGACGGGACCTGGAGGAGGCCGACCCTGTGCGCTCTCACCGGTCGTAGAGAAGTATGTGGCAGAAGGCGGAAGGTGCTCCTCTGTTTCTTAACCGAGGATGCCAGCATTGTCCGAAGACATTTCTATGGTCATCACTATACACTGAGGCACATGGAAAGCTGTTACCTTCCCACCAAAGGGGTACCTATTTATCTACCTGCATTTACATGCTTTCAAACTGCTAGGTGGGAAGGAGCAGGGCAAATAACAGTAGCTCATGCCATTACACAGTACTCTGGTCTTGAGTCCAGGCAGTCAGCTTTCCAGTTGACAAGCTCCCGTGTCTTTAATTGCTATCGTGCCCCCTTCATATGGTGCAAATCTTTTAAACTATTATCACAGTGATGTTCAGAAAATTAAAGTGATTGATGGCCTTTCCTTACAAGGAGAAACACATAATTAATTCAGGAAAAAGGCAAGACAAACAAAGTGTTTTAAAACTATGAATCATGTCAAGGAAACACATAAAAGCAACTACCTCTCTTTCATAGTACATACTTCAGGATTATACATGGTAGTAAAAGGAAGATAGGCCAAAACACTAAAAAAGAAAATACAGTACTTTAAATAATGTATAAATGATATTTGTTCACCATAAAGTGTGAGAAAGGCCAGTGGCTTAGATAATCCTTGTGACATAGAGCCTGATTATTTGTGAGGGTTCTCTGTCTTCCATAGCTTCCTCATCCTATATGATCAACTAGAAATAGCATGCTTTGGATCCCATCAATTAGACAACCTTATCTGATGCCATCCAAGAAACAGGCCTTCTCTTTCACAGTGTCTGCTGCTCAAATGATATCTCAGAAACTTGTATGTCTCCCATGCCATTATTTAAACCAGCCATTAAAACCTGGCTTTCCCCCCCCCTCCCGATCTTGAGCAAAATAGTTAATGGACTCCTTTTAGGACGTTTGTTTTGGTGGTGGTGTTTTCCCTCTAGAGTTTGTTTTCCAAATAATAGTCCTCAACTTACAACCATTCATTTGATGATCATTTGAAATTAAAATGACACTGAAAAAGGTGGCAGAATTGGTCATATTTGTAACCATTTGAAACACACCCACAGTTAGGTGATCTAATTTTGGACACCTGGCAACCAACTGTTGGCAGCATCTATTGGAATGGTTGCCACTTGCAACTCTTCTCAGCCAGCTTCTGACAAGCGAAATCTATGGGGGAAGCTAGATTTGCTCAATAACCCATGATTCATTTATCAACTGCAGTGATTTACTTAACAACCATAACAAATAAAATGTAATAAAATCAGGCGTAGCTCACTTGCTTTGCTTAGCAATAAAAATTCTGGTTCCAGTTATGGTTGCAAGCTGAGCACTAACTGTAGTCTGCATTATTTTGTGTTCTTAATTGTTTCATGTTATAGATGCCACCCAGACTTAATAGATAGATGATAGGAAGATAGATAGATAGATAGATAGATAGATAGATAGATAGATAGATAGATAGATAGATAGATAGATGATTAGTCAAATCCATAAAGAAAAATCTTGTCAACTAATAAAGTAGCTATATTCTGGACTATTCTATCAGTTATAAATTGCTTTTAGTCTAATTAGAATGAGAGTGAGCTTCTCAGCACTACATTCCTTCCTAGCCAAAAGGAATTTACCTTACTAGAAGCAAAACAGACTCCATCTGATCCAGCAATCTTTTAATGTTCTTTTCTTATACCTTTTTATTACATGTTTTTCACTACATATTAAACAGACCCCAAAGAAAACAATTTATTGACATTCTACTTATCTTTTTTAAAACCTCTTTTAATCATCAAAATATCACCTTGCAATTCAACTTTATTTCTCCAAGATATACATTCTGTTATATATATATATATATATTTTCTGTTAAATTCCATTATGTTTGCAATTTTGTCAACTTGTGTGATAGACATTGGAGTCAGTCATTTTGAGCAATTACACACAGCCACTACACACCTGTACTTTCTACAGTTACTGAATTGGGAGGAAGAGAATCACTCCCTCTGCTATCCAGTTTTTCATAAATAAATAAAAAAAGCATTTCAATTTTCACAGTCTTAGGCAAACTGCCCAATTCAGTTATACAACTCTCTGGAGTCTATACACGTTATACCACCTGACTTCATCTATTGCGTAACCTGAGTCATCAGAAAAAATTGTTCTACAGCCTTCCTCCAACCTGTTACATTACAAATGCCACAGTTCCTAGTCCATGTGAGAGTGAGATCTCAGTGATGATTGGATTCCTATCACATGGGCATACACACATAAGAAAAACTACAAATAACTGGAAATGCTTTCTGTTCTTGAAGGAGGTATAAGCAAAATTGTGTGATATTCCCAAACTACAGAAAATGCTTTCAAATGAATCTAATTTTAGAGTAGATGGCTATAAATATACAAAAATGGTGGACACATTTACATGGAAGTAAATGTGAGTAGAAACCATGAACAAAGTCTGAGTAGGTTTCAAGACAGCATCTTTACATCAACTACACTTCAATTAAAAAATAACTGTGCCTGTCTGCTCAAATAGATCTATAGGTAAGAGTAAACTCAATGATTTAGGGCTTCCTTTTGGCCTTCTGAAGGGCTGTGCAGACCTGGTCCTTCCCCCAAGCATTAGGCTAAAGTAGGGGTTGAGCTGGGAGGATATTTGGTCTGGCACCTGGCGAAAGGGTACTTTTGTTTTTAACCATTTTTTTAATAGATTATTGTGAGCTTTCTAGAGTCATTAGGAGACAGGAGGCCTGTACAAATCCTGCAAGTGAATGAATGAATGAAGGCAAGTTGAGAAATAACTGCATTAGTTTTTTCAGGAAAATACAGTAACATCACACAGTTAGTGACAGTATCATCAAGCTTCCCCTATGTTCTTTCTCCTTTAAGTTCTGATAACTCTTCTTGCTTTTTAAATAAAAACAGTTCGCTGTATCTCTGAGCTTCAATTTTTTTTCAGAACCAGGAAGACATTTAGCAGTATTTATCTACACTTTTCTCTGAAAACAGCCCACTGAACTTAATGTGATAGCAATCACAGAGAAGAGGGGGTCAACCAATTCTCCAAAGCACCTAAGAGAAGACAAGGAATGGAAGATTAACAAAGAGAGAGAAAACTTAGAATCATCAGGAGAAATTTCCTGACAGTTAGAACAATTAATCAATGGAACAGCCTGCCTCCAAAAGTTGTGGGTGCTCCATCACTGGAAGTTTTAAGAAGAGACTAGCCAGTCATTTGTCTGAAATGGTATGCTCTCCCGCTTAAGTAGGGGGTTGGATTAGGAGACTTCCAAGGTCCCTTCCAACTTTTTGATTGTATATAGAATTGCTATAACTTTATCACTGTACATAAAGTTGTAGCAATTCTATATACAATCAAGAAGTTACAGAATCAGGTACATTTAACCCTCTTGATTTAAATTTTCTTCACTGTTGTCTACAAATTACAAGAATTGTAGACCAATATGGCCACAATATATTGTCAAATTCTACATATAAACAAGTATATAGGATAGCACAGGTTCACTCAGGAGAAAGAAAACAGAGAAGAATACCATTGCCAAAATACACCACTGAGCAGTATCTTTATTGTGGAGTCCTTGGTGCTCCCTGAGCTTGGTTATTTGCTTGCAGACATTTCATCACCACTCTAGGTAACATCAGCGCTGAACTTATATTTTATCTCTGATCCTATCCCTGGTTTTCTAAATTCAATTAATCAAGCTCCTGATGAAATCTATTTAGGGAATGTGCAGTTAACCAAACTAAAGCTACCTATTCCTCCATCACTGCGAGACCAAAAGTGACCAAATTCTTCCCAGCAATTGAGGACGTCCGGTCAACGGTCAAGCATTCCGCGGTTCCAGGCACAATCCCTCCCAACGCCAAACGGAAACGGCCGCCTTCGGATCCTTTGTCTGCAGAGCAACTTCCATTCACCAAGTACAAATCACCACTTTGTGGTGAAGTGAGAAGAGACGACGGGCGCGGCTGAATGAATCGTCTCCACTGCCTCAGCCCCCACGTGTCCCTTGCCCGCTGCGCTTGGATGTAGGTCACCAAAACAACGGCCTCCAGCTGCTTACACGTGTCAGTCCACACGGTCCCCCAGCAAGACCGCCCAGCGCAATTATGCAATCTGGGCATCTGAGCAAGCCAGAGCCAATGAGGGCGCGCCAGGCACTGAACGTAAACAAAAGGGCGCACATGGCTCAGCCGGCCAGTCCATGTGAGGCCATGGGAAGAAAACAACCGGTAGAAACAGGGGTAGCAACTATGAGGAAGAGGGAGCGGCGGCAAGCACAAATCTGCCCGCAAGGCCAAATGCCCAGATTGATCTCTCTGTAATGTATCGTAGCCTTGCTATCCCAAGGAAAAAGTTGGATTCGGATCAAGCTCCAAGAAAGGGGTTTTTTCGCCAACCCTCCATTCCCATGACGCGTTTTTTCCCCCTGAATGGACTGATAGCCGTTTCTTCTCCCATCCCTTTTCTTCCGACCCCACTACTTTGTAACCTCTCATTTCTAAGCCAAGGTCTTCCCTTTCAGTCAGTACAAACCTCATCAGCCGCTTCAGCCAGCCCCACTCCAGAGGTGTAGAAGTTACAGGTCTTACTCTGTGTTCCTTTGCTTTTGGAACAGAAACACGAGAATAAACTAATAAAGCGACCTTCGAATCATTTAGGATCAAGACACTGGTCGAAACGACCATCCTTAGTAAAAGCAGTTGCTTAAAGTGCAATACTCCATCTACCCAAACTCTCTTGCTCTAATTATCCCCTTAGGCAAACCCCATGCCCCCACCCCACTTTCTGGGCACTTACGGTTGCGGACTTTCGTCCCAATAAAGAATCTACTTACCGACACTCAGCTCCATGCCTGCCTTTCCTCTCTTCCAAGAACCTGCTGCCGAAGGCCGTGATTTTTTTCAAAGGAGAAGGAAGGGGACGGATTGCGGCTGGCCCTTGAGAAAGCCTCCTCAGCCGCCGACTTAAGCCCACCCCGGTGAGTCTCTGGTGACAGTCTTGAACAGCTGCCGGGGCGCGCGGTGCAGGGGGGGGGGCCGCGCGCCTCTTTCTGGGTCCCTTTTCTGTGCCTTCCACCTGCGTGCGGATGCAGAATGAACCACTGCGGCAGCTGTGCTCATGGGAGGTGCACCCGCCTGCCCTGTGCGTGGAGCTGCCTCGTGCGTTATTAGGCGGGAGGAGACGAAAGAGCGGCCGCAGAAGCCGCCGCCGAGCCTTCCTGAGGAAGTTTCTTGCTGAGTTGGCTCCCTGTCAGGGCTGATGCGGCTGTTTCCTCCTCCCCCTGACAAAGCAAGAAGAATCAACTGGAGTACAGCTCTGACCCACGTGCTTCTGCGCTGCCACCCTTCCTTTCCTTTCCCTACCTGCGCCTCATTCCCTCTGCTTTGCTGCTTGGGCGTCTTTCACCTGGTGACACAGTTCCTTTTTTTTCTCGGGAGGCCGAAGGGAGGGGACGTTAGAAAGAACAAGCCGTTCTCACGTGTAACTCCGCGTGGTGAGGCGGATCTGTGGGTCCACACCAAAAGAACAGAGAAGCGGGCTTGCGGGTTTCTGTCCCTCTTCCAACCGTGCGGAGCCAGAAGATAGCTGACTTAGACATTTCCTTGAATTTTGGACTTTTTCCCTGGGTCAGAAAGGAAATTTCAATGCTTTCAGCTCCTTGAGTATCTGTACTGTAGCATTATGGTAAATATCTATGGAGATTCTCAGTCATCCAGGTCGCGGTTGTCCCAAAGGTGCTTTTCTAAAAGACAACTGGACTTACTTGAGGGGTTTTCCTTGAAAAGGTTTCGCTTCTCATTCAAGAAGCTTCAGTTCTGTTCTTCAAAACTGAAGAAGCTTCTTGGCTGAAAAGCGAAACGTTTTCAGGGGGGAAAAAACCAAGCCTTTTGGAAAAGCACCTTTGGGACTAGCCTTATGGTAACTATCACTTGGTTTCGGACAGAGCTTTCTATTCTAAAGTAGTTGTTACTTTATTGGACCACACTTAGTTTCTCATAAAGTTTTCACCCACAGCAAAAGGCAGGAATAATAACCTGTCTTGACTTTGACCCTTAGGATACATATGATATCTCTTCATCATCAAACCTAATACATTTGTTATCATACAGGCTTTCATGGATATGGTCTGGATCTAAACAAATTAAGTTAGAAATATCCAGAGTATTTCGCGTCTCCAAAAGCTTATGTGGTTAAGTCACATTTAGATGAAAAAACGTCCTTGTTATAAATAATTGGACTTCCTTTCAAACTCTCTAGAAAGAAAATGTCTGTGCAGGGATGTTTTTGAATGGTAGGAACGACTTGCTCTCGTGATCGGAAACATTGTGGGAAAGTTGTGTTCACCTTGGGCAACCATTTTGTTCCCGGGCAGCCATTTTGACTTTCAAAGCAGCCATTGTATCCCTGATGTTGAAACCTGCATTTGGCTATTCTTGTAACAAGGTGACCTCCCAAACAAGGGGCAGAATGTCTTCCAAAGATACTTGTGGGAAACGCCATCACCCTGTGGCCAGCCTTTGCAAGAAGCTCCAAGCTATCAACATGATGGACCAAGCTTCAAATCCTGCCTTGCAGATTCCAAAATTCCAATCAAAAAACTTTGACAGTCCACAGAGTAACACAAAGAAGAACCTGGAGGAAATCTTGAAGAAAAGGACACTGAAAAGCAACAGCGCCCTGGGTACCGACCTCTGTTTGCTAAGTCCTTCCAGTGACAACTTGTTATCTCCAGGCCCTGGCATGATGCAGACACCACGTCATCGTCATATTTCAGACATTCGCTCCGAGTCCTTTTCACTGGGTGGGAACAAAGAGAAGCCCAACAAATCATGGGTCTTGGTAAATCAGAGAGCGAACGGTTCACCACATCTCATTAAACATGAAGAGTTAACGTCTGATTATCTTTGTGACCACTCCAATACTGAGCCAAAGGTCACATCAGAAGACAGCGGTCTTGAAGATTTATGCAACATGCTTGATCCTGATCATAGGGATATTTCTATGGACTTGGAGACCTACCATGCCATCATGAAAGAATGGATTGAAGATTGCAAAAGGAACTGGTACCTGGCCGTTATCTCTTTTTTGTAACACAAGGCGTGATAACCCATATATTGATCTTAATTCCATTGATTAACCCTTTACATAAATTTAAAAAAAACACCCAACCTTCTGGATCTCTTTCACTCCTGAATGGATTCCATATCTGGTGGTTCTCCATTGAAAAAGTAATAATTTATTCCTGCTTTTTACTTTCTGGTTTTTAACTCGTTAGCAGACCATTAAAAAAACAGATCCTTTTATTCCATGGTGACTAAATACATACCTAAGAGTCTTTGATAAAAAGTTAGGATGCCGTGTAATTATACAGGTTGTAAAACTGAAAATAGATCACAGATCATGAGAAAGAAAAAGTTTTTTCAGCATTTTTCAGCATTTTTTCAGCTGGGAGTCGGTGGAAGCGGCGAGTCCTCAGGGGTTTTTCCGTCGCTGCCGCCATTATGTCAGTGGGCTTCTCCATTGGAGCTGGCTCATTGGCTTCCACCATGTTGGGTTTAACAGCTATAGCTACTGTTTCTACAACTATAACTACAACTACTCCTTCTGTGGGTTTTTGTTCTGGACTTTTTAACTCAAAGCCTACCACAGGTTCTATCTTAGGAGGGTCTAATACAGGAACAGTTACAACTATTGCGGCAGGATTAATATCTGGCACGCCTGTCTTTATTACTACTTCCACTACGGGCCTTAGTTTGGGCCTTAGTAAACCAGCTGGATTAGCTACCCTATTTGTTCCAGCTTTTACTCCAGTTTTTTACTCATACTTTTTTGGACTTCCATTATTTTCCGCCCTTACTTCTGTTCCAGCAGCTGGTTCTTCTGGTTTTATATTAAATTTGGGAGGTACCACCGCTCCAGTTATAACAACTACAATTGTATATATAGGACTTTCTCTGAGGGGAGCTTGGACTGGTTTAGGAGGAACATTGTTCCTAAATGCAAGATAATTACAACAGGGCTTGGATATAATGTTTTTAATTTTTATGTAAATTTTTAATTACTAATGTTTTAATATTGTTAATTTATTTTTTGATTGGGTTTTTTAGTTGATTAAATTTGGGTGGGTCAGATATGTATGCATGGGATAAGGTTATGTATGAGGAATGTGTGATAGATGAATGGACAGGCCTGCCGAGCTTGAGGGAGGCTGGGGACTGGGTGGATGCGGACTCTGGAGTCACTGAGGGTTGGAGTATACCGGTCATTCAGGGAAGAGGCAGATATGGCAGGAGCAGGAGGGTAGGCTGCACTCGGGGAACTCGGTCCTGTTGTCTCGTAGCAGTTCCTTGTTCTGCCCTTCTGAAAATCTAGCTCACCCCATGATCCTGGTGATGAGCGTAGCTCGGGCCCTGGGCTCAGACTGTTGCTGCTCAACGCCAGGTTGGTTAATAATAAGGCCCCCCTCATTCATGATCTTCTCATGGATGAGGAGACCGACCTGGCGTGCGTGACTGAGACCTGGTTGGGCCCTGAGGGAGGAGTTCCCCTCTCGGGTATGTGCCCACCAGGTTATCAGGTATGGCACCAGCCACAACCCCAGGGAAGGGGGGGAGGAGTGGCTGTTTTGGCCTGGGAGAACCTCAGTCTACGCAGACTCACTGTTTCCGAAATTCTGGGTTGCGAGTCCATCTTCATGACGCTGGACCTAGGGGTTCAGGTGGGCTTATTGTTGATGTACCTGCCTCCCAGCTGCATGACATCAGCCCTGCCTGTGCTACTTGAGGAGATTGCTGGGCTGCCGGTGGAGTTCCCCAGGCTTATAGTCTTGGGGGACTTTAACCTGCTGTCGCTTGGTGAATCCTCGGGGTTGGCACAGGAGTACATGGCCACCATGACAACCATGGACCTGACCAAAGTAGTACAGGGTCCGACACATGAGGGTGGACACGCCCCGGATATGATTTTCCTTTCGGAACAGTTGGGTAATGATCTGGTTTTAAGGGGCTTAGATGTCATGCCTTTGTCATGGACCGATCATTTTCTGCTGTGACTGAATTTTAGGGCCCCAATCCTTCCCCGCAGGGAGGCGGAACCGATTAGGTGGTTCCGCCCCAGACGCCTGATTGATCCAATTGGTTTTCAGACGGCGCTTGGGGAATTACCGAACTCGTTCATTCGCAATTCGGCAAACAAATCTTTGCCGGCAGGCCTGGGGATGATTGTGGGTTGTTGTCTTGAAAGTTGTACGTGTGTTGAGTGTTTATTTTTAATATTTTGATTCGATTTAGATTCTGTTGTTTTGTATATGTTGTAAGCCGCTCCGAGTCTCCGGAGAGGAGCGGCATACAAGTCAAATTAATAAATAATAAATAAGTAACATATAGCATTAAGCTTAAGACAGAAAACCTTTATTGTATAACACACAAGGGCTAGACAATCACTTGTCTGAGATGGTATAGGTTCTCCTGCTTGATCAGGGGGCTGGAATAGAAGACATCCAAGGTCACTTCCAACTCTATTCTATTCTGTTCTGTTCTATTCAATTTGAAATATTTTGCAGCTGTTTATTAATGCTACATTAGCTTTGAAGTAAAATTTTCTTTAACATTGAATTTTAGAAAAGATGGCTAATATTATACAAATCTTTCAAAGTTTAAGTTTAACATAAGAGTTAATAATCTCTAGTCAATATAGTATAAACACCACTGTACCTAAATAATATAAAATATTATTTCTGTTTTATAATAATATAAGAAAACAATTTAAGAAAGAAATTGTCTTAGGGTACTTACTGATCCCCACCATCTCTTATTAAACAATATACCAATAGAATAAATACTGAATATTGGATAAGCATCAAAAATCATGTTAATGTTAACATATAATAAAATTATTAAGCTTGCATTACGCCATTCCCATTTGTATCTAATTCTGTACTTTGTGTTAGTAATGTTGGAAATGTTAGTAATAGACATTTTTTGCAACCAAAAAAGTGCCTTTGAACCAATACCTTTACTTGTTCATAAATGATCTTGGTTAAGGAAATGCAGTGAGCTGACCAAATAAGCAGATAAGTATTTTACAAGGTAGTAAAAAAATGAGAGATTTCTTTCAATTGAGTCAATAGTCAAACAAATGGCAAATATTGATTACATATAATCTACATTTAAGATTTAGAACATTCCCTGCCTAACTTCTTATGTACCGTGAGCTCTCTAAAATTAATGGAGAAAAAGATATTGGGATCATAGTGGAGAGCATAGTGAAGATGTTAACAAATCTCACGTTAGAGATAAGAAAGAGATTAAAAAATAAAACTGCAAAGATTGAAAAATGTCCTTTTACAAATGTAAGGATGTTGGCATCTGAAATTCCTGTACAGTTATGCTTGCCATATTGGGTATGAAAAGGTGTATAATACAACAGAACTAGAAAAAGTGTAAATGAGGTCAAGTGCACTTAAACTTTTTATACAGAAAGGACTATTGTGGACTGAAATAGGGAAAAGACAACTAAGACGAAACACGATTGAGGTGAATAAAGTCACCCTTGGTATGAAGAAAGTAGACAGGGAGAAGTTCTCTCAGAATTCTGGTCACCAGATCATCTAGTGCAGTGTTTCTCAACCTTGACAATTTTAAGGCATGTGGATTTCAACTCCCAGAATTCCATAGCCACCATTGCTGGCTGTAGAATTCTGGGAGTTGAAGTCCACATGCCTTAAAATTGTCAAGGTTGAGAAACACTGATCTAGTGACAGCAATGAAGAAAGATATATGAAAGAAAATACTTCTTGTGATATATAACTGTAGAATTCATTACTACAAAATTATAATCATTTCATGGAGATTAAATATATCGAAGCTGTTCCTTTTTAAGATTTAGGGTTTAGAACTGCCTGCCTTAAATACCAGCTGAAGAGAAATGTTGATAGCAAGGGTTATTTCTCTATCTTGTTAGCACTTCAGAGACATTGAGTTGGCTATTGTGCTTGGTTAAAGAACAACCCAGATGGGTTGAACTTTTTGTGTGTGGATTGCAAAATACCATTTTTAGAACATTAAATAGGTGTCATTCTTTCAATTCAGTTAAGTACTTTGTCATCTCTCTGTCATAGTATCATTGCAGAATGACTTACTTCGCTGACAAGAAAGATTTGCAATAGAAATTCAATGATGCAATTTGTTATCTTCACTAATTAATTATTCACATATCAATTGTATTATTAGCAATGTTCCTTGCAAGTAAAACTTTTCTGGACATTCTCCATTGCCATCCAGTACTTCCTCAGATCAGGCTCAATTAGAAGGCTAAATCCAACAGGTTTGCCTCGTTGTCTTCCTCACTAGCCCTGGATTTACTCCATACAAGTATTAGGGACAATGCATATGGATGTTTTACTCATTAGAGCAAATCAACTAACCACTGAATCTTGGTTTGTACTTGCAAATTGTTAGAATAGCTAGACTGACTAGCTTAACTAGCTTAACAGAGTAGTGATCGGAGGCTAAGCAGATTTGTGCTGCCTCGTAGAACGAAGGAATTAATATTAAGCTTTGTCTGGATATGCATTTGTTTCCAGATTTATTCTGGATTCAGCCGATTAGTATGCAGATCCCTTGCACCAATTATTTTGCAATTCTTCTTGTTTGATTTATGCTTGTGGAGGGATCTGAATAAAGATAAACTAGTCTGAGCAAAGCTTTCATTCTTTTAGTTTATCAGTTACTGATTAATATTTGAAGAGTCTAACTGAAACATACCTACCGGTAACTAGTATCTTAATTTTTCTGAGAAAAATCCTGACTCCACTCTTGCTATTAGCATAGCCTTCCTTTTAAAACTCAAAGTTACTTGTGTGCCATTAATGGCAGAATATTTCTAAATTTATATAAGGTATCTTATTCTTAGAAGTTACTTTGTTTGCGTATGAAAACTGGTATTTAATTATAATTTGCTTCATAACAAAATGTTAGTTATGTGGTTAACATAGCTACATTTCTAGAGATTGTCTATTACTATTTTCCCAGCTATGTCCTTGGTAACAAGATAGGAACCAGGATGGTTTTTCTTGTCATTTGCCACAATCCTAAAATTCTGGAGAACAACAGGGCGATTGTCAGATTTGGTCCCTTTCCTTAAACATAGTGGTGAGGTCTGTGGGTTTTATATCTTTTAATATTGATCTCTGTGTGAGATGGGTGGTCTCTAAATATGAAAGATACATTAAAATCTGACAGTTTTTAAACTAATTAGAATGTGAATATTCTGAATTTGGTTGTCTTCCTCTTTCAAGAGAGGAAAAATCATATTACTAATATAATTGACCAATCTTTTAGTCTTTCTGACCAAGCAAAAATACATACAAAAATATATAAAAATGCATTCATAGAATATTCCATTTGTATATATAACATTTTACTAAATAGTAAAATGTAAACTTGCAATATTAAGGAATATAAAGGCAGGGCTGGTTTAAAGAATTGAGAGGTTCAGTACAACATCAGATTAAGAATCCTCTTTATCTGTGCTTTACATTAACATTGCTGATTGATTCTGTAACAATAAATGTTAAAAGGTCAAATGGGTCAAAACTGACTTAACAATTGTCTTGCTTATCAATAGCAATTTTGGACTCAATTGTAGTTATTAGTTGAGGACATCCTGTATCTAATTATACTGTTTATTCATATCAGCTGAAATTCCTGAAAATAAATCTTTCTAACCCAAATAATAACTCTGAACAAAAATCATCATTGATTGATGTATTGTTAATTCAATACCAAACATATTTACTTTACGTAGAGCTGTGGTGATGCAGTGGTTAGAATGCAGTACTGCAGGCTAACTCATTGCTCATTCCGGGAGTTTGATTGTGGGTGGCTAAAGGTTGATTCAGCCTTCCATCTTTCTGAAGTTGGTAAAATGAGGACTCAGATTATTGGGAACAATATGCTGACTCTTTAAATCCCTTAGAGAGGGCTGTAAAACACTATGAAGCGGTAGAGTGCTATTGCTATTGCTATGTTTAGCCGAACTATTAATGTGTGTTAAATAATTATATTTGTTCAAACTGATCCAATTAGAATTAGAATTGTAATGCACTAAACTCCTGCTAACTTTGTTGAGTTTGATTTAAAAAATTTAACAAAGATGTTAAAGGTGTGCTATAAATAAGTACACCTTTATAAATAGGTGTGCTGACTTCTAAAAAAAAAACAAGTTACCAGAAATCAGATTTGACAATTTTTTTTTATAACATATCACTTATTCATTGGTAAAAATAATAACTGGCATCACAGCTCAAATTTAGTAAAATTAGTAAGTAATATCAAAGTAAAGTAACATATTTTACTAAGGCAATCATGTCACTAATATATTTACAAATGATATATGTATTTTTAGTTGTGTTCAAAATTCACTGATTTGGTGTTCTCCAGATGATGTGGATCCACACATTCCAGAAGAAAAATAGAAAATTCTCATATATTCTCATAAAATCTAGGACAGACAGTAATTCAGTTTTGTATGTCCCTACTTTTTTAAAAAATCCAAATGACCTATTGCCAAATGAATTAAATAAAAAGTCATGCAGTGACAAGTTTAGAAGTTATTTTTCTTGTCAACTGATACTTGTTCTTCATTGTTATATAATGTAAAACAGTTCAGAAAAAAATTGCTTTATCAGCAAGATCTGCACACCATAGTCCATTTCATTCTCTTTTGGTTGGCAGTCTGGAAATTTATCACTAATTTCAAGTATAAACATGGCTATCAACATTGATATAACCATTTACATTTCATTGCATGTTGTTCCCTATGCTTGGAAATGTAAGTGAAGCATATGAAACAGATGGACATGGTTACAATTGCATTAGATCAAAATGTACTTTGTTTTTAAATTATAGTATGTGTGAACTCAGCCATTACATTTTGCAAGTCATGGCTTGCAGGCATTGTAAAAGTACTGATCAACATAAGTACTATTTTTATTTTCTTTTTTTGTACATTTCTTTGATGCTTGTGGAGGGTTTTGTTATTATGTACACAATAAACACTGTTTCAGTTCTTATTTTC